>JAUIMM010000153.1:8047500-8647500 GCA_031769625.1 Taudactylus pleione | reverse complement strand
TCCACTGACATCACTTGTGATGTCAGTGTGGCCTCCCCCAAATGGCAGGCATTCCCATGGAAATGCCTCCATTTGGGCTGCCACCCCCCCGGCCCGCCTTCCAAACGGGGCAAGCTGTCAATCAACATCGACAGCTCGCCCCCCTTGGAAAGAGACCTGCTACGACCAGCGCTGTCGGTCGTAGCGGGTCTCACGCATGCGCACGAAGGAGCCGGCTCCCTCGTGCGCATGCGCACTAGATAAACATCGAGGTGGCCGTGCGGTCGTAGACCGTACGGCCGCCTCTGAATACAGCCCTAAGTCCCCTCTTTTGAACGTGCAAGGCCTCCAATGTCTGTCTGCCAATTTCTTAGAATGGAGAGATGCCTTGAGGAGATTATGATGCACCTTGGCCCAAATACCACGGAGTCTGGAAACAGTCCCTGCATCAGAGGATCTGGAGAATGATAAATCAAATTAATTGGCCCGAGGATGTTGGCCCGTCACACAATAGAAGGGTGAAACTGAAGATGCAGAGTGACAGGAATTGTTAAAAGCAAATTCAGCCATGGGAAGATGAGACACCCAATCATTCTGGAATTTTGAGACGTAACACTGTAAATATTGCTCCAGGGTTTGATTAGCATGTTCTGTCTGCCCATTAGACTGTGGGTGATATCCTGAAGACAAGCTGAGACTGATACCCAGTGCAGTGCAGAAACATCTCCAAAACCGTGCAACAAATTGTGTCCCACGGTCGGAAACAATGTCACAGGGAAGACCATGCAAACGAAAAATATGGTCCAAGAAGAGGACAGAAAGTTCTTTGGCAGATGGCAATTTGGGCAGAGGAATAAAGTGCATCATTTTGCTAAAGCGGTCCACGATAGTCTAAATAACTGAACAGCCAGCAGAGCGAGGAAGGTCCACAATGAAGTCCAGCACAATGTGTGTCCAGGGTCTTTTTGGTGTTGAAAGATGAAGCCGTAATCCTGATGGTGGGGTACGAGGAGTCTTGTTACGAGCACAAACCTCACATGCCAAAACAAACTCCCGAACGTCCAAGCCAAAGACGGCCACCAAACCGCACAAGACATTAATTCAATGGTCTTATTGATGCCTGGATGTCCGAAAGCCCGTCTCACATGGAAGTCCTGTAGGACAGCTTTTCTCAAATTTACAGGAACAAACAGGCGATTGGACGGTCTACCAGGAGGCGAATCCTCTTGAAACACAGACAGATCCTCAGCCAAATTTTGAGATAAAGCCACCTAGATACAAGATCTGGGAATGATGGATTCTTTGATCACAGTATCCTGTTGGACAGGAGTGAAACTCCTGGACAATACATCAGCCTTGATGTTAGTAGATCCGGGTCGAAAAGAAATGAGAAAATTAAATCTGGTAAAAAATAGTGCCCATCATGCTTGCCTGGAGTTAAGCCTCTTGGCCGATTCAATGTATTCCAAATTTTTGTGGTCGGTGAGGACAGAGATCCGGTGTTTGGCTCCTTCAAGCAAATGTCTCCAATCCTCAAAAGCTAACTTAACGGCAAGCAGCTCCCTGTTCCCAACGTCATAATTACACTCGGCTGAAGAAAATTTCCGTGAAAAAAATGCACATGGATGGAGTTTGCCATCCAACGGATTATTCTGAGAGAGAGAGAGAGAGAATAGCTCCTGCCCCAATCTCAGAGGCGTCCACCTCAACCACAAAAGGCAGATCTGGATCCGGATGTTTGAGAACAGGGGCGCTGGTGAAAGCAAGTTTGAGATGTTCAAAGGCCCGAAACTGCCTGACTAGGCCAGTTAGAAGCATCCGCATCTTTCTTGGTTAACTCTACTATGGGGGCAACAATGGAGGAAAACGAGCCAATAAATCTCCGATAGTAATTGGAAAAACCAAGGAAACGTTGAATGCCTTTCAATGTAGTAGGCTGAACCCAGTCCAATACTGCTTTAACCTTTCCAGAATCCATGGAGAAGCCATGAGGAGAAATAATATATTTTAGCCAATCCAAACGGCATAACAAAATTTTCATAGTGCCCCGTAGGCGTATTGAACACCGTTGTCCATTCATCTCCGGTCTTGATCCGGATCAAATTATAAGCTCCACGGAGATCAATTTTGGAAAAAATGGAAGCTTGCCGGAGCTGATCAAAAAGTACCGAGATCAAGGGCAAAGGGTACGAGTTTTTGATGGTGATTTCGTTCAATGCCCTAAGGTCAATGCAAGGATGTAATGACCCATCCTTCTTCTGGACGAAGAAGAAACCAGCCCCAACCGGAGATTTAGAAGGACGGATGAATCCTTTAGCCAAGGCATCCGCAATATACTCATCCATGGCCTTATTCACAGGTATAGAAAGAAAATAGAGACGACCCTTGGGTAACTTGGCTCCTGGTAACAGCTGTATGGCGCAATCATACGGACGATGAGGTGGTAGAGAATTGGCCTTTGATTTAGAAAAAACATCTGCAAAAAGATGGTATTGAGCAGGAAGTCCTGGAAGAGACTCTGAGACAGCAGAGATAGCCATCCGGATGGGTGTAGATAAACAGCAATTTTGACATGCTGGACTCCATTTGACAATATCCCCCGTAATCCAATCGATTACAGGATTATGGGTCATTAACCATGGAAACCCCAAAATGACAGGAGCAAAAGGACACTGGAGTAGCAAAAAAGAAATCATCTCCGAATGCAAAATTCCAACTTAGAGACGAAGAGGTGGTGTCTTGAATTTGATAAGACCATTAGCCACCAGACCACCATCTAACCCACAAATAGGAACCTCTTGAGGTAAACGAACTGCAGCTAAACCTAAGGAATGAAAAAATGATAAGTCCATGAAGTTCACAGCAGCACCGCTGCAAACGCTGATACGGAATGGACGGATTGCGACAGATGTACCACCGCAGGAACTAGCAACAAATTTTTTGAGGAAACAGATGCCAGGCCTAAATGTAACTCCTCTTTTACATTCAGCCCCGATCTTTTACTGGCCTATGTGGGCAAGATTTCAACGGATGACCTCTAGCTCTACAATATAGGCAGAGGCCCTGAGATCGTCGTCTTTGTCTCTCCCTGGGCGATAGCCGGAAAGCTCCCAGTTGCATGGGTTCCTCAGAGTCCTCCGCCAGCAGCCAGGAAGGTGACTGAGGCGACTGTACAGAGAGACTGCGTTCTCGTTTGCATTCTCGGAGGCGACGGTCAATACTGATGGCTGAAGAGATTAAGTCGTTAAGGGACTCAGGTGATGGATTTTGGACCAAAATGTCCTTGATGGCATCCGAAAGACCCAAGTGGAATTGGCTACGCAATGCCGGATCATTCCATCCTGAATCCACTGCCCATCTCCGAAACTCTGAGGAATAATCCTCTGTGGGATTCTTTCCCTGCCGAAGAGCCCGCAGCTTGGATTCAGCCAAAGAACTACGGTCAGGATCTGCATATAATAATCCAAGAGCATTAAAAAAGACATCTACTGATAAAAGCGCAGACTGTGTTGAAGCGAGACCAAATGCCCAAGTCTGTGGATCTCCTTGTAAGAGCAAGATCACTAATCCTGCCCGCTGAGTCTCGGATCCAGAAGATAAAGGTCGGAGACGAAAATAGAGTTTACAACTCTCACGGAAGTTCAGGAACTGAGTACGGTCTCCAGAAAACCTATCAGGGAGATTCATTTTAGGTTCCTTGGGAATGGCTCCAGGAGTGGATGCCTGAACATCCTCAAATCTTATAGAGAGCTCCTGAACTTTTTGGGTAAGCACTTGGATCTGTGCGGCAAGGATTTGTGCAGGGTTTTGAGCCTGCTCCATAATGAAGGATACGGAACGCACAAACTTAAATACAAAGTTGGCCGGTTATAATGTTATGGAAAAGTGTCTCACCAGATAAGGCAGGAAAACTTGGTTTGTAGAGTAGCCTGCAAGGAGGGCAGGATAACTTGGTTAGATTAGTTGCCTGCCAGGAGGGCAGGATTTCTTGGCTAGATGAGCTGCCTGCCAGGAGGGCAGGATTTCTTGGCTAGATTAGTTGCCTGCCAGGAGAGCAGGATTTCTTGGCTAGATGAGTTGCCTGCGAGGAGGGCAGGATTTCTTGGCTAGATGAGTTGCCTGGCAGGAGGGCAGGATTTCTTGGCTAGATGAGTTGCCTGCCAGGAGAGCAGGATTTCTTGGATAGATGAATTGCCTGCCAGGAGGGCAGGATTTCTTGGCTAGATGAGTTGCCTGCCAGGAGGGCAGGATTTCTTGGCTAAATGAGTTGTCTGCCAGGAGGGCAGGATTTCTTGGCTAGATGAGTTGCCTGCCAGGAGGGCAGGATTTCTTGGCTAGATGAGTTGCCTGTCGGGAGGGCAGGATTTCTTGGCTAGATGAGTTGCCTGCCAGGAGGGCAGGATTTCTTGGCTAGATGAATTGCCTGCCAGGAGGGCAGGATCACTTGGCTAGATGAGTTGCCTGCCAGGATGGTAGGATTTCTTGGCTAGATGAGTTGCCTGCCAGGAGGGCAGGATTTCTTGGCTAGATGAGTTGCCTGCCAGGAGGGCAGGATAACACAGGCTGAAAATAGTTCAGGTGTAAATGTACAGTTTGATTACACACAGAATGGCTGAGAAAACTGTAGCTGCTGATTATACAGAGGAAGCATGGACCCAAAGGCTTGGGCCTGCATACACTGAGCACAGCATGTGGATGGTGAATAGTTCAGGTGTAAATGTAGTTTGATTACACACAGTAGGACTGAGAAAGCTGTAGCTGCTGATTATACAGAGGAAGCATAATATGTCTTTCTCAGGTACATTTCCGTCTTTGACTCGGTCTACATTAGGGATGTGTGCCGACCCCCGTGTTTTGGATCTGTATGTCCTTCAAGGTTTTGGATCTGGATTTGGTGTTACTAAACCACCTTTGCGTGTTTGGTTTTGGATCTGTATTTTTTCTAAAAAATCATAAACAGCTGAAATCACATACATTGGGCCTGTTTTTGTTCCTAAAGTATTATTAACCTCATTAACATTTATTTCCAGTCATTTCCAGTCAATTTTGACCACCTCACAGTTCTAATGTTGATTTCATCCAGTCTAGGCTACATCAAGCTAACTGGCTGAATAAGCTAAGCGACAGCAGTGGGCGGCACTAACATCTGGCAGTTCAGCTTCCAAAAGAGTGGCACTGCAGTGGCAGACAGGATGGCAGTTTAATAAACTATAAAATTTAAAATGTCAGGCAGCAATGCCCCAATTAAAAGAGAGGAAAGATGGAATTGTCCTTGGGCCCTTCCACCCACCCTTATGTTGTATATAGTAAACAGGACATGCACAGTTTAACAAACCAATCACTTCAGCAACAGGGACTGCCAATTGTGGCTGAAGCAATTGGTTTGTTTGGGCCCCCACAAAACAAGCTACAAACGGGCAGCTGACATTGCTGGCAATGATATCTCCGTGCACAAACTGGCTTTACAGAGGCAAGATGTTGTCACCATCATCATCCGATTCCTCACCCTCATCAGTGTGTACATCATCTTCACACAATATTAAAATATTAATTTGTCCCCGCTGGAATTTACCATTACAGCCTCAGGTGCCTATGTAATTTTTGGATGTAATTTTCGGTAAAGGTCTTTCTCGTGAAATTTGTAGTTCATTTTGATGAACATCATCTTTTCCACATTTTGAGGAAGTGACAAAGTTTGCTGACAAGGTTCCCAGCTGTGTTGAAAACTCTTTCTGAGTACACACTGGAGGGTGGGCAGCTCAAGTAAAGCAAAGCCAGTTTTGTGCAAGGGCCTCCAAATTGCCTTTTTTTTCCTGACAGTAGTCTGTTTGACATGCCTATTTGGACGCTATCATTAAAATAATCCTCAACCATTCTTTGAATGGTGACCGTATCAGATGGGGTCACGGTAGAGGTCTCATTACTTGTAGGCAATTCTTTTAGACCCGACCCGATGTCAAAACTTGGTTGTGTTGACTCATCTGCATCACCAGTGGGTCTTTTTTTGGGAAAGTTTAGTTGTTTCCTGGCAGCCGCACTTGCTCGAGAAACTGAAGGAGGAACCATCGCTGCATCACGTGCTGCTTGAGCTGACAATTTCCTTACCAACAGCTCTTTGCATCTCTTCAGATCTGTGTCCACTGGGAAGAAAGACACGACTTATGACTAAAACCTAGGATCCAGCTCGGTCGCCAAAATGTATTGATCCTGACAACCTTTGGATCTTGGCAAAGTAAATAAAGGACTTGATCTACAAGTCCAACATGCTTAGTGGAATCACTTAATTTCAGCTCATCCTTAAGTTTCTCAAGCTGCTTTTCCAACAGTCTAATTAGAGGAATTGCTTGACTCATGCTGGCAATGTCTTAACTTACTTCACAGGTGACTACTTCAAAAGGTTTTAGCACTTTGCACAACACGGAAAGTATTTTCCACTGAGCTTGAGTAAGGTACTTTCCCCCTCCTCCTCATAGTTTGTTGTGTAGCTTGGATGGCTTTTCTCTGTCATCCGCTGAAGCATATAAAGGGTGGAGTTCCACCTCTTGCTTCAGCTGGTGACAGGGCAAATTCAACATTTCTTGCAGGTGCTGCAATCTTCTACATGCACCTGCTGAATGGCGAAAATGTCCAGAAATGTTGCGGGCCACAGAGAGCATCTCCTGCACATCCCTGTAATTAAAAAAAAAATTTGCACCACCAAGTTGATTGTGTTAGCAAAACATGGGATGTGTTGAAATTCACACAGCTGTAATGTTCTCACAATATTGGTGGCATTGTCAGAAATCACAAATTCTGAGGAGAGTCCAAGCGGGGTAAGCCATTTTGCAATGAATTCCCTGAGTTTTTCTAAGAGGTTGTCAGTGGTATGCCTCTTAGTGAAATCAGAGATACACAGAGTAGCCTGCCTTTGAATGAGCTGCTGTTTCTTAGATGCTGCTGCTGCTGTTGGTGGCTCTTAAGGCAATACACCCACCCAGTGGGCTGTTACAGTCTGTGGTTAAGTGGACAGTGGGTACAATGGCATTTTGGAGGACACTAATTAAGTTTTTTTTAACGTCCCTGTAGAAGCTGGGAATTGCTTTTCTAGTGAAGTGGAACCTAGATGGGATTTGGTAGTGTGGACACAGGACCTCAATTAACTGTCTAAAACCCACTGCACTAATGGCGGATATTAGACGCACAACTAATACCAGCATAGATGTTATGGCGTCAGTGATCCGCTGTGCAACTGGGTGACTGCTGTCATACTTGTTCCCCCTTGCAAAGGATTGTTTAACAGTCAATTGTTTTTTTGAACTACTACTAGTAGTCTTTCTAGTCCTCTTCTGGGATGAAGTTCCACTCCCAGCAACAGGTGTAGCACTCAAGGATTCTTCTGAGGAATCCAGGATAGGGGAGGACTCAGTTAGCCTTATCAATTGGAAGCAGGACTAATTCTGATCATGATTGAGGATATTGTTGATGAAAGTGTTGGTGGTGAAGATGCCAGGTGCTTGGATCTAGCAGAGAGAAGGGAGCTAGCTGATGCTGGACTGCTTGTTGTGACTTTTTTAGCCAAAGTTTCAGAATTTTGCAAACATGTTGGGTGGATATGCTATAGATGATGTAACAGGGAGGAGGTTCCTAGTGTCACGGCCAGGGTATTTCAGCATGGCGCTAGGTGAGTGTTACCTGTGAGGTCATTGTGGCGCGGGCTGTCTGGTGGCGGAGCTGGTGTCTGGCGGGGGCTTTGGCTGCGCGCGTTGTTGTGCGGGCCTGTTGTCACTCTGTGCTGGTAAGGCCTGGTGGCGTCTCCATTCCGTTTGGCATGGGCGCCGCCATCTTGCCTTCTGGTCATGTGATGCAGCTGGCCAATCCTGGTGAGTCACATGTTCCCTCCGGCCAGTAACAGCATGGCATGGGGTATTTAGGAAGGGTCAGTGCCTTCCTTCTTTGCTAGTGCAACGTGTATCTCAGCCTAGCTGCGAGGGAGTTCTCTGTGCTTATTCTGTTCCTGTGAATTTGCTGTCTGCCTGTCAGCTCCTAGCTCCCACTGGACTACCCCGCTTCCTCCATCACCCTTGCCCATACCTGAGTGCCTGAGCCTGCTGACATCCTGCGCTTCAGTTCACTACCTGCATACCTGGCTTGATTATTTTCAGTTTCACTACCTGCACACCTGGACAGCTCTAATTGTTTCTACTTGGACATTAACCCTTTTACTCCCACCACAGAACTCTTGTGCACATTTATATATTCCTGGACTTTTATTTACTGCCACATTATATGTCTACTCAAGCACTTATTAAAAATCCTAGTTTTATTTTCAAATCTGCTTCTGTGATCGCTCCTGCTACCACCCCTTGTCCACAAACAACCCAGAACATAACAGTTTGCACTGGCCCCATGGAGCCGGCCACGGATCAGGAGTCAGGAGTGGATTTGTTCCAGTGCATTTCTGGTCGTTTAGAGAATCTGGAAAACATGCAGCAAAGTTGGCTCAATTTCTGCAAGAGATGTCCAAGCGACAGGATAGTTTGCAAACTTCCTTTTCTACCCCTGGAGTACCAGCATCTACATCCGCTTTAGCGTCTGGGAATACAGGAGGCAGATCATCTCCCCGCTTACATCTTCCTTTACCAAGTAAATTTGACGGCAACCCTAAACTCTGCCGAGGATTCCTAAATCAGTGTGACATACATTTTACCATGCAGCCTGACAACTTTCTAACTGCAAGAACTAAAGTGGCTTATATAGTCTCTCTGTTATCTGGCCAGGCCTTGGAATGGGCTTCCCCACTCTGGGAGCGCTCAGATCCGCTGCTGGATAATTACGCAGGCTTTGTGTCATCCTTCAGGAGGATTTTCGATGAACCTGGGCGTACTGTATCAGCATCATCAAACATCATGACACTGAGACAAGGGGTCCGTCCTGTCAGTCAATATGCCGTGCAATTTCAAATTTTAGCATCAGAGCTCAAATGGAATGAGGAAGCCCTCACCTCGGCCTTCTGGTATGGGTTGTCAGACCGACTAAAGGATGATCTAGTCACTCGAGAGCTTCCTACTAATCTGAACGACATGATTTCGTTGTGTATCAAAGTTGACCTACGCTTCAGGGAACGTCAGGCTGAAAAACACAGAACTGACCGGCAAAGGTCATTTACCCCCTCCATTTCTACCCGTCCCATTCCTTCTCCTACTGAAGAGGAGCCTATGCAGGTAAATCATACACACCTCTCCAAAGAAGAACGCCAGAGAAGAATGCAAAAGAACCTCTGTCTGTACTGCGGAGAGTCCGGTCACCTGCTGATCTCCTGCCCCCGTAAACCGGGAAATGCCAAATCCTAACTGACCCTGGAGACATCAAGTTAGGAGTTATGAGCTTGTCTCCAAAAATTAAAGATTTCACGATTACCCTAGCTTTGGATCTTAAACCCAAACCTGTCTTTGCTACTGCTCTACTTGACTCGGGAGCAGCCGGAAATTTCATAACGTCTAGTTTCATAGATAAATTTCAGATTCCTTGTTTGTCGCTCAACCATGCCATCTCGCTGACCTCTATAGACGGACGCCCTCTAACTAACGGGATAGTCACCAAAGAGACTCAACCAGTATTGGTCCGAATTGGGGCACTTCATTCTGAGTCCTTAAAATTCCTGGTGATATCAGAGGCCTCTCAAGAAATTGTTCTTGGTCTACCCTGGTTACGTCAACATAATCCCAGGATTGATTGGAGTTCTATGCAGATTCTGTCATGGGGTATGGACTGTCAGAAATCCTGTCTTCCAAAAATTTGACCTGTGAGAAAGACAGTTCCATTAGTTTCTTCTGCCATTCCCAAGGAATATCAGATGTTTACCGACATGTTCTCTGAGCAACAAGCAAATATCTTACCCCCTCATAAGGAATGGGACTGTCCAATTGAATTGAAACCTGATAAGATACCACCTCGTGGTCGTACCTATCCACTGTCCTTGCCTGAGACTCAAGCCATGACCGAGTACATCCGGGACAACCTGGCAAAGGGGTTCATTCGCCCCTCTACTTCACCTGCCGGAGCTGGGTTTTTCTTCTTTGGCAAGAAGGACGGTGGTCTAAGACCATGTATCGATTATCGAGGCCTTAATGACATTACTGTAAAGAATCGATACCCCCTTCCCCTGATTACTGAGTTGTTTGATAGGGTCAAGGGCTCTGTCATTTTTTCTAAATTAGATCTGAGAGGGGCTTACAACCTCATTCGTATCCGAGCTGGCGATGAATGGAAGACCGCTTTTAATACCAGAGATGGACATTTTGAATATTTAGTAATGCCTTTTGGATTGTGTAACGCCCCTGCTGTCTTTCAAAGTTTCGTTAATGAGATTTTCCGGGATCTGTTATATGTTTCGGTTGTTGTTTATCTGGATGACATACTGATTTTTTCACCATCTGTGGCTAAACATCAAGAACATGTTAAAGAAGTTCTGACCCGCTTGAGAGAAAACCACCTTTACTGCAAACTGGAGAAGTGCATCTTTGGAGTGCCCAGTGTACCTTTTCTCGGCTATGTAATATCTGGCTCCAGTTTAGAAATGGACCCCAAGAAGGTACAAGCAATTCTGGATTGGACCCGACCTCAGACACTGAAAGCCATCCAGAGATTGTTGGGCTTCGCCAATTATTATAGATGCTTCATTAAGGGATTTTCTACACTGCTGGCTCCCATTACAGCCTTGACCCGCAAAGGTGCTAATCCTGCCCAATGGTCACCTGAGGCAGAGTCTGCCTTTCATCTTCTAAAACAGGCCTTTATCTCAGCACCAGTTCTTCGACAACCGGATCTGGACAGGCCTTTTTTGTTGGAAGTAGACGCATCATCTGAAGCTGTGGGAGCAGTCTTGTCTCAACGTTATGAGGACAACCGAGTCCATCTGTGTGGGTTCTTTTCTAAAAAATTCTCACCTGCCGAAAGGAACTACGCCATAGGTGAGCAAGAACTACTAGCTGTAAAGTTGGCGTTGAAGGAATGGAGATATTTGCTAGAAGGCGCCAAGTTTCCATTTACTGTATTTACGGACCATAGAAATCTCCTATTTCTCAAAAACCTCCAATGTGTGAGTCCTCGTTTGGCCCGCTGGGCAATATTCTTTGCCAGGTTTCAGTTCACCCTGACCTTCCGGTCTGGAGCACTTAATCAGAAGGCTGATGCCCTATCGAGATCTCTCCTCTGTGATGATCAATCTGAAAATCAAAGCAATACCCCTGTCTTGGAATCAAGAGTTTTCGCCGCATTACAAGTTCAGCCTCCTACGGGAAAATCATTTGTGGCCCCGGAATTAAGGAAGCGGCTTCTTTCTTGGGCACATTCCTCTCGCTTCGCAGGGCACTCAGGCACTCGGAAGACCTTGGAGTTCCTGAAAAGACACTATTGGTGGCCTTCTATGAAGGCAGATATAATGGAGTTCATCTCTTCCTGCTCCTCCTGTGCCCAGCATAAATCATCACGACAAGCTCCAACTGGGGAATTGCTTCCATTACCTAATCCATCACGTTCATGGACGCATCTCTCCATGGATTTCGTCACAGACCTGCCAGTCTCTCAAGGCTTCAACACTATCTGGGTTGTAATAGACCGATTCTCTAAGATGGTCCACTATATACCGTTGAAGAAGTTACCTTCTGCCCCACACATATTTCGTCTACATGGCCTTCCTGCTGAAATTGTCTCTGACTGTGGTGTGCAGTTTACTGCAAAATTCTGGAGGGCTTTGTGTTCTGTTCTTCAAGTGAAGTTAAACTTTTCCACGGCCTGCCATCCGCAAAGCAACGGCTCCACCGAGAGAGTTAATCAAGATCTAGAGACTTTCTTAAGAATTTTTATGTCATCTTCCCACGACAATAGGGCTGCCTTGCTGCCGTGGGCTGAGTTTGCACATAATGCTTCCTACCACTCGTCAACTAACCAAACGCCATTTCAGGTTGTATATGGCCTTCATCCTCGTGTTCCCGAATTCCGAAGCCTGCCTGTTTTCGATGTTTCCGGCCGTGGAGGACACGGTGCGGAATTTTGCTGCCATTTGGACTCAAGTACGGTCTGATTTGTTGAAGGCATCCTCTCGCTATAAGACCCAGGCCGATAGAAAGTGTAGAATAGTTCCACGCATGCAAGTTGGAAGCCAGGTCTGGTTGTCCACCCGTAATCTTCGTCTGAGGGTTCCTTCTATGAATTCATTGGTCCCTTCTCCATAACAGAAGTCATTAATCCAGTGGCTTATCGTCTACAGTTACCCCCATACCTAAAAATCCCTAATTCCTTCCATATTTCCTTATTAAAGCCCCTGGTCCTGAATAAGTTCCATAATGCTCTACCTGCTTCTCCACGAGTCCAGACGGAAAGAGTAGTTGAGTTTGAGGTCACCCAGATCTTGGACTCTCGTCTACGCAGAGGTCATCTACAGTATTTGCTGGACTGGAAAGGTTTCGGTCCAGAGGAACGTTGCTGGACCGATGCTCGTGATGTCCACGCTCCCACGCTCATCAGGAGATTCCATTCTGCCCATCCGGAGAAGCCTGGAGAGTGTCCTGAGGCCACCCCAAAAGGGGGGGTACTGTCACCACCAGGGTATTTCAGCATGGCGCTAGGCGAGTGTTACCTGTGAGGTCATTGCCGCGCAGGCTGTCTGGTGGCGGAGCTGGTGTCTGGCGGGGGGCTTTGGCTGCGCGCATTGTTGTGTGGGCCTGTTGTCACTCTGTGCTGGTAAGGCCTGGTGGCATCTCCATTCCATTTGGCATGGGCGCTGCCATCTTGCCGTCTGGCCATGTGATGCGGCTGGCCAATCCTGGTGAGTCACATGTTCCCTCCGGCCAGTAACAGCTCGGCATGGGGTATTTAGGAAGGGTCAGTGCCTTCCTTCTTTGCCAGTGCAACGTGTATCTCAGCCTAGCTGCGAGGGAGTTCTCTGTGCTTATCCTGTTCCTGTGAATTCACTGTCTGCCAGTCTGCCTGTCAGCTCCTAGCTCCCACTGGACTACCCCGCTTCCTCCATCACCCTTGCCCATACCTGAGTGCCTGAGCCTGCTGACATCCTGCGTTTCAGTTCACTACCTGCATACCTGGCTTGATTATTTTCAGTTTCACTACCTGCACACCTGGACAGCTCTAATTGTTTCTACTTTGACATTAACCCTTTTACTCCCACCACAGAACTCTTGTGCACATTTATATATTCCTGGACTTTTATTTACTGCCACATTATATGTCTACTCAAGCCCTTATTAAAAATCCTAGTTTTATTTTCAAATCTGCTTCTGTGATCGCTCCTGCTACCACTCCGGGTCCACAAACAACCCAGAACATAACACCTAGATGGTTAAGTTCCTTACATCTACTTACTCTGGCATGACAATGTGTACAGATGGTTTAACAATTGTTGTCCGGATTTGGGAAGAAATGATTCCAAACATAAGAAGTGGATTTTTTTGTTTTATGCCCAGGCATGACAATGGACTTTTCCTTACCATGGGCAACAACTGTTTCCACTGGGGCCTGATTTACACAAACAACATCCTCATCATCTGCATCCTCATCATCAACATCATTATTAGCGTCAGCTACTCAAATATCCTGCTCATCCTGGTGCACTTCCACAGAAGCATCCTCGATTTCTATGGCAGCGTGTTGACTCATCCCCACATTTGCAGAGGATGCACAAATGGTGGAAGGAGGCTCATTTTCAAGTGCAGTTTTGGAAAGGTCAGGCTCACACATGGCACCCACTGACACACTTGGACTCTCCTCAGGGATTTGTGACATTTTTGAGTACATAGTTGGTTCCTGTGCCTTAACGATTTTCATTTTTTTTAAATATCTACATGGAGAAAGGCTTACAGTATATCATCATAAGAGGCAGAACCATTAGTTATAAATAAAGGACAAGGCCTTAGCCTTTCCTTGCCACTTCATGTGGTGAATGTCTTTCTGCAGATAACTTTCCCTTTGATGTTTTTTTCTTTACCAATGTAAAAGATTGGTTCTTTGATTTTAGATGCCCTGACTTAAGCCCTGTATGCTCTTGGGCACCGGCTTTAGTAGATGATGTAGACGGACTAGTATCATCATTACTGGTGGCACTGGCAGCAGCTCCAGCACTACTATCTGGTTCCTGCTCTCCTCTCAACTGATCATTCTCCATATCAACAAACATGAACAAAGTGGGGTACAGCACACACAGATGGGGAAGAGAACCCATGGATTGACAGAGCAACCCTGAACAACACAGTACCCCTTTATGAAATGCATGATTAACAGGATAACAGTGACACGGCAGCACCCCCCACTTTATGTACTTGAGCCCCAGCCCAACAACACTGTACCCTTGAACAACTACAACACTGCACCCTTGACCAACAGAGAAGAACAGAGCATGTCTGTTCTGTACACTCCACAGCTGGAGTTGAAATGGCGCCAATCACCGGGGACCTGTATACTTTATAGCAGGGGTTCCCAACCACGGTCCTCAAGGCACACCAACAGTCCAGGTTTTAAAGATAGCCATACTTGAGCACAAGTGTCTTAATTAGTACTGCAGTTATTTTGATTTGACCATCTGTGTTCAAGCATGGATATCATTAAAACCTGGACTGTTAGTGTGCCTTGAGGACCGAGGTTGGGAAACACTGCTTTATAGAATCCAAACCCATCAGAATCCGACTGCGAGAGGATGACATTTTGCCTCATTTTCGGATCTGAGTCAGGCGGGATAACGCGAGCCAGACTTGGATCCGACATGGAATTGCACTGTTCGGTGGGTCTGGTTCTCAGAGAACTGAACCCGCTCATCTCTAGTCAAAATGAATGTGTTTATCATTGCATGAAAACACCCTTGCTTTACTGGGCCTTTGTTAAAATGCCTCCATCCAGGCCTATCCCACCAATCCAGGCGCATGCAGGTGTAAATGTCAGAATCTCACAAACCTGCATGGGCGGCTACGTGTTGACACTTTTCTGTGCATGCACAGAGCAAAGTCAAGCTGCCAGGACAGCTGAAGAACATTGACACACACATTTCCAAAAGTTTTGCTACAGCTTGAAAAGTGTCACTTTAGAATACTTTCGTGGCATTTGGTCCGAGATGTGTGCTTCCATTCCAGACCTCTGATTAGGGGATATTCAATTACTTTTTGGAAACTCTTCTTACCACTGCTACATCAATATTGTTTCCCAGCCTCACCTATCCAGGGGTTGGGAAGAAATTATTAGCTAGCCCATTTCTACAGGAAATATTAATAGAAAGTAGCCCCAGTAAAGAAAAAAACACTTCCCTGCACCCAGTGACCGGTGATCCAGTGAGCTCCTCGGTGACTCCGGTCAGCTGATTGCTGGGCTCCTGCTCTGTGTCCCCCGGCATCTGATGTGTGCTGTAAACTGGCATGTCAGTGTACAACACACATCAGGTGATCAGGGTCACAGAGCAGGAACCCAGCGATCAGCTGAACGGAGTCACAGAGGAGCTCACTGGATCACCGAGGGAAGTACAAGCGGGGCAGGGGGATTGGGCTTGGCTTGGGTAGAGGTAACCGGCTGTGGCACATGCCCAGGCACCACTGGCATAAGTTCATCCAAGGTGCCCGGAGGCAAGTTTTAATTTGGTGCCTCCCCCCCAAAAAGGAAAATAAATATGGTACATATCTATCTATCTATCTATCTATCTATCTATCTATCTATCTATCTATCTATCTATCTATCTATCTATCTATCTATCTATCTATCTATCTATCTATCTATCTATCTAACTATCTATCTATCTATCTATCTATCTAACTATCTATCTATCTATCTATCTATCTATCTATCTATCTATCTATCTATCTATCTATGCCGGGAAGAGGTGCCATGTATTGGGCGGCCATGATGGTACACTCTGGGTACATATTTACAGCTCTAAGAGGGGTGAATATATTGTGGGCAATTGAGGAGGTGCCCCTTCAGTGCTGGCACCCGGCGGCAGGCACCTCCATTGTCTCCCATAGTTTTGCCCCTGCCTGGCACACTCTCAAGAGTATTTTTTGTGAATAATACCCTGAGAACTGTGGAGAGGTTTCGCAGGGACAGAGCTTTCTCACACCTGCATGCAATACTTGATTCATCCTTGTGATTTATTCAAATGTCGCATTGCGAATTTGGACTGTATTATCACATCCCATCCGATTGTGATAAATATGCCCCTTAGGGGTCTATTTACTAAGCAGTGTTAGGAGACAGAGCGAAAAGTGATAAGGTGCCAGCCAATCAGCTCCTAACTGCCATCTCACAGGCTGTGTTTGAAAAATGACAGTTGGGAGCTGATTGGCTGGCACCTTATTACTTTTCACTGTCTCCTAACACTGCTTAGTAAATAGACCCCACAATGTCATGCTAAGTTATTGACACCAAACAAGTTTGTATAAATGTTTTATGCAGCCTATTTGTAATGTATTTACTTTCTGTATAAGTCATTTTGAAAATTGTTTAATCTGAATACCATTTACTATAGTGATATGATGGTATGATTTAATGAAGAAAGTTGTAAACATGATTTGCAACTTGCAGGATATGTGTTTCGGATAGCTGCACATATATAACATCAATCTGTCAATGTCCATTCATGTTATGGGACATTACGTACATTTTTGTAAATGGTGCTGCCATCTGTTTCTAAATGCCTAGTACATGTCATAAAACTGTTCTGTCATGATTTATTTAGTAAAGAACAACAGTTCAATAGTGTTCATAAAATACCTTAAATTGCTGTACATAGGATAGAGAAGTAAAAAAATAAATTTGCTCTGAGTATAAAAAGTGACGCGGTGCTGGTCCGATAGCCGGAATTGATGTAGTACCCATTGTCATCCACTTTACCAGTGTCCATCTTCCTGAGGTGCCGGTTACAGAAATAATGCAACATTTACTGAGATATTGTTTTATATTCATTATATTTTACCCCCTGATGATCTTCATATTGAACCCCCTGTATTATAATTTATTATAATTTATTTATTTACTATGCACTATTAACATAGTTGCCGTTATGATTATCTTGTGTATGCTATCTTTTATTTTTATTAATCTTGTATTTATTTCTTTTTAATTTATATGGATCCCCTTGACAATGGAATGCTGTGTTTTATTATGAGGGACTTTAAAATCCGGTCTTTAGAAACCGGGAAGTTAAACCGAATAAATATGTGGGTTGACATACATTAACCAGCACCTCAGGAAGATGGACACCATGTCACTTCCGGTAAAGCGGGTGATGATGGATGTTACATCACTTCCGGTCAGCGAACCGGAAGTTCATTTCCGAGTAGCGAGAGAATTAAAGGACGGAAACAACTTGAATGTTGGACATAGTACCAATTAAAATGACTATGGGCCTGATTCAGCATGGATCGCTATTGCGACAGCATACGCAGATGGCCAATTGTTGCATACTACGCATGCACCACAGTGCGTGTGCGCGAGTTAGCATTGCGATCCCACTGCTTTAACCTACGCAGATACAAAGCCATCGGAGAGTGAGTGACATCAGGTCAGCTTTTCGGGGGGTGATGACAGGCGAGTGGTTGGAGAAGCGCAGGCGTGCCTGTCTGTTTGAACGTCGTTACTTTGGCGTGCATAAATTAGCAACTGCGCCAGCATACGCGGCAGCTTGTGTACTCACTGCATGCAATGAGTTTAGCAATTTCTGAGTAAGGTCAGACCTTTTATAATTGTGCTTATGGGATGCAATTGCAGTCATTAGCATATTTTCACGGCAGACCTGCGCGCGTAATCTCAACTGCGAACGCAATAGTGTTCCGTAATGAATTAGGCCCTATGTTGTTATATTTTTTATATGTTTAGGGATCGAATTAGTAATGGAAATGAAGTGCCAATCAGGAGGGATATAACTAGTGGTTGCCATATTCATGCCCTGATAAAGATTTGCTAGCCAAATCGAAACACGTTGGTGAGGGGACTACAGACATTTGTGAAGACACCATCCACTGTCATTTGGTGCTCCTTTGATGACTTTATGCGAAGTCCAGACTTGTTAACCGAAATTCAAGTCATGATTTTTGTTTACCATCAGCCCATTGTGGACATATTGGGCCTGATTCAGACCCACTCGCAAGCGGCTGTCCGCTCGCAAGTGGGTCGATGTTGTGCACTGCGCATGCGCACGACGGCGGGAGCTCCGTCGTGCGCATGCGCCAGACGCGACGAGCGAAGGAAAGTCCTTTGCTCGTTGTGTCTGATCAAAGGGGGCGTGCTGTCGATGTTGATTGACAGCACGCCCCCTTTGGTGGGCGTGCCGGGGGAGTGCTTCCCTGACGGGGGCGTTCCCAAGGGAACGCCTACCGTCAGAAGCCGGCCCACTGACATCACTAGTGATGTCAGTGGGAGTGATTTTGGCTCTGATAGAGCCAAAATCACTCCGGGCCTTGCGGTTGAAAACCTCAACCGCAGGCTCCGGCTCGCAGTTTCGATTGTCGCGATGGTCAAGACCATCGCGGCCATCAAACTGCACGCTCGTATAGGCTGTGGGTGGTGACCCACAGCTATACGAGAGTCCAGGAGGACGCTCCAGAATTATGGAGGGCGGCCCTCATTCAGAGCGTGCGCTCTGCTCAGAGCGTACGGCTCTGAATGAGGGCCATTGTTTTTTCTTTGTTATATTATTAAATACTATACACTTACAAGGACGTTATTCCTTTTATATGCCTTATTAATACAAATTTGGCGTGAGGAAGAATAGAATAATTTTGAAAGTGGGAGAGAAGCGAGGAAAAGAAACTTTGATGTGTGTTTGAATATTACATTTACTGTGAATAGGGTATTATATCGTGTTCCATATACTAGCGATAGAATTAATTTAACGCGACAGGGATTTGGTAAAAGAAACCTATACGGGGTTATTTACATACACTCCACAGTGTGGTACGCCACTCCCTTCATCTGCAACACTTTGTTGTCTATATTTTTATTCCAGGATACTATTAAGTGTTAATTATTATTTAAGCTGTTTGTACTGTACGTCCACTGCAATATTATCCATCCCGTATCTGGAGTTCTTTTTGTTATACATCTCTGAATCAGGTTCTTGGTGTCTTCCTTAGTCCAGAAAAGGCAGTCATTCCCGTCAAGCATCTCAGTAAGATCTTAAATTTGCCAGTACAAAAGACTTCGGGTTGGGTATGGGAGGCTAGCAGTCAGGATGCCGGCTGTCAAAACACTGACAGCGGCATCTGGATGCTTAGAATACAGACAAGGGCTCCATACTAACCCTCCCCTAACCCTCCCCTCCTGCATTTTAATCCTAACACTCCCCTCCTCCTAAACCTATCCATCCCCCTTAGTGCCTAAACCTAACCCTCCCCCCTTAGTGCCTAAACCTAACCCTCTTCCCTTAGTGCCCTGCCATAACTCCCCCCTGGTGATGCCTAAGCCTACCCCACCCCCCCCATCTGCAGCCTAACCCTACCCCCCCCCCCCTGCAGCCCAACCCTAACCCCCCTTGGTGGTGGCTAAACCTAACCCTCCCCACCGTGGCTTAAAGCTAACTTGGCCCTCTTTACTCACGTTCGGGATTCCTGCATCAGTATCTCAACTAATGTTGGGATTCCGGCATCCCATGCGGCAGCCAATTATCTACATCAAAACATCTGTTCTTGTTCAACAAGCTGGCAAACTAATGGAAGAGCGTGATATCCTGGCCAAAGCAGTGTCAGGGGGCCAGGGCGTGAAAACTGGAGCAATGAAATTTGTAAAGTTCATCAGCAATGGTATTCCCTATGCCATGAAGACAAAATTTGAGGCTAAGCAATACTTAGCACCAGCAACCGGACAGTAGGTAAAGTGGAAGCCCACTTCTGATTAGTAGCTTGAACTACACACAAATACAGAAAATGATAGCCTTATCATGCAGCAAATCCTGTCATAACTCCAGTGCAACAATTATCAAGAATAATTCACACAAAAATAGGATTTTCATCAGACCTCTCACTACTCAGTTAATAGGCCACAGAGGAGAACACTACCTGCCTTCCTGGTATGCACAAAAACAAATAAACCCCAATGGATCCATATGTTGAAATGTGGAGTGCATCAAACAGCAGCCATCTTGGTATGGGTAATTTACTACGCCACCTCCATGAATGCTCCTTAGATGAAGCATTCTCCCATACCAAGATGGCTCCTGTTTGATCTTCTGCGCATGCACGGCGGCATCTTGTCACTGTGTATGAGTGCCAAAGTGGGTCACAGACGTCTGGCACTTAGCTCCAGAGACCTTGCTGAGTATCCTGCATATGTCCTGCATTAACCTGCATATATCCTCTAGATACCTTCATACATAAACGGCTGGCGCTCTATACAGTATGTTCCATTCAAGCTACGCTCCATCCAGATTACCATGTGTATAACTGTGAGTACGGCTGCACAAGCAACTTCCTCTACACTTCAATAAACCTCACACCTGATTAAGTACTTGGGCTTTCTACTGCATCTGGACTCTGCTGGTGTTGCTATTCTCACCTAGAGATCCTAGTACTGTACTTTGGTTCCTGGTTCTGTATTGCTTCACAGCATTTTGTTCCAGTTTATTTCCGCAGCCTGATTTATTTGTGCTTCAAGCATCCAGTTCAAATTATTGAAGCCTGCTTCAGTTGTGCTTTCCAGCACTAAGTTCCAATATATTCCTGCAGTCTACTACAGCTACAGCTATCCCAGTATTCTGTCTCAGTATGGGATGTAGTCGGAATCCCGACAGAAGTTGGAATCCCGGCTCCAGAATCCCAACCGTTGACATCCCGACGGTAAGTATTAGGGTCAGGGGGAGGGTTAAGTTTAGGGTTAAGGGTTAGTTTTAGGCACTAGTGGGAGTGCTAGGGTTATGCTGCAGGGGTGAGGCTTAGGGTTAGGCTGCGGGAAAGGTGTCTTAGTGTTAAGAGTTAGGGCTAGGATACTTACCTAATCATGTCGGGATTCTGACTGTCGGGATGCCGCTATCAGTATTCTGGCCACCAGCATCTCGAGCGCCGGTATTCGGTACCCAATCCCTCAGTATACGTCTGCAGCCTGTATAAGTTATGCTTCCTAACATTCCATTTCAACTCCTCTGTAAGGGGCAAATCCTGCTAACCTGCAACAGCCATTTGCTATCCTGCAAGCCTGCATCTGGCCTCAGTGTCTGTCCTACTGACTTCCTCTGCATCATCAGTCTCCCACTACCAGTGGCCTGCATGAAGAGTAGCATTATTAGACCATCCAGCTTCATTCATATTCCAGCACATACAGCTAGCCCAGGGGGTCCTGAACTGAGTCACAATACTTCTTGCTGACCTTTGTAGGGCTGCGTGGCCTAAAACCACGCCTTAACATCCTTGCAGTGGAAATCTATAAGACACTGACCATCTTGCTTCCTCTGGAATTAGTCATCATGATGACATCACATGTTGACCCTGACACGCCCCCTATTTCAGGAGCAGTACCAGACACCACCCCCTCTCCACTACCAAATGGCCACAGCCTGTCAAACAAACACTGCACTACGTCAATCAGGCTGCTGCTTAGGGGGCACTGAGTGCGATGACACAGGACCCATTTTGCACAAGCGCAGAATCAGTCAGGTACATGTGCATTCCCCCATTGAGTTTCCGTACATCTCTGAATCAGGCCCTGTGCTCCTGGATAAAACCATGTTGCGCTGCAGGTGGGGCAGATGTGAAATGTGCAGAGAGACTTAGATTTGGGAGGGGTGTGTCCATACGCTAATCTAACTTGCAGTGTAAAAAGAACGCTGTCCAGCATTTGTAGGCTACAGGCAAAAGCAGCCGCTATTTACACTGTATGCAAAATAAATAAATGGATTTGCACCCCTTGTATTACATAATGGTTTATTCTAGGGGTGAGCGGGTTCGGATTTCTGAAATCCGAACCCCCCCGAGCCCCCCCGATCCGAGTCCGATCCGAG
The DNA here is from genome assembly GCA_031769625.1 of Taudactylus pleione. Classification (NCBI taxonomy): domain Eukaryota; kingdom Metazoa; phylum Chordata; class Amphibia; order Anura; family Myobatrachidae; genus Taudactylus; species Taudactylus pleione. Next base: position 8,625,566 of record JAUIMM010000153.1, on the reverse strand, counting down.
TCAGGCTCGACTTTTCCCGCCTGACTCGGATCTGACATCGAGGCAAAACGTCATCATCCCGCCTTCCGAGTCTCGCGGGTTTTGGATCCTATATAAGGTACCCGCGTCGGCGCCATTTTCTCACTCGGCTGTGGACAGTGAAGAGGGAGGGTGGGAGTTAGTGCTGTGTAGTGTAGTGTAGTGTAGTGCTGCTGTTGTCCACTACTTCAAAGTCCATAGGGGCTGGCTGTGTTGTGCTGTGCTGCTGTTGTTAATAGGGGCTGTGTCCACTACTTCAAAGTCCATAGGGGCTGGCTGGACTGTGTTGTGCAGTCAGTTCCAAAGTCCTGTGCAGTGTCCCAGTCCTAAAGGGGTGCTGTAGTGTTGTCCAGGGGGTGCTCTGTCCATCAGGGGTGCTCCCCCCAAGTGCTAAAAAAATAATATATTTTCTGTGTTTGTGAATTGTGTGCGCAGTAGCCGCACGTGCATCAACAAAGTAGTGCCAAGCGTGCGCCTGTGTCATAAGTAAAGGGCCGGCTGGCTTGACCGTTAAGGGTGCTGTAACCCCCGAAAGTACACTCCAGTCCAAACCAAAAAAAAAATTATTTTCTGTGTTTGTGAATTGTGTGCGCAGTAGCCGCACGTGCATCAACAAAGTAGTGCCAAGCGTGCGCCTGTGTCATAAGTAAAGGGCCGGCTGGCTTGACCGTTAAGGGTGCTGTAACCCCCGAAAGTACACTCCAGTCCAAACCTAAAAAAAAATTATTTTCTGTGTTTGTGAATTGTCTGCGCAGTAGCCGCACGTGCATCAACAAAGTAGTGCCAAGCGTGCGCCTGTGTCATAAGTAAAGGGCCGGCTGGCTTGACCGTTAAAGGGTGCTGTAACCCCCGAAAGTACACTCCAGTCCAAACCAAAAAAAAATTATTTTCTGTGTTTGTGAATTGTGTGCGCAGTAGCCGCACGTGCATCAACAAAGTAGTGCCAAGCGTGCGCCTGTGTCATAAGTAAAGGGCCGGCTGGCTTGACCGTTAAGGGTGCTGTAACCCCCGAAAGTACACTCCAGTCCAAACCTAAAAAAAAATTATTTTCTGTGTTTGTGAATTGTGTGCGCAGTAGCCGCACGTGCATCAACAAAGTAGTGCCAAGAGTGCCCCTGTGTCATAAGTAAAGGGCCGGCTGGCTTGACCGTTAAAGGGTGCTGTAACCCCCGAAAGTACACTCCAGTCCAAACCAAAAAAAAATTATTTTCTGTGTTTGTGAATTGTGTGCGCAGTAGCCGCACGTGCATCAACAAAGTAGTGCCAAGCGTGCGCCTGTGTCATAAGTAAAGGGCCGGCTGGCTTGACCGTTAAAGGGTGCTGTAACCCCTGAAAGTACACTCCAGTCCAAACCAAAAAAAAATTATTTTCTGTGTTTGTGAATTGTGTGCGCAGTAGCCGCACGTGCATCAACAAAGTAGTGTCAAGCATTCGCCTGTGTCATAAGTAAAGGGCCGGCTGGCTTGACCGTTAAGGGTGCTGTAACCCCCGAAAGTACACTCCAGTCCAAACCAAAAAAAAAATTATTTTCTGTGTTTGTGAATTGTGTGCGCAGTAGCCGCACGTGCATCAACAAAGTAGTGCCAAGCGTGCGCCTGTGTCATAAGTAAAGGGCCGGCTGGCTTGACCGTTAAGGGTGCTGTAACCCCCGAAAGTACACTCCAGTCCAAACCAAAAAAAAAATTATTTTCTGTGTTTGTGAATTGTGTGCGCAGTAGCCGCACGTGCATCAACAAAGTAGTGCCAAGCGTGCGCCTGTGTCATAAGTAAAGGGCCGGCTGGCTTGACCGTTAAGGGTGCTGTAACCCCCGAAAGTACACTCCAGTCCAAACCAAAAAAAAAATTATTTTCTGTGTTTGTGAATTGTGTGCGCAGTAGCCGCACGTGCATCAACAAAGTAGTGCCAAGCGTGCGCCTGTGTCATAAGTAAAGGGCCGGCTGGCTTGACCGTTAAAGGGTGCTGTAACCCCCGAAAGTACACTCCAGTCCAAACCAAAAAAAAATTATTTTCTGTGTTTGTGAATTGTGTGCGCAGTAGCCGCACGTGCATCAACAAAGTAGTGCCAAGCGTGCGCCTGTGTCATAAGTAAAGGGCCGGCTGGCTTGACCGTTAAAGGGTGCTGTAACCCCTGAAAGTACACTCCAGTCCAAACCAAAAAAAAATTATTTTCTGTGTTTGTGAATTGTGTGCGCAGTAGCCGCACGTGCATCAACAAAGTAGTGCCAAGCGTGCGCCTGTGTCATAAGTAAAGGGCCGGCTGGCTTGACCGTTAAGGGTGCTGTAACTCCCGAAAGTACACTCCAGTCCAAACCAAAAAAAAAATTATTTTCTGTGTTTGTGAATTGTGTGCGCAGTAGCCGCACGTGCATCAACAAAGTAGTGCCAAGCGTGCGCCTGTGTCATAAGTAAAGGGCCGGCTGGCTTGACCGTTAAGGGTGCTGTAACCCCCGAAAGTACACTCCAGTCCAAACCAAAAAAAAAATTATTTTCTGTGTTTGTGAATTGTGTGCGCAGTAGCCGCACGTGCATCAACAAAGTAGTGCCAAGCGTGCGCCTGTGTCATAAGTAAAGGGCCGGCTGGCTTGACCGTTAAGGGTGCTGTAACCCCCGAAAGTACACTCCAGTCCAAACCTAAAAAAAAATTATTTTCTGTGTTTGTGAATTGTGTGCGCAGTAGCCGCACGTGCATCAACAAAGTAGTGCCAAGCGTGCGCCTGTGTCATAAGTAAAGGGCCGGCTGGCTTGACCGTTAAAGGGTGCTGTAACCCCCGAAAGTACACTCCAGTCCAAACCAAAAAAAAATTATTTTCTGTGTTTGTGAATTGTGTGCGCAGTAGCCGCACGTGCATCAACAAAGTAGTGCCAAGCGTGCGCCTGTGTCATAAGTAAAGGGCCGGCTGGCTTGACCGTTAAAGGGTGCTGTAACCCCCAAAGTACACTCCAGTCCAAACCAAAAAAAAATTATTTTCTGTGTTTGTGAATTGTGTGCGCAGTAGCCGCACGTGCATCAACAAAGTAGTGCCAAGAGTGCGCCTGTGTCATAAGTAAAGGGCCGGCTGGCTTGACCGTTAAAGGGTGCTGTAACCCACAAAGTACACTCCAGTCCGAACCAAAAAAAAATTTATTTTCTGTGTTTAGCCGCACGTATATATCAAATCGATATAACATAAATGGAGGACCAAACTTTCTCCGATAAAAATAAAATAGAGAAAGATCAAGAACCACTTCCTCCTAGTGCTGAAGCTGCTGCCACTAGTCATGACATAGACGATAACATGCCATCAACGTCGTCTGCCAAGGCCGATGCCCAATGTCATAGTAGAGGGCACATACAATCCCAAATGGCAAAGTTCAGGAAAATGACCTTGAAAAAGACATTTAAATCAGCTGAAGAGAAACGTAAACTTGCCAATATGCCATTTACGACACGGAGTGGCAAGGAACGGCTAAGGTCGATCCCTAGTATGTTCATGACTAGTGGTTCAGCTTCACATGACGATGGAAGCACTCCTCCCACTAAAAAAATCAAAAGAGTTAAGCTGGCAAAAGCACAGCGAAGAACTGTGCTTTCTAAGAAGATATCACAAATCCCCAAAGAGAGTCCAAGTGTGGTGGTGGTTGCGATGCCTGACCTTCCCAGCACTGGACGGGAAGAGGTGGCTCTTTCCACCATTTGCACGCCCCCTGCAAGTGCTGAAAGGAGCACCCACAGTCCACTTGCTGATATGCAAATTGAAGATGTCACTGTTGAAGTACAACAGGATGAGGATACTGGTGTAGCTGGCGCTGAGGAGGAAGTTGGCGAGGAGGATTCTGATGGTGATGTGGTTTGTTTAAATCAGGCTCCGGGGGAGACAGTTGTTGTCCGTGGGATGAAAAAGCCCATCACGGTCATGCCTGGGCAGAAGACCAAACATTCCACCTCTTTGGTCTGGCAATATTTCTATCCAAATCCGGACAACAACTGTCTTGCCATATGTACCATATGTAAAGGTGAAATAAGTAGGGGTAGGGACGTCAACCACCTAGGAACATCCTCCCTTATACGGCACCTGCAGCGCGTTCATAAGAAGTTACTGTCAAGTTCAGAAACTTTGGCTCAGACCGTAAGCAGTCCAGGGACACCTAAATCCCGTTGTCCTGTTGTATCCAAGCGCCTGCAAACCACACCGTCAACTCCCTCCTCGTCAATTTCCTCCTTAGTCAGGATCGGAAGTAGTCCTGCAGGCCATATCACTGGCATGACTGACTCTCCTATCCGGGATTCCTCCGGAGGATCCTGCATTGCTACGCCTACTGCTGCCGCTGCTGCTGTTGCTGCTGCTGCTGGGAGTCGTTCATCATCCCAGAGAGGAAGTAGGAACACCACTACTTTTACTAAACAATTGACCCTCCAACAGTCCTTAGCGAGGAGGATGAAGTACGACAGCAGTCATCCTGAAGCAAAACGTATAACTGAGGCCTTGACTGCTATGTTGGTGTTAGACGTGCGTCCGGTATCCGCCATTAGTGCAGTGGGATTTAGACAATTGATGGAGGTAGTGTGTCCCCGGTTCCAAATCCCGTCTAGATTCCACTTCACTAGGCAGGCGATACCGAGACTGTACAGAAACGTCAGAAAAAGTGTCCTCAGTGTCCTGAAAAATGCCGTTGTACACAATGTCCACTTAACCACGGACATGTGGACAAGTGGAACAGGGCAGACTAAGGACTATATGACTGTGACAGCCCACTGGGTAGATGTATCACCTTACGCAGCAACAGCAGCAGCGTCACCAGTAGCAGCATCTCAGAAACGCCAGCTCGTTACAAGGCAGGCTACGCTGTGTATCACCGGTTTCAGTAAGAGGCACACCGCCGACAACCTCTTAGAGAAACTGAGGGAAATCATCGCCCAGTGGCTTACCCCACTTAGACTCTCCTGGGGATTTGTGATATCTGACAACGCCACCAATATTGTGCGGGCATTACATCTGGGCAAATTCCAGCACGTCCCATGTTTTGCTCACACAATAAACTTGGTGGTGCAGAATTTTCTGAAAAGCGACAGGGGCGTGCAGGAGACGCTTTGGGTGGCCCGAAAAATTTCTGGCCACTTTCGCCATTCAGCGACTGCGTGCCGAAGACTGGAGCGCCAGCAAACACTCTTGAACCTGCCCCGCCATCACCTGAAGCAAGAGGTTGTGACGCGGTGGAACTCAACCCTCTATATGCTTCAGAGGATGGAGGAGCAGCAAAAGGCCATACAAGCCTATACATCCACCTATGACATAGGCAAAGGAGGGGGTATGCACCTGACTCAAGCGCAGTGGAGAATGATTTCCGTGTTGTGCAAGGTTCTTCAGCCCTTCGAACTTGCCACACGTGAAGTCAGTTCAGACACTGCCAGCTTGAGTCAGGTCATTCCCCTCATCAGGCTTTTGCAGAAGCAGCTGGAGAAAGTGAAGGAGGAGCTAAGACGGAGCGATTCCGCTCGGCATGTGGGACTTGTGGATGAAGCCCTTCATTCGCTTTGCCAGGATTCCAGGGTGGTCAATCTGTTGAAATCAGACCACTACATTTTGGCCACCGTGCTCGATCCTAGGTTTAAAGCCTATGTGGTGTCTCTCTTTCCGGCCGACACAAGCCTGCAGAGGTGCAAAGACCTGCTGGTGAACACACTGTCAGCTGAAGCGGAACGTGACACGTCAACGGCTCCTTCTTCATTTTCTCCCGCAACTGGGGCTGCCAGGAAAAAACTTAGGTATCCTAAGCAACCCGCTGGCGGTGATGCAGGGCAGGCAGGACCAAGTTTGGACATCTGGTCTGGACTGAAGGACCTGGCAACAATTTCTGACATGTCTACTGTCACTGCATATGATACTGTCACCATTGACAGAATGGTGGAGGATTACATCGGTGACAGCATCCAAGTAGGCATGTCAGACAGTCCATACCTGTACTGGCAGGAAAAAGAGGCAATTTGGAGGCCCCTGTACAAACTGGCTCTATTTTACCTGAGTTGCCCCCCCTCCAGTGTGTACTCCGAAAGAGTGTTTAGTGCAGCCGGGAACCTTGTCAGCGAAAGGCGTAGGAGGTTGCTTCCACAGAATGTGGAGAAGATGATGTTCATCAAAATGAATTATCAGCTCTTCCAGGGAGACCAGCCTCCAGAAGGTACAGAGGGACCTGTGGTGGTGGATTCAAGTGGGGACGAGTTAATACTTTGTGAGGATGAGGATGTACACACTGAAGAGGGTGAGGAATCGGTGGATGAGGAGGATGAGGATGACATCTTGCCTCCGTAGAGCCAGTTTGTGCAGGGACACATTAATTGCCAGCTTGTTTTGTGGGGGCCCAAACGAACCAATCATTTCAGCCACAGTTGTGTGGCAGACCCTGGCGCTGAAATGATTGATTTGTTAAAGTGTGCATGTCCTGTTTATACAACATAAGGGTGGGTGGGAGGGCCCAAGGACAATTCCATCTTGCACCTCTTTTTTTCTTTGCATTATGTACAGTTTGGGGCCTAGTTTTTCTAACTGCCATCCTGCCTGCCACTGCAGTGTCACTCCTAGATGGGTCACGTGTTTGTGCCGCCCACTCGTGTCGCTTAGCATAGTCATCCAGCTACCTCGGTGCAACCTTTTGGACATAAAAACACTATTGTGAGGTGTGAGGTGTTCAGAATAGACTGGAAATGAGTGGAAATTAAGGTTATTGAGGTTAATAATAGCATAGGAGCAGAAAAACCTACAAATTCTGTGATTTTAGCTGTTTTTATGCTTTTTTTCAAAAAAATACAGATCCAAAACACAAAACCCAGAACCCAAAACACGGAAGGGTGGTTTTGGCAAAACCAATCCAGATCCAAAACACGAAGAAAGATCCAGATCCAAAACCAAAACACAAAACACGAAAAGTGGCCGATGCACACCCCTAGTTTATTCCAGATACAATGTTACATGATTTTGTTGATATATCTCTCCCATAGCGTAATAGCTGTCAAGCATCAGATTAAGGGCCTGATTCAGAGGTGAACACACTGTTGATGTCAGACGTAGTGCAGTGTTTGTGTACTGCACAAATGCATCTAAGTCGCACCAGGCATGTGTCCCGATTGTGTACGTACAGAGTCACAGTTGCGATTTCAGATGCATGCATGGAGAAAAGCATTGGAAAGGTAGCAGGCATTCCTGAGCGGTGACAGGGAGGTGTCTTAGTGCACACATGGTGATGGACTGTCCTATGGCATGTTATGGTAAGTGAAGTGGTTGTGTACACAAACGCTCACTGCTCACATAGGAGGCCATACTTGGATGGAGAAACTGCACCTGAAATAGGGCTGGTGCAAGTTTTAATGGTGCAAACGATGGTGCATATAAAATACACTAATCGATATTATATCGTATACGGACGCTGATAGTGGGCATCCCTCCCAGTCCTTGCACATTCGGACACAGGGATGTACACAAGGGAATGACTTTAAAGTGGCATTTGCATGAAGCCAGAGATGGGCGACCACCAATAGACGAATCTGTGGGCGCTTCTGCATCCACATCTGTATCAGGCCCTAAGGGTGGTGAGGGCTCTGGTTCTGGGGAATGATGATGTAATCATACAAAAAGTAGTTTATACAAAATAAAAGTAAACACAAAGTACAACAGATCACATTATTTTAAAGAAACAAATGTAAAAGGTGTATCTGCATAAAAGGTAGTAAAGGTAGTATATGGAAGTCGATCCATATATCACATAATGTTTACCACATATTAAAAAACATACTTTTTTGTTTAATCACTGCAAGAGTTCCATATGACGAAGCTGACAATTAAGGCAGCATGTGTTCTCAAGCAGCGCTCGCCTGACTTACACCAATTACTCTAATGAGGAACGTTTCCTGCAGTTTAGCTGAATCACGCACACCTATTGCAGTGGACATATGGCCAAACAAGCATAGAGTGATGTCATTGCTTTATTTCTTAACCTGTTTCACTAAATGTCATAACATATTTTAAAACAGGAAATACAAATTTTCTAATAACAAGATTTTTAAATTTAACACTTTCAAAGTAATTTACGAAACAGAGAAAATCATGTTCCCCAGTGCTAATTATAAGTTTTATTATTATTATCTTTTATTTATATGGCTAGGCCAAGTGTCCGTACCGCCGTGCTGGAAAAATGACAGTTGTACAAATAAACAATATAATGTATATAATAAATAGTGACAGAATTATACAACTAAGTGAGTGACAATGTTAAACAGTAGCACTCAATGACCCAGTGCACTGAGAGGGCAGATAGAAAGGATCGCAGTCATAGGGCCTGATTTAGAGGTGCACGCTAATGCATGCGTGGTAGCAAATCTTTGCGGAGTGGCACCAGCGGTACTATGCAAATGCTAGTTTCAGCCCTCCCCTTGTGTACTAATGTGCGCTGGACATTGCAAGCACTGATACACCCACTTTCAATGCCCGTGGATAGTGCAAATCTACCAGTGGTTACAAACGCTCCACCCTAGGCGCATCATCTACACTTGCACCATTCTATGGCTGGCACAGTGTCTCCTTTTGAACTCCAGTTAAACATGGTCCCTGTGGCTGTGGCTCTGCATCTGAGAATCACTTGCACACCTGTGGCACTTCTATAAAATGCCCATGAGACTGTCTTTTTTTGTACATACTGCAGGCCACCTCCCACAAACGCCCATGTGTTTACCTCACCTGCTCTAATGTCAGTGCAACAGCAGTGTAGGCACATCAATCATCTGCAAACATGCTGAACCTGACGTTATCGTTAGGTTGTACAACATATTTGCCTAATGATAGATGTCTAAACGACCAGCGTGAGTGCGCATCGCTGGTCATTTTAGACATTTTTGTAAACAATGTGTAAACGATTATTGAATGATAACGATATTGTTATCGTTCAATCGCTCAATTTAATCGTCTAGTGCATGTGTGCCTTTACTTCCAGAATCTCTGGGGTAGCTGAGTATTGACTCTAGTAGGGGGCTTAAAATTGCATTTTCACCGTGATGATTTATTAATACTGCAAATAAGGGGATGAAGGTTATATAGGTTGATAGAAGATTACAGCTAATGCTGCAAATTGTTTAAATCTCATTAATACTTTCACACTTGGTATAAATTGTTTTTCACAGCCTGATGATATGCTGGCTGGCTTACTAGAATATTTTTTTTAAACATTACAGAAGTGTGTAACTTATATAACACCGGCCAGCAGAGACGCCTTGTGAATCCATAAAAATTCATATACTGTACATAGAATTTCGCATGTAGCAGTCAATATTTATTTGCTTGATTAACTGGCATCTTGGTGGATACAGATAATATTCCAAAAATTGGAAGGACTATTTTTAATACTGTGATGGTCATAATGAAAAATAGTGATCTTCATTATTAATATCAACAGAGGCTTTAATTTATACTTATTAATAAAGGTTAAGTTTTATTTATATTCATATTTACTATTGTCTGTAGGGCATCAGGATTCATGTATATTCACATGTATTTACATTATTTCTCACATTGTTGCTGTATGTTTCCCTGCTAAGTGTGCCCCCTACTAAAGTCCAATTTCCTCTCTCTTTTGGAACGATATATAATTGTATATTTTGACTCTGAGGAGCACCACTTGTAGGCTGAGGTTCTATAGTTACCGGGTGAGGTATACAGTGTACAGTGTGCATATTAGATTGTTACAAGATACTGTATATAGCTACAAGTATTAATAGGGAAACATACCATATTTTCAATATATGTATGTCCGAAACTACAGCCTGTGCGGTCATTCACTTGTTTTCTATAGTAGCTAAGTATTGCTCAGCAATATTCTTCAGATAAATTGCAGGTATTTTTATTGTAATAAATCTTTTTGTCACCAATAAAGGGCTCTTAACATCTTCAGTGTTAAAGTTAAGTGGGACTCGTCCTGCACATATACCGCTGAAATGCTCAGGGCATGCATTGAGAGTCACAAACCACATTATGGGCGGGATGCAGCAAAAGAATAAATTTGGTCTAACCTGCATTTTCAGGGTTTGACCGTATTTCTACCTTGCTACATCCCGCCCATAATGTGGTTTGTAACTCTCAGTGCATGCCCTGAGCATTTTAGCTGTATACTGTATGTGCAGGAGGAGCATTTCTCATTTGCACCAAGCCATGGAATGCGATGCCCTTTCGTGCTTGGTTGCAGTGGGTAATGCCATCTCCTGATTGGCGTTACCCTATAGAAGTCTATAAGCTTCTATCGGGAGAAAGCTGTGAGAGGAATTTCTCCCATCAACCCCCGCAGCGCGTGCGTCCTTCTTTATCGTTCTTTTTGCTTCTGAAAATGATTTGCCCCTTTAGTCTCCTATAATCCTCCATATCTGCAAATGGATTAACTAAAAGTTCTAAATGTGTGACCTCGGCTTCTAAAGATTTAAGTTCCTTTCTCCTCTCCTGGATGATGATTCCCATTAGAGAGAAGGAGCAACAATCAATGATTTGTTCCCATTTCTTTTTAAAGCCATCAGAAGAGGATTCAAATGAAGCTTTTTTAACAATTTTAAGTCCCTAGGTATTAATTGGGCTTCTACATACTGTTCAATCTCCCACCATGTTCTATTTTCCTTCAAAAGAACACTCTCTAATTTATTCATAATACCTTCTAAAGTTTTGTCTTCTAGATATATCTTCCCCCCTATGGAATCTAAAAATGCTATCCACAAGTGAGAATCTATCAACTCTATGTTGGAACATGGTTGCTGCCTAGGTTCAGTCTAGGTGAAAGCGATAAATGATAATAACAATAAACACTACACCCTGGCGCTACTGGAGAGGCAGCATGAAATAAATTAGCGCACTGCAAGTCACCAAAACATGCTAACAACGACATATCCAAAGAAAACCCGGGTTTCATCCACGCCGCTGACGTCTGTGTTTAAAGGATTCTATTTACATCTATACATTATGGGAATCTTTCTCCCTTTTTTATTGCATGTTTTAAATAAATTCTGTTTGGATATTTTACACTATGAGAAGTACTTATTTTTCTTTTTCGAGTGTCTGGTGAATCCAAACATCCTTATGGGCAAGAAAGAAACTTTTATGTGCCTACATTAGCGCATTTCATGTAAGCCACAGTCTGAGCATTACATATCATTTGATCAATGTGGTGAATATTTGCTTTATGGTGAAAGATAGCTAGATGTGAATACTATGCACTTACTTCATGTAAGCACAAATGTCAGCATTCCAGCATCTCATTTTACTTTTGGTGATGTCTATTGGGACTGAGGTGTAACTAGACAACTTACCTTTTCACGTAGTTGTGTTGGATTGACACTCTCTGCAGTTTTTTCCACGAGGTGTATTTAAGAGCCAGTATTTTCCATAATACTGTGTTTTGATTACTTCTTCATGGTACTGTAACCTTCCACATTTGACATCTACGTGTTTCTGGGGAGTGAGTTTCATATACGGGAAGGAACCAGTGGACCCATTAAGACGGACTCATAAGTTTGGAACAGGATTGGCGCAAGAACTTTATTACCTCATTTTCTTTGTTTGGTTTATTAAAGTTTAATAGAGGTGTTTGTACAGCCGTACTCACAGTTACACACTCAGTGGATATGAATGGAACGGAGCAGAACATACAGAGGACCAGCCGGTCATGTATGAGATACAGCAATGCTATGGTATTTGCAGGATACTCGCAGGGTCACTGGAGCTAAGTGGAATACGTCCGTGTCCAACTGTGGTGTTCAAACACAATAACAAGACCAAACAGCAGCCTTCTTGGTAAAGGAGCATTCATGGAGACAGTGCAGTACCGTTCTACATTTAATAACACCTATAGGATGGGATGTATTAATGACCGCATTTATAATGAGATCATTGACAAAATCATCACCTACTTGTCCGTTGGTATGCAGCATCCTCTTCTTGCCAGGACAGCTGCACAAATACTGTACATAGCTGTCCTGGTGATGACTTGACTTCTGAGTTGAATTTGCATGACCTCTCAGTGGATTTTTTTGTGAAAAGCCCATAGGTTTCTATAGTCAACACCTTCTATAGCCAATAGGACAGCACAGGACAGCAGCAAATGCTGCTGTGAAATTTTTTAATACAGTACATATGGGGTTCTATATGCATTGCGGTAAACCTCCAAAAACTGCAGTTTGTTAGGTTTTACCCCATTTTATCATTTGATACATCCCATCCATAGTGACTTCAGATGACCTGGCAATAAATAATAATAAAAATAGCTGCACTCTGATTCACTGCCAGGCTGTCATTGTACTGCAGAGATTAGTTTTACAAGTGAAGCATGAGTCTACAAGTTTGGTGTCCTCCTTCTATAGAGAAAAGCAGCCCTTTGTGTCCCACCTGTGCAGGGTAATTAACAAGATCAAGGGGGTCATTCAGACCCGGTCGTTAGCGCCGATGCGCTCGGACCGAGTCGATGGCCCCCCACAGAGCATGCGCACGACGGCGCCGGCGTGCGCATGCGTGAGACCCGCTAGGACCGACAGCGCCGGTCGTAGCGGGTCTCGATCCAAAGGGGGCGAGCTGTCGATGTTGATTGACAGCTCGCCCCGTTTGGAAGACGGGCCGGGGGGGTGGCAGCCCAAATGGAGGCATTCCCATGAGAATGCCTGCCGTTTGGGGGAGGCCCCACTGACATCACTAGTGATGTCAGTGGAGAGCTTCCAGCTCAGACAGAGCCAGAAGCTCTCCGGGGCTTACGACAAGGGAGACCCTACTCTAGGGTCTCGTCGTAAGCCCCGATGGTCGCGATGGTCTCTGACCATCGCGACCATCACCGGAGCGGTCGTTAGAGCTGTGGGTGTAAACCGCAACAGAGGCGGGCGGTCAGGATGCAAGCTGCCGCCCAGTTTTTGAGCGACCGCTTGCATCCTCCAACCGCCTCTGAATGAGGCCCCAAGTCCCTTTGTCATTCCATTGTAATGTGTTAAAATCCTGGTCATTAAACAACCAAAAAATATCCAAAATATCTATATACAAACAAAACATTAAACAAAACTTTAATTGAATAATTGTCTCAAAAAAGTTGTTCACCATTTAATAATGTTTTTTAATTTAAAATCTGTAAATTGCATTGCGCATCGGGTGTGGTAAATACTGTAGCATGCTATTTCATTTTAGCAGTATAAATGCTGCACTGGCTTCCTCAAGCATCAAAGCGCAGTATGAGTTGAACTGTCAGCAGAGAGTTTTTGGGGGTTTGACCGCATTTCTCATATACACCAAGCCCGCATGGATGCCGTGGGTAACAGCACCTTGAGATGGCATTACTCGATAGAAGTCTATGGGCTTCTATTTGGAGAGTGATGTGAGGTGGATCTAATCAGATCCCTCCCATCACCCCCCGCGGCGCGCGGTTCCTTCTGGTCTCCTTCATGCATAGCGGCATAATTAACACCGGCATGCATGCGAAGAGTGGTGGGATGCATTGCATCCTAAATGCTATAGGTTGTGCATCCCACCCATTATCTTTCCCAAATTGATAGTGCACAAAGAACTATGGGGTAGATGTATGAAGGGATGTTAGGGGTAAAAATGGTAACTGCACACGTTATGTGCTGCAGTCACCACTTCCTTTAGAACAAAGCCCTGGGTGCGGCAGGGAAGTGACCGGAGCATGCACAAAGAGGATGCAAGCGCCGGTCACACAGCCAGAAGAGGGAGAGCACAATTTGCTGGAGGGTTAGTTAGCATTCTCCCTCTTCAGAAAAACAAATTTTGATACATGTGGGCATTATCTGAACCTGCTTCACCTTGATAATGGGTGAAGCTGGTCCAGACTTGCCCTCCCATTAGCCGCCCCCTTCATACATGCCCCCCTTGTTGTGCAGCAATAATACCGGAGAATCTGGCAACAAGCTCTGACTATTGTAAGTGAGGTCCTTCTACATATACTGTAGTAACTCTGAGAAACCTTATAGCCTTAATAAATAATGTTCTATATACATAAAATTAACTATGTTTAGTGATTCACTTCAATCTTAGATAGGCCACTAATAAATTATCAACTACAATTTTCCTGATTCCCAGAGCAGTCTTTGGGGGGAATTTAATTTATTGGGAAGTGCTGATGGGCATCGCCGCAACGCCTGACTGGGCACTTATCTGACATTTACATTAGTGTCGAAATTGCAAGTTTTCCCTTGCACCTCTATATGGATCTGGATGCGAGGGACAACTTTCGATGCCAGCGGGAGCAAAGTGCCATTCTGCAACGCACATCGCATCGATGACAGCAATTGAATTCCCCCCTGTTTTTGATTTAATTAGCAATGGGAGATTGACACCTGCCAATGGGAAGAGGGCTTCACTCAAACCCCTACAGCTTGTGGCAACATGTTGTTTTAAAGCAGGGTTATTACAACTGCTTGGATGTTATTTGCATAGCCTTTTAAATCTGTTAGGTAATTAACTACTGCACCCAACATACTGCTGCTTGGATGTTATTTGCATAGCCTTTTAAATCTGCTAGGTAATTAACTACTGCACCCAACATGATTAAACAGTATTTCATATTATTTTTAAATCTGTATAAAGGCAGAAAATTACTCTGTATCTGTGTTGATATATTGTCCTCTCACCACTTGTTTAGTTTACTGCTGACCCTTTGTTGTTTGAGGAGGGTGTTAGAGGTGGGGGTGGAATCAGTGTGGACACCTGGTTTGAGTCATACTTATTTGTCACTATTAGGCTGCCATAGCCGGGGCTGCTCCAACATCAGTGCCTAGATTTGAAGTGCATAGTTTAAAGTTAGGGGTGTGTGTAATAAGATAATATTAATGGTGTGCGGTGCTTTTAGTATGCTGCGTTGGAATGTTTCCTTACCAAGCAACACTTCCCTGGATAGTCCTGGGGTCTTCTGGAAGATGATTTGGATACAGGCCATAGTGTGCAATTAAAGAGAGTATTTATTCAAACAATTGTAGTATAGTCAAGAATTAATTACTACAATAAACAATACACTTTTAACTCGATCAACTACAATGTATTACACACATTTGAATCAGAAAACTGCACTGGGATCCGTAAATTTTATTAATACCGGAACTCTGGATTCTTGTTCCAACTGTGGGAGGGAATAGGTTAATTGCAACCAAACACGTAATGTCACACTCATATGCAATAGTGCAAACAGAAAAATATAACCCGTAGTTGATTGGTGCACCAATGGAAACAACAGACAATTGTCTTTTAGGCCTACGACTGTATGCTCGAGATTAACTGAATAGTATTGTCTTTGTAAACGTTGCCCGGGTTGAAGAATGTTGGTGAATGAGTCGACGTGTACTCTACTTAAAAAGGTCCTGCACTGATATTTTGTAAATAGTTTTAGCTACCTGTCTCTGGTATTAATGTAACACTGTATTCCTTTGTGAGTGATCCTACGGCGTGATGTTAGTAGCTTTCCTGCACCCAAGGTGTTATGGAACCCTCTTCCTGTGAGCACACAGAAATGTAACTATATAGGCTTTAGTGCAGTTAATTGCAACAATCTAGTGGTGATTTCTCCTGGTTAGTCTCCCTGAGATCTGAAGAAAACTGGGGATGCTGAACTGATGCTGACACTGTCACTGCCTCTTGAATGCTGCAAGCCCGGGCCTGAGAGTAAATAAATGTATCCACTGAAGATGATCTAATACTCCTTTTTCAAGTCGCCCAAGTCTATGATACCCTTGCTGAAGAGTAAGCTGGGTTTTGCAGAACGCTATTCTATATTAGGGCTGGTGAAAAGATGCGATTCCGTCCTGGCACACTAGCAAAGTGATTCTGGCTCTAAGGTAATATGCGAAATCTTCTCACAGCTTATCAGAAAGGCTTAAGTTTCATTAAGATAATTGCAGGGTGTGTTAACATCACTTTGCAGGCTGGGTAACTTCACTGTACTGTCTTTGACTGATACTGACAGGTTAAATACATTAATTTGCCTCAGAAACTTTAGATATATTGCGAATAGTCTATGATTCCTACATGACTGGAATTAGCTGTGACAGGTATAGTGGCTTTATAATATCTCAGTCTGTTTACCAGCCTAATGTGGTGCGGAGGTGTAATTGAAATGCAGTTGCACAGACCTGCTCTAGGGCGTCTAGCTCCAGCACCCAGGACAGCGTTGTCCTTTCCAGTCCAGCCCCCCGGCTGTCCGTCACTCCGACGGGGAGGGCTTAGAGGCGGCCCCCGCTGACGCTGCTTCCTCACAGCAGTGTCTCCTTCCTAGCTTCCTGCCCAGCCGCGGCTCCTCACAGCTCCGACAGCTCAACACCCCTCGTCTAGCGCTGCTCTGCCACAGCGCCTGCCGGTAAGTCTCACACTTTCCACCAGCAGAGCCTCCCTCCATCCTGTCACCTCAGACTCCTCTACAGACTGCACCCAGCACCCGCGGGTGTCTCAGTATGTATTAACAGCGGTTGCGTGCGGGGCCGCTTCCCGCCGATCGCATGGGCCACACACTGTCCCTTTCACCCTCTCTCTGAGAAACAGTTTTTTTCCCCTCCGCGGCGGCAGTGTCCATCTGTCCCTTGCCGCGTGCCCATCAGTGCATAACAGTTCAGGAAGGGCAGCCTGCTCCAATGTCCTCCCTGTGGGGGGGGGGGAAGGGGGCTTCTACATCAAAGCACAGTGCATGTGGTACTCTTCAGTCAAATGTACATATAACAATTTCCTAACCATATATGTATATATTTATTTCAACTGGACAATAAACACCTTCAGGGGTATCACATTCCTCCCTGCTAGAATGATGCATGTCCCCATGCATCTGCTTTTCCTAACAAGTTTAAACAAACTGTTTGCACAATCATGAACATTTAGCTACATTTGTAGCAACAGTAACAGAACTGATACATTTATTAACTTTAAGGCAATAAGTTGAAACAGTCATTAAACAGATTATTGCCTGTATCTGATGGGAAGAACCCCCTTATTACTTCTTTTGGAACGTCTGCAGCTAGGAAGTTCGAGGGTTTCTTCCCACTCCAAGGTTGGGCTAGAGTCTGCCAACTGTTCATGGGATAGTAAAAGTCTAGATTCGGAAACTACTGGCCAGTACATGCTCAACATCATCTCTAGGACATTGTCCGATGGTTGATTTAGTGTAATCTCCGAGTTGGATGGTACTGGTCTGGTTTCCAATTCTGGAACAGGGTACAATTTAAGCTGGTTCCGATGAACTACTTTTTCTGTGCCATCAGTCTCTCTAACTATCTGGTAGATTGCGATTTCAGGGTTAGGGATCTCGGTCACTCTATAGGGTACAAACTCCCATTGTAGATCTAGCTTGCTATGCTGTATGTTATACTTCCGGAGAACTCTGTCGCCCACACTGAAAGGCTTTGCTTGGGCTTTGAGGTTGTAATATGTTTCTTGCCATTGTCTTTCATGGTCCATTTGTTGATGTACAACGGTTTGGGCCATTTTCAACCGTTGCTGATGATCCTCGACCCATTCCATGTTAGAATCGAAGGAAAGATCAGCATTTTTGGGTAGTCCCAACTGTACATCCATTGGCAATCTTCCAGGTCGACCGAAAAGTAAATAGCAGGGGGTGTACTCTGTTGACTCATGTACTGTATTATTATAAACAAATATCAATTCGGCTAAGAGAGTGGGCCATTCAAATAGCTGTGAAACGGGTGCTGCTCTCAACATATTGATTAGAGTTCTATTCATTCTTTCGCACACACCATTTCCCTGTGGATGATAAGCTGTGGTGTGTATTTTCTTGCATCTGTACAGGGTGCATAATTCTTGAAAAAGTTGCGATTCAAATGCAGGGCCTTGATCGGTTAGTATTTTGGAAAGATATCCGTAGGTTCTGACGAAAGCACGCCAAAAGATTTCTGCAGTGGTCTTTGCTGATATATCCCGGACCGGGAGCGCCACTGCAAATTTAGTAAAATGGTCAATCATGGTAATGGCATATTGATATCCCATTCGACCGGGTTCTAATTTGACATGGTCAATTGAAACAAGTTCTAGAGGTTGTTGAGTGACTATGGGATGGAGTAATGCTTTCTGCGTAGGCGAAACATGTTGACGTAGGATACAGGTGGGACATGTTCGACACCAGTTTTCCACATCTTTCCTCAGATTAACCCAGTAGAATCTCTGTCGCAAATTTCTTTCCAACTTCTGACATCCAAAATGCCCGGACTGATTGTGGTAGGCCTGTAACAAATCCTTAACTTTCGCCCGGGGTGCCACTAGCTGTCTCATATTCTCATGAGTTTTTGGATTGGTGTATTGGCGGACAAGCACACCTCTATGTAGACTCAGTCGGTTTCTTTGTCGCCAAAGTTGAGTAAGTTCAGGGCCCGCCATTTGTCTTTCCAGCTTAGTCAGTCCACGTTGTCTACTAATTAATTCTTTCAATTGATGCAGACATGGATCTTCATCTTGTGTTTCTGCCCATTCTAGTTCCTCTTGACCAGCATCCCCTGTGCAGGTTTCAACTCTGCTCAACATCAGAGCATGTTGTTCGGATGAATTGGGAGCAGCACTGAAGGTGGGGGTTTCGATTGATTCCCATGGATCTTCTTCCTCCAGTTCCGCGGGGAATGGTAAATGGAACAGGGCATCGGCATTGGTATTACTGCGACCACTCCTGTATTTTATCCGATAACGATAGTTGGCTAGTCGAGAGGACCATCTTTGTTCCAATGCACTCAACTTAGCAGTCTCCTGATGGACCAATGGGTTGCAGTCGGTGTAGGCAACAAAAGGTGTGGCAGCCAAATAATCGCTGAACTTCTCGGTCACAGCCCATACAAGAGCCAAGAATTCCAGCTTGAATGCACTGTAATTGCTATCATTCCTTTCCGTTTTCCTCAAACTCCGACTAGCATAAGCAATCACTCTTTCTTTCCCATCCTGAACCTGAGACAGGATGGCTCCCAAACCCTGTTTGCTGGCGTCGGTGAACAACCGAAAAAGGTTTGGTGTAATCTGGGTATACCAACAAAGGCGCTTCGGTTAAAATTTTCTTCAATTGTTCAAATGCCTCTTGTCTTTCGATAGTCCAACTGATAAGAATTTTCTTCTGATATTGCTCTTTGGGAATTCCTCGTAGTAACTCTAGAAGTGGAGCCGAGATTTGAGCGAAATTCTGAATAAATCTCCTGTAATATGCAATGAAACCAAGGACTCTTCGTATGTCCTTCACAGTTCGAGGGATGGGCCAATCCAACATGGCTTTAATCTTATCTGGATCAGGAGAGACTCCTGTGGAACTCACAATATGACCCAGGTAGTGGACCTCAGGTTTAAGCAAATGGCATTTTGAAGGCTTCAGTTTAAGTCCATATCTGATCAAGCTCTGGAGAACCTCCCGAAGATGCTGAAGATGTTCTGTATAGGATCCCGAAAAAACGATGACGTCATTCAAATACAGGAGAACAGTTTAGAAATTCTTGTGGCCTAGACAATGCTCCATCACCCGTTGGAATGTTGCTGGTGCGTTACATAGTCTAAAAGGCATTCGTTGTAACTCAAATAGTCCCATTGGGGTGATGAAGGCAGTCTTCTCTTTGTCCTCTTCGGCCATTTGGATTTGCCAATATCCACTCGTCAAATCCAGAGTGGAAAAGTACTGGGCCGATTTTAAGGCAGCGAGGGATTCTTCAATCCTGGGCAGCGGGTACGCGTCCTTGTGGGTGAGATTATTTAATTTCCGATAATCCACACAGAAGCGGAACTGTCCATCTTTCTTTCGTACAAGGACCATTGGAGCCGCCCAGGGGCTGTGACTTTCTTGAATAATTCCGGTGGCCTTCATGTTCTCTATCATTTGTCGTACTGGCTGATATAATCCCGGAGCCAAAGGTTGATGTCTTTCTTTGACAGGAGGACTATCCCCAGTGAAAATACGATGTTGAATTTTCATAACTACTCCCAAATCAGTCGGGTCTTTACTAAAAGCTTCAGAGTTCTCTTGAGCTACTTGAAGTGCCCCTTGTTTCTGATCTTCCGGCGTACTGATGTTCCCAATTTGCAGTTCTTTCCACCAAGTGGGTTCTTGTTCTACTTCAGCCTTAATTGTTGCAGATGTTTCTTCTTGATTTACTACTAAAGTGGGATAATACATCTTGAAAAGTGGTCCACATTAGGTTAGCAATCGGTTGACTCCAATATAATTTGACTGTGTGATCGCGAGGATTGAGAACTCGAACAGGGACTCTTCCATTTTTTACAGTAACTACGGATCGGGCCACAACCACGTAATTTCTAGCAGCTATCACACATGGTTCGATCAAAGCTTCATATTCCTGCCCACTTGGTTCCGAACGGGCCTTACCCCACAGTATGGTTTCAGAGTTCGGTTGCAGTTTGACAGGTTTACTGTCAGTTAATCATACTTTGTCAACGGCTCCCTTGTTCTGAGCCAATCGCTGATGCCCCTGCAGTACTTTAATGGCTTTCTGTAGGACTTGCTGGCTTGGCGGAATCACCTTGGCTAACTCTCCCCTTAGTATGAAAACTAATTCTTCAGGGCAATTTTGCAAAATATTCATGCCTAAAATCACAGGAGCCACTTTGGCATCACTTGTTTCAGCCACCAAACATCCCTGTTCAGGAAGTAGAGTCTGTCCTATTTTTACACTAGCCTCCCAGTAGCCTACACAGTTGCAGCCAGGTTGGCGGAGGCAACAGAAGTTGTCCTGTTTCCCAATGTTGTTTGTAAGTGGTAAGTTGTATAGTCGTAATTTGTGACCCCGTATCTATCATGGCGAAAGTCTCTATGCCATTGATGATGATTGGGATACAGTTTCATTCAATATGCCCGCTCCTTCCATATTTCCTGCAGATAGGACGGCCTTGGGAATCGAATTGATCAGTAGCTCTTCTTCCATTCCCATGAGGTGGTTCCCACCACTCACTACTGGTGCGCCTCCGTTCTGAATTCCCTCTCCATCCGGAGGAATCATTAGACCTCTGCCGAGACAGCTGGCGCATTTCTTTGCGCATTTCAGTTAACTCCATTGTTAGTCCCTCTAATTGATCCTGTAAGACCTGCATCAGATCTCGATTAGGTACCTGGGCACTCTGACTTACTTTATCCCTCACAGTTGATTCCTTCCCTATTTTGTTGCCTTCACACCCAATAGCTTTAGATGTTTCTTGATATCCAGGCATTTCGGGAAAAGAGACTTCTTGCCCCGCTCAGTGCCCTATGATTTTGATAGCAGCTTCCCTAAAATCGAGGGATGAGTGATACTCCTATTGCATTCTCAGCTGACTTCGGATTCCTTCTTTATTGACCACTTCAATCAACTGAGATATCAGAGCTTCATCAGCATTTCCTATTTCTTGATCATCCACTGCTTGTACTGCCTTTAAAGCTTCTTGTAGACTCAGAGCATAATCCCTGAGAGTCTCACCTTCCCGCTGCCTTTGACCATAAAACTTCATTTTTAGCTCAGAAATGGTTCTGGTTTCAAACGTGGTTGTCAACCGTTGCAGAATTTGATCTATTTTTTGTTTTCCCTCGAGTGGCCATGAAGCAACTTCTCGGAGGGCAGCACCCTTGAGTTGCCCAATCAATATTTCTACTTGCTGTTGTTCACTGAGGGGGTACAGGCGAAACATAGATTTCATCTTGGTCTTAAATTCATCTAATGTATTCCCCTCCCTTCCCTGAAAATCTCCATTATAAATCGGAAGCCACGGAGCCCCAAAATAATAGGGCAGGGTAATTGGGTTAAGGTTAGCCACGGCTGGCCGAGTATTGGATGAGTCTCCCACAGCTTGTTCGTCATCAGAAGACATGACTTGCCCGTATCCTGTTCGTATGACGCCAAGTGTAATAAGATAATATTAATGGTGTGCGGTGCTTTTAGTATGCTGCAATGTTTCCTTACCAAGCAACACTTCCCTGGATAGTCCTGGGGTCTTCTGGAAGATGATTTGGATACAGGCAATAGTGTGCAATTAAAGAGAGTATTTATTCAAACAATTGTAGTATAGTCAAGAATTAATTACTACAATAAACAATACACTTTTAACTCGATCAACTACAATGTATTACACACATTTGAATCAGAAAACTGCACTGGGATCCGTAAATTTTATTAATACCGGAACTCTGGATTCTTGTTCCAACTGTGGGAGGGAATAGGTTAATTGCAACCAAACACGTAATGTCACACTCATATGCAATAGTGCAAACAGAAAAATATAATCCGTAGTTGATTGGTGCACCAATGGAAACAACAGACAATTGTCTTTTAGGCCTATGACTGTATGCTCGAGATTAACTGAATAGTATTTAGTCTTTGTAAACGTTGCCCGGGTTGAAGAATGTTGGTGAATAAGTCGACGTGTACTCTACTTATGCAAGGTCCTGCACTGATATTTTGTAAATAGTTTTAGCTACCTGTCTCTGGTATTAATGTAACACTGTATTCCTTTGTGAGTGATCCTACGGCGTGATGTTAGTAGCTTTCCTGCACCCAAGGTGTTATGGAACCCTCTTCCTGTGAGCACACAGAAATGTAACTATATAGGCTTTAGTGCAGTTAATTGCAACAATCTAGTGGTGATTTCTCCTGGTTAGTCTCCCTGAGATCTGAAGAAAACTGGGGATGCTGAACTGATGCTGACACTGTCACTGCCTCTTGAATGCTGCAAGCCCGGGCCTGAGAGTAAATAAATGTATCCACTGAAGATGATCTAATACTCCTTTTTCAAGTCGCCCAAGTCTATGATACCCTTGCTGAAGAGTAAGCTGAGTTTTGCAGAACGCTATTCTATGTTAGGGCTGGTGAAAAGATGCGATTCCGTCCTGGCACACTAGCAAAGTGATTCTGGCTCTAAGGTAATATGCGAAATCTTCTCACAGCTTATCAGAAAGGCTTAAGTTTCATTAAGATAATTGCAGGGTGTGTTAACATCACTTTGCAGGCTGGGTAACTTCACTGTACTGTCTTTGACTGATACTGACAGGTTAAATACATTAATTTGCCTCAGAACCTTTAGATATATTGCGAATAGTCTATGATTCCTACATGACTGGAATTAGCTGTGACAGGTATAGTGGCTTTATAATATCTCAGTCTGTTTACCAGCCTAATGTGGTGCGGAGGTGTAATTGAAATGCAGTTGCACAGACCTGCTCTCCGGCATCTAGCTCCAGCACCCAGGACAGCGTTGTCCTTTCCAGTCCAGCCCCCCGGCTGTCCGTCACTCCGACGGGGAGGGCTTAGAGGTGGCCCCCGCTGACGCTGCTTCCTCACAGCAGTGTCTCCTTCCTAGCTTCCTGCCCAGCCGCGGCTCCACACAGCTCCGACAGCTCAACACCCCTCGTCTAGCGCTGCTCTGCCACAGCGCCTGCCGGTAAGTCTCACACTTTCCACCAGCAGAGCCTCCCTCCATCCTGTCACCTCAGACTCCTCTACAGACTGCACCCAGCACCCGCGGGTGTCTCAGTATGTATTAACAGCGGTTGCGTGCGGGGCCGCTTCCCGCCGATCGCACGGGCCACACACTGTCCCTTTCACCCTCTCTCTGAGAAACAGTTTTTTTCCCCTCCGCGGCGGCAGTGTCCATCTGTCCCTTGCCGCGTGCCCATCAGTGCATAACAGTTCAGGAAGGGCAGCCTGCTCCAATGTCCTCCCTGTGGGGGGGGGGGGAAGGGGGCTTCTACATCAAAGCACAGTGCATGTGGTACTCTTCAGTCAAATGTACATATAACAATTTCCTAACCATATATGTATATATTTATTTCAACTGGACAATAAACACCTTCAAGGGTATCACATTCCTCCCTGCTAGAATAATGCATGTCCCCATGCATCTGCTTATCCTAACAAGTTTAAACAAACTGTTTGCACAATCATGAACATTTAGCTACATTTGTAGCAACAGTAACAGAACTGATACATTTATTAACTTTAAGGCAATAAGTTGAAACAGTCATTAAACAGATTATTGCCTGTATCTGATGGGAAGAACCCCCTTATTACTTCTTTTGGAACGTCTGCAGCTAGGAAGTTCGAGGGTTTCTTCCCACTCCAAGGTTGGGCTAGAGTCTGCCAACTGTTCATGGGATAGTGAAAGTCTAGATTCGGAAACTACTGGCCAGTACATGCTCAACATCATCTCTAGGACATTGTCCGATGGTTGATTTAGTGTAATCTCCGAGTTGGATGGTACTGGTCTGGTTTCCAATTCTGGAACAGGGTACAATTTAAGCTGGTTCCGATGAACTACTTTTTCTGTGCCATCAGTCTCTCTAACTATCTGATAGATTGCGATTTCAGGGTTAGGGATCTCGGTCACTCTATAGGGTACAAACTCCCATTGTAGATCTAGCTTGCTATGCTGTATGTTATACTTCCGGAGAACTCTGTCGCCCACACTGAAAGGCTTTGCTTGGGCTTTGAGGTTGTAATATGTTTCTTGCCATTGTCTTTCATGGTCCATTTGTTGATGAACAACGGTTTGGGCCATTTTCAACCGTTGCTGATGATCCTCGACCCATTCCATGTTAGAATCGAAGGAAAGATCAGCATTTTTGGGTAGTCCCAACTGTACATCCATTGGCAATCTTCCAGGTCGACCGAAAAGTAAATAGTAGGGGGTGTACCCTGTTGACTCATGTACTGTATTATTATAAACAAATATCAATTCGGCTAACAGAGTGGGCCATTCAAATCGCTGTGAAACGGGTGCTGCTCTCAATATATTGATTAGAGTTCTATTCATTCTTTCGCACACACCATTTCCCTGTGGATGATAAGCTGTGGTGTGTATTTTCTTGCATCTGTACAGGGTGCATAATTCTTGAAAAAGTTGCGATTCAAATGCAGGGCCTTGATCGGTTAGTATTTTGGAAAGATATCCGTAGGTTCTGACGAAAGCACGCCAAAAGATTTCTGCAGTGGTCTTTGCTGATATATCCCGGACCGGGAGGGCCACTGCAAATTTAGTAAAATGGTCAATCATGGTAATGGCATATTGATATCCCATTCGACCGGGTTCTAATTTGACATGGTCAATTGAAACAAGTTCTAGAGGTTGTTGAGTGACTATGGGATGGAGTAATGCTTTCTGCGTAGGCGAAACATGTTGACGTAGGATACAGGTGGGACATGTTCGACACCAGTTTTCCACATCTTTCCTCAGATTAACCCAGTAGAATCTCTGTCGCAAATTTCTTTCCAACTTCTGACATCCAAAATGCCCGGACTGATTGTGGTAGGCCTGTAACAAATCCTTAACTTTCGCCCGGGGTGCCACTAGCTGTCTCATATTCTCATGAGTTTTTGGATTGGTGTATTGGCGGACAAGCACACCTCTATGTAGACTCAGTCGGTTTCTTTGTCGCCAAAGTTGAGTAAGTTCAGGGCCCGCCATTTGTCTTTCCAGCTTAGTCAGTCCACGTTGTCTACTAATTAATTCTTTCAATTGATACAGACATGGATCTTCATCTTGTGTTTCTGCCCATTCTAGTTCCTCTTGACCAGCATCCCCTGTGCAGGTTTCAACTCTGCTCAACATCAGAGCATGTTGTTCGGATGAATTGGGAGCTGCACTGAAGGTGGGGGTTTCGATTGATTCCCATGGATCTTCTTCCTCCAGTTCCGCGGGGAATGGTAAACGGAACAGGGCATCGGCATTGGTATTACTGCGACCACTCCTGTATTTTATCTGATAACGATAGTTGGCTAGTCGAGAGGACCATCTTTGTTCCAATGCACTCAACTTAGCAGTCTCCTGATGGACCAATGGGTTGCAGTCGGTGTAGGCAACAAAAGGTGTGGCAGCCAAATAATCGCTGAACTTCTCGGTCACAGCCCATACAAGAGCCAAGAATTCCAGCTTGAATGCACTGTAATTGCTATCATTCCTTTCCGTTTTCCTCAAACTCCGACTAGCATAAGCAATCACTCTTTCTTTCCCATCCTGAACCTGAGACAGGACGGCTCCCAAACCCTGTTTGCTGGCATCGGTGAACAACCGAAAAAGGTTTGGTGTAATCTGGGTATGCCAACAAAGGCGCTTCAGTTAAAATTTTCTTCAATTGTTCAAATGCCTCTTGTCTTTCGATAGTCCAACTGATAAGAATTTTCTTGTGATATTGCTCTTTGGGAATTCCTCGTAGTAACTCTAGAAGTGGAGCCGAGATTTGAGCGAAATTCTGAATAAATCTCCTGTAATATGCAATGAAACCAAGGAATCTTCGTATGTCCTTCACAGTTCGAGGGATGGGCCAATCCAACATGGCTTTAATCTTATCTGGATCAGGAGAGACTCCTGTGGAACTCACAATATGACCCAGGTAGTGGACCTCAGCAAATGGCATTTTGAAGGCTTCAGTTTAAGTCCATATCTGACCAAGCTCTGGAGAACCTCCCGAAGATGCTGAAGATGTTCTGTATAGGATCCCGAAAAAACGATGACGTCATTCAAATACAGGAGAACAGTTTAGAAATTCTTGTGGCCTAGACAATGCTCCATCACCCGTTGGAATGTTGCTGGTGCGTTACATAGTCCAAAAGGCATTCATTGTAACTCAAATAGTCCCATTGGGGTGATGAAGGCAGTCTTCTCTTTGTCCTCTTCGGCCATTTGGATTTGCCAATATCCACTCGTCAAATCCAGAGTGGAAAAGTACTGGGCCGATTTTAAGGCAGCGAGGGATTCTTCAATCCTGGGCAGCGGGTACGCGTCCTTGTGGGTGAGATTATTTAATTTCCGATAATCCACACAGAAGCGGAACTGTCCATCTTTCTTTCGTACAAGGACCATTGGAGCCGCCCAGGGGCTGTGACTTTCTTGAATAATTCCGGTGGCCTTCATGTTCTCTATCATTTGTCGTACTGGCTGATATAATCCCGGAGCCAAAAGTTGATGTCTTTCTTTGACAGGAGGACTATCCCCAGTGAAAATACGATGTTGAATTTTCATAACTACTCCCAAATCAGTCGGGTCTTTACTAAAAGCTTCAGAGTTCTCTTGAGCTACTTGAAGTGCCCCTTGTTTCTGATCTTCCGGCGTACTGATGTTCCCAATTTGCAGCTCTTTCCACCAAGTGGGTTCTTGTTCTACTTCAGCCTTAATTGTTGCAGATGTTTCTTCTTGATTTACTACTAAAGTGGGATAATACATCTTGAAAAGTGGTCCACATTAGGTTAGCAATCGGTTGACTCCAATATAATTTGACTGTGTGATCGTGAGGATTGAGAACTCGAACAGGGACTCTTCCATTTTTTACAGTAACTACGGATCGGGCCACAACCACGTAATTTCTAGCAGCTATCACACATGGTTCGATCAAAGCTTCATATTCCTGCCCACTTGGTCCCGAACGGGCCTTACCCCACAGTATGGTTTCAGAGTTCGGTTGCAGTTTGACAGGTTTACTGTCAGTTAATCATACTTTGCCAACGGCTCCCTTGTTCTGAGCCAATCGCTGATGCCCCTGCAGTACTTTAATGGCTTTCTGTAGGACTTGCTGGCTTGGCGGAATCACCTTGGCTAACTCTCCCCTTAGTATGAAAACTAATTCTTCAGGGCAATTTTGCAAAATATTCATGCCTAAAATCACAGGAGCCACTTTGGCATCACTTGTTTCAGTCACCAAACATCCCTGTTCAGGAAGTAGAGTCTGTCCTATTTTTACACTAGCCTCCCAGTAGCCTACACAGGATATTCCCAGACCATTGCTGGCAATGAGTTGCAGCCAGGTTGGCGGAGGC
Organism: Taudactylus pleione; assembly: GCA_031769625.1. Taxonomy (NCBI): domain Eukaryota; kingdom Metazoa; phylum Chordata; class Amphibia; order Anura; family Myobatrachidae; genus Taudactylus; species Taudactylus pleione. The sequence goes on along the minus strand of JAUIMM010000153.1, from coordinate 8,597,811 downwards.
AACAGAAGTTGTCCTGTTTCCCAATGTTGTTTGTAAGTGGTAAGTTGTATAGTCGTAATTTGTGACACCGTATCTATCATGGCAAAAGTCTCTATGCCGTTGATGATGATTGGGATACAGTTTCGTTCAATATGCCCGCTCCTTCCATATTTCCTGCATATAGGACAGCCTTGGGAATCGAATTGATCAGTAGCTCTTCTTCCATTCCCACGAGGTGGTTCCCACCACTCACTACTGGTGCGCCTCCGTTCTGAATTCCCTCTCCATCCGGAGGAATCATTAGACCTCTGCCGAGACAACTGGCGCATTTCTTTGCGCATTTCAGTTAACTCCATTGTTAGTCCCTCTAATTGATCTTGTAAGACCTGCATCAGATCTCGATTAGGTACCTGGGCACTCTGACTTACTTTATCCCTCACAGTTGATTCCTTCCCTATTTTGTTGCCTTCACACCCAATAGCTTTAGATGTTTCTTGATATCCAGGCATTTCGGGAAAAGAGACTTCTTGCCCCGCGCAGTGCCCTATGATTTTGATAGCAGCTTCCCTAAAATCGAGGGATGAGTGATACTCCTATTGCATTCTCAGCTGACTTCGGATTCCTTCTTTATTGACCACTTCAATCAACTGAGATATCAGAGCTTCATCAGCATTTCCTATTTCTTGATCATCCACTGCTTGTACTGCCTTTAAAGCTTCTTGTAGACTCAGAGCATAATCCCTGAGCGTCTCACCTGCCCGCTGCCTTCGACCATAAAACTTAATTTTTAGCTCAGAAATGGTTCTGTTTTCAAACGTGGTCGTCAACCGTTGCAGAATTTGATCTATTTTTTGTTTTCCCTCGCGTGGCCATGAAGCAACTTCTCGGAGGGCAGCACCCTTGAGTTGCCCAATCAATATTTCTACTTGCTGTTGTTCACTGAGGGGGTACAGGCGAAACATAGATTTCATCTTGGTCTTAAATTCATCTAATGTATTCCCCTCCCTTCCCTGAAAATCTCCATTATAAATCGGAAGCCACGGAGCCCCAAAATAATAGGGCAGGGTAATTGGGTTAAGGTTAGCCACGGCTGGCCGAGTATTGGATGAGTCTCCCACAGCTTGTTCGTCATCAGAAGACATGACTTGCCCGTATCCTGTTCGTATGACGCCAAGTGTAATAAGATAATATTAATGGTGTGCGGTGCTTTTAGTATGCTGCGTTGGAATGTTTCCTTACCAAGCAACACTTCCCTGGATAGTCCTGGAGTCTTCTGGAAGATGATGATTTGGATACAGGCAATAGTGTGCAATTAAAGAGAGTATTTATTCAAACAATTGTAGTATAGTCAAGAATTAATTACTACAATAAACAATACACTTTTAACTCGATCAACTACAATGTATTACACACATTTGAATCAGAAAACTGCACTGGGATCCGTAAATTTTATTAATACCGGAACTCTGGATTCTTGTTCCAACTGTGGGAGGGAATAGGTTAATTGCAACCAAACACGTAATGTCACACTCATATGCAATAGTGCAAACAGAAAAATATAATCCGTAGTTGATTGGTGCACCAATGGAAACAACAGACAATTGTCTTTTAGGCCTATGACTGTATGCTCGAGATTAACTGAATAGTATCTAGTCTTTGTAAACGTTGCCCGGGTTGAAGAATGTTGGTGAATAAGTCGACGTGTACTCTACTTATGCAAGGTCCTGCACTGATATTTTGTAAATAGTTTTAGCTACCTGTCTCTGGTATTAATGTAACACTGTATTCCTTTGTGAGTGATCCTACGGCGTGATGTTAGTAGCTTTACTGCACCCAAGGTGTTATGGAACCCTCTTCCTGTGAGCACACAGAAATGTAACTATATAGGGTTTAGTGCAGTTAATTGCAACAATCTAGTGGCGATTTCTCCTGGTTAGTCTCCCTGAGATCTGAAGAAAACTGGGGATGCTGAACTGACGCTGATGCTGACACTGTCACTGCCTCTTGAACGCTGCAAGCCTGGGCCTGAGAGTAAATACATTTCCTAACCATATATGTATATATTTATTTAAACTGGACAAAAAACACCTTCAGGGGTATCACATTTGCACCGGCCACTTTTCGTGTTTTGATTTTGGATCTGGATCTTTCTTGGTGTTTTGGATCTGGATTGGTTTTGCCAAAACCACCCTTCCATGTTTTGGGTTCTGGGTTTTGTATCTGTATTTTTTTTTAAAAAAGCATAAAAACAGCTAAAATCACAGAATTTGTAGGTTTTTCTGCTCCTATGCTATTACTAACCTTAATAACCTTAATTTCCACTCATTTCCAGTCTATTCTGAACACCTCACAATAGTGTTTTTATGTCCAAAAGGTTGCACCGAGGTAGCTGGATGACTATGCTAAGTGACACGAGTGGGCGGCACAAACACGTGGCCCATCTAGGAGTGACACTGCAGTGGCAGACAGGATGGCAGTTTGAAAAACTAGGCCCCAAACAGTACATAATGCAAAAAAAAAAAAAGAGGTGCAAGATGGAATTGTCCTTGGGCACTCCCACCCACCCTTATGTTGTATAAACAGGACATGCACACTTTAACAAACCAATCATTTCAGCACCAGGGTCTGCCACACGACTGTTCCTGAAATGATTGGTTCGTTTGGGCCCCCACAAAACAAGCTGGCAATTAATCTGTCCCTGCACAAACTGGCTCCACGGAGGCAAGATGTCGTCCTCATCCTCCTCATCCACCGATTCCTCACACTCTTCAGTGTTGTGTACAACCTCATCCTCACAGAATATTAATTCGTCCCCGCTGGAATCCACCACCACAGGTCCCTCTGGAGGCTGGTCTCCCTGGAAGAGTTGATAATTCAATTTTATGAACATCATCTTCTCCACATTTTGTGGAAGCAACCTCCTATGCCTTTCGCTGACAAGGTTAGTGGCTGCACTAAACACTCCTTCGGAGTACACACTGGAGGGGGGGCAACTCAGGTAAAATAGAGCCAGTTTGTACAGGGGCCTCCAAATTGCCTCTTTTTCCTGCCAGTACAGGTACGGACTGTCTGACATGCCTACTTGGATGCTGTCACTGATGTAATCCTCCACCATTCTGTCAATGGTGACAGTATCATATGCAGTGACAGTAGACATGTCAGAAATTGTTGCCAGGTCCTTCAGTCTGGACCAGATGTCCAAACTTGGTCCAGCCTGCCCTGCATCACCACCAGCGGGTTGCTTAGGATACCTACGTTTTTTCCTGGCAGCCCCAGTTGCGGAAGAAAATGAAGAAGGAGCTGTTCACGTGTCACGTTCCGCTTCAGCTGACAGTGTTTTCACCAGCAGGTCTTTGCACCTCTGCAGGCTTGTGTCGGCTGGAAAGAGAGACACCACATAAGCTTTAAACTTAGGATCGAGCATGGTGGCCAAAATGTAGTGGTCTGATTTCAACAGATTGACCACCCTGGAATCCTGGCAAAGCGAATGAAGGGCTTCATCCACAAGTCCCACATGCCGAGCGGAATCGCTCCGTCTTAGCTCCTTCACTTTCTCCAGCTGCTTCTGCAAAAGCCTGAGGGGAATGACCTGACTCAAGCTGGCAGTGTCTGAACTGTCTTCATGTGTGGCAAGTTCGAAGGGCTGGAGAACCTTGCACAACACGGAAATCATTCTCCACTGCGCTTGAGTCAGGTGCATACCCGCTCCTTTGCCTATGTCATAGGTGGATGTATAGGCTTGAATGACCTTTTGCTGCTCCTTCATCCTCTGAAGCATATAGAGGGTTGAGTTCTACCGCGTCACAACCTCTTGCTTCAGGTGATGGCAGGGCAGGTTCAAGAGTGTTTGCTGGCGCTCCAGTCTTCGGCACGCAGTCGCTGAATGGTGAAAGTGGCCAGAAATTTTTCGGGCCACCCAAAGCGTCTCCTGATGACAGTATCATATGCAGTGACAGTAGACATGTCAGAAATTGTTGCTAGGTCAGTCCGGACCAGATGTCCAAACTTGGTCCTGCCTGCCCTGCATCACCGCCAGCGGGTTGCTTAGGATACTTAAGTTTTTTCCTGGCAGCCCCAGTTGCGGGAGAAAATGAAGAATGAGCTGTTGACATGTCACGTTCCGCTTCAGCTGACAGTGTTTTCACCAGCAGGTCTTTGCACCTCTGCAGGCTTGTGTTGGCCGGAAAGAGAGACACCACATAGGCTTTAAACCTAGGATCGAGCACGGTGGCCAAAATGTAGTGGTCTGATTTCAACAGATTGACCACCCTGGAATTCTGGCAAAGCGAATGAAGGGCTTCAACCACAAGTCCCACATGCTGAGCGGAATCGCTCCATCTTAGCTCCTCCTTCACTTTCTCCAGCTGCTTCTGCAAAAGCCTGATGGGTGGAATGACCTGACTCAAGCTGGCTGTGTCTGAACTGACTTCACGTGTGGCAAGTTCGAAGGGCTGGAGAACCTTGCACAACATGGAAATCATTCTCCACTGTGCTTGAGTCAGGTGCATACCCCCTCCTTTGCCTATGTCATAGGTGGATGTATAGGCTTGAATGGCCTTTTGCTGCTCCTCCATCCTGTGAAGCATATAGAGGGTTGAGTTCCACCACGTCACAACCTCTTGCTTCAGGTGATGGCGGTGCAGGTTCAAGAGTGTTTGCTGGCGCTCCAGTCTTCGGCACCCAGTCGCTGAATGGCGAAAGTGGCCAGAAATTTTTCGGGCCACCCAAAGCGTCTCCTGCACGCCCCTGTCGCTTTTCAGAAAATTCTGCACCACCAAATTTATTGTGTGAGCAAAACATGGGACGTGCTGGAATTTGCCCAGATGTAATGCCCGCACAATATTGGTGGCGTTGTCAGATATCACAAATCCCCAGGAGAGTCTAAGTGGGGTAAGCCACTGGGCGATGAATTCCCTCAGTTTCTCTAAGAGGTTGTCGACGGTGTGAGTCTTACTGAAACCGGTGATACACAGTGTAGCGTGCCTTGGAACGAGCTGGTGTTTCTGAGATGCTACTACTGGTGACGCTGCTGTTGTTGCTGCGTAAGGTGATACATCTACCCAGTGGGCTGTCACAGTCATATAGTCCTTAGTCTGCCCTGTTCCACTTGTCCACATGTCCGTGGTTAAGTGGACATTGGGTACAACTGCATTTTTCAGGACACTGAGGACACTTTTTCTGACGTTTCTGTACAGTCTCGGTAGCGCCTGCCTAGTGAAGTGGAATCTAGATGGGATTTGGAACCGGGGACACACTACCTCCATCAATTGTCTAAATCCCACTGCATTAATGGCGGATACCGGACGCACGTCTAACACCAACATAGCTGTCAAGGCCTCAGTTATACGTTTTACTTCAGGATGACTGCTGTCGTACTTCATCCTCCTCGCTAAGGACTGTTGGAGGGTCAATTGTTAAGTAAAAGTAGTGGTGTTCCTACTTCCTCTCTGGGATGATGAACGACACCCAGCAGCAACAGCAGCAGTGGCAGCAGTAGGCGTAGCAATGCAGGATCCTCCGGAGGAATCCCGGATAGGAGAGTCAGTCATGCCAGTGACATGGCCTGCAGGACTACTTCCAATCCTAACTAAGGAGGCAATTGACGAGGAGGGAGTTGACGGTGTGGTTTGCAGGCGCTTGGATACAACAGGACAAAGGGATTTAGGTGTCCCTGGACTGCTTACGGTCTTAGCCAAAGTTTCTGAACTTGACAGTAACTTTTTATGAACGCGCTGCAGGTGACATATAAGGGAGGATGTTCCTAGGTGGTTAACGTCCCTACCCCTACTTATTTCACCTTTACATATGGTACATATGGCAAGACAGTTGTCCGGATTTGTATAGAAATATTGCCAGACCAAAGAGGTGGAATGTTTGGTCTTCTGCCCACGGACAACAACTGTCTCCCCCGGAGCCTGATTTAAACAAACCACATCACCATCAGAATCCTCCTCGCCAACTTCCTCCTCAGTGCCAGCTACACCAGTATCCTCATCCTGTTGTACTTCAACAGTGACATCTTCAAATTGCATATCAGAAAGTGGACTGTGGGTGCTCCTTTCAGCACTTGCAGAGGGCATGCAAATGGTGGAAAGAGCCACCTCTTCCCGTCCAGTGCTGGGAAGGTCAGGCATCGCAACCGCCACCACACTTGGACTCTCCTTGGGGATTTGTGATATCTTCTTAGAACGCACAGTTCTTCGCTGTGCTTTTGCCAGCTTACCTTGTTTGATTTTTTTAGCGGGAGGAGGGCTTCCATCGTAATGTGAAGCTGAACCACTAGTCATGAACATAGGGAAAGACCTTAGCCGTTCCTTGCCACTCCGTGTCGTAAATATTGGCAAGTTTATGTTTCTCCTCAGATGATTTAAATGTTTTTTTAAGGTCATTTTCCTGAACTTTGTCATTTGGGATTGTATATGCCCTCTACTATGACATTGGGCATCGGCCTTGGCAGACGACGTTGATGGCATGTTATCGTCTATGTCATGACTAGTGGCAGCAGCTTCAGCACTAGGAGGAAGTGGTTCTTGATCTTTCCCTATTTTATTTTTATCGGAGAAAGTTTGGTCCTCCATTTATGTTATATTGATATATACGTGCAGCTAAGGTGCACACAAACACAGAAAATCATTTTTTATTTTAGTTGGAGACTAGTGCACTTTGTGGGTTACTCCACCCTTTAAGAAATGAGCCAGCCAGCTCTTTACTTATGGGACACAGGCGCACGCTTGGCGCTGCTCCTTTGTTGATGCACGTGCAACTACAGTGCACACTGGAACTGATTCAGAGCCGCTCGTAAGCGGCTGGTCGTTCGCTCTGAGCGATGTTCACACAACTGCGCATGCGTATGTGTCCTAATGTGCATGCGCAAACCAGTCATTGTGGTCAGAAATCGTGCGCTCGCAAAACAGCGAGGGGCTGCTAATTTGATTGACAGAATGTACCGTTTGTGGGTGGTAACAGGGGACGGTGCTTAAAAACGGGGGAGTGGAGATCCGAACGCAGGCGTGCCTAACGGTCAAAAGGGTGTTAAATGGGAGTGCATAATAAGGAGCGTCATCGACCACGTCACTTGGTTGTCTTTTAGCCTGAACTGCTCGCAGTGATAGCGGTAAGAAAAACCTACCACAAGCACTGCGAGCAGTTCAGATGCCTTTCGATGTACCCGATTACTTTAATAAATACTGGAGAATACGTGTGAAGCGAACGACAAAGGGGCGTCTTTACAAAATAGCGAGCGCATTCTTCGTTCGCTCACTCAGACATAGAGGCGTCAACAAACCGCAAAGAGCAAGGGCTCAATTTAAATAGCCGGCCCCTTTTTTGGAACGACCGTCCGCAAATAGCGTCCGGCTCTGAATCAGGCCCACAATTCACAAAGACAGAAAAAAAAGAAGAATTTTTATTTTTTGTGGAGCGCACTTTGGGGGTTACACCACCCTTTAACAGACAGATGCACGCTTGTCGCTGCTGCTTTGAGGATGCACGTACAGTGCACACAATTCACAAACACAGAAGAAAATGTTTTTTTTTTGTTGGAGTGCACTTAGGGGGCTTACACCACCCTTTAAGAGATGAGCCAGCCGGCCCTTTACTTATGGGACACAGGCGCACGCTTGGCGCTGCTCCTTTGTTGATGCACGTGTAGCCACAGTGCACACAATTCACAAACACAGAAAGTAATTTTTTATTTTGTTTGGAGTGCACTTTGGGAGTTACATCACCCTTTAACGGACAAGCCATCCGACCCTTTACTTATGACACAGGCGCACGCTTGGCGCTACTTTGTTGATGTACGTGCGGCCACAGTGCACACAATTCACAAACACAGAAAATTATTTTTTATTTTGTTTGGAGTGCACTTTGGGGGTTACACCACCCTTTAACAGATGAGCCAGCCGGCCCTTTACTTATGACACAGGCGCACGCTTGGCACTACTTTGTTAATGCACGTGCGGCTACTGCGCACACAATTCACAAACACAGAAAATATTTTTTTATTTGGTTTGGAGTGCACTTTGGGGGTTACAGCACCCTTTAATGGACAAGCCAGCCGGCCCTTGATTTATGACACAGGCGCACGTTTGGCGCTACTTTGTTGATGCACATGCGGCTACTGTGCACACAATTCACAGACAGAAAAAAAAAACATTTTTTTGGAGTGCACTTTGGGGGAGCACCCCTGATGCACAGATCACCCCCTTGACAACACTACAGCACCCCTCTAGGACTACAGCCTTTATGGGACACTGCACAACACAGTCCAGCCAGCCCCTATGGACTTTGGAGTAGACACAGCCCCTATGGACAACTGACTGCACAACACAGCCCAGCCAGCCCCTATGACAGCAGCACAACACAGCCCAGCCATCCCCTATGGACAACAGCAGCACAACACAGCCCAGTCAGCCCCTATGGACTGAGTGGACACAGCCCCTATGGACAACAGCAGCACAACACAGCCCAGCCAGCCCTAGCTCCCACCCTCCCTCTTCACTGTCCACAGCTGGAGTGAGAAATGGCACCGATGCGGGGACCTTTTATAGAATCCAAAACCCGCGAGATCCGGAAGGCAGGACGATGATGACGTTTTGCCTCGATTTCAGATCTGAGTCAGGCGGGAAAAGTCGAGCCTGACTCGGATAAGACTAGGATCGGGGGGGCTCGGGGGGGTTCGGATTTCAGAAATCCGAACACGCTCATCCCTAGTTTAAAGTGTCAATAGAACATTTAAGTTAAAGCTGGAGTTATTCAGGAGTTAAACAGGAGGAGAACAGAAGGAGAATTTAACAGATCACCAATTCCTGCTATTAATGACTGCTTTTATCTACCACCACACGTCAACCATGCCTATGGATTGTGCCTGCACCTGGATCTGCAATGCTGCCTGCATCCCTACTGCTCTCCCCATGCAATCTGCTTATCCACTCCAACTATACCATACCAATCCACGCAGCAAAATTACCTCTCAAATGGTCCTTGGCTGTGACCCCCAAATCATGAGGCTTGGTGCAAGTTTGCTGTACTCATTTATAATAATAATAATAATAATAATAATTTTTTTCCAGCCAATCTGTGTCACCCATGTTTGTCTGCCCCCTCCCCTTTAGAATGTAAGCTCTCACGAGCAGGGCCCTCTTCCCTCATGTGCTTCACCTTCACTTAAATAGACTCTAATTTACAACAGCACCCAACCCTTGGTTACAGACACCATGCTGCTTATCAAAATGTTATGAAGCAAAGTATAAATCATGTGTCTGTCCTGCATTGTTTCTACTGTTAACTTCTGTTTTCTTGTGTGCTTAGTTGTCCATGTACTGTGTAAGGCGCTGCGGAACCCTTGTGGCGCCATATAAATAAAGGATAATAATAACAATAATAATTACAGGGGACATAGAGGGCAAGAGTAATGTTTCAGATCCTCTCATATTACTATTGTATGAACAAGAAATAAATTTTCAGAGACTGCCCAGGAACAGTCATTAAGCTGGGATAAATTACATGAAAGAGGACCTCCAAGTACGTTAAAAGTAATTTATGTACCAAACAACACTAAATAAGCAATGAGTTCACCTTTAGGGCATCACGGTATGTAACTTTGTGTGGTGTAATGTGATTTGACAAGGTAACCTGCCAGTGACCCTTCAAATATTCTGTTTCTTTTTCAGCATTATAAATCATTACATATTCCTGTTGATGTGTAATGTAGATTTCTAATATGGTTATTGTAGTTAAAAATTAATAAAGCAAGAAATATTTTGGCACTATAATGTACAGTAGGGCTGGCAAGATTTAATTTCAATACAGTTTTTACAAATATCGAACTTGTCCCCAGCTTTGACATGATAACTAATGATAAAAAAGTAGAGATGTTCTCCAGAAATCCGAAACTACCCGAAGTTCGTGAATCCGGACAGATCCGAGTCGTAGTTTGAATCTCCTGAGGAGATCCTGATAAATCCGAGTCACAGTTCTGATTTTCCAGCTTTTCGGTATTCGGATTTTAAATTACAATTTTGGGGTTTGGATTACAAAAATTTTATTATTTTAGCTATTTTTTAAAACTTTTTATCATTTTTTTTTAAAATCCAGATTCAAAACCAAAACACTTGAGGGTGGTTTATTAAAACCAAAACACAAAGATGAATCCAGAACCAAAATCCAAACACGGGGGTCAGCGCACATCTCTATAAAATTTTTTCATAAACAACAACTAATGTAAGCTGAAACGAAAAGAAATCTCTGCTCAAATGGGGGCATAATTATTATAAAATGGGGTATGCCCCTGAAAATTATCGCAGCAATAAGTAGTCTTTATTTGCTTGAATGTATTAATAAAAATGAAGAAAAACTGCCAGGACACGGGCTCTGATAAGATTTCGTCTCAGCGAACAGGAAGAAATAAGCGATTGCATCTCCAATCACTTTATTTCTACCTAAGGACCCCCTCACATCTACTGTGCATGCGTGGCTTTCATGCTGCACATGCACAGTGCGGTAATGTACGCGATGCACAGCAGGATGTCCTATAGCCCACCGGAGAGGAATTGCATGATCCGTCTCCAGCAAGGCTGCCCCATTGCTGTCAGAGGGCTAATGCCACCTGAATAGGAAGGCTGACGCTAGGTATCTCGGCACCCAGCGCCATCCTATGCTACACTCCAAATGCCCTCCCCCTCCACCCCTCCCCTCCCCTCCCCTGAGATTATATACCAATAATTCCAGCATCTAGGTGGAGGTCAGGATTCTCCTGGAGGCGGCTAGATTGCGACCACACAGACAAAACATGCCTCGAGCTGGCCCTGCACCTGAAGATGGCATAAGCCCACATAGGCAAGATCTGCGAAGCGAAAGCTTAGCGGATCTTGTTAAACCTGTCCCCATAGAAAACTATAGGAAGAGCTGCTGCGAGGGCCTGGCGGGAAGAAAGCAGAAGATATCTCATATACTGTATCTCCTGCTTTCTATATTGGTACATTTTATGGATACTTAATTCTGCCCTTAAAGTTGTGCAAATAGTAGTTTCTGCATTTTTTAAGGGCATAATTGATGAACATATGCCCCAAAAAAACAGTTTATGAAAACATAAGGTGTAAAGAGACAGGGGGGGCCAATTTATCATCGAATGGCCTCCAATGATGAAGTATTGGACTCGCTGCGAGGGATACTCAAGTATCCAACTCGCATCGGGGAAACGTGACACCAGAGCAATTCATCATTGCTCCGGTGCAGGGACAAGTACTCCGAAAAGCAGTTGTCCCCGTGGTTAGTATTGCAGCTACTTCTGTAGCTGCGGTACTTACCTGCTCCCCGTCGTCCCGGCTACACATGCGTGACCTCGGGTCACGCATTGCGCAAAGCCGCAGAGGATATAGTGAGGAGGCAGCGGAGGGATCTGCTCGGATCCCTCTTCACATCCTGAGAATTCCTACCCATAGGAAGGAGCGAGGATCCAAGAACAAACACCGTCTGAAGACGGCGCTTGTTCTAGGCAGCAAACTCTGAAAACTTTCAGATATCGGAGTCTGCTGAATAGCAAGGGGGTCCTATAGGCAGGGCCGTAACTAGGGTAGTGTGACCTGTGCCGTGGCACAGGGCACCGCAGGGCAGGGGGCGCTGTTTGGGCCTGTCAATTTTCCTGTTTATAATCTTTCTCACTTGTAGCTTCATCTTTTATCCCCAGCATCTCCTGGCCTCCCCTATCTCTTCCTTGGCCCTTCCCCATGAGGCCATGGCCCTTTATCAGGTGCACCATCTTATTTCCCTATTTAAAAATTGGGAGGGGGGCGCCAGTGCTCTCTCTGGTACAGGGCACCAAAAAGTCTAGTTACGGCTCTGCGTATCGGATTATGACTGGCCCGATAACTTAAATATGCGGAAACTAGCATTGGTTACTGGGCCATTTTGTCGTTTGATGAATAGGCCCCTGAATCCGAATTTATGGGGAAATATAGATCATAATAGATTATTTATAAACCACAGCAGATTGTGCCTGACATAAATCATGTACATATGTAAGTATATCATATATAGATGTAAGCATATTTACAGGTATGTTAGCACAACTGAGCAGAATAATAAATGCATAAATATAATTAACAAAACAAATAGCATACAGAAAAAAGAGCATTAGAATAAGGAGGCAGTCAGAGAGAGGACCCTGTTGGTTAATTCCTAGAGACTGTAGGGTTAAGTGGTACAGTTTAGTTGTGGGCATAGACAGGGTAATGGCTTAGTGTGAAGATAAATGGAAAGCAATCAGTAAGTAGAGATAAAGAGTAGTGGCAGGGGCGCATCTATAATGGGTGCAGGGTGTGCGGTGCACACCCTGCACCCATATTATTTAAAACTTACCTCTCCGAGGTCCTGCGCTTGCTGTTCAAAAAGTTGGAAAAATGGCCGCCGCGGACATTTTTTCTGGCGTTTTGCGCATGTACGGTAGACTCTAGTGCCCAGAGTCTACTAATGCCCCTGTGGCTGGCCAGCCACTTCAGTCAGTTGCCTGCCGCCAGGAAGAGGGGAGGGGGTCCCGGACGGAGAATGCACACGGACCCCCTCCTCTTTAAAGACGCCCCTGAGTAGTGGAGCTCTAATGCACTAATTGGAAGATCCATGAGAGCGTGGAAGCAGCCGGGTTTGAGGTAATCAAGGCAGAGAGAAGGTGGGATGGTACAGATTAGAGGATAAAATGGAGTAGAGATTAGAAACGCAGATGTCTAAGGGGTATTATAGAGCCAGAAGGAGAGGAAATGAGGAGGAGGTTGGGAAGAGGTTGTAGAGGAAGCAGACCCATGAATGTTAAGTAGGAAATACTTATATCAGATGGGCTGCAAGCAGGACAGCTCTGAGCTGGCCGAACACTAGGCCTCAAATAGCGGTAACCGGGTGCCAGCAGCTGTGAAAATGTCCAATACGGGTGCTTTAAATGAAGGAGCGTAATACAGCACAAAGCGTAAATGTCTGCAAATTGTATGGCCAAAGTCAGCTGCACGATTCAGGTTTGTTGCTAGCATAAAATAGGGTGTACCCCAGTGTTGCACCAGTGTGATATTGTGCACAAACCACAGCAATTAACCCTACAACTTTATTGATCAATAATATACAGTAGTGTCCCATTCATAAGGCAAGTGAGGTTCCTGACCCACGCTGAAAAGAGAAACACTGTCTTTTTTTAATTGCAAATCGAGCCATAGATATACCTTGATCACTAGGTTTATTCAGTTCTAACTTGGCATTTAAAGACAGTACTGTAGTGTAAATAGCGCCCTTCACTAATGTCCTGTTAAGTTCGTCAGGTCAAAAAAAAAAAAAAGCTGAAAGAACATAACATGCTGAAAATAATAAAGATAAATATAATAGAAACTGCCACAAAAGTGAAATGCTAAAAAGAGAGATGCCATAAAGCAGAGCCCTACTATACACTATGTAAATGTACATACTCTTACTCATAGGCATAACCAAATAGAGTCCAAGCTGTTCCCAGGCAAATCCTATTGTCGGACGCCATCATTATGCTTATCAGCATAATTACTGGTTCTGCCGGGATTCTGATGATGTACAGTAGCAGAGAAGTGACGCCCTCCCCTTTATCCACGCCTTGGTTATACCAGTGTACGGAGGAGCTGAGGATGAAGAAGTACAGTGAATTATACATGTACTATACAAAACAATTACATAATATGAATTGGGGGCACTACTGTGAGAGATAATATGTCACGTTCGGCTCTGAAGAATCCCCTACTGAGGGGTTGAAAGCTGCTGTGCTGGGTTGAGGAAGGAATTGGAGGCGAGGGGCCTGAATGTAAGTTCTCCTCATCCACAAGTATTGGATGTTGGCGAGACCTGACTGGCGCGGAGTCTAACCTACCGGAAGGTGTTACCAGTGACCCCTCCAAGCGGGATATGGGTTTACCTGCTCCCAAAAAAGCAGGTCGCGGGCCTTTGGTCAGGTATCCAATACAAGATGGAAACGGAGAGAGTTACACCTCTATGGCCCAGAGAGAAGTACCTGAGAGAAGTACTAATGTGTTTACTATACCCCTTGGTACAGAAAGCGGTTCAGTGATTGTACTCTGTGGTGATGGGCAACTCCAGGCGCACTGGAGGATGATTCGGTGATTGTACACAGTGGTGTGTACTGTGTACACAATGTGCGACTCCAGACACACCAGAGGATGGTTTGGTAATTTGTACATAGAGGTGTGTACTGTGTACACGATGTGTGACTCCCGACGCACCAGAGGATGATAACGGGATGCTACAGCAATAACTTAGAGAACGAGGACCAGGAACCTGGAACAGATTAATGAACAGCATACACTGGAAGTGACGACGTTGCACAGGCAACTTCCTGGTGTTCAGAGCCCAGTTATATACCCTACAGTAGCAGTTCATTGGAGGTCAGCGTCAGCTGACCGAGACCACACTACCATTGGTTAAGGGAACAGTCAGGTGAGAAAGATTAACATGGTGGTGCCCATGACGGCAACCTTGGAAACCAAGACACAGAGCCACACATGGAAGTCCAGAAAGCACCTAAGGCAGAATCCTCAGCGCATCACCCGCCACTGCACCTGATGTCTGACCGCACGTGAAGTCAGGGGAAGCCGGTGCTGGGGTGAGTAAAGGCTGATCCTAGGCCAAACCCTGACATAATATGGTCATAGGTAAGCGAGCTGATGATGTTGGGGTTATGAAGAAATGGTGGGAGATTGGGGGAAATTGATGATGACAGTGGGGTAAGACTACATGAAAATAGTGCTTTTTTGTCATGTTTTCCACTTCAGATTTCCCTGGTGCACATCCTAATGAATTGTGCTGCGCACACGCCAATCTTATTGCTATATCATTCAGGGATCTATTGCTCTCTCCAGTATTTTGCATGTTTGAATTCAAGAATTTTTGAAATAAAACTCATGGATATTGCGGTCTACAGATGTGAGAGAGAAGTTAATATATTCAGCTGTATGATGTCAGTATTCCAAAAGCAGCTGCTTGATACCCACAGCCAAAAAGGTCAGAGAAAATAATGCACCTCTCTATCCCTCTCAGGTTAATTCCAAGTTTCAGATATGTATTTGACTTCCAAAATACTTTTGTAATGTCCCCAAGGACATATTTTTATTCTTTCACAAACCAAAATAATACTTTGGAAGTATAGTTAGTATATAAAAAAAACAATATTATTATATAACAATTACAGTGGTAACCAGATGCTAGATGTATATGAATATGATAATTGAATATCTCTCTTACATCTAGAGTGCATACCTCACATAACAGGGGCCCCCATAAATGAAGCTACTGTGTAAACCCATAGGAAGCACAGCGTGGTCGCTCCCCATAATTGTGCGCATGCAAGGGCTCAATCCATAGAAACGCTACTGCGATTCAGGCAGTACTGTAAGCCAGTGCCAGATTAAGGTCCACATGGGCCTGGAGCTGAAATTTCTAAAGGGCCTATTGCGTGCCGCCGCAGGGGGTGTGACCAGCGCTGCGGGGGTGCGAGTAGTGATGTCGGTTGCATGACCAGTGGTGTGGAGCTGTTGTCTGCACAGGGAGAGTGGCTAGCATTATGGAAGGCATAGCTAACACATAAACATATACACACATTTATACATAGTAACCAGAGGAGATTCGAACACACAAATAGCTTCAATTCATAGAGGGTTCTTAGTCAATAACATAAAGATCCAGATAAACACTGACACAAATGCCAGACTGACACAGCACCAAGTAGTAAATATCAAAAAAGATGCTTATTGCTAAATGATTTGAAGCTGAAAAACTTCCAAGCGATGACATTTAAAAAAAAAAAATTCAAATAATGGTGTAGTTATATTCACTATGGACAAAGTGTCAAGGCAGTAAAATCATCAGCCCGGCAGTTGATTGTGTGCAAAGATGCACTATTGGTCGCAATACTGTATATAAGAATGGATGTCCTCACACCTTTGGTGCTGCTAGTTTTCTTGAATGTTGTTCTTAGTAAAGATCAGTATATCAGTCTCAGGTTAGAGGATAGGATTCCAGAAAAACTCAGTTCCAAATAAGATGTCCTCGTTGTACTAGGTCTTTCTTAAAACCGCCCTTCTGCTACTGAATATTTTGATCAATGCGCTGTCTCACACTCAAGACATATCGTCTTTGGCTTGTCTGATAGACCAGGATATTTTTGGAGTGTGGGAGGAAACCGGAGTACCCGGACAAAACCCGCGCAAGCACAGGGAGAATATACAAACTCCACACAATTAGGACTGTATTGGTCGCAGATCAGTGGATAAATCGACCTTCTGAGTAACCCTATGGTTGCGCAGAACGGCTGAGCTGACGGAGCCATTTTTACTGCATATGGGATCCCAGTCGCAGGCGAAGAAAAACCCATATGTACAAAAATACATATGTACAGTGTGTGATTTCTGCTTTTGCAGTACACGGACACTGATGCTCAGGCTGAAGCCTGTCGGACACTACTGGAATCAGCACTGCATCCCTAAGGACCAAGGGCTGGCTGAGAAATTTAAGTCTGTTGGGCAAGCCCACAGCACTGTCCACGAGCAGCGGCCCATCCAAAAATGGATTAACATATAGAGAACATTTCTCTGATGATAAGCACATTTTTTTAAATGCCACTTTACAGTATTGCAGCAATAAAAAATCCCTTACCAACACAATCAATAAATTGATAAAGAAAAAATGCTTTATCTGTCAATAAATGTTTTAATTATTATTACCATCCAAATATGTAGCAATAATAGTATTAGGGACATATGACAGGTGTGTGGGGGTAGCCATAGGGACATATGACAGGTGTGTGGGGATAGCCATAGGGACATATGACAGATGTGTGGGGGGTAGCCATAGGGACATATGACAGATGTGTGGGGGGTAGCCATAGGGACATATGACAGATGTGTGGGGGTAGCCATAGGGACATATGACAGGTGTGTGGGGGTAGCCATAGGGACATATGACAGGTGTGTGGGGGTAGCCATAGGGACATATGACAGGTGGGTAGGATTGGAGTGGGCCTGGAGTAGCAGTAGTAAGAACATGTCAGGTGGATGGAGGTACTAGTAGAAAAAACACAGATGACAGCAGGGGGTATTAGTAATAGAGACACAGATGCTGGGGGTAGTAGTAGCAGGGACACAGATGACAGCTGGGGTGGTGGTAGTAGTACAGACTGGATGGGAATGGGAATACACATAATAAGTGGGGGGTGGAAGTAGTAGTGTGGACTGAGTGGGGATAGTAGTTGGGGCACAGATGACAACTTAGTAAAAATAGCTGGGACACACAGGATGACAGGGGAGTATACTGGGGTCAGTCAGTACCTGCATTTATCCTATAAACTGGGATATGCTGTTGAGCTAAATAAGCTCAGTGCAGGTGGCTATGTGGAGGGGGTAATCCAGCTCCTACAGACTGTAACTCAGCTTCCCAGGATCCCTCCACAGCTTCTCTCACCTTGAAAGCACTGCTGGGCTCCAGTGCATGCAGTCCCCACTCCTGTGCCATGCCATCCCGTGTCCTGCTGCCTGTCTCTATCTCGAAAGGCCAGAACTCTCAGAGTCTACGCCCCTTGACATAAAAGGCTCCACCTCCTCCAGGCTACGGAGGCTTATAGAACCACCTGCAGCTGTTTTGTTTTGTTCATATAGTAAATAATGTGCAGCATTGGCTGACCATCCCTGATGTGGAGTATAACGATGTATAGCAGCGGCTGCAGCTTTTATTAGCTGCAGCCTTCAGTGTGTAAATCAGCCTGTTTGAGAGAGAAAGCAGGTAGGAGAGAGGGGCATACACAGGGGACGGGGCAGACACAGGGGACGCTGTATTACTGGAAGCTTAATGAGTACATGCTACCTCCCGGTCTCTGTGTATCACTGTTTGTTGGTGGTGGCAGCCGGCCCAAAACATTAAAATGCGACCGGCCCCCCAGCCCGCCTTTGCTAAGGACTCACCAACAGCAGATGTCTCCTGGCTGTACTGCCTTCACGGAGCAGAGCATGCACGAGCGTAGACAGCACGGTGTCTTAACTACCACAATGGAAATATCCAAATATGAATACTCATCTAAATTCAAAGAGTGATAAGCAAAAGAAATAAAGGATTTCATCGCTGTGGTTCATGTCTTATGTGCAGAACCACAGCTAAAAATCGTAGAAATAAGAAAATGACTGAATTTGAAGTCAGAGGAAGAAAGTATAAAATCCCTGAGTTTATAACCTGCCACTCTAAAAATATTATATATATGTTGGAATGTTCATGCGGATTGATCTACATAGGAAAAACCTCAAGATGTTTAAAAATCAGATCCGCAGAGCATATGTATAATATAAGAAAGGGACTGGACACACACCCGTTATCAGAACATTTTCACAAAAAACATGAAAAATATAAAGGCTAAATTAAAAGATTCTTAGGAATCCAACAAGCAAAGGGTAACTGGAGAGATACAAATGTGGAAAGGGAACTAGCTCAGTATCAAATGAGATGGATTTTTAACCTGGATACTTTAAGCCCCAATTGGCATAATATTGATTTTGAAGTTGAGTAATTTTATTGTTTGTATATTAAGTATCTTTTTGTAATTTTATATTAATCCATGTTCTATTTGTATCTATGTTCTATTTGTATCCTCATCATGTTTTCTATACAAATATGGCGACTGAAGTGGTCCCCTTCTCTGGTATAGGGTAAGACTCTGCGGGAATATAAAGTACAGCAGTAGATGGTGGTATGGAGGAGGAGGACAAGAGTTCGAAATAATAAAGGAAAGAAAGTATTGGAAAATCACCCCTTTCCCTTGAACAAAATGGCTGCGATGCAGTATAGAGACATTAGTAAGAAGGAGAAGATGGCCGCTATATATCATGTGACTTCAGAGCCAATCCAAAAC
This sequence comes from Taudactylus pleione, assembly GCA_031769625.1. Classification (NCBI taxonomy): domain Eukaryota; kingdom Metazoa; phylum Chordata; class Amphibia; order Anura; family Myobatrachidae; genus Taudactylus; species Taudactylus pleione. Next base: position 8,578,925 of record JAUIMM010000153.1, on the reverse strand, counting down.
ACAGACGCCATCAAAGTATAACCAGAAGGCTCCATTTAGAAGGATAGGAGGGTCTAGAATCACAGACTCTTTTTTCTGTTATGTGAGGACCGGAAGTCGAGGATCCGACTTTCACCATGTAGAAAGCAACAGCAAGTAGAGGTCTGGAATGCGGGTGTCACTTCCAGTTGCAGATGTCACTTCCGGTCGCGGGATTCCGGAAATGAAGGTCGTTAAGGTATTGAAAATAGGGGTATTTAAACCTCACCATTTGGGAGGTATGTTATCCGCTCCTGATGAAGGAATTTCCGAAATGCGCTGTGTGGACTACATGCTTGGATCTGGATCATCTTTAGATCCACTAAACCCCTGATTGGGCTCCTTACAAAGCGTGTTGCGGTGGTGCTGTGCTATGTACCCGGCTACAGTAAGCTAGCCCACCACAACCACCTAAAAGGGTGAGGACTTTTTTATCAATGTCCCAAGGGACATTGTGCACATGAATATCCAGTGAAAGTTTTAGGTTTTATATTATTGTATGTATTTCATGGAATTTTAATAAATGTGTTATATATATTTTTTTACATATATTTTCATCGTCAGACTAAGCGCCTAAGTTCACACACCAATATTGGTATGCATATGTCACTTTAGGGAGTAATTGTGTTGCTCCCAAGGTGTATGACTGGCTGCTATTGGTTCTGTTTATTGCGCAAGCATTGATGTCACTATAATCTTTTGTATCATGCCGCTCTTAATGTAATGTAAGTAGGCAATGTAATGTATGTAAGTATAAAGCCACCCTGACATGGCATTATGTTTATTTATTTTAAACTATGAAAAGCTGAGCTTTTCACAGTATGATATTAAATTGCGGAGCTTAATTTTCCATATAGCGAGCTGGTGGAAAAATGTGAAAATTAGAGGCACCGCTGGAGACATCATTTCTCCATGGTGTACCTCTTGATAAATGGGGAGAAGCAGTGATGATCCTGTTTTCCACCAAAAATTATGCAAAATTTGTTATTGTCACTGCTTGATAAATAGGACCAAAGACTACAAGTGCGCTGATAGGGATGATTTTTATATTGCCATTATTTCTGCGTAACAAAAACAGTAATCAATTAAATATTACTGGGAATGCTGAGCAATGTCCACATGTCCAGGTGAAACTGGCCCAGAACGGTAATGGCCAAGTTACGGGATTTGCCTGGCTAGTCTTGGTGGGTATGGGCATATATGAATAAGATAGCCAACTCATGCATGCATATTGCAAGTTCCAGAAAATGACTCAAACAATCAAAAATGAAAAAGTGCAGAGCTTAATTACCTCAAAATGTTGCTTACACGCAACAAGAACAACAACACAGACAGACCTGGGGCACGCTAAATTTTACCTACCACCCTCTCAGTGCCACTAGTAGGGAGTTGTCTTACCATACCTCCAACATTTACACAAAAGTCGGAACAAAATAGGCTTCATCCATGACACGTCAAACTCTGCAGTAATCTGGCCAGAAATGGACACTAAACTTTGCCCTTTACACAGCCCGCTGATCTGGATTGTCCTATGCATATTGAGAAGTATGTGTATGTGAATGAAGTGCTTAGTGGGTCTAGATCTGTAAATAATGACAGTCTTATAATATACTAATACTACATCAATGTATAGGTGTGGCTTTTTGGAAGTGGGTGTGATTTTACACAAACATACAATGAAAGATTCATTTTAAAGAGTAGTTGTTAAGTACAACACAGTTCAGGTACTATCAGAACAATATAAAATTCAACAAAATGATTAATAAGTACACTAGGTAAAGCCCCATTATACTGTGATCAGAGCATCATGCAGAGACGTAACCTCTTGATACCAGTATACAATGCAGAGCTCCATCAAATGATAATTAGTATACTAGGCCATGTTCTATCAGTTGGTGGCCATTCTCTCTTGCAGAATCACACAACCTGATGACCACGTTACCATTTTGCAGCAGCAGTCACTCTTTATACGGTGGGGGTCCAATGCAGAGTTGAAATGAAATTGGTCAGAATTGCTCTCACATTGCTTGCACAGAGCTAAATGCATATATTTTATCTGTACTGCTCACTTGGTTTCATAGCCATCATCATTACCAGCATGCACTTGTACCAGCTCTATCCTTAAAAGATCTCTCTGAAAATAGGAGTAACACTACACGTACACACAACTGTATATGTCCTCTCTGAACCTAGCCCATGTGAGAATACTCAGCCGTAGGTGAACATGCAACTGAAAAGCATTCGGCTCTGTATTGCCCATAGTTGCATTTCACCAGCTGTTGCTCCTCTCTGAGGTAAAGGGTCTTGCTTCAACGTTGAGGACTTGGAGGAGGTAGACGGCCACTGTCCAATATTTGTAGGGTTGTTTAGTGCGTTTTATGTGGTGAACTCCCTGGCATCTGATAGTATTTTGTGTTTACATAAAAAAAAAAATCCCTGTTGGACCAATCCATCTATTGCACATGAAACATTCCCTTTAAGAGTTAATTAAAGAACAGATACCCAATTACAGAACTAGTCATATAATGCACAGTGCTATCCGCACTGCCAGTTGTATACATTAGTGAGAAGCCCCCATTGTAATGTCATATACATGACAGCCATATGTTGACCAAAAATACCCCACTGCTAGTCATATATCTTCCCTATTGCCAACCATAAATATCAATGCCCCCAATTCCCAAATGTAAACTACTCAGTGATACCCCAACTGTCAGCCATATAGTGCACATATTTCCCCCATTATCAGCTAAACCAGCGAATGTGGATGCTGAGGATCCATCTCTGACCCACCAGGGACAGGTAGCAGTGATATGGGTCAGGTAGAACAGGGAAACAGTTGGTGGAAAATTGTGTGAGGCTTCATACTCAGGGCCGAATTCTATTAGCCGCGATAATGGGAAAACTTACCGTATGTTAGGTTTTTGCACACTTCGGGACTTTTTGTGCGATCATTTTGCGTCTTTTGCTTATGTGCGCTCCCATTTTTCACAAATCTAATTCTCCCGAAAACTGTCTTTCGTGTAACCTGTGAAAAGTACAGCAGGAAATGGGGAAATCTGTCTGTACCCCAGAAAAAGGCAAACTGAGATAGGAAAATATATAGAAGTGTATTAGTGGCCATGATAAAAGTTTTTGAGGTTCTTGAATTGGCTGTTATATGCATTTTTTTATAACAGTGGAAAAATTATAGAAAGCTGTTTTTTGGACAAAATAAATGCTGCAGTAAAATTAGGAGTATATTAAAATGAGTGCGAGAATATTTTTGTGTCATTTTAGGGTACTTTTAAAAATTTTTAAAAATACACCTGCTGCGGCCACCTGCAATGTTTAAAACACATGTCCCATCCATACAGCCCCCCAAAATACCTGACCCATCACTTTAAACCCATTTCCAACATTTTTTATTTTACCCCCAAAATTATGTAATTATTGGCCAAATTAAGCCAATTAAAGACTTTTTTTCCCTAATTAGTCATAAAGGAGGGTGTCTTAACAATTTTTACCTTAAAATATGGGTTTTGTATAACCTGCTCAGGAGGTGGAAAAAACATTTCTGCCTATTATGGCTATGGAAAACTGTGGCTAATAGCATTACCCAATAAGGTAAAATTTGCACAATAAGCTGTTTTTCGTTGAAAAGCGGCTTATCACATTTAATTGAATTTGGGCCTTACAAAGTCATGGACAGGTGCGTGCAGTTGAAGTTGCTTCTGGACCTAGATTTGGATGTTGTTTTCTCATCTAGATAATGTGTACATTACACTGGAGCAAATACACTATTTACTGTGTCTCCTGTTTTGTAAGTGAGTACACCAACTAAAATACTCTCATTACATATTCTAAAACATATGTCACAGTAAGTATATTAAGAATAAGTAACCAACTTTACTACAATTACTATGCCGTAATATTTCCCACAGAAAATATTATTTATACAAATTTCCATCTCACTTGTTGTGGGGTGTCGAGCAATGTTACTAAAAGTTTAGCCCACATGAGACACCTTCTCATAGGGAACAATTCCAGTGGCTCTTCCCCTGGGCAGGTCCTTAAATTTTACTATGCAGTACAACTTAGTTATGCCATCCAAGTATAAGGGCTACAAATCCCAAATGTAGAGAGTCTGTTTACCCCAGCAGTCTATATGGTGGGAACCAGGAAGTCAATATGATAACCTGGGAGTCTGGGGTTGTTGAACACTGGGAGGACTGATGAGAGGTTATGGCATCCATTAGACTATCTAGATCTGGTGTTGAGGACCAGAAGACCATAGATACAATAGCTCTGTAGTAGACCTTATGTAGATCTCTCATTTGGTCTATGCCCACAAAATGCAGGTAGACTTGAGAAGCTGATTTCTGTCTAACTGGCAGGAGGAGGAACCGCAAATGGATTTCTCAGGTAGGCTGGAGGGTATGCTCTTCAATTTTGTTTGGTAACCTTGTATGTAATATTGCTATGCACTGTGTAACAGAGTTGTTTGTGATCCTTTTAGAGATAAATAGGATTACACTATATTTTGAGTATAAGATATTTGTCTGATTTATAAAATTCTTATCTATTACAGTTTTGGGGTTAGGATATATGCTGACAAGGTAACTCCAGGGTACTCTCTGTTGGTTGGTGTAAATTCTCTAGTGTACCAATTCTAAAGAGCAATGGAATACGATTGGGTACTATATAAGTCACTTTTACTAATGATACCATGACACATACTAACCAGAATACAATGTCTAATATAATTCTTAACATTTGATTTATTTTGTTCACATTAATTGTGCAGTAACTGATTATCAGAATGGGGCTGTGCAATATATACTGTGCAACAGATTGCTGTCAGGTTTTATGCATCAATTATAGACCCTGATTCTTACTACTGTGTAAGTCTCATTTGCTCTGAAGGGTCGGGTATGAAATGCATATGGCCGGGAAGCCGCCTAACTAAATCCCGATGCCACAAGCCCGAACGCTGAATATCCCGACTGGTGCTGGCAAGTACCCTAACCCTCCCCTTTCCCTCCCCAACCCTAACCCTCCATTAGTGGTGCCTAACCCTAATCTCCCCCCCAGTGGTGCCTAACCCTAACCTCCCGGGGGTGCCTAATCCTAACCCCCCCTCCCTGCACCCTAAACCTAACTCCCGGGGTGGTGCCTATCCCTAACCTCTCCTCAGGGGTGCCTAAACCTAACCCCCCCTCCCCGCACCCTAAACCTAACCCTCCCAGGGTGATGCCTAACCCTAATCTTCCAAAAGGGGTGCCCAAACCTAACTCCCCCTCCCCTCCCCGCACCCTAAACCCTCCCAGGGTGGAGCCTAGCCCTAAGTCCCCCCCAGGGGTCCCTAAACCTAACCCTCCGAACCCGCTGCTAAGCGCTAACACTGCCCGGCTTACCTTCATTCGGGAAGCCGTCTGTACAGATTCCGGCGTCAGGATATAGACGGGTGTCAGGATTTCAACGCCTGTCTTTAGTCCCACGTCGGTATTTAGACGCTGGGATTTGGTCAGACGGGTTCCCGGCATTCGGCATTTTGACTGTATCCCGCTCTGAAGGCCCTGCTATCATGGCCTAATGACCAGCTGCTATTAATGACTTGGAAGCACCAGAGGCTTGTCTCCACAAGTTCAGGTATATATAAACAACTGTGTCCAGCACAGACCCAATCCTATTGAGCATGTCTCCGTGAACAAGAATTCTGTACCCTGTATCTTACTGTCTGCTTTCTGGTGTATTTCACTCACCATCCGGGGCCCCCTGCTCTCTTTCCAGTGGCCACGGCATACTGACAGTTTCAGTAGACTCCGGGTTTTAGACCGTTGCGGCCATTTTCCAGGCGTTCTGTGTAGCGCCTCTCCAACTGACGCAGCACTTCGGAGAGGTAAGTATTAGGAAGTATGGGTGCAGGTTGTGCGGTGTGGGCCCCCCTGGACTCATTATAGATACACCCCTGCACCTGGCTCTCAAACAACGATCTCTCTGGTTCCATCAACTTGGTTCTCATATAGCGTCCTTCTCTGGATCTTAGTTACTGGCCCTTCTCTGGACTTGTCATTACCTGAATTTCCAGACCTAAAGGTACAGTACACATTTTTTCTATTGAGATAAATATCTGCTATACAAAGACTATAATGTCTGACAACAGAGTTAGATATCAATTGATTAAGGGCTCTGTATAAAAAAGGAATAAAACAATTTTCTCCTGCATTTTAGCAGTAGAAAAGGGTTGTTACTATTTAAAAAGCAGCAATAGCATAGAAACAGATCTCCCCTATTTTGTTTCGTACAGAGTGGAAGCGCTGGCCCCATGGCTTACAATGGGGCCCAGGCACCTCCGTAATTTTAGATTGCATTATGTCCTTTCACACTGGAGAAAAGCAGGAAGAGACCGTTCTCTTCCTGCTTCTTCCCAGTGTTTTGGGCTTGCAAGGAAAAATCTCTTGCAGATGTAAAATACGGCAAAAAGTAGCCACTTGAGGCTTCTTTCCTCCTCGTCGGGTTACTGTCAGACCTTTACTGTGAGGTCCGTCCCAGCATTACAAAAAAATATAGGCATGAGAAAATTACAGGATGGATTGATGCGTTCCTATTTGCCTATGTGTATACACCCCACCTTGGAAGTGCACTCAGCAGTGGCCTTTGCTGAAGCTGTGCCTATTATAGTCTATATTTTTGTTTTAAACACTAGAAAAATTGCGTATTTTTTAATGGCCAATGATTATTATTGGGTGTAAGGGGTAAATTTACTAAAGTGAGAGTTTTTAGAAGTGAGTTTTAGAAGAGATGTTGCCTATAGCAACCAATCAGATTCTACTTAACATTTAACAAGCACCTTCTAGAAGATAATAGCTAGAATATGATTGGTAGCTATAAGCAACATCTCTTATAAAAGTCACTAAGTTTGAGTGTATTAAATGCCATGAAATGGTCCTTTCAGTAAGAGTTCATTAGCTGCTTCCATCTTTGCTTCTTGGTCATTCCAGTCCTGCTGATTTAAGATTATTTAGACAGCCAAGGTAAATAAGCATTGTAGTAAGAAGCGGGATGCAGTCAGGAAGCCGACGGTCGAAATGCCGACCGCCAGCTTCCCGACTGTCTAATCCCAGCAAGAGTCTAATGACAGGCGTCGGGATTTCGAAATCCCAACGCCTGTCACTTTACCTACGCTGGGAACACGACGCCTGGCATACCGATCGAAGGTGAGCTGGGCACGGACAGCCGCGGGGAGGAGGTTTAGGGTAGGGGCTCCCGGGGGGAATTAGGGTTAGGCATCACCCCGGGAGGGTTAGGGATAGGCTAAGGGAAGGGGGGGTTTAAGGTTAGGTACCCCCGGGGGAAGGTTAGGGTTAAGCACTCCCCCCGGGAGACTTAGGTTTAGGCTGCAGGGAAGGGGGGTTAGGTTTAGGCACCTACAGGGGGGGTTAGGCACTTGGGGGGGAGGTTAGGGTTAGGCACCCCTTAGGGAGGGTTAAGGTCAGGGGGGAGTAAGGTTAGTGAATACTTAAAATACTTACCTGTCGGGATCTTCACTGCCGGTCTTCCAGCGTCGAGATTTGAACTGCGTCCGGCGGTATTTCATACCGATCCCGTAAGAATCATAGTGCAAATCAAAATCCAGAGATCTTAAGACCATACAGGATCTGATTATATTCCTCCTTTAGTTTGCTGATGGCATTTGATACACTTGAATGATGGTAATAGAAGTTGCAAGCAAACAGTAGATGATCCTTCATATTGATTCCTAGAATAAGTCTCTTGCAAAAAAGTTTCTGGGATTAAGAACATCTGCTTCCTGTACTTAATATGCAAAATATGTCCACAGATTTCTTTATAGGGCAGCACAACTTGAATGGCTTGGCTAGACAATGTTACACATCAGATAAAGTGGGTTAGAGCCTTTTACACAACTGTTGGAAACACTTTAAGACCCACATATTTGCTGTAAAAAATTGTAAAATGCAAGAAAAACATTGCAAGCATTAATAGGATTTTTTTAGTAATACAGTCAGGTGCATAAATATTGGGACATTGACAGAATTTTCATATTTTGGCCTCTCTTCACCACCACAAAGGCTTTGAAATGAAACAAACAAGATGTGCTTTAACTGCAGACTTTCAGATTTAATTTGAGGGTAATTACATCCAAATCAGGTGAACGGTGTAGGAATTACAACAGTTTCTATATGTGCCTCCCACTTTTTAAGGGGCCAAAAGTAATGGGACTATCAACTCAAAAGCTATTTCATGGACAGGTGTGGGCTATTCCCTCGTTATTTCATTATCAATTAAGCAGGTAAAAGGTCTGGAGTTGATTCTAGGTGGAATCAGTTGCTGTCGACTCTCAATATGAGATCCAAAGAGCTGTCACTACCAAATGCTGGGATGTGTAGTTCTACAACATCTGTGGGGACATTTATTGCCCACCCCTACAGTATTGTACAGGCAGCATACATTTAAGCATATGAACTAGGTTGGGCCACTATAAAATTGTAAATGCTAAATCTAAATGGTCAGAACGAGGCCACAGGAAACCTTTAATCCTTTATTTTCTTTCCAGGCATTAGTTAGCGGCTGAAACGTGCATTAATAAGAGTCTACAAGATTTGAAGGATTAAAAATAAAATTTTACTATAGCTTTAAGTTGTGTCAGTGCCTCAGAAATGTTGTATATTTGAAGGGTGAAGTAATATCTTAGTGTTATTTAATATACAATGTCTGTTAAAGTCTCATGACTTCTTGTGTCTAGTATTTTCCTGGCAATGTAGTTATTTTGTTCCATACAGATTCCTTTCAAGTGCAGGTCTCAGCCACTTATAATCACACTGTGTGAGCTAAGAGCACTGACATAAAAAGAATTTTCATGAATTTGTGCACACATATTTCTTTCCACCATAGTAATGTACTGCTTCTTCTAACAGAAAACATTGTGTAAAGTGCTGGAATTCATTTACAAACAGACGTCATCTAACTGCAATTCCATTACTTATTTTCTCAGGATGTTTTTCTCATTTAAAGAGCTGCTCTGTTCTGATGTGTTATATAGTTAGCAGTATTTTGTAAAAATTAATAGTTAAAATGTAATATTTTTACTTATGATATGGTTTTACATATTAGGACAATCATCTTCTCCTCCGATCCTAAGCCATACAATTTGATTAAAATTGGGGCAAAGAAGCCATAACCTTAGCAGTATGGACTGGAACTGGTTTGTGTCAATATGATGGCAAGGAATAAAAGACCTCAGCAGTGATCTCACAGAAGCTGCTCCTCAGTCTGGAAAGGGCTGTAAGGCCATTTCCAAAAAAGTGGGAAAGGTTAGTTACAAATTTGGACCACTGAAGACAGCTGGCAATCTTCCCAGGATTACATATACCAGCAAATACACCAAAAGATCAGGCTGTATGAAAAAACATGCAAAGAAACCAAAACCTGTATGTAAATATGTACAGCCTTAACATGTTAACTGCTAAGGAAAATAACTCTTACACCAGAATAATAAAACTGAATAATTAGAACTTTTGTGAAAAGAGGAAGTATCTTCTCTCCAGACAAATTGCAGTATGTCTAAGTTACGCATAGGCAAACACAGGGGAAGGGTTTCCGGTTGCCTGGTAACCCCCTCCACTACCTGGCCTATACTATAGACCATTAATTGTTAATACTATATTACATACACTATTTAGTGTATAAGAAGACTTAATGTACATATATGTCAAGGGTTGGTGCTACGATCTTCTGCCACCCCCTTAAGATTCCCAGACTTGCTCCAGTGCTCCATGGAGTAGGGTACTTGGATTGTGGCATGGTGCCCACATCCAGGAAGAAAAACATTCAGCTCAGGCAGTCTGACCCTACTGCTGCATCTAATGGCTTACTGTGATCGCTGGCCCTGTATATGCCTGAAGTGCTGTATTTAGTGATGAGCAGTTCGGTTTCTGAGGAATCCGAACCGCTCCAAACAGGTGGAATCCAAGTCCATCCGAACGCAAGTTCGGGTGTTCCCGCCTGACTCGGATTCCACCTCGAGGCCGAACGTCACCCGTCCGGCATCGGATTCTCGCGAGACCTCGCGAGAGCCGGGTGACGTTCGGCCTCTATAAAAGGTGCGGCGCCCGGCTGTCGGCGCCATATCTAGACGGAACAGTCACGCTTAGTTAGGTAGTGATAGAGAGGGGAAAAGCGAGACTAGAGTTAGATTAGTTAGAGAGAGTAGTTCTACTTCTTGCCACTGTGTGCTCCGTGACTGGGCTTAGCCCACTGTGTGTATATTATACAAGCTCCGTGACTGGACTTAGCCCACTGAGTGTATTATTTATATTATACAAGCTCCGTGACTGGACTTAGCCCACTGAGTGTATTATTTATATTATACAAGCTCCGTGACTGGGCTTAGCCCACTGAGTGTAGTATACAAACTCCGTGACTGGGCTTAGCCCACTGTGTGTATATTATACAAGCTCCGTGACTGCACTTAGCCAACTGTGTGCACTGTGTATTATACAAGCTCCGTGACTGGACTTAGCCCACTGAGTGTATTATTTATATTATACAAGCTCCGTGACTGGGCTTAGCCCACTGAGTGTATTATACAAACTCTGTGACTGGACTTAGCCCACTGAGTGTATTATACAAGCTCCGTAACTGGACTTAGCCCACTGTGTGTATTATACAAGCTCCGTGACTGGACTTAGCCCACTGTGTGTATTATACAAGCTCCGTGACTGGGCATAAGCCCACTATGTGTATTATACAAGCTCTGTGAAAGGGCATAAGCCCAGTGAGTGCATACAAGCTCCGTGAAAGGACATAGCCCACTGTGTCTATTATACAAGCTCCGTGAAAGGGCATAGCCCACTGAGTGTATTATACAAGCTCCGTGACAGGGCATAAGCCCACTGTGTCTATTATACAAGCTCCGTGAAAGGGCAGAAGCCCACTGAGTGTATTATACAAGCTCCGTGACAGGGCATAAGCCCACTGAGTGTATTATACAAGCTCCGTGACAGGGTATAAGCCCACTGAGTGTATACAAGCTCCGTGACTCCAGTTCATAGTGATAAATTAATATGGATCATGAAAATGAACTGAGAGGAGAGCAGAAACAACAACCAAATGCTAGCATTGCAGCGGCTGGAAGTCCATCACTTTCATCTAAAGCTGATGCTCAAGGGCGTAGAGGCTTTAAAAACTTAGGGAACCTGAAATAAAAAAATTTAGATTTCACAGGGGTAAAGACAAAAAAAAAACCTCTAAAGACTACTACTATTGCAGAGAAACAGAAAATTGGCAACATGCCGTTCACCACACGTAGCAGCAAGAAAAGACTCAGGCTTTGCCCTTTATTTCTGAGTGGTGGTTCTGCAACTGTCAGTGAGGCATCTTGTGCCTCTCATGATGATAAAAGACCTTTTCAATCAGACTACAGAAGTGTGAAAAAATTTAAAACCAATAAGGCAGTAGTTCAAACTGTGTTTTTTGAAACACAAATGTCAGAAATCCCTGAGGAGAGTCTAAGTGGGTCCACGAGTGGCATTGCTATGTGTAAGCCTGTCCTTTCAGAGAAGCTGCCCTCCACAGTTTCTTTTCCATCTGTAGTTGTGGGGATGAGCAGTATTGCCGAGGACATAGAAATTGAAGATGCCACCGTGGAATTGCAAGAGGATGAGAGGAATATACGTGCAGCTGACGCTGGTACTAATGAGGATGAGGATATTATTTGTATAAGTCGGGCACCAGTGGAAGCAGCTCTTGGCCAAGATAAGAAGACCATTGCCATGCCTGGGCATAGAACCAACAAATCCACATCTTTTGTGTGGAATTACTTTTACCCAAACCCTGACAACGTTTGTCAAGCCATTTGTAGCCTCTGTGGGACCACAGTTAGTAGAGGTAGGGACATTAAGCATCTAGGAACCTCCACGCTATTACGTCATCTGCAGCGAGCTCATGACAGGTGTTTGATAACAGAAACTACTGGTAAAAAAATAACAACAAGCAGTCCAGCATTAGCTAGATGCCTTCTCTCTACTAAATCCCAGCACCTACAATCTCCGCCAACAACACCTTCCTCCTCAATATCCTCAGGAATGTTCAGTGGTAGTACAGCATCCAATTTATTAATGCTAAGTCACGGTGGCTCCTCCACTTTCCAGGACACCTCAGAAGAAACTGAATCTTTGAGCACTAGGCCTGCTGCTGCTGTTGCTGGTGGATCTTCATCCCAGAAGTGGACCAAGAAGACTACTAGTAGTATACCAAAAAAACTATTGACTGTTAAAGAATCTCTTGCAAGGGGAAGCAAGTATGACAGCTCTCACCCTGTCACACAGCAGATCACTGACGCCATGACAGCTATGCTAATATTAGATCTGCGTCCAATATCCGCAATTAATGCAGTGGGATTTACACAGTTAATTGAGGTCATGTGTCCCCGGTACCAAATTTCATCTCGGTTTAATTTTACCTGAAAAGCCATTCCTCGGCTGTACCAGGACGTTAAACAGAACCTAATTATTGGCCTGCAAAATGCTATTGTACCCACTGTCCACTTAGCCACAGATATGTGGACAAGCGGTAGTTGACAAACTAAAGATTACATGACTGTGACGGCCCACTGGGTGGGTGAATCGCTTTCAGCAGCAGCAGTATCTAACAAACAACACCAGCTCATTCAGAGGCAGGCAACTCTGTGCATCACCGGATTCAATAAGAGGCATACCGCTGACAACCTCTTAGAAAAACTAAGAGATGTCATAGAAACATGGCTTACCCCACTTGGACTCTCCTCAGGATTTGTGATTTCTGACAATGTAGTGAAAGCATTACAGCTGGGTGAATTCCAACACATCCCCTGTTTTGCTCACACAATAAACTTAGTGGTGCAGAGTTTTTAAAAAAACGAAAGGGGCGTGTAGGGGATGCTGTCTGTGGCCCGAAAAATTTCGGGACATATTTGGCATTCAGCAACAGCATGCAGGAGATTGCAGCACCTGCAAGAGCAGTTTAATTTGCCCTGCCATCAACTGAAGCAAGAAGTGGTAACGAGGTGGAACTCAACCCTGTATATGCTTCAGCGGATGGAGGAGCAGCAAAAAGCCATCCATAGCTATACGACAAGCCATGACATTGGGAGAGGAGGGGGAATGTACCTTAGCCCATCACAGTGGAGAGTACTTTCTGTCTTGTGCAAGGTACTCAAACCATTTGAAGTTGCCACTTGTGAAGTGAGTGCTGACACTGCTAGCTTGAGTAAGGTGATTCCCCTGATTTCGCTTTTGGAAAAGCAGCTGGAGAAATTGAAGGATGAGATTAAACAATGTGATTCCGCAAAGTATGCTGGACTGATAGATAAAGTCCTTTGTTCGCTTCGCCAGGATCCACGGGTGGCCAAGATCTTGAAATCTGATCATTATATTTTAGCAACCATGCTTGATCCTAGGTTCAAGTCGTAAGCTGTGTCTTTCTTTACAACTGACCCAGATCTTAAAAGAACCAAAGCGCTCCTGGTGAGCGAGTTGGCAGCTGAAGTGACACATGGCACTACGATGACGTCTCCTCCTTCGGTTTCTCCAGCAGCAGGCAGAAAAAAATTCACCTTTTCCAAAAGACCCAGTGGTGATGCAGATAAGTCACGTCAACATTTTGACATCTGGTCGGGTCTAAAAGATTTGCCCAACACCATTGACACCTCTACCGTAACTCCATCTAATATGATTACCATCCAAAGAATGGTGGAGGATTATTTTCAGGACACCGTACATGTAGACATGTCACAGAGTCCCTTCAAATATTGGAAGAAAAAAAAGGCAATTTGGAGACCCTTGTATAAACTGGCTTTGCATTACTTAGCTGCCCACCCTCCAGTGTGTACTCGGAGAGAGTTTTCAGTACAGCCGGGAACCTTGTGAGCGAACGACGAAAGAGGCTACTTCCACAAAATGTAGAAAAAATGATGTTCATTAAAATGAACTGGAAATTTCACGAGGAAAACCTTTCCCGCCAATCACGTCACAGTACAGATACTTCTGTAATGGTGGATTCCAGCGGGGATGAACTGATATTGTGTGAGGAATCGGATGATGTACACACTGATGAGGGTGAGGATGGCAATGATGGTGACATCATGCCACTGTAGACCTGTTGCCTTTAGTAGATTAGAAGATTTTTTTGTGGGGGCCCAAACAAACCAAGCACTTCAGCCACAAAGTGGCAGTACCTGTCGCTGAAATGCTTCGTTTGTTAAAGTGTGCATGTCCTTTTTAAGATCCAACATAAGGGTGGGTGGGAGGGCCCAAGGACAATACCATCTAGCACTACCTTTCATTTCTGCCACTGCTGTGTGGCATAGTTTCATAGATGTTCTTTAAACTGTGGTGTCTGTGCCACTGCACCGCTGCTCTGACACTTGGTAACCAGTCAGCTCACTGCAACCCTTAGCCAATAATGGTGAAAACAATAATTTAAGCTGTGAGGTGGTCTAAATTGACTGCAAATGACTGGAAATTAATGTTATTGAGGTAAATAACACTCTAGGAAGAAAAAAAAGCCCAATTTATGTCATTTTAGATTTATTTGGCAAAAAATCCAAAGCCAGTCACCGCAGTTTGGCAAATCCAAATCCAAATCCGGATGGCGAATTAGAACCATATCCAAATCCGGCAAAAATGGTCCGGCGCACATCCCTAGCTGTATTACATACACTGCACTTTGAAGTATCAAAAGTATTGTATAGGACCCCCTCTTGCCTGCCAAAGTGCAGAAACTCGACGTGGCATTATGGAAGACCTCTGGAGAGATGTTGACCCATGCCGTCTGGATAGCTTCCCATGTCTCCCTGCTATTTGTAGGTGCAGGACCTTGGATGTGAACGGACCTCTCAACCACGTCCCATAAATGCTAGATTGGGTTCATGTCGGGGCGAACATGGTGGCCACACCATTCATCAGAATTCTCCAGAATGCTCCTTGAACCAATTCTGGACAACTTAGGACCGATGACACAGTGCATTATTCTGCTGGAGTATGCCATCGTTGAGGGGGGTACATGAAGTTCATGAAGGGCTGCAAATGGTCATCATGCAATACAATGTAGCAGTTAACGGTCAATGATGTTTTCAGGTGGACCAGCGGACCCCACCCATGCCACACGAATACACCCCACACCATTATGGAACTACCACAAACCTGCATGATGCCTTATTGACAACTCGGATCCATGGGTTTGTACCACACCCGAACCCTGCCATCAGCCCGAAAAAACTGGAACCATGACTCATCGAACCACGACACATGCTGCCAGTCCTCCAGGGTCCAATTAGCAATGTTACAAACCCAGGTGAGGCGCTGTGTCCAGTGTCATAGTGTTAACTGGGACAATCTGGTGGGTCTTCTGCTCGGAAGCTAAAGAACACTGCACTGACCAGCTGGATATTCAACTGGTATCTTCTGCATTGAATGTGGATGTGATTTGAGCCAGTGTCAGCAGTCTGTTACCACGGACAATTCACTCCAGTCCGCTGGTCACGATCATTAAGCACCCGTGGTCGGCCACTGCGCTGTCCACAGTTGGTGTAGGCAGTAGGCAGGGGTGTAGTGAGGGTTATTCCAGTGGAGCATGAGCTCTGGGCACCAAAATGGACAAAGGGCGCCATCCAGGGTTACGGAATTCATGGGCGCTGCACAGTGTGACGGCCACCTGGTAGTTTTATCTCAGTTTGTTTGCTCTATATATTAAATAAGTTATGGATGAGATCCATTTCTAAATTTCATGCTCCCTCAAGGTGCCCAGATTGCCTACCCTCTAGCCCTCCCTCTTCTGTGATCAGCTTCTGTCACCTCCCCTTTCCTAGCAAACAAATAAAAATGGCAGCTGCTCAATCAATCTAGCAGTACTAATCAGGTGCATGAAAGGGAGGGGTCATACTAAGTAGAAAAAGGAGGGGGGTTTAACCCCCATATTGTTCCTCAGCACACTGGATAATACTTGCAATAATATATGAAGACTATACTTTATACACTTAGTTGCTTTTCACATCACCTGTTATATTTGTATTTTATTCATGTAATATTTCACATATATTTTAACCCCTTTTTTCAACACTTATTAATTAGTCTTACACATCTATACACTGCACTGTCACTCTTTTTCCATTTTTCGTGTGATGCCCTTGGGGGGTCCTGGGCTGGATGTTTTTCGGGGTGCACTGTGCCCTGGATGTGAACCCCTTAGTGTTAGGAACTGCTAATGACAGAGAAGCCGTGACGTGGCCTAGCAGCTTCCCATGTATTTGCAAATGCATGCAACCAATATCTCTGAATTTCTGTGACCATATAGTCTTCATATATTGTTGCAAGTATTATTCAGGGTGCTGAGGAACAATAGGGGGTTAAACCCCCATCCTTTTTCTACTTAGCATGACCCCTTCCTTTCATGCACCTGATTAGTACTGCTAGATTGATTGAGCAGCTGCCATTTTTGTTTGTTTGTTATGAGTTGCATGAAGGAGCCAGCATTAGAAAGGCATGCTGGTTCTAGTAGTGCTAGTTGGAGTTCCCAGGAGTGACTCCCAGGTAAGCTGGCTCTTAATTTGGATGCATTTATGTATGGGCCTTTATCAGGAGGCGTTTGGGCATAGGGCCCCCGGGGCTGGTCTGGCTGGGCCTCCTCAGGGCATCACCACTTAATACACATAGTTGCTTTTCACATCACCTGTTATTTTGTATTTTATTCATGTAATATTTCACATACAGTCAGGTGCATAAATATTGGGACATTGACAGAATTTTCATATTTTGGCCTCTATTCACCACCACAATGGCTTTGAAATGAAACAAACAAGATGTGCTTTAACTGCAGACTTTCAGATTTAATTTGAGGGTAATTACATCCAAATCAGGTGAACGGTGTAGGAATTACAACGGTTTCTATATGTGCCTCCCACTTTTTAAGGGGCCAAAAGTAATGGGACAAACTAAACAATCCTAAATCTAACTTTCACTTTTTAATACTTTGTTGCAAATCCTTTGCAGGCAATTACAGCCTGAAGTCTGGAATGCATAGACATCACCAGACGCTGGGTTTCATCCCTGGTGATGCTCTGCCAGGCCTTTAGTGCAAATGTCTTCAGTTCCTGCTTGTTCTTGGGGCATTTTCCCTTCAGTCTTGTCTTCATCAAGTGAAATGCATGCTCAATCGGATTCAGGTCAGGGGATTGACTTGGCCATTGCATAACATTCCACTTTTTAGCCTTAAAAACTCTTTGGTTGCTTTTGCAGTATGCTTCGGGTCATTGTCCATCTGCACTGTGAAGCGCCGTCCAATGAGTTCTGAAGCATTTGACTGAATATGAGCATATAATATTGCCCGAAACACTTCAGAATTCATTCTGCTGCTTTTGTCAGCAGTCACATCATCAATAAATACAAGGGAACCAGTTCCATTGGCAGCCATACATGCCCACGCCATGACACTACCACCACCATGCTTCACTGATGAGGTGCTATGTTTTTGATCATGAGCAGTTCCTTTCCTTCTCCATACTCTTCTTTTCCCATCACTCTGGTACAAGTTGATCTTTGTCTCATCTGTCCATAGGATGTTGTTCCAGAACTGTAATGGCTTTTTTAGATGTTGTTTGGCAAACTCTAATCTGGTCTTCCTGTTTTTGTGGCTCACCAATGGTTTACATCTTGTGGTGAACCCTCTATATTCACTCTTGAAGTCTTCTCTTGATTGTTGACTTTGACACATATACACCTACCTCCTGGAGAGTGTTCTTGATTTGGCCAACTGTTGTGAAGGGTTTTTTTTTCACCAGGGAAATAATTCTTCTGTCATCCACCACAGTTGTTTTCCGTGGTTTTCCGGGTCTTTTGGTGTTGCTGAGCTCTCCGGTGCATTCTTTCTTTTTAAGAATGTTCCAAACAGTTGATTTGGCCACACCTAATGTTTTTGCTATCTCTCTGATGGGTTTGTTTTGATTTTTCAGCCTAATGATGGCTTGCTTCACTGATAGTGACAGCTCTTTGGATCTCATATTGAGAGTCGACAGCAACTGATTCCAAATGCAAATGTCACACCTAGAATCAACTCCAGACCTTTTACCTGCTTAATTGATAATGAAATAACGAGGGAATAGCCCACACCTTTCCATGAAATAGCTTTTGAGTTGATAGTTCCATTACTTTTGGCCCCTTAAAAAGTGGGAGGCACATATAGAAACCGTTGTAATTCCTACACCGTTCACCTGATTTGGATGTAATTACCCTCAAATTAAATCTGAAAGTCTGCAGTTAAAGTGCATCTTGTTTGTTTCATTTCAAAGCCATTGTGATGGTGAGTAGAGGCCAAAATATGAAAATTCTGTCAATGTCCCAATATTTATGCACCTGACTGTATATTTTAACCCCTTTTTTCAACACTTATTAATTAGTCTTACACATCTATACTTTAAACTGCACTGTCACTCTTTTTCCATTTTTCGTGTGATGCCCTGGGAGGATCCTGGGCTGGATGTTTTTCGGGGTGCACTGCGCCCCGGACGTGAACCCCTTAGTGTTAGGGACTGCTAGTGACAGAGAGCCGTGACGTGGCCTAGCAGCTTCCCATGTATTTGCAAATGCATGCAACCAATATCTCTGAATTTCTATGACCATATAGTCTTCATATATTGTTGCAAGCATTATTCAGTGTGCTGAGGAACAATAGGGGGTTAAACCCCCCTCCTTTTTTCTACCTCCCCTTTCCTGTCAGATTGATTATATTTGCTTCTCACCTCTTTAATTCCCTCCCCTCTCTACTCTGTGATCGACTCTTTGCCCCTATACACTCCTTTCTTAGTGGCTTCTGTCACCACCCCTCTCCTCTCCTTTTTTTATTGGCTTCTGTCACCACCCCTCTTCTCTCCTTTTCTTATTGGCCTCTGTGACCACCCCTCTCCTCTCCTTTGCTTATTGGCTTCTGTCACCACCTCTCTCCTCTCCTTTTTTTATTGGCTTCTGTCACTGGCCCTCTCTGATTGGCTTTGCCCCTCTCCTCCTCTAATTTTCTTATTGGCTTCTGCCACTGGCCCTCTCTGATTGGCTTTGCCCTTCCCCTCTCCTTTCATATTGGCCTCTGTCACCTCCCCTCTCTCCTTCTCTCTTCATTCATTAATTCATTCATTCAATCATTCATTGTGCTTCAATGGACTTAATAGTTACACATCTGAGGTAAAATCCTAAACTTCAATTATAAAGTATGAGTTTAAAAAGAGTCACTGCTTTGCTATTCAAAGTAATGGTGGGCTGGGGCGTCTTAAGAGAAAAGGGGGCCCGTGTGCACTTCCCGTGCGGAGCCCCCTCCTCTCTCCCCGGTGGCCGGCAGCCGGCTGATGCGGTTGGCCAGCCACCAGAGCATTAGTAGACTCTGGGCACTATTGCACCGGATAAATGGCTGCGGCTGACATATTCTGGTGGTCTGAGCAGTGCTGACACCCGACGTGGGACCAGGGACAGGTGAGTTTAAAATAATATGGGTGCAGGGTGTGCGGTGCGGGGCCCCCCTGGACCCGGGGGCCCGTGTGACCAGCACAGACTGCACCCATTATAGATACGCCCCTGATGATGGGGTTTCCAGGCATGACCAAACAGTGTTATTTGAAAGGTCGTTTAAAAAATATTAAGAGACTTGAAATATTAATAAGGGTGATAGACAGAACATGGTTAGTAGTACTCACATTAATATAGGTGGTTTGCAAAGTAGGAGCATAGCTAAGAAGGGAGCTTCCTATAAGTGTTCCCCCTCCAGTGAAAGCTGCTTTGGGCAGTAATTGCAGTAATAAGCTGTTTCACTCTAGCACATAAACTCTGTCAATTCGAGTTAAATAATCAGAATATATAATACAATCTCCTCTATTGACTGATAACAATGATTCAAAGGAGATAAAAGTCAGATCCTAAGTGCTATACATAAATAAAGCAGTGCCAAAGGAGCTACTTCTTAATGTCAGACTGTGCATCATCAAAGCATTCTATTCCCCCAATGGGACTTCAATGCCCAACGCGATACTGCCACTGTTTGCTGTTTTTCTCTTCACTTCAGTATTCCCCTACAGACTGGCCATACCCCACTGGCACAGTTCAGTACAGGGGAGGGTGCTATGACATGCACTTTCTCCGGGAGCAATGGTTCCACGCTACTCCTCTGGATCGATGTAGGTTGAATGTCCGCATGACTTAAGAAATGGAATGTCCCATGCATCGGGCACCCACCATCATGCCCCGTTCAAACTCTGATAAATCACGTCGCCTTGCCATGAGCAGCCTAGCCGGTGTTCAAACTAACTCACAAGATGTCAGTTTGCAACTGATGCAGGTCTGGGCATTTCCAAAATGTCACAGTATGGTGACGCCACCTATTAGTACTTTTATATATTGCTATCCAATGACTTTTGGCACTTCAGTGTATAGTTGCAGCGTGATACATTTTTAGAATAGTGTAGAATTTTGCTACATTTTCTTATACACTGAGTGGTCAAATTATTATGACCACAATGCAAATTTATGCAAAGTAGCTATTCCGCAGATAATGCTGACATAGGATGTCTGTATCTGTATAAGAGCAAAGTCAGACATCCTATGTAAAGGATGAACAGTTATAAGAACAGTTTCAGACGTCCTATGAAAGGTGAAGGTATGCAGAGCCTAATGAAGTGTATCATTCACGAAATAATGGGTAAACAATGTGATCTGACGGACTTTGAACGTGGAATGATTGTTGGCGCTCTCAGCAGCTGTGCGAGCATTGGCAAAACAGCTGTACTGGTGAATTGTTTGAGTGCAGCAGTTGTTAAAGTGCACATAGAGTGGACCAGCAGACAAAAAACTGTGTTGGAGCACAAGGCCTGTGGTTGTAAACGGCTACTGAATGCTCAAGTGTAATGGAGAGTGGGAAGACTTGTTCAGTAGCACAGACGGGCAACAGTTCATCAAATAACAGACAATCTTATTCAGGGACCAATTCAGATGGAGCTTTCAACAAGCAGTACGCTGCACATTTCATCATAGGGGACACAGAAGCATAAGGTGTCTGCTTCAAACAGGGAGAAGCCTTCAGTTTACTCAGAAATGCAGGAATTGGACAGTTGGAATCGGGTCCTGTGATCTGACGAATCACGTTTTCTATTACACCATGCAGATGGTGGGATGAGGATATGGAGACAACAGCACAAAAGCATGGATCCTTCTTCCATCCTCATGACTCTTCAGGCTGGCAGAGGCAATGTATATGGTATGGGGCATGTTTCATGGGAGTGTCTGGGCCCTTTGATTCGTCTGGACAGTTAGGAGAATTCATGCATGGAGAGATTCAAGCTGTATTAAGAGCAGAAGGTGACCTAACAAAGTACTAACTACTCATTGTCGCAATGCATCTGTCAGAGTTCAGCTGGGGATCGGCCGTCCCTTACCGTCCCGCCGGCTTCCTCTGACTTCCCGGGCAGTCGGGCGGCTGGTGTGGCGACATGGGAGGTGCTAAGCATCCATGAAGCTGGTGTGTTGGGCGGCCTGGTGCGCGGGGATCGGAGTCTCCATCATGGGCGCCGCCATGACACTTCCTCTTCTGACTTGCCTTCCTTCCCTGACAGTCTGGCCGGTCAGCTGAAGCTGTGGACCAATCAGTGGGCTTCCAGGGGTATGCATCCGGCTCCTGTGTATCAGGTAGTTGCCTGAACAACCATTGTTGCTGCTAGTGTTACTAGTGGTCACTCGTCCCGGTTCCCTTGCTTTCAATGAGCTATCCCAGCATGTGCAGCTATATCGTCCATCTCACCAGTGCTTTACCACCTCAGCCTGTGTGCAGCTATATCATCCATTTCACCAGTGCTTAACCACCTCAGCCTGTGTGCAGCTATATCGTCCATCTCACCAGTGCTTTACCACCTCAACCCGTGTGCAGCTATATCGTCCATCTCACCAGTGCTTTACCATCTCAGCCTGTGTGCAGCTATATCGTCCATCTCACCAGTGCGTTACCACCTCGCCTGTGTGCAGTATACCTCCATCTCACCAGTGCGTTACCACCTCGCCTGTGTGCAGTATACCTCCATCTCACCAGTGCGTTACCACCTCGCCTGTGTGCAGTATACCTCCATTTCACCAGTGCGTTACCACCGTCGCCTGTGTGCAGTATACTATCTATTTCACCAGTGCTTTACCATCACAGCCTGAGTGTAGTTAAACGTATCCACCTCTCCAGTGTTATCATCTCTGGCCGGTTCCAATACCACTACCCACCTCGTTGCTGGACCCCGTGGTCCCTACCTACGTTTTACAGTATTACACCGTGGTGCACTCCTTCTGACCGGCAACCCGGTAGAGTGTGTCCGCAGTGCACACTCTCTTGTACCTCAAGTACAGTATCCCGAACTAGGGGTTCCACCCCAGTCCTTACGTGCCTCTTACTGGCACCGACCCATTGGGCCACGAGTGTTCGTTTCTCCTTTTCCCGCAGGCCTTGGTCACCTAGTCAAGGGACCGCGACCTGCTTACGGGGTGCAGCTCAAGCCCACATACCGATTGGAGGGGTCACTGGCGAACACCACGTCGTGGGTTAGATTCTGCACCTTTGACTAGGTCTCGCCAATGACCAAGACCCGTGGATGCGGAGATCGTACATCCAGGCCCCTCGCCTCCGTTTCCTCCCGCAGCCTCAGGCCTCAGCTTTCAAAGACCCGCCTCCCAGCGTGACAGCATCATCCAACTGAATAAACTGTTGTGTCTTAATTTTTATCATTGGTACTTAAAATAAACTAGATATGCATTACAGTAACCATTTGATGAATTTATTTTGCTTTATTTTTTTATTGTTGTTTACTAGTCTGTTTTCTCATTTTATTATATGCAAATGAGGGCACAGAAAGTGTAAAGTTGTTACTCTTGTAGAATTGTTTAGCTCTGCAGCTAACATTATGGTTGATCGTTATTTGTTCACTATACACATGTAAAAGCAAATGAGAGATAGGAGAGAGCATAATATCAATATGTATGAAATCAATAATATATAGTTAAAACTTAGAAAATGTAAAACGAATGATAAAGAATGTGACTTCAAATAATTTGGAGTATATCACATTGTTATTCTTAAGCACAGCACTATAGGATTGATAAGAAAACAGATAATTATTTAGGGTGAGAATAATATTATCTGAGCTCAACATAAGAAAACACCAGCATACAGTAAATATTGATTAGTAAAGTTGTATGTCAAATAACAATGGGGTTAATTCAGCAGTGCTTGCATTTCCTGATTATTGGGGATCTGCACATGCGCAGGACCCATTCTGCGAGTGTGCAGAATGGGTCCTGCTAACACGCACGCTAGCCCTTGAATGCCTCTGCCTGATTGACATGCAGAGGCATTTAAGGGGAGGGTGGGGCCGTGTCCGCCCTGTTTTCCGGGAGTGGCCAGCCAAGAGACTATGTGGATGTACACAGTCTGCTGGGCTCGCAGGCCGGCCCGTCTGAGACTTAATCAGCTGGTAGCTGCCTGGCACCGTCCACCATCGCGACCATAGACCACTGATGGTCGCGACGGTGATTTTATGCTAATGCCGTTACAAAGCCCTTCACTTGAGTACAGTTGTGCGTACGAATGTGCAAGGACTGAGGTGCCCGTTTTGAGTGTATGCAAACTTTGCACTGCCCTTAGTGTGCAGTATACAGAATTATCACTAAGAGATGAGGAATATTTCAATACTGTTCCGAAAATGTTTCCTCTTCGAGCACTTACCCTCCTACTGTATTTTATTAAAAGCTTGCAGGTATTATATTCAATTATTATAATTTTTTTGTTTTAAATTCATAAAATTAAAATTACAATAGACAACTATCCTTTTTCTCCTTGTATTACTGTTGGTTGTTAGAGGTATTACCTCTATATAAGATATACTATCAAGAAAGTATAATAGAATTTTTTCCAATATTATAACCAAATAATGTTATAATTATATTATTATGTACGGGCTTTC
This sequence comes from Taudactylus pleione, assembly GCA_031769625.1. Taxonomy (NCBI): domain Eukaryota; kingdom Metazoa; phylum Chordata; class Amphibia; order Anura; family Myobatrachidae; genus Taudactylus; species Taudactylus pleione. The sequence goes on along the minus strand of JAUIMM010000153.1, from coordinate 8,554,903 downwards.
ACCGTATGTAATCTGGTGCTGATAGTCACATTTTTTAACAGATAAACCTGATTTACTGTAATTTTAAACCTCTGGCCTCTAATTCTATGGTCTAATTTAGATAGGGTATTCCATATGAAAGAGACGTATGTAATACATTCCAGATTATCGTCTGTGTATTGTTGGATTTTCTGTCATTTCATTCTCTATGTATGTTTAAATCAGCACATTTCTCCAAATGGAAAGCTATTGGTACACACGTAGAATATGTCTGTTCAACATGCTATATGTTTTATTAATGATATGTAAATCAAGCTGTGTTAATTAAACACTGTCCTTTTATGTGACTATAAAGGAGCACATGTAAAGTACACACAGTTAGTAGATATTTACAATAAAAGGCGTATAATTTATTCAAACTTCAGGCAGTTGCAAATACACAATGATGGACGGCAACATGACCTCATCAATTCCTATTGGATGACTGCTGAATCATCGGCATAGCGGACAGCGATTTCTTTATTTAGCACACCAATATCAGCTGAGGGTTTGCTTATTTGTAGCACTTTTTTTTTTTTTTTTTCCAAAATTCTCTTTTATTTGGAGTTTATATAAAGTAGAAAATATAATGGGAGAGAGTAAAGAAAATACACAGAAAAGAAAAAGGGAAAATTAGATGGGGGAGGGAAGTGGGACAATGGGATACACATCAATCTTACAATTCACACAAAGATCCATTGTGTACATTACAGATATTTCAATAACAAATAAGATCGTGTTAAATCAGTACAATTAGAGAATAGTCATATCCTGTATCATTAAGGTTTATAAGTATAGACTTTGTAATTATTATTATTAATATGTTTTTGACAACCAATAATCATTCCAGCTAAACCATGGAATATGGAGATTAGAGGCCTTAGCCGAGTAAGGTACCCCTGCTACTTCCAACTTCTAATGGGATTGTACACTTCTTTCCACCACTGCAAGAGAGGGAACTGTGGATGTGCGCCAATAGTGAGCTAATAGGAGTTTAGTGGAGATTAAGATATGACCCAATAAATAAATGTCATTGATTATAGTATCTCCTTGAGTAACATGAAACATTGCTAACATTGGGTTTGGAGCAATATGGGTATTGGAGATCTTTGAAATGAGGGTAAATATCGACTTCCACAAGAGGGAGATTTTAGGACAAGACCAAAAAACGTGTAGCAAAGTTCCTACATGACCACACCCACGCCAACAGAGTAGAAGGTTGGATAACATGCATAAGGACGGGGGTTAGATACAGCCTGTGAAGTAGTTTATAAAAATGTTCACTTTATGAGATACATGTAGAAACGCGAAAACAGTTTTGAAATATTTTATGCCATTGAGTCATAGAGATAGAGCAGGAAAGCTCCTTCTCCCATTTTAACAATGAAGGTAGTATAGTTGGAGACTGTGGGTGTATTAATAGTGAATACCACCAGGTGATATTACCTTTACTCCCTGTTTTATAAAGCTTCTCCCGTATATATATTTTGGGAGTGGCAACATTTTTTGGGATCTCTGCATATTGCATGTGATCCAATGTCGCAATTGGAGGTATTTATAAAAATCTCTGTGTGAAACAGAATATTGTGATTGGAGTTGAGCATAAGAGGCCAAAGAGGCCTCTATCATGATATCGTTTAATGAGAAGTTAGGGACAGATCCAGAATCTGCTATGCTATGCTCTTTAGAGACAACTCCGTGGTAGGAAGGGACACATCTGCTGTAAGAGACACAAATTCTAACCAAGCTCTATGGGATGTTTCCGTCATAATTGATAGACAATTTGACGAAAACTTGATAGTGGACGGAACATTAATATATCCATTAATGGGAGAGGAGTTGCTTGACCACGTTCCAATAATACCCACGCTTTAGGATCAGCCATTATGGACCATTCACCCAACTGTGACAGAAGGCTCGCTAGTTGGTAGCAATGCAGATCTGGGAAAGATAGTCCACCTTCAGACTTGGGGAGTGACATTGTATATCTAGCTAGTCTAGGTTTCTTACCCTTCCAAACATATTTATAAAATAAAGTGTAGAACTTATTCAAAAGATATTTAGGGATTAATATGGGGATAGTTCTAAATAAGTATAGAATTTTGGGCAAAATTATCATTTTTGGAGCCGCTACTCCATGAGACCTCCTGCATCATCCAGTCCGACAGCATCGGTGAAATTTTACTCAATAGTGGTAGGTAATTAGAGGGAATTAAAGATGCGGTCCTAGGGGTAATCTGAATTCCGAGATATTTAATGCCTCTATCCTGCCATGAATAGGAATATATATCCTTAAGGGAACAAATAAGTCCCTAGGCAAAATTAATAGGGAGGGCCTCAGTTTTAGAACAATTTAATTTATAAAATGACTCTTTAGAATAGTCCTCCAATACATTATGCAGATGATGGAGGGAGGAAGCAGGATTGGTAATGAATAGAAGAACGTCGTCCGCAAATAAACATATTTTATGATTTTTCTCATATAGGTCATGGCCTTGGATAGCCGGATTGGATCGGATTGTTTCTGCCAGTGGCTCAATCGCTAAAGCGTATACAAGTGGAGACAGGTGGCAAAAATGGCGTGTGCCATTGGTAATACGAAATGTAGGAGAGAGGAGGCCATTGATGAAAACTCTGGCCAAAGGGCCAGAGCACAGTGCGGAAATTGAAACCAGGGCTCTGCCCGTTATACCAAACTTACATAGAGTGGCTTGTAGATACTTCCAGTGAAGTCTATGAAATGCCTTTTCGGCGTCCAAAGACAACAAAAGAAGAGAATCCTCTCTGGCGGAAAAGGCATCGATAATACTGATAACCCTCCTTGTATTGTCGCTGGATTGTCTCCCCTGTACACAACCCATTTGATCCTGGTGTTAGAGAGGGGAATAATGGATTTCATCTATTGGCGATAATTTTAGCATAAAGTTTGACGTCGGTGTTGAGTAAGGCTATCGGGCGGTAGTTAGCCAACATAGTTGAGTTCTTACTTTGCTTAGGAAAGGTCAGAATTCTGCCTCTAACATCTGATTGGGGAAAGCACTGGATTCCGAAGCTTCATTAAAAACCTGGGTTAGGAGAGGGGCTAAGGAATTCTGAAAGCATTTATAAAATTTGTTTATGTAGCCATCTGGACCCGGGGCCTTGTTTGAAGGGAGATCATTAATCGTGGTTACTATCTCCTCTACTGACCAAGGGCGGCTAAGAGACTGAAGGGCTTCTTTGTCCAGAGAGGGCAAATGTATATTTCCTAGGAACTTGTCAATGTCATCTGAGGTCGGCTGAGGAGTTGCAGAATCATCAGCCAAGTTGTATAAGTGAGAGTAATACTTAGCAAATGCATCGGCAATTTCCATCGGATCTGTAACTTTAATTCCCTGTAAATTAGTAATAGTTCTAACCCACTCTCTAGCCACCTTTCCGCTAAGCTTCCTAGCTAACAATCTGCCAGCCCTATCTCCTTGTACATAGAATTTCTGCTTCAATTGAAGCAGCGATTTATGTACTGCCTTCAAAGCCGGGACTTTCCATTCCTCCCTAATTTTAAGGAGTGTTCTATAAAAAAAATATTAGATGGGGATGCTTTATGTTTAGATTCAAGGTTGGCAATCTGGGTTTCCAAATCTGTTTGTTTTTGCAGTGACCTCTTACGGAGTCGAGCTGCGGTCTGGATAGCAGTCCCGCAAACCACTGCATTTAATGCACACCATACCGTGGATACAGATGTTTCCCCTACTGGATTAGTCTAGAGGTATAATGATAGAGATTGGGAGATTGATTTTTTTCGCATCCTGATCATTAAGAAGATATTCGCCCAATCTCCATGGTCTGGGAAGGGTTCTAATAGGAGAGATATTCCATTGTAAGCTAAGTGCGGAGTGGTCAGACAACATCAATGGCAGGATAGAGGATTTTTAATCTGTTGGAGAGTCTATTTGCCAGAGAGGGCTAAGTCGATCCGAGAGTATGAGAGGTGAACCTGGGAAAAGAAAGTGTAATCTCGTATAGAGGGATATTTGGCTCTCCAAATATCATACAGTTCAAATTCCATCAGAATGCGTCGGAATGCCTGAGAATGGTCATGGGATGGGCGAGGTCGTGACAAAAGTTTAGGTGTGGATTTGTCCACTTTAGGGTCAAGGACCATGTTAAAGTCTCCTAAAATAAGAGGCATATCTTTACAATGGGAACGGAAGACGTTACAAAAACGTCTGGTGAAGCTAACCTGTTTCAAGTTGATATTAACGGTATCAAACCTCTGGTACAATCCTTCCTATACCTTCTAAGTCCTGCCTATACCTTCTAAAATTGACGCTATTTGCGTATGCAGTCATACAGTAAAATAAAAGCCTTCAGACCTTGAAAATGTGTTTCCAAAGCACAAAGTATATTATTGAACATAAAAACAGTAGGTTATACTCTGTGATCTAAAGACAATTTAGCGCAAAGAAATTATACAGACCCAAGGTACAGTTATACATACGCACGCGCACTGGGACCAGTTACCGGCACCCATAAGAAACCTTCATCAACAGCATCAGCATGAAGACTCCAGATCAGAGTCTGTAAGCACATTTATACCCTTACAGGGATAAGCGATACAATAGAAAAGTTTGGCATGGTCTCATTGGTTCCCAGTGCGGGTGCAGCTGTTACAGGATATTTAACAGATTGATTCAAATGGACACAGGTCAGCCTACGACAGCCTATTGTCTCCTCTATTCCCCCTGCATGCAACTGCTAACATTACAAAGTACATTTTGGTGTTTTAACTCTCTACAGTCCATAAGTTGAGAATGCATGTTGCGACCTTCTCACCGATGACACCGGAAAGCTGTTGAGACAGAGTAGATCAGTACGTTGCCAAACATGGTTGGCTTATCATGTGCTAAACCTTAGATATCAAATAACTTTTATTTCACAACATTAATAATCACGTCTTACCTTTTAAACACTCACCCAGCAAGTGAATCAGTGTCTCCAGCGAGAACCTGAGCCACGCACGGGGAGCAGGAGGCACAGAATGATGACGTAGTCGGCGCATCAATGCCGCGCACGTCAGTGAAAGAAACCCGCCACCATGGAAACACATAACAACGGCAATACACTGAAAATAAACAAATGTAGCAAGCATAATGTATAAAAACATGATACAATTAAAAGGACTAGACCCTATCTAATACGTAATAATAGATCAGTGAGTTGTAATTCATTATCCGTCTGGATGAAATTCCATAATTTCTTAGAAATATTATTAATCTGTGGGGACAATGAATTATATTGTGTGACCCATGTAAGTTTGTTACTTTTGTCACCCTTTATTTTCCTAAGTAATACATCTTTTTGTTCAAAAGACATCACTTTATCTTTAAGTAATAATAAATTACTACGTTCATAACCCCTAAATACAAAACGATCAATCAATTAATTGATTTGACTCTGCTGTTTGTGTGACATTGTTAATTCTTCTCAGTCTAATCATTTGTGAATACGGAATACCATATTTTAAGCTTTTAGGATGACAGCTATTTGCGTGTAAGAAAGTATTCCGATCAGTACTTTTGCGGTAAACAGTAGTATTAATCACAGACTCTTGTACAGAGAGTTGAACATCAAGAAACTCAATAGTTTCCTGATGCATCTTATACGTGAATTTAACAGGACTGGAAGAAAGGTTATGAGAATCAAATAACAACTTTAGAACATCACAGGGGCCAACCCAGATCAAGAATAAATCGTCTATGTATCATTTATAAAACAGGATCCTATATGAAATCATATTATCAGTAAAAAACAGATACTTCTCAATATCAAACATATATATATTGGCGTATGTCGGTGCCACGGAAGAACCCATGGCTCAGCCCTTGGTCTGTAGGAAGAATTCCCCATCGAAAAGAAAAAATGTTTTGGTCAAAACCAATTCTAAGAGATGTAAGATAATCTCAATTAATGTAACATCAAATAATTTACTGCCAATTAGTAATATTTTTACAGCAGCCAAACCCTCATGATGGGAAATGATCGTGTATAAGCTTGTGACATCTGCTGTCACAAGCCAAATCTCATCAAGGGGTAGTTCTAATGCACCCAATAATTCAAGTAACATGGTGGTATCTAATAGAAAGTTAGGATGATCCAAAATCAGGGGTTGTAGAATTGAGTCAAGAAAAATGGAGGTTGGTGGAACAAAGATTTGCGGGCCGATATAATGGGCCTACCAGGTGGTGGAGAGATACCCTTGTGTACTTTTGGAAGCGTGTACAGAATCGGATTGATGGGATATTTTGGCAGTAATATTCCGTACACCGCTTCATTAATAAACTGAGCATCTTTTGCCATAATCAGGATCTCTTTCAGTTCCTTAGTGAAAGATGTCGTCGGATCACCGTTTAATTTGCAGTACACATCCGGATTCATTCAGCTGTTTTACAATCTCTGCTCTATAGTCGCCAATGTCCTGTAGCACTGTAGAGCCCCCCTTGTCCGCAGGTCGGATAATCAGATGTTCGTTTGAACTTAGGGACTCAGGCCCCGTCTTTCATTTGGGGTTAAATTATGGTGTATTGGAGTTATTTTGGATTGTTTAACAACCTCCTTGGTTTCCTGTTCCAGGACTCTCATAAAGAACTTAATAGACGGATTATTTGATAATGGGTCGAAGTTGGATTTCTTCCATAAAGGCTGTAATTTCTCTGGAATAAAGGCAATGGTATTGGTAGAAGTTGTCTTATTTTTAATAAAGTGTTCCCTTAATTTTAATTTACGGTTAAGTTGTTGTTTTTCAACTTGCCAGCGTAAATCAGAGAAACCGTTGGAAGGTACAAATGACAAACCCTTTGATAAAAGGCTGCGTTCACCTATCGTCAGCTCATGACTTGAGAAATTAAAAATTATTTCTTCTTCTTTGGCTGAACTGGAGGTTTTCTTCCACGTCCTCTGGCGCTGGTACTGGCCACCTCTGCGAGTAGCTTGTTTGTTGGGGTTCCCCTGGTGCGGGTGACTACCCCTAAAGGGACCGATAGATCTTGTCGAAGCTGGATTAGTGGCTGAGACGGAATCAGCGTAAAAATTAGCTTGCGTGACGCCATCTTGCGAATGGCAGCTAGACTCCATTTTAGAAACAAGAATCTGCAAGACGCCATTTTATGAATGACCGCCCAGCGCCATTTTAGCTAAACTCACACTTAAGTACATATGGCGATGCTACTATTAACATCACGCGATCGCATATTTTACCATACCTCATGCACATTAATACACAGAGTTGAGCTGTTAATATGTCGCACATTAGTGAATACATAATAGCCTACATGCGAACGCTGTTTAGTAGCTGCATGCGTGCGCAATCACATAGCAAACTAGCGTCTTTTGTCATATCCCTAATACTTACATAATGCACACTTACACAAAAGGTTCCATAGCTATAAAGTAAAAGATCCAAGTTTTATTCATTTATTACAAATGCTGTGAAATAAAGACTAAGCTGCTAACATTTTACAAGGTACATTTTGGTGTTTTTACTCTCTACGGTCGATCTTCACCCCGATGATACCGGAAAACTGTTGAGAAAGTGCACATCACCAAACACGGCTTACTTATCATGTGATGTGCACTTTCTCAACAGTTTTCCGGTATCATCGGGGTGAAGATCGACCGTAGAGAGTAAAAACACCAAAATGTACCTTGTAAAATGTTAGCAGCTTAGTTATGCATGCAGGGGGGGAATAAGGGGACAGCAAGCTTTTGGAGGCTGATCTGTGTCCATTTGAAGTGACCTGTTTAGCATTTGTATCACACTGGTGGGATAGGAGTTTCAAGGTGGGGGTTTGGGAGGCCCTTTTCACAGGTGAGGAGAGGAGTATGGCTTTTACACTGGGGACACCCTTACAGGGACACACTGGGAAAACACATTCTTGCAAGGAGATACCAGAGACACAGGCAGAGCAGACCCCTCCCCCAGAAGGAGGTCAAAGTGCAGCTTCATTCCCCAGGAGGCCTGGAGATATCTACTCATAATGGCTAAGTAAACTGTACATTAGTTAGCCTACTTGGGTATTTGTAACAAGTTTGTATTAATCTGTTTATAGCTTATATAGATTGTGTGTAGTGATTAATGCTTTGAATATCCCTTGGGTAGTGTATTTGTAGCGACTTTCTTAAGCAGGCAAAAACGGGGTTACCCATAGTGATCCCCCATGTCAGGACATCTTTAGGGGGGTCCCAGGCATATTTCCCAAAAATTCCCGTTTTTTTCCTTAAATGGGCTCAAGGGTCATTTTTTGAAAAACAGGGATAATTTTTCTAAGCACTAATATAGCAAGTGAAAAAAAAATAGGGGTTTGGGGGTGTAGGCTTATAAAAAATAGCCTGTAGTTTTGGGAATGTCCCCTTAAAAGGAAATGTTCAAAAAAAATGTCCTACAAAAAAACGGGACACCCTTTAAAAAATAAATTTGGGTTTAAAAAAAAATAGGGACACCCCAAAAAATGAATTTAAAAATTGGGGTGAAAAAAAATAAATGGGAAAAAATTGTTTAACAATAGGGAAATAGGTTCAGGGCTATTCTGTAAATATGCGGCAGGTGTTTTGAAGAATAGATTTATAGCGGCAGGTGCACAAATGCAGAATTTTTAAAAACTTACTTTAGGGACTTAAAAATATGCTAGTACCAATTTTCATGTACCCCAAATTTGATGGGACCACTTAAAAAAACGAAAAAAATAACCTAAGTGCTCTTCAATGTCGGGAAAAAAACACCTGCTGCGGCTATTTAAATCCCCGACTTTCATTTAAAGGCTAAAACGGGGGTACCCATAGTGATCCCCCATGTTTTTACAACTTTAGGGGGGTCTTACAAATTTTTTATGGAAAAAATCGTAACTTTACGCAAATCCAACTTCGGAGGTTCCCGTTTTCGAAGATTTCAAATTGAATACGGGGATACGCGGGAGCGCGCCCGATACTTTAAAGCGGATAAAAACTCCGATATGAAATGTTAACTTCGGCAGTGAAGTTAACGTTTCATATTGAATACCCCTCTATATGTGTAACACGTTTGTATTGTAGTCTGGTAAAGGCTGTGTTAACATTTAATAATAATTTGTAAAAGTAGTATTCAATTTGGGTCTGACTGAGATATACATACATACTTGGTTCCATGTGTTGTTCCTTTTGTGATATGGGTCTGGCACCATGTACTTGATTCATTGGAATGGTGAATTATTAATAGTGTGATTATGGCAATAAGACTGGCATGGGTTTGGTGTTATTTCAGTGTTATGATAGAATTGTGTCCTGTGAGTACTGGTATTTTGGCTACTATATGATAATTACTATCTGAATAAGTTTGTATAGTATCATGAATGTAATCATAGGCTGGTATCAGTGATATATCATGGAAGTTTAATTAATAACAGCTTTGAATGGTACAAGTAATAATCGTGTGTAAGATAGACACTGCAGTTTTTGTTAAAGATGGCTACCAGCGCGTGGGTTAGACAATGGCATTACATGTGATACTCCCCTCCATTGAAACATGTGCTTGATTCATGGAAGTTGTGAATTAATAGTCTTGTTATTATAGTTATAATTCTACTCAGCATTGTTGTTGTATAGTACAAATAGGTTGTTGTAGTTATTATAAGTATGATCATTAATGGATATATGATTTACAGAGTTACAACATTATGTGAGTTTTCTTACATTCAAAATGGAGTTTGTGTTCGGAGTCCATGCGGTTTGAACAACCCCCCCCCCCCACACACACACCCCCTCATCAGCCATCTTGGAAATGTGCTCACAGCGGACATCTCTCTCTCTCTTTCTCTCTCTCCCTCTCTCTCCCTCTCTCTCTCTCTCTCTCTCTCTCATTGTTTGAAGTTTAATCACTGTTTTTTTGCATATGTAATAACTGTATCTTGGGTCTGTATAATTTCTTTGCGCTAAATTGTAAGATCACAGCGTGTATTATCTGTACTTTGGTTGAATAATACTTTGTGCTTTGGAAACACATGTTCAAGGTCTAAAGTCTTTATTTTACTGTATGACTGCGTACGCAAATAGCGTCAATTTTAGAGGTTTATAGGCAGGTTTTAGAAGGTATAGGTAGGAGCGTATAGAGGTTGAAATCCAGAATCCTTAATCTCTACATCTGCGGTGATAATTCTCAGTATCGCTAGCGGTACTATTTCCATCGCCAGATGTGGCAGTATCCAGAGCACTTGTAGGATATTTACATCTCCTATGAAACGGTTTTTTAACTTCAGAGCTATTGCCTGATAACCATCGGTAAATTTGGTGTTGTTCATAGTCTTTCTTCACCTTTAAGAGTTTTTCTCTTTTGAATTTAATCAAATCCCGTTTGTAAATGGATACTTGGTTGTTCAATTTACTTATCCAATCATCCTCTGTGTCTATCGTTAATGCCCGAATTCGGGTAAAGAACTACGTATTAAATACCATCTTACATGTGAATCTGTTTACGTGGTCTATCAAATTCTATGCCCCTGTGGTCTTACCTACATAGGTAAGACCACGCGTAAATTTAAAGAGAGAATGGGGGTGCATAGATCTTCTATTAGAAAGGCATTGTCCAGTGGTACCAGCGATCAGCCAGTGACTCGCCACTTTTTTGAGGTTGGACATAACTTAGCGAGTCTTCGCTATAGAATGATTGATCACTCTCTGCCTCTTAAAAGAGGTGGTGATAGAAATAGGGCTCTTTTAAAATGTGAAGCGTTTTGGATCCATTTTTTGGATGTGATCACTCCTAAAGGTCTTAATGATGTTTTACCTCTATCATGCTTTGCTGATGAATAATCTGCTTTCATTGCAGTCTTTCAGAACAGCATTGTTTAATATTGGTATATATATAATTGTCTGGGATTGCATGGCTGCATGTTTAATTTAGATATACCATCTTATTGTTCTAACAAGCACAGGTAATTATGCTTGTCTGCTTATTATCTGCCTGTATTAGATAGGGTCTAGTACGTTTAATTGTATCATGTTTTTATACATTATGCTTGGTACATTTGTTTATTTTCAGTGTTTTGCCGTTGTTATGTGTTTCCATGGTGATGGGTTTCTTTCACTGACGTGCACGGCATTGATGCGCCGACGACGTCATCATTCTGTGCCTCCTGCTCCCCGTGCGCGTCTCGGGTTCTCGCTGGAGACACTGATTCACTTGCTGGGTGAGTGTTTAAAAGGTAAGACGTTTCTTTCATTCTGTATTTCCTGATGACAATCTAACATGGATTGAAACGTTGAACTTACTACACCATGTCTGAGTCTTCTGTTTGACCAAGCCCTGAGTGCCGCACCTTCTGTTTTGCTACCTATATATACACACATATATATCATCCCTTACTAACATTTTTAAACTGTAATGCAATGTGTTATTAGTAATGAGTTTCACACCCAAATAGGGTGGAGACCCCAGCTGTTTGCTGGTGCCAAACTGTCTGACAGTGAAACTAAAGGTTTTCTTCTGCCTATTTACAAATTCAATTGTTCAGATCATTGTCTGGGTTATATTTCAATTGCCATAGCTATACCTGCCTACATGTGAGGTTTCTTAATTTACATGCAAAAACACCCACAATTCCTGGTGTATTGTTTTTTCTAATTACTTTTCTCAGGAAGCTGTTTTTCTAGTTACTAACTGATACTGTGTTTGTTTTGGTATTTTTTCTATGCAAGGTTGTCCCCAGAATGGGCTTGTCATGGCTTCAAAAAGGATTACCAAAAAAACATTGCCCTCTGTACTTAGCTCGTGAGTTGTAACTTAAAATGGCGTCTTGCAGATTCCGATTGTAAACAGATTCTGCCTCAGCCAATCATCCGGCTTCGACAGTCCACCCTTTGATAGCCAACAACATGCTATCATGCTCTGTTCTGAATCTGTGTAGTCATGCATGAGAATATTCCGTTTAATGTTATATATGGTATGACACGGTTTGGTCATTTGAACTATTTAGACAATGCGTCTCCAGGAGGGTAAAACAACCTTTATACGCCATCTGCAGATCCTCAAGGGACCATTGGTAGGATGTGGGAACTCATCTCACCTATAAAGGAAGTTTGGAAAAGGGGGGATTGACACTGCGTTATCTAAGATGACTTAAAATAACATAAACGATATATTTATGCACAACCACACAAATTCAGGTCACATTGTCGTACAGTACACTCTAACTCAGGATTGTAATGCAGTTCTTCCTTTACCTCAGTATTCATATTGTCACTACTGACCACCATCATAATTTCGTTCTTGCGGTTTACCTTATTTTTACATTTTCCACACTTCAACACAGTAGGAACACACTTGACACATATGCCAATTACTATGATGACAACCAGTATAAGGATCAGGAGTTTACCCACTGTAGCAACCAATTTCTGGACCCACTCTCATAGACCGGAGAACCATTTTGCTGGGTTCAACCATGAAACCCATTCCTCTACCTTCTCCTCTACTTCAGCCACTGAAGCATAATGGTTCTTCCGAAATTCCCATTTTAGCTGTAAAATGTCATCCATCTTCCGGTCTATCACCTCCTTGGGGTCGCTGGTATCATTCGTGACATAAGTGCAACACTTCACTCCAAATTGGGTGGCCAAGGTTACGCAGTACCCTCCAGTGACAGCTGTTAAGTAATTTAACACTAGTCTGGGTTGCACCAGTTCTTTCTTGTATGCTTGTAATTCCCTACCTGTATTCCTGAAGGTTTCTTAATTTACATGCAAAAACACCCACAGTTCCTGGTGTATTGTTTTTTCTAATTACTTTTCTCAGGAAGATGTTTTTCTAGTTACTAACTGATACTGTGTTACCAAAAAACATTGCCATCTGTACTTAGCTCGTGAGTTGTAACTTAAAATAGCGCTGGGAGATCAGTCGCAAAATGGCGTCTTGCAGATTCCGATTGTAAACAGATTCTGCTTCAGCCAATCATCCAGCTGCGACAGTGTTAGGGGCGTCCAGAAGTATAGCTACTCCTGCTTTCTTACTAGGGCTGTTTGATGTATAGCAATGTGGGAATTATGGTAAAAAAATTGGGGGGGGGGGGGCGGGTTGCGAGAAAAATGCGTCTCTTGTACAGTTACGATTTGAGCTTTAGGGAAAAATTTACTAAGCGGCGGTTTGACGACGGGTTCTATTCTATTCTAAACCCCGGCGGTTTGGTGGCGGGTTCTATTGTGTTCCAAACACCGGGGGTTTGATGGCGGTTTTGCAGCAGTTTCTAAATGCATGCCCTGTTCTATTCTATTCTAAAATGTGTTTTGATGCCAGTTTTGCAGCGGTTTTGGCCTTAGTAAATCTGCAGATAGCAAAACTGCCACCAAACCACAGTCAAAACACATTTTAGAATAGAATAGAACAGGGCTATCATTTAGAAACCGCTGCAAAACCGCCACCAAACCCCCGGGTTTTAGAACAGAACAGATATTTATAGCAATATTTATAGCAATATAAACATATATGCTTCATCAATAGAAAACATTTGTAAACACTTGCAGACATTAAAAATAGATAAATCGCAATAGTCCATATACTATAACAGACATAGTAAACATTAAGCTGTTGGTAGCTCAGATTAGATAAAGAGAATCTTATAAACATATTGGAACAGATTGCCAGTTGAAAATTATAAAATTAATTCTAGGAAGCAATAATACAAACAGGAGATCAAGTATTCATATCTGTAAAGATGAACTTAGCCGGGTATTATAGTAAGGATTTACTAAGGGCTTATAAGCAATCAGTCAAGATTTTAACCTTACTAATTCTTTCATGAAGAGGAACTGCCCTCAGAGGTCCACTCTCTATCCACAAGTTTTGAAGAAATGTCCTCCAGGTTTCATTGACCAGTAGTTGAATTCCATCTGTAGGATTAAGGACCACTGAAGTAGAACCATTTCTTCTAATAAGCAATTTAGTTGGGTATCCCCACCAATACAATACAGGATATTAGCCTTCTGTAAAGTTCTCGTGACCAGGAAAAAGGATCTACGCAGGGCTTGGGTGGATGCGGAGAGGTCCCCAAAAATCTGAAGATTTCCCAATATTTTGGAGGTGGCATCTGAGGGTCTGGCTGCACGGAGGATAGCATCTTTAACATGGTAGTAATGAAGTCACACATCAGATTGGTAGGCAGAAATTTCATAAATATTTCCGTGACATATTGTGTAAGATCCGGTGGGGAGACTGACTGTGGAATGCCATGGATTTTGATATTATTCCGTCTCGACCGATCTTTCAGATCTCCAACCTTACTCTGAAGGGACACTTCTTCCGCCTGCATTTCCTCATGAAGGTTAATAAGATTATTATGTGATTTTACCACCTCTTCGAGTTTATTTTCTAGGTGATCAGTATGATGGCCTAAGTCATCCACCGATTGTTGGCATGTCTGGAGAGCTAGTTTGAATTCAGCAGAAATGTCAGTTTTAAATGACGCCAGGAGGCGTTTCATAGAGCCCACTGTCAGAGGGGCATCAACGCTGGAATCATCATTTGGGGATAGAGTAGGAGTTATAGGACTTTGAATAGGGGTGGGGGAGTCCAGCCTCTTATTCCCTGTGTTCATTCCAGTATGGCGTTTAACAGACTCTGTAGGAGTATGTTTGAAGAAACTAATTGTGGGCACTGCTGCCGGAGTTTTCTGACATTTAGGTGGCATGAGTTGAATTTCAATGTTATACAACTCAAAACACTGGATTGACAAACTACTGCTGGGTATATGACAGAGCCAAAACACTGATAAAATATATATATATATATATATATATATATACTGTATATAGAGGTAGTACTGATGATGGTCTCACCACTAGATTGACTGCATCAATTACTTGCAAGGAGGAGTGAGCGGAGGGAGGTAGTAGGAATATCTAGGCCATAGTGATCATTTCAATATTCCCCTCACAACGTGTGTAGGGTAGATTGTGAGAAGAAAATGGCCATCTGTAACGACTGATTTCAATGTAATAGTGAACCACAGGGATTGACAAACTACTGCTGGGTATATGACAGAGCCAAAACACTGATAAAAAAAAAATATATATATATATATATATATATACTGTATATAGAGGTAGTACTGATGATGTTCTCACCACTAGATTGACTGCATCAATTACTTGCAAGGAGGAGTGAGCGGAGGGAGGTAGTAGGAATATCTAGGCCATAGTGATCATTTCAATATTCCCCTCACAACGTGTGTAGGGTAGATTGTGAGAAGAAAATGGCCGTCTGTAACGACTGATTTCAATGTAATAGTGAACCACAGGGATGGTTTTTCACATCAAATAAGTAGGTATATAGGGATCCGCCACTAGGCACTACCCTTGCAATATGTGTGCATTAAAGCAATAATAAGCCCAGTGGTTACTGAGTGAAAGGGAGAGGGTCACTGCAAGATAAATGCCGAGTGGCAGGAGCAGATCTGCAGGCTTGATCCTGCAAGGGTTAAATAATTTGCCCACAGTTAGGTGGGTAGCCTTTGAGCAGCTGAGGGTGGAGGGTATTGGGAGGGCCAGGGAGCCACCTGTACTGCTATGGCAATTGAGCTGTGTGTGCAGCTGGACTGAGTACACTTATCTCTTTGGAGCACTCTCCAGTTCCCTCACCACCTCCAGGCTTAGCAGGGGAATCCAAGATGGCAGATGCACCTCTTCTACAGGATCAGGCAAGCACCAGTCGTCTGTACAGGACCGGATAGAGGACAAGCGGGTAATTCCCTCTGGGTGTTCGGCAGCCGCGTCAGCTGGGGGAACCTCAACAGTGGTCATCAGCGGATCCGGCAGGCCCGCGATCCGTGATCCGCCGCCGTAATTTAGGTCCCTGCTTCAAGGGGGGATGATAGGCCACAGCCTGCAAGATGGTAGGAGACCTTCCCCGGCTCCGTAGCTCTACCACCGGGTTACTCACAGGTGCTGGGCACTGATAGGAAGCTCGCAGGGGTCACTGGGGCCGATTATAATTGGGCAAAGGTGGTGTTAATTGCCACTTAATTAGGAGCCTCTGGGTCGCATGTCTCCTCTAAATGGCCGCAAGCCACGCCCCTCATTTGTAGCACTTTTGATATGTTAGGTACAGTACAGTAATAGTTTTTCCTTTGTTTGCACATATTTGCACGTCTGTGTCTTGCTAGCAATGTGATTGTCTACAAACATTAATACTTAACTAATATCAATGTAATTTTATCTTGCTCTAATAATGCTATCAATTATGTTTATTTTTATAATATTTGCCAAATGCTTTAGTTTTTTCCTCTGAAAAAACCCCCCATAATTGAATAGGATGACCATAGCTTTTCTCTTACTTGGATTACCTATGTGTCTTTTCAATATGTTATATATGTTATATATATAACAGTTGTAAACATGTTATGTCCCAGAGTATTATTAGTCAATGTGCCAGTGGAAATTATGGGCATTCCTGTTGTATCTCATCCAGTTTATTCATCTTCCATTGGAGTTGGAATCTGTTGTGTACATAAAACAGTACCTGTACTTCCAACAAATGGCTGACTTTTCGCACATCATAAGTACAGTGGATTTTTGTAATTTTGCCCCAGTACCATCAGGAAGAAATTAATCTAAGGTATAATTTCCATTCCATTAATGACTATTCTGTATGTGATGCATCTCTATTAATCCAGAGCCTGGTTGCTACATACCCAGGGAGTACCCATGACTCCTCTGTGGTGCTGCAGTTGCTCATATGGCACAATTATCACAATGACATAAGGTGGAGACATACTGTAACAATGATGTTTGTCATGACTGTTGTAACAGGATTTGTGCAACTCACTACTATTACCCAGACAGCACTACAGTTGCCATAAAGCTCCATGTCTATATAAAATTGTAAATTTATGTACATAAACTTTCATGATTGATGTTGTTTGCTATATATAAAAACATATTTTTTATTGATTTAAATGACCTCATTAATGTCATTGTCGATTGACTTTGTTAACTGTAAAATATAAAACACATATTTTGTACAAATTATTTTTTCTTTACATTTCAGGAGATTACGCCGATCCTTTCCACCCTTGTCTCCTCACTCCTATATTACTTCCAGACAAAGGCCAAAACCACGTCTTCAGGTCGGTAATTGAACAGGAATTTGTCTATGCATCAAATGTTTTATCAACAATATTGGTCTGTGTGCGACTTACAAAGCACCTCTATTGGGAGTGGGTTGCCATTGGAGGAGGAAATCAATGTTGCTGGCCAGGAGAATGATGACGTTGAGGCTTAGCTGGTAAAATCACAGATTTATAGACTTTAACAGCCAGGGTCAGCTCAAAGAAGAGCCGCGCCCTATGCAGAGAGGGACTCCAACGCCCACTTACCCTGAGCGCGACTGGAAAGGGGGCCTGGACTAATAACCATAGGGCATGCCCCCTAAATGAAGCTAATTGGGGGCATGCCCTTATGGCATGCCTCCCATTTAACGTCAGGCTGGGGGCGAGCTCAGCACTCCTTCAGTAGCTGGGCTGCCCCAGCCATCTCCCTGCACTGAATGGATGCCACAGCATCCATTCCTCTTCTCTGGGGCCGGTAACAACCTTCCGATCACCGACGGAACACTTCGGCCCGTGGGTGTAACAGTGGGGGCAGTGCCTGAAAAACGGGACTGTCCCGCTGAAACTCGGGATGGTTGGGAGGGGTGCTCCCTCTATGGGGTGGCACTCCTGTTCGACTGCACTGGTCGAACGTGCCTCGAGCCAGCCCTGTTCACAGCTTATGCGCTTCAGCAATATTTTCTTGTATTTTTTGATGAAACACACAGTAACACATATGACACCGGAAAACATCATGTAAAGCTTGGTTCTAATTAAACATACATATACTCGACTTCCGGTTCCGGGGCGGACATGGCTGGAAGCTAATATCAGGAGCTCCGTTACCAATCGCCGCATACCTCATTTCACGGCCGTTCCTTGGCCTCTATTTACCAAGGTGCAACCCTTGAAGACCCCGCTGTCTTACCCCCGCAATTTATGAGGCGGTATCTCATGGCTCCAGCTCCAGGAAAAGCGCAAAAGGTCAGAACTGACAGACGTCACACTTCCAACATGGCGCCGGACGCCGCTGACACGGCGGGATCCTTAGATGAACAGCTCAACCTGAGAACTGATCGTTCGTCTGACAGTGAGTCTGCCCATCTGACATAGCTTTAATACCCCCTGTGGGTGCGTTTCCCCCTCTCTCTGACACCCCTGTCACCTACAGCGCCTTGGTGCAGGCTGTGAGGGACGCAATGGGTCCACTACTACAAGCACAAACAGCAGACATAAAAGCACAACTCCAAAATCTGTCTCAGAGAGTGCTGACTACAGAACATAAACTAGGGGAATGTTTTACTGATGTTCACCAACTAAAAAAGACCGCAGCTAAAATGGAGAAATCACATTACGCCATTTGGAACAAGTTAGACGACTTGGAGAACCGCTCCAGGTGGAATAACTTGCGTATTGTAGGTTTACCGGAGAATGTAAAGGGTACAGACCTATATGATTTTATTCGCAATGTGCTCCCCTCGCTACTTCACATTCAGGATGCTTGTGGTGACCTTCTGATCGAGCGAGCACACAGAATGGGTCCACAGCGTACTCATCAATTATGTGCATAATGAAACACTTTGATCTGCTTCTCGGAAAATTGGGGATCTTACCTGGAACTCAAACAAGATTTACCTATTTCAGGACTATTCAGCTGAGTTGACTAATGCTCGCAAAGACTTCCCTCCACTTTGTTCACGTCTCATTAAGGAAGGCAAAAAATTTGCTTTACTTTACCCTGCTCGCCTCCGATTATATGATGGTACATCCTCTGTCGATTTTACTACCGTGGCAGACGCAGAATCTTATCTAAAGGAGCTGGAAGATGAACGACGTGGATCGGATAACTCTGTTAAGAAGTGATAGCTACCAGAAATGCTTGACTGCATTACCTTCTCATAAAAGGTTCACAATCATCTACATTGTTGATTAGCCTTTTTTCGTTGCTGTTAAAACCCTTCTCTCTGCCGTTCCCATTTATAAGTGAATATCATTGGTTAATTTTGAAGATTTACTCATGCATATTCTGGCCTGAAGGTTTTTTTTTTTTGGTTATATACAATTGTACGATGATAATTTTTGTTTGCTAATTCTCAACAGAAGCTATTATAAAGATAAATAGCGTAATACCATACCTTATATTTAGAATCTGGAGAGTACTTGCCTCGGTTTGTTGTGTATCGTAAAAAAAAACCAAAAAACTTTTTCTATTGCACAGACCCTATCACAATTGGGATACGTAGGGTCTCTTTAA
Source organism: Taudactylus pleione (assembly GCA_031769625.1). NCBI lineage: Eukaryota > Metazoa > Chordata > Amphibia > Anura > Myobatrachidae > Taudactylus > Taudactylus pleione. The sequence goes on along the minus strand of JAUIMM010000153.1, from coordinate 8,535,547 downwards.
CATTAAGTTAGATGTTAATATATAAAATAAGCCGCATATTACTGTCGACCTAAATATTTTACTTATTGCGGTAGGTTGGTTAGGAGTGTCCCTGATTATTATTCAGTTAATTGTTGATTACATTTGTTTCCCGGAAGATTTCCTTTCTCTGGCTGTATGTACAATTGGGGATGGAGAACTCCATTCTTGTCCTCATGGTACTGATGATGTTGTCTCCCCTTCTTATTTGTCTGTCAACTTCTCCCCTATGTGTCTCTCCCCCCCAACACTATGATTTGTTTAGATATGGATTGTCTTTGAGTAACTTTTTTTTTTTTTTATATATATATATATATCCTAGATCTGTGTATTTTTGTACTTTGACCAATGATGATGGCGGATAAGATTAGGTTAGGATCATGGAACATCGGTGGTTTTAACTCGCCACAGAAAAGGAAAAAGATACTACTGTATCTTAACAAAATAAAGATAGATATAATATGTCTACAGGAATCGCATTTAGTAGCTTCTGAAATTGCTACATTGAATACTTTAAAATGGTCGGTTTTAGCCTCAGCCCCTTTCATGTCTAAGGCGAGAGGAGTAGTTATATTGGTAAAGCAGAATCTACAGATCCAGTTGTTGCCCTCGGTGGCAGATTCTGAAGGTCGATATCTGATATGTGAAATGCTAGTGGCTGAACAGAAAATAACTTTACGCTTCGTCTATGCCCCCAATGTATACTCTAAACTATATATGCAAAAACTTAATGCCTTACTCAGTCCTTTCCAGAGCAGCCCCTTGTTTGTATGCGGAGATTTCAACCTGATATCTTCCTCTTACTTAGATAAGCAATGCTCAGATGTTAATCAACATCGTAAACCCCCTAGGTTTGGTGTTCCAGCTCTTGCTGAAATCTTAATTTAGTAGATACATGGAGGTTTTTGCATCCTGTAGAAAAAGAGTTCACGTGCTTGTCGGCTGCGCATGGGACTCTTTCCAGGATTGATTACATCCTTTCATCTATATCATTATTACCCAATATTTCTACAGTCAAGATAGAAGTGATTTGTTTATCGGATCATGCCATGATATGGCTTGATTTACATATTCCTTCCACCAAGGGACCGAGTCATCTCTGGAGATTTCCTCAATATTTAGCAAAGTCACTTAATTTCCATAGTCACCTTGATACAGTATGGGAAGACTATTTTACTAATAATGAGGCCCATCCGGTGGATGACCCACTCTGTTCTGGCAAGCTGCAAAAGAGGTGCTGAGGGGGGCCATCATCTCCTACGCATCTGCCCACAGGAGGAAACTTTTGGAAGATTATAAAGAGAAACTAAAACAGTTATCAACTCATTACAATTTATTTGCATCTTCTCCTACCTTAACCAACAAACAAAACTACTTAAAGGCAAAGGCAGAATTTGACAATGTTTTCATTAGATTAGAAGAAAGGCATACCTTTTGTAAAGATCATCATTTCCATAGATTTGGAAACAAATCGAGCAAATTATTGACAAATTTATTAAGAGGAAGTCGACCAACGATGGTGGTTCACCCCCTTCGCCTCGCTGATAACTCCCTCACATCTTCAGGGGCTCAGGTACTAGACGTCATGCGTGCTTTTTATGAAAGACTATATGACACCCCAGATGAGGTTTCCCAAGACAAAATTCTTAATTTTTGGGACATGCTTCCGAATCCACATGTCCAAACTGAGCAAAATACTCTGCTCAATTCCCCCATCACAGACATAGAGGTTGAAAATGTGATCAAAAGATTAAAACCTGGAAAAGCCCCAGGACCGGATGGTCTCTTGGGCGAATTTTATCGCCTCTTGTCAAAACGTATTTCCTCTATATTACCCAAGGTCTATAACCACATTTAAGAACAGGATCACATGCCAGTACATTTCAATTCTGCAATATTACATATTTTACCTAAACCTGGTAGAGACCTTAGTGACCCTGGGTCCTATAGGCCAATTTCACTTTTAAACATAGATTACAAAATTCTAACAAAGATATTAGCGGAGAGATTGAAACAAGTTATGCCATCCATAATCCATATAGACCAAACAGGTTTTATAGCAGGAAGACACTTGGTGGTAAATATCAGACGGGTCCTGGCAGCCATCCATGCAGTATCTCAACGTAAGGATGGTATAGATAGAGCCATCTTATCGCTCGATGCCGAAAAGGCATTTGACTTAGTTTCTTGGACACATCTTTATAATACATTACAGAGATTTAATTTTTCCGCACAATTTATTAACATGATTTGCACTTTATACACCGAACCTTCTACACAAATTATATGTGACGGGCATATTTCAGAACCATTCTTAATCAGGCGGGGCACACGACAGGGATGCCCTCTCTCACCCCTGCTGTTCGACATAGCGTTAGAATCACTAGCGATTGCTTTTCGTCAGTCTCCTCATTTTCAAGGTATACAATTAGGAGAGGGAGTAGACTTTGAGGACTGCCCTGTTTGCAGACGACATGCTGCTCTTCGTGTCATCACCTGCTGACTCACTACCATATATTATGAATATTATTGAAGACTTTGGAAAGCTTTCAGGATATAAAATAAACATGACAAAATCGGAACTACTTTGGTTACCCGATAATATTACCAAGATATCCTCGGTGCCCTATCTGCAGAATTTTAAAGTGGTTCAATCTCATATTAAATACCTAGGAATCAATATCCCATTAAAGTTGTCTAGTTTGTATGATATTAATTTTACCCCTTTGATTCAATCAATTTCGGGTATGCTGGAAAGATGGATGCAGCTTCCACTGTCTCTATTAGGAAGAATAGCCCTGATCAAATCCATAGTTTTTCCAAAAATCTCTTACGCAATACAAATGTTGCCTATTCAAATTTCCAAATATGATAGTGGTGTACTTACCAGACTTTTTCTCAAATTTATTTGGCGTAATAAAAAACCACGAGTTGCAAAAGCAAAATTAATGTTACATAAAGATGATGGTGGATTGGGCTTACCTGATTTGACTCGTTTCACACAGGCAGTTCATTTCAGATATATTACAGATTGGCTGCTTTCCCGCAGTGTATATACCGATTGCACGCTTGATAGTGTGTTGTTGCGCCCATACTCTCCAGGGGCCTTATTGCATTCACCAAAATAGATGATCCCTACTCAAATATTACATAACCCTTTATTTAAAAGCACTTATGAGGTTTGGTTGTCCATTAACAGAAGATTTGGCACAAATCCCAGGTCTTCCAAATATATTCCGTTTTGTGGCAATCCTATGTTCACTCCACCCTTGGAGAACCATACTTACGTAAGATTACAATTTAAAGGTATCCGCATTATATCTGATGTCTTCGATCCTGGAGGGCAGTTACTGTTTTTCGCTGATTGGAAAGAAAAATTTGCGGTTCCTAATAATCATCTATATGTTTATCTTCAGATACAACATTTTATTCAGTCTATAATGTCCTTGTCCCCTCCTACAGGTGAATCTGATCCCTTAAAGTCCCTAGTTTCATTACTCTCAAGGGTACCATACCGGACACATTATCTATATGCAGATTTAATGAGATCTGGTGACTCTGGGTTATGGACGCCTAGTTTCCAGGCTTGGCAGAAAGACCTCCCGTCTGTTTTAGAAGGACCCGCTATTATAAAATATTTTGCTAGTCACATATCTATTTTACAGTCTGCAGATCTACAAGAAATTCACATTAAAACAATTAATAGGGCGTATTTTTCTCAGTCACAACGATCTCATATAATTGCAGGGGCATCTGGGGCATGCCCGAAATGCGGTGATCCATCTGCCACTTTTGTCCATAATTTTTGGTTTTGTAAATTTATCAAAAGATTTTGGAATAGATTACTATCTTATTTAAATAGAATTTTTCATGTAAGCCTTACACTAGACCCCTTGGCGTTATTATGTGCCAACTTCTCTAGTTGGAAGGATCTAGTAGATTTGGCTCTGTTGGCTCCCGCTCTAACCGTAGTGGTAACAGTGGCAAAAAAAATAATTCTAACTAAATGGATACATAGCCAAAAACCCACGGTGCAAATGGTAGTTAACAAACTAGATTGTTTAATGTTTTATGACAGACAGTCATCCCTGCCGGACTTGGAAAGGGGAGTGATTCGATTCTATAAAAAATGGGGCCCGTATATAGAGTCCTTAGATTCCGCTGCCCAATCCCGTGTGTTGTTGTTATTTGAAAAAACTGACTGGATGCTGTATAGAAGAATTACATTACCGTCTTTCTCACATCCATTATAAATCTAGGATTATGGGTTTTATTTCATTTGTAAAGTGGTTGAGATATACCCTCATAGGAAGATCTGTTTCTCATCCCTCCCCCTTCTTCCTTGTGTGTTTTCCCTCCCCAAGTCTGTCTTCAGGTTTGTCTTTAAATCCTCTCATTATTTTTGGTTGTGATGCAAATGTCTATCCAAGGATATTTATTAAAAGAAATTGATAGGATCTATGATTTCCACCGGTAACTAATCAGATTTGGTTTATTACTGATATCTAGATATTGACAGTAAGTTAATGTTATCCTGGAATGATACATTTGTATGATAATTTTGTAAAAATTTTGTAATATCCTGTAATATCTTGTAAAATTTTGTAATATCTTGTGTTGATATGTAACTTCTTTTGGAAAAACAATAAAAAGATTTTACAAAAACATACATATACTCATTTTATCTTTGTAATAAGTACCATTAATATTATACTGTAACAGCAGATTACTGTTTTAAAACAAAATTGCCTTCATTTTATGAGCCCTTTACCAATTATGCTTTGTAAATAAAAATATAATGTTAATGCCAACGATATTAATAATTAGACATTTAAAAACAAATCTAAACACTTTACCTGAATTATTTAAATGTGTTACCCCTACAGCAGATGTTAGATTGTTTTTTCTGCAAGTGGTGTAAGCACTGGAGGCTGCAGGAGCAGATAATGATGCCTCCACTCTCAGAGTCAGGCTCCCTAGGGACAGATGCGGGGCCAGGCCCAGGGGCTGCCGGAACCAGCCAATTGAAGATGCCAAGGGGACACCAACCTCTCATATGCAGCTGGTTATGTTGGCCTGATGCTCCTTAAGGAGGGCGCTGTTGATGTTTGCCATGGTACTGGGAATGTTGTCGAGTGTTAAGCATTCTGGTCCTCAGTGTTGGGTCAATGTCATCATGCTGGTATCCTGCTGTGGGTGCTTTACCAACACCTGAGATATTTTTCCTATATTGGCTTAAACATATTGGTTGTGGGCATATGTTGGCATATTTTCATGCCATAATTTACCTAGTATGGCCCAGCAAATGTTCCTTATTTCGTATGCACATAAACACTTGCTAACATATTTATTATAAATGTTTGCTTAGCAGAAGATTTAGTTAAATGATTTTGGCAATTACTGTGCTATATGTTGAATAGCCCTTATCTTTCCAGAAAGCCAATCTGCATTGAGATTATTCGCAAGCTTTATTCAGTTACAAGCATGATGGCTGCAAGCTTACCATGCAAGGAGTACCTGCTTCTGACACAAGTAATGAACAGGAGGTTGGTATGACAGCAAAGTACTGTAGCAATTTGCAGACAATTAATGTTAGAGAGCAAAGCACTGTCTCCTCTCTGTGCATTCACACTGAGCACTAGGACTCAGAGACAGCAGGGAGGTGCGACCTCCGACCTGAGACTGTTTTGAGCATGTGCAGCTGCAGCAATCTTCACTGTGCAAGAGTATCATAGTACTGAGCAGTGCTTAGCTCCTCTGAGGTGAGACCTCTGTTAGTCTGTATGACCACCGCTGTTACCACTATTAGCTACGTGTGCCGGACCATTTTTGCTGGATTTGGCTCTGATTCGACGTCCGGTTTTGGATTTGGATTTGCATTTTTTTTTTAAATTGACAAAAAAAGCTAAAATCACATAATTTGGCCCTTTTTTGTTTGTAGAGTATTATTTACCTCAATAACATTAATTTCCAGTCATTTCCAGTAAATTTTGACCACCTCACAGCTGCGTGGAGTCAAGACTGCTTTTTCGCACTTTCTCTGGGGTACTACAGCGTACTGGGGTGCAGTGCACAGTACAAACAAACACAATTTAATTTTTTTTAAATAGGCAACTTGTCTCTCGCTGCGTGGAGTCAGACCGCTTTTACGCACACACTCTGGGGTACTACAGTGTACTGGGGTGCAGTGCACAGTACAACAATTTTTATTTCTTTACATTGGCAGCTTGGCTCACACTGCGTAGAGTTAGACTGCTTTTACTCACGTGCTCTGAGGCAATACAGCGTACTGGGGTGTAGCGTAAATAGTACAAATTCAACAGTTTTTATATTTTCACTTTTTAAATTTTTTTTACGTTTTCTTGCTGACAAATATGGAGTCACACTGAACACAGCGGGTGGGGCCTGCGGAGTCAGTGCAGCACCACTGTGATCGAATTAGACTAAGGGGACTGGACACAGCTTGCCACTTAGATGAGCATAGTGACAGCACAGCCCCTTAGAGATGGACACAGCCTTAGCAGCACAGCCCACTAGAGATGGACACAACCCCAGCAGCACAGCCCCTTAGAGATGGACACAGCCCCAGCACCACAGCCCCTTAGAGATGAACACACAGCAGCATAGCCCATTAAAGATGGACACAGCCCCTTAGAGATGAACACACAGCAGCATAGCCCATTAAAGATGGACACAGCCCCTTAGAGATGGACAGAGCCAGTGGCAGAACTATGGGAGACAATGGAGGCACCTGCCACCGGGCTCCAGCTCAGAAGGGGGCACCTCCTCCATTGTCCCAACATATTCACCCCACTTAGGGCTGTATGTACCTGGAGTGTACCGTCACGGCCGCACAATACATGGCACCTCTTTCCGGCACCTGAGAAGCCACCATACACTAATGGAGTGCTCCATGACAGACCATCACCTACTGCCTTCGTCTATCTGTAGCCTGTCTGCATGAAACATTACAGTGTCAGCGGCTGTGACAGGGGGGCACCAAATTATAATTTGCCTCCGGGCATCTGGGGTGAATTTACGCCACTGGACAGAGCCCCTTAGAGATGGACACATTCCCTTAGAGATGGACACAGCCCCACACCCCAAGCGTGACTGGACTGGAGTGAATAGCGCTGAGTCCCGGCCGCGCCTCCTTACATGTAATCCAAATTTAGAGAATCCGGCGCCGGGAAAATGACTTTCGGCCTCGATCAGACATCCGAGTCTGGAGGAAAACGCAGAGCCAGAACTCGGATGTGGCTCGGAGAAAGAGGTTCGTAGCGGTCCAGATAACCTTGAATCTCTACTATTAACCCCTGCATCACTGCTGTATATACTGCTGTTTAGCAATAAACCAAGCATCTTGGTTAAGGACTCTCTGTTACTTTCCCATCTATTGCCACCCTATTGGGATCACCCCAAGATACCATCCCAATAGGCTATATACCATTATTTAATGCGTATAGAGCTGCTAAAATGCACATAGGCCGAGGATTGGGCTGAAAAGGGCGTATAATCCAACTTGAATGACAGTGAAATGATCATAGGCAGTCCAATCTCCTGGCGAGACGTTGCCAAAACATTTCTAAACACAAGTTTGCAAACACATTTTATGTGTGTAAAATATTTTAGGATTTTGGAGTGCATAATCCCACCCCCTATTCCCATGGGCGCCGAGAGGGGGGAGGGTACAGTTTACCCAGGCCCGGGCTTGCTAGATGGGTCCAGCAGGGCCCGGGTCCCCCCCCCCACTCCCCACTCCTTCACAGCAGCTCAGCACACAGCTTGAGCTGGGCTGCAGTGCGAGACTACTCGTGGCTGCTACGGCAGCCGGAGCAGTCTCCTATGCAGGGCCGGTTCTCCCGTTACGCATGGTACGCAGCTGTGTAAGGCGCCACATAGTGAAGGGCACCTCAGCTGCGTACCATGCGGGCCGCGGGCAGACTGTGTGTCTGTGACACAGCTGCACCGCGTGTGTAGCGCTGACTGGACGGAGTTTGGTCAGCGCTACACAGCACAAACACACAGCCGGCAGCTGTGTGTTTGCTTTAGCAGCTGATGAGAGTCAGACAGACTCTCATCGGCTGCTGCTCCCACTCCCGCAGTGGGTAATGGGAGTGATGTCATGACGTCACTCCCATAATGCAAAGCGACGGATGGAGGAGCTGATATAGGCGTCGGGACCAGAAGCAGGTTTCAGGTAAGTGTTTTTTTTTGTATTTTTTTATTACGTCTCTACTGCGGGCGGGGGGAGGTGGATTACAACTGGGGGCACCACAAAGGTGGATTACTACTGGGGACACCACAAGGGGGTGCTACTACTGGGGGCACTACAAGGGGGGGACTACTACTGGGGGCACTACAAGGGGGGCTACTACTGGGGGCACTACAAGGGGATTACTACTGGGGGCACTACAAGGGGGGATTACTACTGGGGGCACTACAAGGGGGGGAAATACTACTGGGGCACTACAAGGGGGGATTACTACTGGGGGCACTACAAGGGGGGGATACTACTGGGGGCACTACAAGGAGGGGAAATAATACTGGGGGCACTACAAGGGGGGATTACTACTGGGGGCACTACAAGGGGGGGAATACTACTGGGGGCACTACAAGGGGGAAAAATAAAATACTACTGGGGGCACTATATAAAGGGCACTGCATAGGGGGTACCACTACTGGGGGCACTGCATAGGGGGGGAGTACTACTGGGGCACTATATAAGGGGCTTACTACTGGGGGCACAAGGGGCACTGCACAGGGGGGACCACTACTGGGGGCACTGTAAAAGGGGCACTGCATAGGGGTACCACTACTGGGGGCACTGCATAGGGGGACTACTACTGGGGGCACTATATAAGTGGAATACTACTGGGGGCACAAGGGGCACTGCACAGGGGGGACCACTACCGGTGGCATTCCATAGGGGGTACCACTACTGGGGGCTCTGCATTAGGGGGACTACTACTGGGGGCACTATATAAGGGGAATGCTACTGGGGGCACAAGGGACACTGCACAGGGGGGACCACTACCGGTGGCACTGCATAGGGGGTACCACTAGTGGGGGCACTGCATAGGGGTCTACTACTGGGGGCACTATATAAGGGGAATATTACTGGGGGCAGAGGGGGGACCACCACCGGTGGCACTGTAAAAGGGGCACTGCATAGGGGGGTGCCAAAAAATATACTCGCTTACCAAAAAATTTGGTCTAGGGCCGGCCCTGCTCCTATGGCTGTGGGGGGGAGCGATCACACTGATCACGCCCCCCCCCTTGCTTAGCGCTAGGCTGGGGAGGTTACAGCGCCCCAGTGCGCAGCACCGCTGCGCGGCGCTCCAAAAATGTTTTTTTTTTTTTTGTCAAGGGGGCGTGGCCATGCCTCCCGCGATTAGGCCATGCCCCCTCCTTTACCTGGGCCTGGCTGGGCTCTCTATTGCTCTGCCTATTCCTAAACGCAATGGGAATAAATACCATAATTGAGATACCAAAGATGTGTGATGTCAAATTTGTAAGCCCTCCATAAACTTTAGAACAGTGCTAACATGATGAGTATTAGGGCTCTATTCATTATGTTGATTATTGGGGTCCGAGTGGACCCCGATGATTAACATTTCATATATCAGCGAGCGCTGGAGCAATTCATCATCCAAAAATTAGCTGTCTCCCCAAAACTTTTCACTGCTCCTTTCAGAGCAGTGAAACTAGTGCGCCTATGTGACTTAGAGTTCACGCAGGCACACAAAAGCCCCAGCGTCTGGCGGGAGGAGCTGGACAGGGGCGGAGGGATCCGAAAGGATCCCACTTTGCAGCCTGGAACTACTTCCCAACGGGAAGGAGCGGGTTGCAGGACAAATCGCCAAACACCATCTGAAGATGGCGAATGCTCCTGCAGTCAAGCTCCGAAAAAATTGTATGAATTTCTGTCCCCATACTAGTGTATGGGGACAGCGGGCCATTTCGGGAGAGAGAGGTAAGCAGGACATACCTGTGATTATCTCCTGCATTAACTTTTTGATGAATGGCCCAAAAACTTAATTTCTACAAAAGCAAGTGAAAATGGTCATTTTCACCTGCTTTTGTAGAAATTAAGGGATAATTAATAGAGCCCTTAGTAATTATGTACAGTATAGTTAGGTCACGCTACCACCTATTAAAGAGACCTAACGTTTTATATTAAGGTACTTCTTTATGAGGATTGAAAAAGTCCTCAATGTCCTGGCATATAAACCTCAAATATTCTCAATTTAGACATAAATGTGCATTAAAAGTCTATATTTACTGAATTTTAATCAAATATGTTTAAGTTGTTTGTTTCAAAGAACGATATCTGCCTAATTGTAACAGTGGAATAAAACAGGAATATATGGAAATGTGTTTAACAATCAGATTTATTTATCTTAAAATTGCCATGACTATATGAACTTAGATGGTATGCTCTGTGATAGGCAGCTCAGCCAATGGAGGAAGCAGGGGGAAGTGAAGGTGGAGTCAGGGATTGGGACACACGAGGCTGTGTAAATAGCTGCGCGGCGCATGATACTGTAGCCAGAGGAAGATGGGTGCTGTGGATGCACGCTGTGCCTTTCTATGTAGCTCGGTGCCTCTCAAGGCACTTCATAAGTGTACGGTTGGGGCAGTGACCATTCCACTTCCCAAAGCCTTGAGCCCTGGTTGGCAACACCTGATGCACATCACTCATTATGGCTCTACATAATATAGGGGTCTATTTACTAAGCAGTGAGCAGTGTTAAGCTGGCCACATACTAGACCAACTTACATCCAACCAGCCAACTTGTTGATTGGTTGGAATGAAAATCTGGTAAGGTATGGGAGTAAATGATGATCAGCAATTTGCTCCTAAATGCCAGAAAACAGATGAAAATGGTCGTTCAGACAAGTTTGCTAAATGTTTGATCTAAACTATTTGTTCAAACAACAGTTTTTGTCCATATTCCAGCGTTTGGGAGCAAATTGCTGATTGCCATTTGCTGTCATACCTTACCACATTTTCATTCCAACCAATCAACTAGTTGGCTGTTTGGACAGATAATCTTTAGATGTGTGGCCAGCTTTAGAATACAGAGTGAAAAGTGAGAAGGTGCCAGCCAATCAGCTCCCAACTGTCATTTTTCAAACACAGCCTGTGAGATGGCAGTTAGGAGCTGATTGGCTGGCACCTTATCACCTTATCACTTTTCACTCTGTCTCCTAACACTGCTTAGTAAATAGACCCCAGAATTTTTATATAGGACTGGGTTAAACAAAATACGCCTGTGTCTTGGGCCAGCAAATGATTGAGAGGCTCATCTTTCCTTGTTCAAAAATGTATGCCAATCTTATCTCCTTTCATCAACACAGGGGTGTATCTAGGGATCCAAGCGCCCCTGGCAATGTAATTTACTGGCGCCCCCTACCCCCCTTATGCAGTGCCCCCAGTAGTAATCCCCCAGTAGTAATCGCCCCTATGCTGCATTGCCCCAGTAGTAGTCCCCTTATACAGTGCCAACAGTAGTAGACCCCAGTAGTAGTCCACTATACAGTGCCCCCAGTAATAGTACCCAGTAGTAGTCCCCCCTATACAGTGCCCACAGTTATAGTACCCAGTAGTAGTCCCCCCTATACAGTGCCCCCAGTAGTATTCCCCCCTATACATTGCCCCCAGTAGTAGCCCCCATAAACAGTGCCCCCAGTTGTAGACCCCTATACAGTGCCCCCAGTAGTGGCCACCCCTATACAGTGCTCCCAGTAATGGCCAACCCCCATAAATTGTCCCTAGTAGTGGCCACCCCAATACAATAGCGGGCACCCCCCCATAAAGTGCCCCAGTAGCGGACACCCCCCTATTTTAGTGCCCCCCCCTGTAGTGCCAGGCTTACACACACACACACACACACAAGAACAAAAAAAAATTCAACGTCCCTGGTCCCCGCTCCTGACACGACCGCCGCTGTCCGAGTCCCGGCCCACTATTCTCCTGCATGGGAGAGACGTCATGACGTATGACGTCTCTCCATTCACATGCTGTGGGGGGAGCCGGAACACGGAGCTCATGAGTGAGCTCCAGCCGGCTCCCTCCACGGACGATGTAGCAGCTAATGAGTCTGTATGACTCATTAGCTGGCTGCTATTACAAACACACAGCCGCCGCTGTGTAGGGCAGACCGCTCTCACTGCGGTCTGCCCTACACTTGAGGGGCCGAGGGACTTGTCCACCCCTTGGCTACTGGTGGCACTGCCGGATGGCGCCCCCCCTTTGGTCGGCGCCCCTGGCGAGTGCCATCCTGGCCAATGGGTAGATACGCCCCTGCATCGACATAATAACTGCGGGAATAATGTATATTAAGCACTGTAGCAAAACAAGCAAGGCTACATAATAATGTTCTGTTAGAAGTTGTGGCTTGTGGATTGGGTGGGGCTTAGGACACTTTCTGTTAACACCTGGGGGTTTCAGCAATGTAAATGCAACCTTGTTTATATTAGAGAAAATTGTTGCAATCATTATTAAACTTTACCATTATGTGAAAGGCCATGCATTTGTTTTGAAGATATTAACAATAAATGTGAATTTTAATTACAAACATACCTGCATTTCTTTAACAGTTTTATAGTTCTCTTAGAACAGTAAAATAAACAGTGCACAGTACCAGTAAATTATGTGTCAGATGCTGTAACAGTTTCTTTAATTTATTACAGGCATCATGGAGAAAGAATGTTTCCAGGATGTGACCACTGCCCATACATTAGCACCCCGTTCTACAGAACATGTCACATTCCGTCACTGTTTGTTCTAGGACAATGACACAAAACACAACACTTTGGCAAGTAAGAATTAAAGTTGTGATACACACCTCCCAAGAATTTTTTCTTCCACAGAGTAATATATTCAGGAAAATAGCTCATGATAGTAAATCATCTGTGTGTTTTTTATTTTAAAATTACATATTTCTTTGTCTTTAAAATAAAAAAATAAATAAAAGAACTGAATATCAGAGCTATTGCAATCAAAGGGCCAAATGTAATAGGATGAGAGTTTAGAAAAAGTGAGGGTTTAGCAGTAAAACTCTCACACTAATACATTTGATGAGTTGTATTTTCAGAATAGGAAACGACTGGATGAGAGTTGAAATCTTGAGAGTTTTTTGAGTCTGTAAAACATGCAAGTTTGCATGTTCTGTGACTTTATTACATTGGCTGAGTTTAAAAATGTGAGAGTTTTCTTACACATTTTCTAAACTCCCACCCTGTTACATTTAGCCCATATAGGATGCTGACATATATTTCAGTTTGCCTTTTTGAGTAAAATATAATAAAAAATTTTGTAAGTGCTCTTTTTTGCCGCACTTACGGTACCTCCGGACTCGTACATTTCCTTTAGGGGGCTGCAAGCAAAAACATGTGAGTCCGGGGGAGATCGGGCCACGAGGGGGGCGAATTGCCGTGCCATTGCCGACTTTTAATATGCTGTTTCAACTACAATTCTCCCCCTTCACTCCTTATTGGATTGACCCCATTGAATATAATTTAACTTGTGGCTGCCACTGAAGAAGTCTCTGGGAAAATGGCACCAGACCAATTTTCCCAAAGATATGCACATGCACATTATGCTTTAGTACTAGAGTTTAAACTGCGCATATCCCGACATGAGGATGGCAGCCCATTCAGAGACTGCATACAGGCCCCTTCCTCTCAGATGCCCCCTGTTACTCAGCAGCTTCAATGTATTTTTTAGATTCTTTAGGGAATGTGTGATAAGCATGTGTGTCATTAAGTACATTAACTTTTTTTTATTTGTGATGAAATTATTTGTTTGTTTGAATTCACAGTTTCTGATGGAAATGAGGAGTGTGTGTACTGTGCATAACCGTTTCTGGAATTTTTTTTAATTAAACATGGAACCTAAATTAAAAACACATATATTAAAAAAGTTTAAGAGCAGTTTTCAGATAAACTCTGGTATGTGCTAAATTAAATTTCTGGCAAATTAAAGAAATATTTACCTCTCGTATCATACCCACATTCCGGCCCCATTATTATTATTATTAATAATAATAATAATAATAATAATAATAATATTATTATAGTCTTTTATTTTTAAGGCGCCACATAGTTTCCGCAGCGCTGTACAAAGAAAATACAAAAACAGGGAGCCAGTGAAGTGAGTTGCAGAAGGGGAGTCCGAAGCAGAGCGGTTAGTGAGAAAAATTAGATGGGGAGCAGCATTCATGATAGATTGAAATGGGGAAAGTTGAGAAAGGGGGAGGCCAAAGAGGAGAAGGATACAGTAGTCAAGACGAGAGATGATAAGTGCATGGATACAAGGTTTTGATGGCATCAGTGGTGATAAAGGGCCTGATCTTAGAGATGTTTCAGAGGCGGAAAAGGTAAGTGTCATATGATGTGAATATGTGGGGTGAAGGACACTAGCCCCCACTATAAAGCACAAAACCGCAATTCACAACATTGTATAGCAGGGCCATGATGGCGTAGTACAGTGTAAATCGTGTCATGAAGCCCTCGGATTGCCCACTTAACTCAGGAGTGGACAGCATGTGGTCAGTTGTCCTGCGCTCTCAGGGAGATGTACTAAGCCTTCTACAGCCATGGACAAAAGTTTTGAGAATGACACGTATTGGTATCACAAAGTCTGCTGCTTCAGTATTTTGGTTTCAATTTGCATATACTCCACAATGTCATGAAGAGTGAATAGATGAATTGCAGTTAATTGCAAGTCCCTCTTTGCCATGACAATGAACTTAATCCCAAAAACAAAATGTCCACCACATTTCAGCCCTGCCACAAAAAGACCAGCTGACATCATGTCAGTGATTCTCTCTTTAATGCAGGTGAGAGTGTTGACGTGGATAAGGCTGGAGAGGGTGGAGCTTGAAATCATTGTTCTTCCTCTGTTAACCATGGTTACCTGCAAGGAAACACATGCAGTCCTCATTGCTTTGCACAAAAAGAGCTTCACAGGCAAGGATATTGTTGCTAGTAAGATTGCACCTAAATCAACCATTTATCGGATCATCAAGAACTTCAAAGAGAGAGTTTCAATAGACATAAAGAAGACTTCAGGACGCCCAAAAACATCCAGCAAGCTCCAGGACCGTCTCCTAAAGTTGATTCAGCTGCGGGATCGGGCACCACCAGTGCAGGGCTTGCTCAGGAATGGCAGCAGGCAGGTGTGAGTGCATTTTCACGCACAGTGAGATGAAGACTTTTGGAGGATGGTCTGGTGTCAAAAAGGGCAGCAAAGAAGCCACTTCTCTCCAGGAAAAACATCAGGGACAGACTGATATTCTGCAAAAGGTAGAGGGATTGGACTGTTGAGGACTGGGGTAAAGTTATTTTCTCTGATGAATCCCCTTTCAGATTGTTTGGGGCATCTGGAAAAACGCTTGTCCGGAGAAGGAAAGGCGAGTGCTACCATCAGTCCTGTGTCATGCCAACAGTAAAGCATCCTGAGACCATTCATGTGTGGGGTTGCTTCTCAGCCAAGGGAGTGGGCTCACTCACAATTTTGCCTAAGAACACAGCCATGAATAAAGAATGGTAAGAAAACATCCTCCAAGAGCAACTTCTCCCAACCATCCAAGAACAGTTTGGTGACGAACAATGCCTATTCCAGCCTGATGAAGCACCTTGCCATAAGGCAGAAGTGATAACTAAGTGGCTCGGGGAACAAAACATCAAAATTTTGGATCCATGGCCAGGAAACTCCCCAGACCTTAATCCCATTGAGAACTTGTGGTCAATCCTCAAGAGGCGGGTGGACAAACAAAAACCCACAAATTCTGACAAACTCCAAACATTGATTAGGCAAGAATGGGTGGCCAGTCAGTAAGTATGTGGCCCAGAAGTTGATTGACAGCATGCCAGGGCAAATTGCAGAGGTCTTGAAGAAGAAGGGTTTTTCAAAAAAAAGAAGAGGCTGAAAATTATCCAGTGCCTACTGGCCGGGATGTACTAAACGGAAAATGTGGTTAAAAACCCAGTTTTCTGGAATTTACCGCATTTTCCGTATGTACCATCACCTGGCTGCCGGCTCTCCGATGCGGAGGGTAACGCCTGCTTTTGCTGTCGTTACCCTATAGAAGCCTATGGGCTTCTACCACATCGCGCTGGTATGAGGGATCCGATCGGATCCCTCCCAGCATGCCCTACGGCCGCCGCGTCAGTCTGCACATGCGTAGATGGACTCCTGGGTCATAAACCCGGAAATCCACGGGGAGGAACGGCTTGCACAGGACAGCTCTTATCGGAAGAGCTGCTCTTTGCGGGGCGGGGCTTCCGCAAAAAAATGGGAGGAGTTGAATCAAAATGGGGCGGAGCCTCGCAACTTCCCCCATTTTCGTCTCTTTGGGGGCGTGCCCAGCACTGTCTGAGACACTGGGCAGCCCCAAGCTTTCAATACATGAGTGCACGGCATCTGTTCTCCTCCTGCACACTCGCTGCTCTGCTATGCACCGCGGGCAGGACAGCGGGACAGTCCCAGAAAAACGGTACTGTCCCGCTGGAAGCGGGACAGTTGGGAGGTATGGCTATGGTACTGTACCATATGCTTATTTATATATTCACAACATGTTCTATTGGATTGCTGCAACAGCCCGATTGTTGTTTACTGTATGCCTTGGACACATTACAGCTAATGCGAACTATATATACACATATTGTTTCTCATATTTTTCTCACTTTTCACCAAATTTTTTTGTTTATTAAAAACTGGGCTTTTCATACTTACCCTCCCCTCTTCTCCCCCTAACCCTCCCCATTAGTGCCTAAACCTAAACCTTTGTGCCTAGACCTAACCCTCCACCCTTCATACGTAAACCTAACCCTCCCCCTATTTCTGTACTCCTTCTGCTCTCCAGCTCCATTATGCCCCCTGTTCCCCTCTCCCCATGTCTGTACATGTTCTGCTCTCCCGTGTACTCTTCCCTCCCACCTCTGTGACCCCTTTTCCCCTCTCCCCATGTCTGTACCCCTTCTGCTCTCCCGTGTACTCTGCCCTCCCACCTGTGCCCCCTAGTCCTCTCTTCCCATGTCTGTACACCTTCTGCTCTCCCGTGTACTCTGCCCTCCCACCTCTGTGACCCCTGTTCCCCTCTCCCCATGTCTGTACCCCTTCTGCTCTCCTGTGTGGTCTCCTCTTGCACCTTTGTGCCCCCTGTTCCCCTTTCCGCTTTACACACTGCCCTCCCACCCCCATTTCCCATGTCTGTACCTCTTCTGCTCTCCTGTTCCCCTCTCCCCATGTCTGTACCCCTTCTGCGCTCCAATGTGCTCTGCCCTCCCACCTCTGTGACCCCTGTTCCTCTCTCCCCATGTCTGTACCCCTTCTGCTCTCCCGTGTACTCTACCCTCCCACCTGTGCTCCCTAGTCCTCTCTCCCCATGTCTGTACCCCTTTTGCTCTCCTGTGTACTCCCCCCCCTCACATGTGCCCCCTGTTCTCCTCATGTCTGTACCCCTTCTGCAGTTCTGTGCTTTTTTAATCGCGCTACAGGCAGTGAGGTATAAATTGTCATAGCACCCAGACATTATGGAGTAGGACCCCATTTTTTTAAAGTGAGGGGTCCCTGGGACCCACACTTTTTTTAATTTAGCACGATCACTGGGTGTAAGGGGCATTACTGCGTGTAACTTGAATGAGGGGCACTACTCTGCAGTGTAATGTGACAACGGGGCACTATGGTATGGAAAATTTGAATTGGGGGTACTATTGAGTGCTCACGCCCCTTCCCAGCGAACACACAACTGTTTTTTACGACGCGTGCATACTACCGGATTTTTTTGTGATGGGGGACACCAATGCTCTTTATGTCTACAAAATGTGTAGTTACAGCTTGACTTTGGTATGCACAGACATGTCCTCCTCTGCTCAGCACCCCTGCCCTAAAAAAATTCTACAGTGAACACTATCTAATCCTCTACAACTGCTAGGCTAGGCCTTGGTCAGTTGGGAAAATGCCTTCCCTTTACTTTGTGCGTGACATATACCAATGTAGCGCCAGCTTTACCTAACAGAACTAACCAAATACAAAATGTTTAAATATGGCACATGTTTGAATACCCTGCAGGATGTGCTCTTTTGTGTGTATTTTAATACAGAGAATGATGTACACTTTTATGTTCTAATATTAATTATATGTGTAAGCGCATAGACTAAGATGTGGGAGGAGTCAGAATTAGTAAGGGGAGGAGTCTATGCCAGGAGCCAGATTGCTGACACTGAGATGGGCCTGTGTGCTTTAAAATGCCAGGGCCTATTTTTAGTCCCAGTCCGGCCCTGGTCTCATCCACCCCATTGTTAATTTGGCCCTGGCAACACGAGGGCCCTGTGGTAATGACTGTCAGCTATAATGATGAAGAGAACAGTTTAGCATATCCCTGAAAACCTGTGATGCAATCTCTACGCTGTCTGAACTTATTCTTATTATTTATTACCACTGATTTATATAGCGCACACATATTCCGCAGTGCTTTACAGAGAGAATATTTGCCCATTCACATCAGTCCCTGCCCCAGTCTTATAATCTATATTCCCTACCACATGCGCACATGGTAACTAATTAACCTACCAGTATATTTTTGGAGTGTGGGAGGAAACCAGAGTACCCGGAGGAAACCCACACAAGCACAGGGAGAATATACAAACTCCGCGCAGTTAGGGCCATGGTGGGAATTGAACTCATGACCATGATTGCTGTGAGGCAGTAATGCTAACCACTACACCGTCTATGCTGCCCTATTCTTGCAGTGTTGTCATGTTGTTGTCTCTCCCCATCCCCGCATGCAGTTTGTGGTTGGTAATTTTTCCTTTCAGCTGTATTTATCCAATGATGTAAACTGATAGAGGCATTAAATCCATTTGGCTGCATGAAACCCGATAAAATATTGTAGAGCTTGGGTTACCCTATGAGGTGCAGGCCTCAAATATGTTTTCAGTTCATATTTTGAAAATACAGGTTTTGTAGTGTTCACATCTGAAACTGGTTCTGCTATTATACAGCGAAAGTGAACAACCTGGAGAAAGTGTCAAATTGTTGAATCTGGAGTCCCTGTCAGAGTATTTAGAAGTACAGTCAATAATATGAAATAATATGAAACTCATTAATCCAAAAATACTTTTTTATTCCAAATAGGTAAAAATGGCAGCTGTAAAGCATTGTAGGCAGATGCCAAGGTCCTAGCCACAGGAATTCAAGGTCATTGCTCTGCAATCACAGCCAGATCTAAACCTGGTGGCCAAGAGGCAAGTTGGTTTATATTGTCATTTAACTTCTGTTCCTGTGAGCATTCACCTGCTCTTACATGATTTTATCCCTTCTCTCCTTCTGAAAAAATGGGATAATATTTTGAAGATGTATGTCTGCCCCTCTGAGTCTCCCTCTTCATCCCAATGTAGCAGGATCCCCCTGAGTGGATGATAAGCATGTATCTTTTGGGGGCTAGAGGGTCTGGCACAAAGAAAAAAATATGTACGAAATAGAAGCATCCTAAACTTAATTGGTTTTGGTCAACAAGTTTCATCCAGAAAAGAGTCGGTGGCTACAGGTCACTGAAAGAAAAAGCTCAATAAAACAGGTCCAACATCCTCACCTTCGTCATAGATGAGATTTGCCTCCTAATACTGTAGACTTGCTAAAGTTGAAATAAAATTATTTTTAATTTAATGTTTTTATTAAATTAACATTAACATAAAAAAAGAGGATTTTTGTACTCACTGTAAAGTCCATTCCTCAGAATCCATCTGGTGGACACTATTAGACATAGACTGTGGATTAAAGAGCAGATGCTAAATAGTTAACAAACTAGAACTACACTACCCCATGGCCCTCCCACCTCTCCAGAGCCCAGACCTTAGTATTTAGCTAACAAAGCTGTATGGAGAAGAATAAGAAAAGCCTATCCAATACAGAATAAGCTACAGGAAGGGAACACAGTATTCTCCAGATAGATTACGAGGAATGAAGTATATGGTGAGATCAGTAACTAGCTTCAGCAAGAAGCAACATTTTACTGGCAGTGAGGGCTAGCCAGGGAATGGAATTTATAGGGGTGTATCCCCAGGTATTGGATGCTGTGATCAGCTGGTCTGGGAGCAGCACTGTGAGTGAAGGAAGAGCATCAGGTGACACAGTCCAACATGGCTGCGCCCATACTATTGGTCTGGAGGGAACTCTGGTGTGCAGTTTGTATACCATCATGCTGGGGAGACACGCTGTGAGCAAGTGACTGTGGAGAGCCATCTCCACTCTTAGTCACAGGACACTGAGCAGATGAGGCAGATGTAGACTTCACCACCAGCCGGGAGTGATGTGCAGCTTGAGCGGACATCTGTGCTAGCCTGGACAGACACTGGAGAGGTAAAAAGGTGATTTCAAGTGTCTTGGAGTGTATCAAATCCAAGTATAAAAACAAAAGTGTGCGGAATAAGTGATGGCCTTGCACCACTAACCAACCCAGGCTCCATGCCTTGCCACTCAAGAACCTGCACTAAAGTGAACCCTATTGGCACCAGCCCAGTGAAAAAAGAGAAACTTGCCGGAATAAATAGCAACTTGCCAATAAGTGCATGGAACACCTGGAAACTGGCCATCTCCAAGCTCATGATCGAAGGAACTGGAGCCAGAAGGAGAATCTGCAATAAAGGAACAATGGGGGTCATTCAGACCCGCTCGCGAGCGCAGGACGCTCGCAAGCGGGCCGATGTTACCCCAATGCGCATGCGCATGACGGAGGGAGCTCCATCGTGCGCATGCGCGAGACCCGGACAGCGACTGCCAAGCTGTCGCTCCGGGTCTCGCACCAAAGGGGGCGTGCTGTCGATGGTGACTGACAGCACGCCCCCTTTGGTGGGCGTGCCGAGGGCGTGGCTGCCAGACGGAGGCGTTCCCATGGGAACGCCTACCGTCTGGGTCCGGCCCCACTGACATCACTAGTGATGTCAGTGGGAGTGATTTTGGCTCTGATAGAGCCAAAATCACTCCGGGGCTTGCGGTCACTGAGACCCTACCGCAGGGTCTCGTCGCAAGCCCGATGGTTGCGATAGTCTTGACCATCGCGACCATCTTTTTGGCCGCTCGCATATGCTGTGGGTGGTCACCCACAGCTATGCGAGCGGCCAGGAGGCTGCTTCATTTTCAGGTAGGAGGGCACTGATTCAGAGCGAGCGCTCTGGTCAGAGAGTCCGGCTCTGAATCAGGTCCAATGTTCTACCGACTGAAGAAACAAAATCAAAGCACCCTGGAAGACTTTCAAACCAGTATCAAGGCCCAAGGAGGAACAGATGCTAAATGGTGCCCACACCGTACGTGAAGGACCGCCCAGCAGAATACCAGGCCAGTCTGTTCAGGAATGGGACAGACAAAGAATCCAAGGCAATCAGCAACAGAAATGGAAGCAAAGTAATCAACAACGCAAAGGAAAAGTAGCAGTAGTCCAAAAAACTGAATGGACCCTTGTCCAAGAGGACCTCATTCTGGAAGAGACTGAACCTTCAGGGTTTTATAAATCAGCCTGATCAAAGACATTGGTGAATAGAACTAGTCCTGTCATAGAAAAATCTCCATGAGAAGGAGACCTCAGGAAGACTTAACCATAAATCCTAAAACTGCAACCCTGAACACCAGGGTCAGACGTGACTACAGGAAGGCTAAATCATAAGACCCCAAACCGAGGCCGCGGCGGGAATTTTCCAGGTGTTTTGCACATGTGCAGTAGGAAAGACACCGGGAAAATGGCCGTGGTGCCATTCTTCTAGTGACCTGCGCATGCACTATAGACTCCGGGCACACTCCTAGTGCCCAGAGTCTACAGGTACGGCAGCCGACTGCCGGAGACAGAGGAGGGGGCCCCGTGCAGAGACTGCACATGCCCCCCTCCTCTCTAGAAATGCCTCTGCATGGGCCTGAACCCAAGCGAGCAAGACAGGACCAGTGATCATACAGGTGTATAGAGTGAAAATAATAAATATATGTCAGACATCTACTGTATGCCACAAATTCGAGCTGGCAGCTCACACAGCTCATCTGTCTGTTTGAGTCACAATTGCAGTATCTGCTCAGGACTGATTGTAATCTGAGCTCACTGTTGATTAAAATTGGCCGCAAGTCAGAATGAAAATAGTTACTTTTTGCTGAGCTGTGATGTTGGGAGAAGGGCACTAACACCAGCCCAGTGATTGTGCAGAATCTGAGCAGAGAAATTGGAGGGAACAAACGCTCCACATTAAATGCAAACCTGAGCAATCAGAATAAATGTGACAGAAATGAGCTAATAAGGCAAAGCAGCAATAATTATACAGTGATCAACAGAAAAATATAATCTCACAAGCCTGTAAAACCCTTTGTACAGTGGGCTCGATTCAGACCCGCTTGCCAGATGCGTTCGCTCGCTAGATGCGTATGCAAATCCAGCTAACAGCTAACAGCAAGGCAGGCAATCGTGTACTCCGTCTTAATTATGCACTCCTCTGAAACGGCGTTAAGACGCTCAGGCACGCCTGCATTCGCACCTCCACTCCCCCATTTTCATAGACCAACCCCTGTCACCACCCACAAACGGCTTGACCTGTCACTCATTCAGCTGGGCTGTCTATGCGCAGCACGGGAATGCTTTCCGATCGCCTGGACTGGCTCGCGCACACGCACTGCAATGGATGCGCACAATGCAAACATTGGCAGTCTGCGTGCGAGCGCTTCCTGGCGAGCAGGGCTGAATCGGGCTCAGTATTCTAAGAATAGCTTCCAGCCAGGGCTGAATTAAGAGAGGAGGGTGTGCATTTCCGGTCCTTTGGCCCCCTCCTCTCTCCAAAGCGGCTGGCGGAGCACTGACTGCAGAGTAGACTCTGCCACAGATTGCCAGCCCATGGCCTGTAGGGCATCATGCAACTTGTAGTTCCACAGCCAAAGGTACACCATAGGTTGAACAAAAATGCTCTATTGCCTGTGGGCCTGATTCAGAGATGGACGCTAATGGAATTGCAACTGTGATCTCTCACGTATAGCAATTGCAAAATATACTAATAACTAACTTGCCGTCCAGTGCTTAGAGACGCCCACTGAAAGCATCTCACATCCGCCGCTCACGCACAAAACCAGAAACATCGAAACCATCAAACGCAGATCAGGCAGCCATCAGCCTTCTAACATGCCGTAGACACAGCATCTCTCCAGACATACATGGGACTCTAATGCTGTGAGCAAGGACGCAGTGCACATCCTAAAAATTACATTTAAATGGTCCTAAACACCTGCGTTTTTCTAACCACCCCCCGTTAACTACCCCAAAAGCTGACTATCTGTTACTCAGTTTGCAAGTGGATCCTCTGTGCCGGAGTAATCATAATCTATATATGCATAACTCCCAACCATCCCGATTTTGGCAGGACAGTCCCGCTTTTAGAACACAGGGCCTGATTCAGACCCGTCGCTCCAGGTCTCGTACCAAAGGGGGCGTGCTGTCGATGTTGAGTGACAGCACGCCCCCTTTGGTGGGCGGGCCGGGGGCGTGGCTGCCCAGACAGAGGCTGTTAGAGCCGAAAGCTCTCTGGGGCTTGCGGCAACAAGACCCTACCACAAGGGTTTCGTCGCAAGCCCGATGGTCTTGACCATCGCGACCATCTTCCTGTCCGCTCGCTATAGCTGTGGCCGCTCTAAAAAACAAGAAGGCCGGCCCTGATTCAGAGTGAGCACTCTGTCAGAGCGTCCGGCTCTGAATCAGGGCCACTGTCCCGCCATCCCACTCATAGTCTGCAGTATCCCGCAGTGGTGGGGACTTGGCAGAGCAAGAGGTGAATAGATGATGTGCGCATGAGCGTGGCGACTATCCAGAGCGCTGGGCATGCCCCCAGTGTGACGTAAACGGATGGTGTGACTCACGGGTACAGCATTTCCCGCACCTACTTCAGCGAGGCTACATGACCTTTTTGTGGACGCGATTCCGGCGCACACAAAAGTCCACATTGGTCTTGGTAGGTATGTATATGCACACTTGGTTCTACTTTTACCAGGCTGCTCATACACATGTGCATGTCACCACTGGGCAAGTTTATGGTCCATCTGTTCATCTAACATGCATAGTATCACATTTTAGCCCTAGTCAATTAGACGTTTTCTTTTTCCAAAAATGCATATTATGCAATCCTATTAGCCGCCGTTTTCGCCAGTGCAAATTCTCCATAGGCAAAAGCCACAAAAAGTTTACACCATCTCAGAGCAGGTGAAAAGTAGTGCAAAATCCCTATTTTTGGCTAAAAATGTCAGGACTTGGGGCCTGATTCACTACGATTCGCTATTGCGATAGTGTACGCAGACAGCCGATTGTTGCGCATGCTGTGCCATTTTCCCGGTGTCCTGCGCATGCACAGTAGACTCCGGGTACAGACTAGTACCCAGAGTCTACTGCTGCCGTCAGTTAGCTGGTGGCCACCGGGGAGAGAGGAGGGGGACCCAGACGGGAAATGCATACAGGCCCCTTCCTCTATTAACACATGCAGCTGTACTGTACCTCAATGCAGCTAACCACAGAAAGCTGTTGTGTTTTCAGATTAAAAGTACCATATCTAGATATAAGGATTCCCTATATCATACCTCCCAACTTTGCTGTTCCAGGATGCGGGATATTGAGCACACCGAAGGCGATCCCAGGGAAAGGGGCGGAATCTCAGCGCACCCTGCCCTGTTCGCATCACCGTAGGGGGTGCCCAGCACTCTCCGAGACGCTGGGCTGCCCCCAGGCTCCCGCTACAAGGTGAATAGATGCTGTGCGCATGTGCTCGACATCTATTTTCCTGCTGCTAACTCATGGTGTATTCTCTCCCCAACTCCCCACCCACCACTGGACATAGTTGGGAGGTGTGCTATATACTCTATGTAATGTATAAAGGGTAATTTTGCTGTAACAAAAGTGTACACTAAGTATATAGGGAACCCTCATATCAGTGTGTGTCTGTAATTTTATATCATATATACATATATAATATATATATATATATATATATATATATAATTATATATCTATATATATATATACATATGTGAGTGCATTTTATTAAACAGCTTTTTTGAATGGGGGTCGTTTGCATATGCAGCGAGGTGACGATGTCTGGGCCAGGGGGATGTCAAAGAAAGAGCTGGGGCCCTGCCAATTTAATTTGTACTGGTCCTTAAAATTTCTGCTTCCCAGTGGTGCATACCCTCTCCATAGTTCAGGCTTACCTACCCTCCCGATTTGGCTGGGAGCCTCCCGAATATCGGGTACCACTCCTGGCCCCCCAGAAAGGCAGGCAAGCCTCCCGGTGGCCACTGCCCCCCCTGCAGTAACAATAGAAACCGGGGGGGTGACGCGATTCGCGCCATCGTGGCCCCGTTCCCTGCTTCACAATGCCGCTAATTTGGGCATTGTGAAGAGGGGGCGGGGTCACAATGATTCGGTCACGCCCCCAGCCCTGCCCCCAATACTTCATCATCGCCTGGCCATGCCCCACACTGTATACAGACATTCAGCTCCCTGGAGGGAGGGAGCTGAATGTCGGCAAGTATGCCATAGTTCAACATGGACTTACCCACCCAGGCATTGGAGATTGTCTATCCTTAACTCACGGTAATATACCACACTATGGGCCTGATTCTGAGACGGATGAAGTGGCAATGTCAAATGCAGTGGGGAAATGATTTTCATTTGCACATGCATCTGCATCCCGATTTTTGTGCAGTGCAGTGCAAATTTAGATGGAAATGTATGGGGCATTCTGGGTGGTGACTGGGAGCTAAGATGGGGGTGGCTAAATAAAAGCATTGAGTTTGCTGATAGTGCTTGCATTCTTAGATGCAGATCCGTTCACATAGTAGGCTAAATTCAGAAGAATAATCAGCATCTGCCATAGTTCTGGTGTAAGTTTCGATAATGGTGCATCTAAAGATGCGCCAAGCGTTTTTTCAGTGTTTATGGACGCTGAAAGTGGGAATCTCAGTCCTTGCACATTTGGATGCATGGATTTACACCAGAGAAGGGCTTTATAGTGCAATTTGCATACAGTACCAGACACAACTGTAGCAAAAGACACAGACATACAGTAGACACCACTTCTCCCGGCTTGGGCAGTCTGGACAGAATAAAGTTCCCCTGCTAGGGCATACTGTAACAGTTAAGTATATGGTTGTGAAATTAATCATTCTGTTTATTCTAATCTGTGCAACTGAATGTGGAGGTGTCTGATGGTATAATAGTGGCATGTGGAGGAGTCTGATGACATAATAATTAGAGATGAGCGGGTCCGGTTCTCAGAGAACTGGACCCATCCAAATATAGGGGATCCGAGTAGGATCTGAGTCCGGCTCGGGTTTTCCCGTCTAACTCGGAATCCAAAGCGAGGCAAAACGTCATCCTCCCGCTGTCGGATTCTCGCGGATTTTGGATTCTATAAAGGTCCCGGTCAGAGCCGTAACTAGACTTTCTGGTGCCCTGTGCCAGAAAGAGCATTAGCGCCCCTCCCCCCTATTTTCCACAAGACGTGCATCCGAAAAAGGGCCATGGCATCATGGGGAAGGGCCAGGGAAGAGATAGGAGAGGCCAGGAGATGCTGGGGATAAAAGAAGGGGAAGCTACAAGTGAGAATGATAATAAACAGAAAATTTACAGGCCCAAACATCGCCCCCTGCCCTGCGGTGCCCTGTGTGGTGGCACTGGTTGCAGTACCCTAGTTACGGCCTTAGTGATCGGCGGCATTTTCACTCCAGCTGTGGAGAGTGTACAGAACAGACGTGCTCTGTTCTTCTCTGTTTTCAAGGGTGCAGTGTTGTCGGGCTGGGTGCTGTGTCATCCAAGGGTGCTCTATCAATCCAGGGGTGCTCTTCCCCAGTGTAAAAAAATAAAAGTTAAAATTAATAATTATCTTTCCACAAAAAATAAAAATATAAAAATCTTTTTTTTTTTGTGTGTGTGTGTGTGCTAGCTACGCTGTTATTGTTCAGTGACACTGCCGGCCATCATCCATGTATTTGTGACTTTGCCGGTGGTTCGTCCGCACTTCGCAGGGGTGCTTTGTTGTCCATAAAGGGGTGCTGTTCCCAAGGTGTTGCTGCCTCATGCAGGGGTGCTCTTCCCCATTGTAAAAAAACGTATTGTTCGGTGACACTGCCGGCTAGACCGCAGTTTATCATCCAGGTATTTGTGACTCTGCTGGTGGTCCATCCACACTCCACAGGGGTGCTTTGTTGTCCATAAAGGGGTGCTGTGTTGTTCATCAAGGGGCTGCTGCCTCGTCCAGGGGTGCTCTTCCCCAGTGTAAAAAAAAAAATATTGTTCTGTGACACTGCCGGACAGACCGAAGTTTATAATCCACGTATTTGTGACTCTTGTGGTCCGCCTGCCCTCCGCAGGGGTGCTTTGTTGTCCATAAAGGGGTGCTGTGTTGTTCATCAAGGGGCTGCTGCCTCGTCCAGGGGTGCTCTTCACCAGTGTAAAAAAAGATATTGTTTGAGGTTCCATCTTGTAACTACCTCTTGCTTCAGCTGGTGGCAGGGCAAATTCAAGATTTATTGTAGGTGTTGCAATCTTCTACATGCACCTGCTGAATGGCGAAAGTGTCTAGAATGTTTTCGGGCCAGAGAGAGCATCTCCTGCATGGCCCTGTCAAATTTTTTAAAAATTTGCACCACGTTGATTGCGTGAGAAAAACATAGGACTTGTTGGAATTCACCCAGCTGTAATGCTCTGACAATATTGGTGGTATTGTCAGAAATTACGAATCCTGAGGAGAGTCCAAGCGGGGTAAGCCATTTTGCAATAGTTTTTATAAAAGGTTGTCAGTGGTATGCCTCTTAGTGAAACCGGTGATACACAGAGTAGCCTGCCTCTGAATGACCTGCGGTTTCTTAGATGTTGCTGCTGCTGTTTGTGCTGCTGAAGGCAATACACCCACCCAGAGGACTGTTACAGTCATGTAATCTTGCGTTTGCTCTGTACCGCTTGTCCACATACAGTGCATCCGGAAAGTATTCACAACGCTTCACTTTTTCCACATTTCGTTATGTTACAGCCTTATTCCAAAATGGAGTAAATTCATTTTTGTCCTCAAAATTCTACACACAATACTCCATAATGACAATGTGTAAAAAGTTTTTTGGAGATTTTAGCAAATGTAATAAATAAAAAACACTAAGAAATCACTTGTACATAAGTATTCACTGCAAAATTGAGCTCAGGTGCATCCTGTTTCCACTGATCATCCTTGAGATGTTCCTACAGCTTAATTGGAGTCCACCTGTGATAAATTCAGTTGATTGGACATGATTTTGAAAGGCATACACCTGTCTATATAAGGTCCCTAACTTGACAGTGCATGTCAAAGCACAAACCAAGCATGAATCCCAAAGAATTGTCTGTAGACCTCCGACACAGGATTGTCTCGAAGCACAAATCTGGGGAAGGGTACAGAAAAATATCTGCTGCTTTGAAGGTCCCATGAGCACAGTGGCCTCCATCATCTATAAATGGAAGAAGTTCGGAACCACCAGGACTCTTCCTAGAGTTGGCCGGCCATCTAAACTGAGCGATCGGGGGAGAAGAGCCCTAGTCAGGGAGGTGACCAAGAACCCGATGGTCAGTCTGTCAGAGCTACAGCATTCCTCTGTGGAGAGAGGAGAACCTTCCAGAAGGACAACCATCTATGTAACAATCCACAAAATGAGGCCTGTATATTAGAGTGGCCAGACGGTAGCTACTCCTTAATAAAAAGCACATGGCAGCCCACCTGGAGTTTGCCAAAATGCACCTGAAGGACTCTCTGGTCTGATGAGACAAAGATTGAACTCTTTGGTGTGAATGCCAGGCGTTATGTTTGGAGCAAACCAGGCACCACTCATCACCAGGTCAATACCATCCCTACAGTGAAGCATGGTAATGGCAGCATCATGCTGTGGGATGTTTTTCAGTGGCAGGAACTGGGAGACCAGTCAGGATAGAGGGAAAGATGAATGCAGCAATGTACAGAGACATCCTGGATGAAAACCTGCTATTGACCTCAGACTGGGATGACGGTTCACCTTTCAGCAGGACAAAGACCCTAAGCACACTGCCAAGATATCAAAGGAGTGGCTTCAGGACAACTCTATGAATGTCCTTGAGTGGCCCAGCCAGAGCCCAGACTTGAATCCAAATGAACATCTCTGGAGAGATCTGAAAATGGCTGTGCACCGACGCTTCCCATCCAACCTGATGGAGCTTGAGAGGTGCTGCAAAGAGGAATTGGTGAAACTGTACAAAGATAGGTGTGCCAAGCTTGTGGCATCCTATTCAAAAAGACTTGAGGCTGTAGGTGCATCAACAAAGTATTGAGCAAAGGTTGTGAATACTTATGTATGTATGATTTATTTTTATTTTTTTAATTAAATTTGCAAAAATAACAAAAAAACTTCTTACATGTTGTCATTATGGGGTATTGTGTGTAGAATTTTGAGGACAAAAATTTATTTATTCCATTTTGGAATAAGGCTGTAACATAACAAAATGTGAAAAAAGTGAAGCGTTGTGAATACTTTCCGGATGCACTGTATCTGTGGTTAATTAGACAGTGGGTACAACGGCATTTTGGAGGACACTAATTAATTTTTTTTAACATCCCTGTACACAGTGTACAGGCTGGGAATTGCTTTTCTAGAGAAGTAGAATCTAGATGTGATTTGGTAGCGGGGACACAGGACCTCAATTAACTCAATACCAGCATAGATGTTATGGCTTCAGTGATCCGCTGTGCAACTGGGTGACTGCTGTTTAACAGTAAATTGTTTTTTTAAACTAGTACTGGGATGAAGATCCACTCCCAAGAGCAGCAGCAGCAGGCGTAGCACTCAAGGATTCTTCTGGGGCAAGAACTGAAGTGAATGATTTAATATATTTTGTAAATGCCTCCTACCCTCCCGTCTTCGTTCATAAATTTGCTTCGGAATCAAAAAATGAAATTACATTTACTACTAATCAACCCTTCCTTTCCCTGCCTTCCACTGTACATACTCCAACTCCCTCAGGCCTCTTGAATATTAAAAACATTTGTTTCCCGATGTGCCATGTTGGGAAGTTGAACTGCCACAGCCGCTGAAATCTTCTACATGTGGTTGCTGAATACCAAATATGTCCAGAAATTACATACAGAGCGTAAAGCAGGCTGAGGTACACTGAGGCACGCCACCTGTTGTTGACAAATAACTTCCAGTAGGCCCAGCAAACATCATGAATGCTGGGAGTTCTAGTTCACATGGAGAGCTACAGACTGCTTTCCTCTGATGTAAACAGCAAGTCTTGGTCCCATTATCACTAACAACCTCCCTGAGCACATAGTAAACATCTGTTTACAGTGTGTACTAGCAGCACCTCCACAAGTAAGGCCACCACATTTCTATTAATTGTATATAAAACCTCCTCCAGATCAAAGATGTCTTTCATGAGCTGAATAACTTGTTCCTACATGGATCTTCCCTCATATTTTTTTTTAGAATCAAAACATTAAAATAAATAAATTAAAAATGAATCAATCCTTCCATCCTTTCCCTTACTTTAGTCCTTAAACATATTCCAGCTGCCTCGGACCTCTGATCTAGTTCTTGATTAATGAAAACATTCTTGATTTTTAAACTTCCTAGGGGTTGTATAGTTTATTAAACTGCCATCCTGTCTACCACTGCATTACCACTCTGTGCCATGTTGGAAGCTGAACTGCCACATGTTAGTGCCACCCACTGCTGTCGCTTAGCTTAGTCAGCCAGCTAGTTGGATGCAACCATTTGGCCTAAACTGGATGAAATCAATATTGTGAGCTGTGAAGTGGTCAAAATTGACTGTAAACGAGTGGAAATTAATGTTATTGAGGTTAATAATATTATGTGATTTTAGCTGTTTTTATGATTTTTTAGAAAAAAAAAACAGATCCAAAACCAAAACATGCAAGGGCGTTTTTTGCCAAAATCAAATTCAGATCCAAAACATGAAGGACATACAGATCCAAAACCAAAATACGGGGGTCGGCACACATCCCTAATAATAATGGCAGGCAGAGGAATCTGATAGCATAATAGTGGCATGTGGAATAGTCTGATGGCATAATAGTGGCATGCTGAGGAATTTACATGCTGTCCTTGCAGGGGTTCAGTCTACTGTTTTTTTTGTGCCGTTTATCACAGTGTCTGTCATGTGTATTTGCCCTTTGTTGACTTATGTTCATTCTTGTCTTGTGGTGTGTCAATCTATTAAGATCCATCAATATATTAAATTTCTCTTGTACTTTAACAAAGTAATTGTTTGAAAAAAGTATCTTAATTAATATAGCCTTCATCAACTGAATGGTTAAACACATTTAAACTAAAAATAATAATAATAATCCTAAAATAACACATATACAAAACAGGATTAATACTCAATCTCAGTAGTTAGATTATCTTTAAAAATAGCTTAATTTATATCATTTTCATTAAGGTAAAAGCTGGATTGGCATATCTATAAACACATTATTTTTTATTAATGTCACTCTGTGATGTTTATTTATTAATCAGGACAACCCTTTCTCTGGCTTTTTGGAGGTCCATGGCTAGTTAACTCCCTCTTCATCTATTGGCACATATTATTGCCAAGCTTCTCTGTTCACTGGGTACACCCACTTTGTTAGATGGTTACGTCACTTCAGTGGGCCCCTACTATTGCAATCTCCTGATGGGACCTTTATGGTCTGACACTGGTTGGAGCTAATTATTTCACTTGTGATTCAGTAAGGAGATCTGGAAACCATGCACTGTTTGGGGTCATGAGGACTGAGTTTGAGAACCTATGGTTTAAGCTATTTAGTTTTGTTTGTTGCTGTTTGTTTTTCCCATATATTGTTAGATGTTATCATACCATGCTTCAAAATACCTCCATTTGTGATTTATTTCAAATATTTTGTATGAGTGGAATTCTTTTGCCTGGTAATATGAATATATTTTTTCATATTATGAATGACTATCATATTTATATATTTATCTTGACATATTTTCTCACTACACATTCGTAGAATTTAATCGACACAACAACACACCGTCCGGTATTTATTTACTTTAATCACTAATTTTCCCATTTTCTTATTCACTTACTACATAGTTTTTATATGTATGTATCGTCTCTATTTCGCTGGGGGTGTTCAATAAATAACACTTTTTATTCATAAAATCAATAAAAGTAATATTTTAATAGTTCAATGCACCACACCTGAGATAATATCTTTCCTTTCTTTTTCTGAACCGAATATCGCCCTAAACAAACCGGTGAGCCAGCCTATTCTGCCCAGCATCCAGACTGTGACCCTACAAACTTTTGCCACTCCTCAGGTAGGTACCATTATCAAAGCTTTGTGTTGAGGAGTAATACATATGTAGCAATATTCTTGCTGGGTGGTGCACATATGTCAATTTTAGATAAGAATTGTATTCTTTATATAGCACTTTTCACCCAATCATTTGTACCTTATGCTGAGTACACACCAGGGCCGGCCCGAGCCTAATTTTTTTGGTGAGCGGATATAAATTTTGGCGCCCCTTATGAAATATCCCCGATTTTTCGGCGACAGAAAAAGGCTATTTAATTGCACTGCTTTTCCCCGTGCAACGGGGATTTTTTTTACGGTAATTAGTCACGGGGGAAACCCTGCATCTAATTGAATAACCCCCATAGGCTACGCATTAAAAAAAAAAAACATTAGCCCCCATGTGAAAATAATTATGCTTTTATGCTTTGCAAAAAAAAAAACACATAGGCCCCACATGAATATGTATGAAGTCCTTATACAGCAGGACCACCCTGGGTGCTAAGTTACAATTATACCCAAAGATACATATTCAGGGATAGGGTGACAGCACTGGGTGACAGGGAGAGTGTGACAGCACTGGGTGACAGGGAGAGGGTGACAGCACTGGGTGACAGGGAGAGAGTGACAGCAGTGGATGATGACATGGAGAGGGTGACAGCACTGGGTGACAGGAAGACGGTGACAGCAGGGAGAGAGTGACAGGGAGAGAGTAACAGGGAAGGGGTGACATCAGTAATGCCCTTTCTAATACATTATGCCACACACATGTAATGCCCTTTATAATGTATTATGCCTCAGAAATGTAGTGCCCTTTATAATGTATTATGCCACACACATGTAATGCCCTAATACATTATGCCACACATGCAATGCCCTTTATATTGCATTATGCCACATGCATGTAATGCCTCCCCCCAGTGTCAGAACAAGAGTGGTGGGCCCAGGTGCAAGAACATGTTTCCCCCCCCCCGCCTCCTGTCCCGTGTATCCTGATGAAGGGAATGTAACCCCGAAACGTTGAACATAAAACGTTTGTTTACGGAGGTAGAAGTCTCTGGAGTGACGCCTATTTACCAGAATATATATATATATATATTTATATTTATATATATATAAACTGAAGTATATGCCAGTCTTTAAATAAAGTAAAAATACGCTATGACTTACCACACTGTCTCTCAGGCTGTAGTTCTTGTCTTCCGTCTTTTGTGCAAGGTCTTCTTGATGACAGTGCCCAGCCTCCTTCATCTTCTGCCTCATCACCTTCCCCTGCCCCAGCCTCCTTCATCTGCTTCTGCCCCTTCACCTTCCTCTGCTTCCAGCCCGTTACCTCCTACCCCCAATCACCTCTGCCTCCAGCCTCTCTCATCATCCTCTGCTTCCTGACCCCATCACCTTCCTCTGCCTCTAGCCTCCTTCATTATCCTCTGCCCCCTTCACCTGCCTCTGTGACCTGTCACCTTCTGCCCCTCAGTCCTCATCACCTTCCTCTGGCCCAGCCTCCATCTTCTTCTGCCCTCTTCACCTTCATGTACATAGAGTCTCCCGCAGCCCTGTCACCACTTCACACTGCCGGGGCCCACCCGCTCCTATTGCTACTCCCTCCAGCGACGCATGACGTCATCACGCGCGCCGCATCCAAAACAAACTTTATTGAGCATAGGGGATGGCCCGCTGTTCAACAAAGTTTGTTTAGGACGCGGCAAGCGCCGCTGGAGGGAGTAGCGATAGGAGCGGGCGGGCCTCGGTGGGCTTCCTCATTGAGTCAAGGTCCGGGACCTGGAATTCCTGGAGCCGAGACTGCAGTAGAAAGTGGCGCAGCAGCATTGTGATGCCGGCTGCGCCCTTACAGCTTGGCGCCGTACGCAGCTGCGTACTTGGCGTAACGGGAAGGCCGGACCTGGTACACACTGGCAGATATATTGGCCAATCAGTTGATCGGCCAATATATCAGGTGCCCGTCAGCCAGTGTGAACCCGCGATATGTCTGTGATTGACGTCGTTCACAGACATATCGCGTTGGCTCTGCTGCACAGCTGATGGCAGATATATCTGCAGATATATCTGTCCATTATTCTGTGTACTTGCTGCAGAGGCCGCAGGAGGGGGGCGCGACACGTAACCCGGTTAGTGGGACTCGCGGTGGGAGGACAGATGATGGTTGTTCAGTGTGTATGAACAACCATCATCTGCAGATATACTGTATCTGCAAATCACTCCATCTGCAGATATATTTTTCAGGTGTGTACCCAGCTTTAGATTGAATTATTGGTAAAGTACTTATTTCTGCCGCCTCATAGATAATATAAGTTTCAGGTTAATTTGTGCAGCTAAAAATCCCCACAAACAACATTAATGCCAGATAGGAATAATTTCCATTCTTTACCAATAATTGGTTTTGCAGACCAGAAGCCTAGTCTGGTGAATCTACCAGGTCCAACCATTATCCTATATTTGATCACATTGTATATCTGTTGCTGGACTGTTGGAGTATTTGCCTTTGGGGGACCTGATAGATCTAGGTCAGGGGTAGCCAACCGTGGTCCTCGAGAGCTACTAACAGTTCACGTTTTCCAGATCATTTAGCTGGTGCACGGTTGTAGTCAGGGCTGGCTCCAGGGGTCTGAGCACCTTGTGCTGGCCCGGTACGCTGCGCGCGACTGAAATTGGGGGACGTGGCCTCATTACCATAGGTCATGCCACTGCATGATGTTATTTGGAGGCGTGCCCAGCCCTCCGTGCACCCGGCATCCATTCACACTCCGGGGGTCCGGCACTGCCGCACAGCTGCTGCGGCGGGGGTCCTCAACCTGCCGATTTCACCACCCACGGGCCACTTCGGCCCACGGGTGGAACAGCGGGACAGTATTGTCCCTCTATGGGTCGCACCCCTGTTCGACCGCACTGGTCGAACACCCCTAGAGCTGGCCCTGGATGTAGTCATTACTTACTAACACATTTGAAAAGATCCACTGGTGGAGCTAATTATTTTGCTTGTGATTCTGTGAGGAGTAGAAGAAAAGAGAGTGGTTGTATATATTAGGTGCACAAGAGCCACATTAAGTAAAACTTTGTTTTTAATTGAATGTTTAAAATTGTTGTCTAAACGTTCAGACGTTCAGTGTATGCAGATCAATCATCCCCGAACATGGCAACCTGACGGCGGTTGTCAGGTTGACCATCATGTTCGGGCGATGATTGATGTTAAAAACGACCAGCAGGCGCGCGCATCGCTGGTCGTTTTTAACCTTTTACTGCCCGATTTGCGGGTGATTACCAAGCGATGGAGTGATAATGACCGTCGTTATTGCTCCATCGTATAGGTTTAATCGCCTAGTGGATGGGCAGCATTACTCTCTGTTAATGTTTCTTTATATCTTTTGTTTATTTATTATTATTATTTTTTTTTTATTATTAGTTTCCACTCAAATATGTGAATATTAGATAAATCTCTGCATTTACTTATCAATCTGAAAAGGAATAAGATGATTTTTAAATGCTGATTGAAACTATATCCCTTTTTATATATACATTTTCTTTGTAAAAGCTATATGTCCTTCTATAGATGAAGCCCAGGTTGGAGAATATTTATATGAAGAAGGATATATTCTAGGTTGAGAGCTTAAAGAATACAAACACTAGGAATGTAAAAAGATCGCTTTTAGTTTTAAACAGGAGGCTTTTTGTATTTTAATATTTATATTAATATTATCATTATGATAATATTTGTATGTAAATTCACTACGCTATTATTGTGTTTTAATATTATGCCAGTTTCAAATAGCAGAAATGGGCCCATCATAAATCAGTAAAACCTTTATTGTCATTTGTTCAAAAATAGTTAAATCCTGTACTTACCAATCCTGATACGATCTTTAGAGAACATTTAAGGATAGATTCTTTTACAAATAGACTTAAAATTGCATTTATTTCTATTGATGTCTTAAATCTATTGATCAAAGTTACCACTTTGACAACCTGCTGCTTAGAAAACCTACTTATATTTAATATCACTTTTATATGTATTTAGCTAGAAAGCATTATGTTTTCCTGTTCTGATTGTAAATAAAGATAGGGCAAATATTTAAGGACAACAGAGAATTGCACTTAAAAAATGTAACAAATGCAACATCAATCACATCACTTTGCAAGTTACAGTCACTTACAGCTTGCTCGATAATGGCATATGGCACCGGGATAAGACTCCACTGCAGTCATCATAACAGTTCCATCTGAATGACGAAACATCTGCTAGTGGTGGTGGAACAGCTGGGGGCAGACAAGGTTCTACCAGGAACCAGGAAAAGCACAGACACATTCCTCCAGACACTAGTAAAGCTGGTGCAGAATGGACAACAAGACTCCAGGTACGGTATCCTACGTTTGTAAGATAGCTCTGTGGTAAGGGTGTTACTGTATAGGGGAATTGAAGCGAGGGATTCTAGTCATGTGTGGTACTGATGTATGTTGTGTTGGAGGGGTGCACCCATATATTATATTCCCCACCACACACACATACACACCAAATCAATCATACAGTATTATCAGTTTTATCTGAATAAACCCACAACTAATTACATTATTTCTGAAAAAGGTTAAGAAATAAATTCAGCCACCGCCATCATCATTCCTAACAATAACCTTAGGCCTAGAACTGATTGAAGGTGTACAACATACTGTATATCCCTGTTTTATCAACTCAGTCTTCCGTACATTAATATTCATTATTGTAGGTCCTATAGGCGCCGGATATTTCTGATCATAATGAATCACCCCAAATTTAAAGCCAATATGGAGCATGCAATTCCAGTACTTGACCTACATGTCCTAATTACCACCATTACACAGAAAGTATGCGAGCTTGTATAATGCATACCAGACATGTTTTCTAATTACTTATATAGTCTGTCCGGTTTCTTTCTGTCTTAAAACCTAATGAACAATCACTAGTATCTCACCAATAATACAAGTTCTACTAAGTCTAGGAGAATAGAGATAGTCTCCCAGCTGTCCCATCTGCCAAGCTGTCCCAACCTTTCCAGAGAAGCAGTACGGTTCTGATGGCCGAGGTAGCCCGGAACCCAAAATAAAGGTATATTACTGTCACATTGCCATAAGGTGTATATACACGTAAAGATTTTGTGTAATGAACGATTTTTACAATGATGAACGAAAAATGTTCCTTCCCTTAATGAAAATCGTTATGTCGGACAGTCTGAAATGGACGATGAACGATAACTACAAACGGGAGCACGCTTGAACGATTATCGTTCATTGTTATAACTCAGAAACTGAACGATTTTTTGAACGACTGAACGATAACGACGTCGTTAACGAAAAATTGTTCCAAAAATCGTTACGTGTGTATGCACCTATAGGCATTACTGCTCAATTACAGTGTCATAAGCATAGATAAGGTCCCCAAGTATATCCTCCAATAATCACTGTGAGGAGCACCGTTACATAAGGCAATGGGTAGGCAGGATGTCATAAGTACAGATATGTTACCAAGGGGTCTATTTACTAAGCAGTGTTAGGAGACAGAGTGAAAAGTGATAAGAAAGTGATAAGGTGCCAGCCAATCAGCTCCCAACTGCCATCTCACAGGCTGTGTTTGAAAAATGACATTTAGGAGCTGATTGTCTGGCACCTTATCACTTTCTTATTACTTTTCACTCTGTCTCCTAACACTGCTTAGTAAATAGACCCCCAAGTACTGTATCTCCTCTTTCAATCACTGTGATGAGCACTGCTACGCATGAGAAGGGGAATGTCATACACACATACATTATCACCATATTACTCCTCTTATAACTTCTATGAAGAGCATTGCTGTACAAGGCAATGTGAATAAATCAATTAAATAGTAATGCAAAGGTCCAGATTCCAAAGGGAGGTTGATGAGGGATCCAATTCAGAGGCGTTAATTCCAGTAGTATGGGGTTATTTTTAAATGTAATTTGAGGCGAAAAGTCTGGATCCGCGATACTTTTTCGCAGATGACGTCATTTTTGCGTGTTACGCTTTTACCCCGTATTCAATTTGAAAGACTTTCCGCCTAGGCAGAAAGTCAATGCAATGTAATAGGCGAAAAAGTTTCGCCTATGAATAGCAGGTGGAAAAAAGTGCAGAATTGGGGTTTTGGGGTGCAATGTTGCGGGTACCCCCCTGCAGCCTTCAGACAGTCCCCCAAAGATAAACTGCGTCAAAATAAAAAAAAAAAAACACTTAAGAACACCCCAAAAAATCACTTTCATTTTGGGGGTGAAAATAAAAATGTTGGGGGACAAAGTTAAAAACTAGCAGGTGTTTGCGGCAGGTGGATTTTTCACAATTTTTTCAACTTCACTAGCAACTTTTAAATATGCAGACCCCCATTTTCAAGTACCCCAAATTTGCTGGGATAAGCTATTTTCTGAAAATAAATACTCCTAAATACTATTCTGCATCACGTATAGAAAAATGTCAGAACATCATTTGGGGGGTGACAGGCTGATTTCCCCAAAACTGACAGTACTTTCCACCTGTTCAAGTTTCGCCGGGTCCTGTTTTCGCGTACTTTCAAATTGATTACGGTGTAAAGCGTGCACACGCGCGATACTTTTCCACCTACAAATCAGGCGAAGAAGGCGGAAAGTCCGGGCCACGAAAAAGTATCGCGGCTCGGCTCAAATATTGAATACGGCTCTAAGAGGGAATTCAATTAGCCATGGGAACCCTGCGTACTAATTACCAGAGGCAGTCTCAGGAGTTGCGTGAAAAAATAAAGATTCTGCATCTTTACATATGGAAAGACCCATTGAGTCCGCATTTTACTCTGAATTAAAGGGTTAGCACGTGTTAATCCAGTTTTTAGGCTAATTCATTGAATAGTTATTCCTGGGTGGCAGGGTCAATTAGATGTGAGGTATATCTCGCAGCTAATTGAATTCCCCTCTAAGAGGGAACTTCAGTTCAGTACAAAGTTCCAGTTGAACCTAACACAATGTGCAGCTTCACATTCCGCCCATTGTAGTATGAAAATCTTATTTATTTGTTATCTCTTGCTCATGCCACTATGGCGTCAAGCTAAAACAATCGCAATTTCCCTGGCTGGTAAAATTGCAAAACATAAATTGCAAACATATAGTTTCAATCAAAATGTTTTTTTCTTTTTTGACAAGGTGAGACCTGTATGAGGATCACATACACCGGACCACCGACTGCATTTATACTGTGCCATCACTCTCTAGCTCAATCACTCTTCAGCTGATTTGGGATGGAGCAGTACACGGACATGGACTCCAGGAGAACACTCATCTATGCAAAGGACTGCTTTTGCTAATGGGACTCACGGTCAATAAAGTCTGGGAAATCCCTAACACGCATTGTTGGTGCATGATATCCTAGTCCTGGTGTATATTCTGATGACGGGGATTCGTACCCCAAAACGTTGAGAATGAGAAATTAACACTGAATTTGCTTCACCGGTCAACCAGCCTCTGAGTGACACCTTGAGTCTGCGTTTTATATATATATATATATATATATATATATATACATACAACACATGAATCCGGCACTCGGTGTAACATTGGATACTTAGCTGGTTGCCCCCACAAAGTTTGAAGATATAGAACCCATTTGGTGTAGCACTCCACGCTGTAGAAATAAGACGCTCACTCGGCTTGAGATGTCAACGTTTCAATGCCATTAAAAAAGCATTTTCATCAGTCCTGATGAAAATGCTTTTTTAATGGCATTGAAACGTTGACATCTCAAGCCGAGTGAGCGTCTTATTTCTACAGCGTGGAGTGCCACACCAAATGGGTTATATATATATATATATATATATATATATATATATATACAGGGCCGGCTCCAGGGATCAGAGCACCCTGTGCCGGCCCATCATATGGCGCCCTCTCATCGCGACCGAATTTTGGGGCGTGACCTAATTACCATAGGCCACACCCCCTAAGTGACGTTATTTGGAGGCGTGCCCGCATGGCACGCCTCCAAATAACGTCAGGCTGGGGGTAAAGCCCAGCAATCCGTCACTGGCTGGGCTTCCCCCAGCCCTCTTCCGTCAGTGAATGGATGCCGTGCGCATGCGCGCGGCATCCATTCACACTCCGGGGGTCCCCAACCTCCCAATTAGACCACCCGCAGGCCACTTCGGCCCGCGGATGGAGCAGCGGGACAGTACTGTCCCGCTGAAATGGGGATGCTGGGGAAGGATGCCGCCCTCTAGGGGTGGCGCCCTTGTGCGACCGCACTGGTCGAACACACCTAGAGCCAGCCCTGTATATATATATATATATATATATATATATATATTGCATCTGTTTTGCATCTGTACTTGCTATTCTGTTTTATAAAAACAAGAAAAAAAATTTGATTGAGACTATATGTTTGCAATTTATGTCTATATATAAACACCTCATCCATTAACGCTGTTTTTTGTTTCCTTTTTATCTTTTCTTTATCTTTTCTTTAAATATATTTATGAGATCAATTGGGAGATATTGAGGAATTACTGGTGATAAAATTGGAGAAGCAGGTATGAAGGATAGGCTACTGAAGTGTCAAGGAAACAAGGGTAGAATACACCAACACCAAATTCTCAACATCAAGAAAAATATAATTTAGTTGCATATGCACTATAAATATGGTAAAATCACTGTGCTTATGTAAAGTGGAGCAGCTCCGTACAATCGGACAAATTTAAAAATTAAAAACAGAGCGCTATTAAACTAAAAAGTGTATGTGAAAAGTTTTAAATGTATATAAATAATGAAATGCAATGCCATAAAATATATATATACATTTAAAACTTTTCACATACACCTTTTAGTTCAATAGCGCTATGTTTTTCATTTTTAATTTTACATATGCACTATGCTAGAGAGTATAGCATATATTTATGCAAATATCTTTTGTATAAATGTTGTTTCCCATCAATATAGGGAAAGAAAAAGAGGGCACTCACCAAAAGCAGCAGGCTTGTTAGTTTATTTCCAGTGTCTTAATCACACATAAATTACCATCAACGTTTCAGTCCCGAGGGACCTTTGTGAAGACTCCAGCAAGGTAATCACATTACGTCATACAGACACATCAAGCGGTGTATATATTAGATACAATTAAGTAATAAAAAAGTCTTTAAAAATGTTGTTTCTTCTAATAAATTAAAAATAGTGCTGTTTGCAATAGAGTTTGCAAAGTTCTCAATTCTAAGTTATTTCTAGTTCCAATGTAAAAACTGTTTGTTCCTTGGATTATGTAAGTCTACTTGCAATGCTTATTAACTTAGTTATCTAAATCTAGTTGCAATGCTAACTTAGTTATCTAAATCTAGTTGCAATGCTTACTTAGTTCTCTAAATCTAGTTGCAATGCTTACTTAGT
The DNA here is from genome assembly GCA_031769625.1 of Taudactylus pleione. Classification (NCBI taxonomy): domain Eukaryota; kingdom Metazoa; phylum Chordata; class Amphibia; order Anura; family Myobatrachidae; genus Taudactylus; species Taudactylus pleione. The sequence goes on along the minus strand of JAUIMM010000153.1, from coordinate 8,493,800 downwards.
TATCTAAATCTAGTTGCAATGCTTACTAACTTAGGCCCTCATTCAGAGCCGTACGCTCTGAGCAGAGCGCAAGCTCTGAATGAGGGCCGTCCTCCATAATTATGGAGCGTCCTCCTGGACGCTCGTATAGCTGTGGGTCACCACCCACAGCCTATACGAGCGTGCAGGTTGATGGTCGCGATGGTCTTGACCATCGCGACCATCGCCACTGCGAGCCGGAGCCTGCGGTTGAGTTTTTCGACCGCAAGGCCCGGAGTGATTTTGGCTCTATCAGAGCCAAAATCACTCCCACTGACATCACTAGTGATGTCAGTGGGCCGGCTTCTGATGGTAGGCGTTCCCTTGGGAACGCCCCCGTCTGGGAGGCACACCCCCGGCACGCCCACCAAAGGGGGCGTGCTGTCAATCAACATCGACAGCACGCCCCCTTTGATCAGACACAACGAGCGAAGGAAAGTCCTTCGCTCGTCGCGTCTGGCGCATGCGCACGACGGAGCTCCCGCCGTCTTGCGCATGCGTAGTGCACAACATCGACCCACTTGCGAGCGGACAGCTGCTTGCGAGTGGGTCTGAATCAGGCCCTTAGTTTCTTTAGACAAATGCCCACATTAAAAATACTAATTTGTTTTTAGCCTGGCTAGAATCTTGTAAACTCTGGCAGTCTGCAGACAGAGGGGTCTATTCATCAAACCATATTTTTAGTTTTTCATGCAATTTTTAACATATTTATGTATGTCTTGTATTCATTAAAAGACTTAACGCAGGTGATATGACTAATATCTCCTGGTTAATTCAGTCACCATTACTTTCCACACTCCCCATATAGTAATATTACTGTATTCATCAAACACCAATTGATATTGTAAATGTACGCCATCTCCAGACGGAGTACAGCCCCCGAAAGAACTCACAAGCTGCCGTTTAGACAGCAGTTTGTGTTGCAGCGGGATTCACTTACCTGCTCTACATCGCCCCCTCCTCTGGCTTCCAGGTCTGGCTGCACTGTTCACGACGCTGCTGCTGCTGCCGGGAAACGTCTCCCCTCTGTTCCCGGGTGGCACTTGTAAGTGCTGCTTCAATTTACTGTTTATTTACTATAAATAGTTAATTGCAGAAGCACTTACAAGTGCCACCCGGGAACAGAGGGGAGACGTTTCCCGGCAGCAGCAGCAGCATGTTGCGGCTGGGAGAAGATAGGAAAGTATTAAAAAAAAAAAAAGTCTGCAGCACCCTCTGCCCAGCTCTCCCTGTCCCTGCTTGTAACTGTAAGGCAGAGCAGGTCCACCAGCAAGGGTCTGCGCCAGCGGCTGCCGCACATCTGACAGCCGGGCAGTCCCGGCCAGGGAGGGAGGGAGATTTGCTGGGGACATAGGATGCAGGAGAGGGGTCCGGAGCTGCCGCCACTGCCGTTCAAAACACAGTGAATGGAGCAGGTAGCGGCTCGGAGCCACGCCGCCGGAGGGGACAGATCTTTGCACGGGAGACGAAGGTCGGCAGTGTTTGTAGGTAGGGATAAAAATGACAGCTTTTCGGAATAGATACTTATGGAGAGGAGGAATGATGAATTCCTCTGATAATTAGGTAAAACACCATGCGAGTTCTAAACCTAATTATCTCCAGAGAATTTTAAGTAATGATGAATAGGCCCCACATTCTGTGCATATTGTTGACAACTAACATAACCCATACATGCAAATGTTATGTTTGACATTACAACAAGTGTGAGTGAAAAAAGGCCTGATTCAGCCTTGACTTTCATTCATTCAGTTGTTTACAGACAGTGGTGGGCAATGTGTAGAAGCTAATTGTGCTTGTATATATATATTGGACTGAAATTCAGGGTCATATCACTGCAGAGTGACAGTTTTATTAAATGGGAATGATTACTTTTGTTTTGTACCTCAAATGACCCTAGAGAATAATTAAAGTGCTGCACTGTGCTTAAATGATTACTCTCATCTAGGTATCACAAAAAAACCTGAAATACTTAGTACTCCATGCTATAAATTTCTGGCTTCAAGATTTAAATGTTTAAAGAAAAAGTTTTCTGCAACTGCCATGTTGATAATGTGACCCCCATGTAACAATTAGGATGCCCCTGAAACCCCTCACACACTGTGAGCTGGCAGAATGTGCATTTTAACCTCTCCCAACAGGCCAGTTTGTTCCAAAGGCAAAAGGGCATTGCCCAGTTGGTTGGGGGTGAGGTGAAGGAAGACTGAGGTATAGGTGGGCATAGCTGGTCTTTATTGAGGCATTAGCAGAATACTTAAATCAGTTTTAAGACGTATGAAGTGATCTACTCTGAATGTTCAGCTCTACTTTTACTTTGCCTTGATAACCAATGCATTTTGCCTAATGCAGATCACAAGGTGTAATACAGTCTATACCAAGGATGGAGCCATTCCAATACATGCTCTGGTGAATAAGGAATGGAAGAGTTGGATGACAGACAAGCAGAAAAGGAATGGGGAACACGTTTGTATCACACGTGAAGATTTTATACAGTATTTCATAACAACATTGTATTAGAAAGAAATGTGTTTTGGCGGAGTGCAGAAGCATAATTGTGAAAAATAAAGAAAGAAAATAGTAATAAAAAATACAAAACTACTACTCCTACTAGTAGTCTAGTAATAACTATTATGTCATCAGTAGACAATGATACCTTCCAACAGCCCAACTGCAAGGGGTGCATAGGCTGTGTGACACCCTTATATGATAATGCCAAGGAATAATAATAATTCCTACCTGCTGCTAACTCCTATCATCATTTTATCCATGTACCTCACATGTGTTTTCTTCCCCTCTTTGATCATTATTTCTTTACTTCATATTAACTGACTCTTGTGGTAAAGTGGATACAGTATCTGGTTGTGAATCAAAATGCATAATGAAATACAGTTATGTTATAGAATATTAGATCTGTTCATCATACTTGACAAAGTTTGCTCTTTAATTTAGAAGTGAATTTAAAAGCAAACGTGTAACAAACTATTCTTCACCACTGTCACCAAAGATGCTAAATAGCACCTATTGAGACCATTCAAAGACCCCAAATACCTTCAGCAGGACTAATCGGGGGTACCCATAGTGAACCCCCATGTCAGAGCATCTTTTGGGGCTGTCAGGCTGATTTCCCAAAAATGACACGACTTTCGCCTGTTTGCGTTTCGCAGGGGTCCCGTTTTCACCAATTTGGAATTGTATACGGGGATAAGCGGGGAGGCGCGTAATACTTTTTCGCATCTGAAACCAGCGATGACGGCGAAAAGTCCGGCAACTGACTTTTCGCCTTAAATTGAATACGGGCCTTAGTAGTAAAATGGGTGTACAGTACATTGCTCAAAAGAAAAATACACATAATTCCACACATACAGTATGCAGAGCCATATACATCTTGAATCCATCCCCTCCTGCCAGTGTCTATGGTATACCCAATCGTACTTGTATTTCAGTATTAGAGCAGTGCCGCAGAGTCGTGATTTGTAAAGTCCCCTACATTCCTACTGGATATGCTCCTGCTTTACACAAGTTATCATCATCACTGCATAATATATATATATATTATATATATATATAAAAAAAAAAAAAAAAAGTCAGTGCGCTAGTAGAAAATAGTCAATGAAATAGGACAGGATACCGCAGTCCTGAAGTGATTTCACAGAGACACACTAGACTGTGTCTTTGGTTTCAATTGAAATCTTAATAGTGCACAGGCCAGCAGCCACAGCAAATAAGCTGGCGTCTTCCCGTCACACTGACGAAGTCCATGGACGAAACATGTTGGGGCGTGGCCTGGCGTGACCCTCTGTTACTGCTTGACTGGCTGGATTGGATCCTGGAGACGTTCGGGTGAAACACCAGCCTTATTGTTATTTTTATCACTGTTTATGCTTGCGGTGGTTTTAGAAAGCTTAATTTGGTCTCTGTTTTTTATGTAATAAAACTTTTGTCTATATTTGAAGCACGATGTGGCGCTCCCATTTTGTGCTTTAATATATATATATATATATATTAGGGGTGAGCGGGTTCGGATTTCTGAAATCCGAACCCCCCCGAGCCCCCCCGATCTGAGTCCGATCCGAGTCAGGCTCGACTTTTCCCGCCTGACTCGGATCTGAAATCGAGGCAAAACGTCATCATCCCGCCTTCCGAGTCTCGCGGGTTTTGGATCCTATATAAGGTACCCGCGTCGGCGCCATTTTCTCACTCGGCTGTGGACAGTGAAGAGGGAGGGTGGGAGTTAGGGCTGTGTAGTGTAGTGTAGTGAAGTGCTGCTGTTGTCCACTACTTCAAAGTCCATAGGGGCTGGCTGTGTTGTGCTGTGCTGCTGTTGTTAATAGGGGCTGTGTCCACTACTTCAAAGTCCATAGGGGCTGGCTGGACTGTGTTGTGCAGTCAGTTCTCCATAGGGGCTGTGTCCACTCCAAAGTCCTGTGCAGTGTCCCAGTCCTAAAGGAGTGCTGTAGTGTTGTCCAGGGGGTGCTCTGTCCATCAGGGGTGCTCCCCCCAAGTGCTAAAAAAATAATATATTTTCTGTGTTTGTGAATTGTGTGCGCAGTAGCCGCACGTACATCAACAAAGTAGTGCCAAGCGTGCGCCTGTGTCATAAGTCAAGGGCCGGCTGGCTTGACCGTTAAAGGGTGCTGTAACCCCCAAAGTACACTCCAGTCCAAACCAAAAAAAAAATTATTTTCTGTGTTTGTGAATTGTGTGCGCAGTAGCCGCACGTGCATCAACAAAGTAGTGCCAAGCGTGCGCCTGTGTCATAAGTAAAGGGCCGGCTGGCTTGACCGTTAAAGGGTGCTGTAACCCCCAAAGTACACTCCAGTCCAAACCAAAAAAAAAATTATTTTCTGTGTTTGTGAATTGTGTGCGCAGTAGCCGCACGTGCATCAACAAAGTAGTGCCAAGCGTGCGCCTGTGTCATAAGTAAAGGGCCGGCTGGCTTGACCGTTAAAGGGTGCTGTAACCCCCGAAAGTACACTCCAGTCCAAACCAAAAAAAAATTATTTTCTGTGTTTGTGAATTGTGTGCGCAGTAGCCGCACGTGCATCAACAAAGTAGTGCCAAGCGTGCGCCTGTGTCATAAGTAAAGGGCCGGCTGGCTTGACCGTTAAAGGGTGCTGTAACCCCCAAAGTACACTCAAGTCCAAACCAAAAAAAAAATTATTTTCTGTGTTTGTGAATTGTGTGCGCAGTAGCCGCACGTGCATCAACAAAGTAGTGCCAAGCGTGCGCCTGTGTCATAAGTAAAGGGCCGGCTGGCTTGACCGTTAAAGGGTGCTGTAACCCCCAAAGTACACTCCAGTCCAAACCAAAAAAAAAATTATTTTCTGTGTTTGTGAATTGTGTGCGCAGTAGCCGCTCGTGCATCAACAAAGTAGTGCCAAGCGTGCGCCTGTGTCATAAGTAAAGGGCCGGCTGGCTTGACCGTTAAAGGGTGCTGTAACCCCCAAAGTACACTCCAGTCAAAACCAAAAAAAATATTATTTTCTGTGTTTGTGAATTGTGTGCGCAGTAGCCGCACGTGCATCAACAAAGTAGTGCCAAGCGTGCGCCTGTGTCATAAGTAAAGGGCCGGCTGGCTTGACCGTTAAAGGGTGCTGTAACCCCCAAAGTACACTCCAGTCCAAACCAAAAAAAAAATTATTTTCTGTGTTTGTGAATTGTGTGCGCAGTAGCCGCACGTGCATCAACAAAGTAGTGCCAAGCGTGCGCCTGTGTCATAAGTAAAGGGCCGGCTGGCTTGACCGTTAAAGGGTGCTGTAACCCCCGAAAGTACACTCCAGTCCAAACCAAAAAAAAATTATTTTCTGTGTTTGTGAATTGTGTGCGCAGTAGCCGCACGTGCATCAACAAAGTAGTGCCAAGCGTGCGCCTGTGTCATAAGTAAAGGGCCGGCTGGCTTGACCGTTAAAGGGTGCTGTAACCCCCGAAAGTACACTCCAGTCCAAACCAAAAAAAAATTATTTTCTGTGTTTGTGAATTGTGTGCGCAGTAGCCGCACGTGCATCAACAAAGTAGTGCCAAGCGTGCGCCTGTGTCATAAGTAAAGGGCCGGCTGGCTTGACCGTTAAAGGGTGCTGTAACCCCCAAAGTACACTCCAGTCCAAACCAAAAAAAAAATTATTTTCTGTGTTTGTGAATTGTGTGCGCAGTAGCCGCACGTGCATCAACAAAGTAGTGCCAAGCGTGCGCCTGTGTCATAAGTAAAGGGCCGGCTGGCTTGACCGTTAAAGGGTGCTGTAACCCCCGAAAGTACACTCCAGTCCAAACCAAAAAAAAATTATTTTCTGTGTTTGTGAATTGTGTGCGCAGTAGCCGCACGTGCATCAACAAAGTAGTGCCAAGCGTGCGCCTGTGTCATAAGTAAAGGGTCGGCTGGCTTGACCGTTAAAGGGTGCTGTAACCCCCGAAAGTACACTCCAGTCCAAACCAAAAAAAAATTATTTTCTGTGTTTGTGAATTGTGTGCGCAGTAGCCGCACGTGCATCAACAAAGTAGTGCCAAGCGTGCGCCTGTGTCATAAGTAAAGGGCCGGCTGGCTTGACCGTTAAAGGGTGCTGTAACCCCCGAAAGTACACTCCAGTCCAAACCAAAAAAAAATTATTTTCTGTGTTTGTGAATTGTGTGCGCAGTAGCCGCACGTGCATCAACAAAGTAGTGCCAAGCGTGCGCCTGTGTCATAAGTAAAGGGCCGGCTGGCTTGACCGTTAAAGGGTGCTGTAACCCCCAAAGTACACTCAAGTCCAAACCAAAAAAAAAATTATTTTCTGTGTTTGTGAATTGTGTGCGCAGTAGCCGCACGTGCATCAACAAAGTAGTGCCAAGCGTGCGCCTGTGTCATAAGTAAAGGGCCGGCTGGCTTGACCGTTAAAGGGTGGTGTAACCCCCAAAGTACACTCCAGTCCAAACCAAAAAAAAAATTATTTTCTGTGTTTGTGAATTGTGTGCGCAGTAGCCGCACGTGCATCAACAAAGTAGTGCCAAGCGTGCGCCTGTGTCATAAGTAAAGGGCCGGCTGGCTTGACCGTTAAAGGGTGCTGTAACCCCCAAAGTACACTCCAGTCCAAACCAAAAAAAAAATTATTTTCTGTGTTTGTGAATTGTGTGCGCAGTAGCCGCACGTGCATCAACAAAGTAGTGCCAAGCGTGCGCCTGTGTCATAAGTAAAGGGCCGGCTGGCTTGACCGTTAAAGGGTGCTGTAACCCCCGAAAGTACACTCCAGTCCAAACCAAAAAAAAAATATTTTCTGTGTTTGTGAATTGTGTGCGCAGTAGCCGCACGTGCATCAACAAAGTAGTGCCAAGCGTGCGCCTGTGTCATAAGTAAAGGGCCGGCTGGCTTGACCGTTAAAGGGTGCTGTAACCCCCGAAAGTACACTCCAGTCCAAACCAAAAAAAAATTATTTTCTGTGTTTGTGAATTGTGTGCGCAGTAGCCGCACGTGCATCAACAAAGTAGTGCCAAGAGTGCGCCTGTGTCATAAGTAAAGGGCCGGCTGGCTTGACCGTTAAAGGGTGCTGTAACCCACAAAGTACACTCCAGTCCAAACCAAAAAAAAAATTATTTTCTGTGTTTAGCCGCACGTATATATCAAATCGATATAACATAAATGGAGGACCAAACTTTCTCCGATAAAAATAAAATAGAGAAAGATCAAGAACCACTTCCTCCTAGTGCTGAAGCTGCTGCCACTAGTCATGACATAGACGATAACATGCCATCAACGTCGTCTGCCAAGGCCGATGCCCAATGTCATAGTAGAGGGCACATACAATCCCAAATGGCAAAGTTCAGGAAAATGACCTTGAAAAAGACATTTAAATCAGCTGAAGAGAAACGTAAACTTGCCAATATGCCATTTACGACACGGAGTGGCAAGGAACGGCTAAGGTCGATCCCTAGTATGTTCATGACTAGTGGTTCAGCTTCACATGACGATGGAAGCCCTCCTCCCACTAAAAAAATCAAAAGAGTTAAGCTGGCAAAAGCACAGCGAAGAACTGTGCTTTCTAAGAAGATATCACAAATCCCCAAGGAGAGTCCAAGTGTGGTGGTGGTTGCGATGCCTGACCTTCCCAGCACTGGACGGGAAGAGGTGGCTCTTTCCACCATTTGCACGCCCCCTGCAAGTGCTGAAAGGAGCACCCACAGTCCACTTGCTGATATGCAAATTGAAGATGTCACTGTTGAAGTACAACAGGATGAGGATACTGGTGTAGCTGGCGCTGAGGAGGAAGTTGGCGAGGAGGATTCTGATGGTGATGTGGTTTGTTTAAATCAGGCTCCGGGGGAGACAGTTGTTGTCCGTGGGATGAAAAAGCCCATCACGGTCATGCCTGGGCAGAAGACCAAACATTCCACCTCTTTGGTCTGGCAATATTTCTATCCAAATCCGGACAACAACTGTCTTGCCATATGTACCATATGTAAAGGTGAAATAAGTAGGGGTAGGGACGTCAACCACCTAGGAACATCCTCCCTTATACGGCACCTGCAGCGCGTTCATAAAAAGTTACTGTCAAGTTCAGAAACTTTGGCTAAGACCGTAAGCAGTCCAGGGACACCTAAATCCCGTTGTCCTGTTGTATCCAAGCGCCTGCAAACCACACCGTCAACTCCCTCCTCGTCAATTTCCTCCTTAGTCAGGATCGGAAGTAGTCCTGCAGGCAATGTCACTGGCATGACTGACTCTCCTATCCGGGATTCCTCTGGAGGATCCTGCATTGCTACGCCTACTGCTGCCGCTGCTGCTGTTGCTGCTGCTGGGAGTCGTTCATCATCCCAGAGAGGAAGTAGGAACACCACTACTTTTACTAAACAATTGACCCTCCAACAGTCCTTAGCGAGGAGGATGAAGTACGACAGCAGTCATCCTGAAGCAAAACGTATAACTGAGGCCTTGACTGCTATGTTGGTGTTAGACGTGCGTCCGGTATCCGCCATTAGTGCAGTGGGATTTAGACAATTGATGGAGGTAGTGTGTCCCCGGTTCCAAATCCCGTCTAGATTCCACTTCACTAGGCAGGCGATACCGAGACTGTACAGAAACGTCAGAAAAAGTGTACTCAGTGTCCTGAAAAATGCTGTTGTACACAATGTCCACTTAACCACGGACATGTGGACAAGTGGAACAGGGCAGACTAAGGACTATATGACTGTGACAGCCCACTGGGTAGATGTATCACCTTACGCAGCAACAGCAGCAGCGTCACCAGTAGCAGCATCTCAGAAACGCCAGCTCGTTACAAGGCAGGCTACGCTGTGTATCACCGGTTTCAGTAAGAGGCACACCGCCGACAACCTCTTAGAGAAACTGAGGGAAATAATCACCCAGTGGCTTACCCCACTTAGACTCTCCTGGGGATTTGTGATATCTGACAACGCCACCAATATTGTGCGGGCATTACATCTGGGCAAATTCCAGCACGTCCCATGTTTTGCTCACACAATAAACTTGGTGGTGCAGAATTTTCTGAAAAGCGACAGGGGCGTGCAGGAGACGCTTTGGGTGGCCCGAAAAATTTCTGGCCACTTTCGCCATTCAGCGACTGCGTGCCGAAGACTGGAGCGCCAGCAAACACTCTTGAACCTGCCCCGCCATCACCTGAAGCAAGAGGTTGTGACGCGGTGGAACTCAACCCTCTATATGCTTCAGAGGATGGAGGAGCAGCAAAAGGCCATACAAGCCTATACATCCACCTATGACATAGGCAAAGGAGGGGGTATGCACCTGACTCAAGCGCAGTGGAGAATGATTTCCGTGTTGTGCAAGGTTCTCCAGCCCTTCGAACTTGCCACACGTGAAGTCAGTTCAGACACAGCCAGCTTGAGTCAGGTCATTCCCCTCATCAGGCTTTTGCAGAAGCAGCTGGAGAAAGTGAAGGAGGAGCTAAGACGGAGCGATTCCGCTCGGCATGTGGGACTTGTGGATGAAGCCCTTCATTCGCTTTGCCAGGATTCCAGGGTGGTCAATCTGTTGAAATCAGACCACTACATTTTGGCCACCGTGCTTGATCCTAGGTTTAAAGCCTATGTGGTGTCTCTCTTTCCGGCCGACACAAGCCTGCAGAGGTGCAAAGACCTGCTGGTGAACACACTGTCAGCTGAAGCGGAACGTGACACGTCAACGGCTCCTTCTTCATTTTCTCCCGCAACTGGGGCTGCCAGGAAAAAACTTAGGTATCCTAAGCAACCCGCTGGCGGTGATGCAGGGCAGGCAGGACCAAGTTTGGACATCTGGTCCGGACTGAAGGACCTGGCAACAATTTCTGACATGTCTACTGTCACTGCATATGATACTGTCACCATTGACAGAATGGTGGAGGATTACATCGGTGACAGCATCCAAGTAGGCATGTCAGACAGTCCATACCTGTACTGGCAGGAAAAAGAGGCAATTTGGAGGCCCCTGTACAAGCTGGCTCTATTTTACCTGAGTTGCCCCCCCTCCAGTGTGTACTCCGAAAGAGTGTTTAGTGCAGCCGGGAACCTTGTCAGCGAAAGGCGTAGGAGGTTGCTTCCACAGAATGTGGAGAAGATGATGTTCATCAAAATGAATTATCAGCTCTTCCAGGGAGACCAGCCTCCAGAAGGTACAGAGGGACCTGTGGTGGTGGATTCAAGTGGGGAGGAGGATGTACACACTGAAGAGGGTGAGGAATCGGTGGATGAGGAGGATGAGGATGACATCTTGCCTCCGTAGAGCCAGTTTGTGCAGGGACACATTAATTGCCAGCTTGTTTTGTGGGGGCCCAAACGAACCAATCATTTCAGCCACAGTTGTGTGGCAGACCCTGGCGCTGAAATGATTGATTTGTTAAAGTGTGCATGTCCTGTTTATACAACATAAGGGTGGGTGGGAGGGCCCAAGGACAATTCCATCTTGCACTTCTTTTTTTTCTTTGCATTATGTACAGTTTGGGGCCTAGTTTTTCTAACTGCCATCCTGTCTGCCACTGCAGTGTCACTCCTAGATGGGTCACGTGTTTGTGCCGCCCACTCGTGTCGCTTAGCATAGTCATCCAGCTACCTCGGTGCAACCTTTTGGACATGAAAACACTATTGTGAGGTGTGAAGTGTTCAGAATAGACTGGAAATGAGTGGAAATTAAGGTTATTGAGGTTAATAATAGCATAGGAGCAGAGAAACCAACAAATTCTGTGATTTTAGCTGTTTTTATGCTTTTTAAAAAAAAAATACAGATCCAAAACACAAAACCCAGAACCCAAAACACGGAAGGGTGGTTTTGGCAAAACCAATCCAGATCCAATACACGAAGAAAGATCCAGATCCAAAACCAAAACACAAAACACGAAAAGTGGCCGGTGCACACCCCTAATATATATATATATTAGGGGTGAGCGGGTTCGGATTTCTGAAATCCGAACCCCCCCGAGCCCCCCCGATCCGAGGCCGATCCGAGTCAGGCTCGACTTTTCCCGCCTGACTCGGATCTCCAATCGAGGCAAAACATCATCATCCCGCCTTCCGGGTCTCGCGGGTTTTGGATCCTATATAAGGTACACGCGTCGGCGCCATTTTCTCACTCGGCTGTGGACAGTGAAGAGGGAGGGTGGGAGTTAGGGCTGGCTGGGCTGTGTAGTGTAGTGTAGTGCAGAGTAGTGTTGTGCTGTGCTGTGCTGCGCTGTGCTGCTGTTGTCCATAGGGGCTGTGTCCACTACTTCAAAGTCCATAGGGGCTGGCTGTGTTGTGCTGTGCTGCTGTTGTTAATAGGGGCTGTGTCCACTACTTCAAAGTCCATAGGGGCTGGCTGAACTGTGTTGTGCAGTCAGTTCTCCATAGGGGCTGTGTCCACTCCAAAGTCCTGTGCAGTGTCCCAGTCCTAAAGGGGTGCTGTAGTGTTGTCCAGGGGGTGCTCTGTCCGTCAGGGGTGCTCCCCCCTAGTGCTAAAAAAAAATATTTTTTCTGTGTTTGTGAATTGTGTGCGCAGTAGCCGCACGTGCATTAACAAAGTAGTGCCAAGCGTGCGCTTGTGTCATAAGTAAAGGGCCGGCTGGCTTGACCGTTAAAGGGTGCTGTAACCCCCAAAGTACACTCCAAACCAAATAAAAAAATATTTTCTGTGTTTGTGAATTGTGTGCGCAGTAGCCGCACGTGCATCAACAAAGTAGTGCCAAGCGTGCGCCTGTGTCATAAGTAAAGGGCCGGCTGGCTTGACCGTTAAAGGATGCTGTAACCCCCAAAGTACACTCCAAACCAAATAAAAAAATATTTTCTGTGTTTGTGAATTGTGTGCGCAGTAGCCGCACGTGCATCAACAAAGTAGTGCCAAGCGTGCGCCTGTGTCATAAGTAAAGGGCCGGCTGGCTTGACCGTTAAAGGGTGCTGTAACCCCCAAAGTACACTCCAGTCCAAACCAAATAAAAAAATATTTTCTGTGTTTGTGAATTGTGTGCGCAGTAGCCGCACGCGCATCAACAATGTAGTGCCGAGCGTGCGCCTGTGTCATAAGTAAAGGGCTGGCTGGCTTGACCGTTAAAGGGTGCTGTAACCCCCAAAGTACACTCCAAACCAAATAAAAAAATATTTTCTGTGTTTGTGAATTGTGTGCGCAATAGCCGCACGTGCATCAACAAAGAAGTGCCAAGCTTGCGCCTGTGTCATAAGTAAAGGGCCGGCTAGCTTGACCGTTAAAGGGTGCTGTAACCCCCAAAGTACACTCCAGTCCAAACCAAATAAAAAAATATTTTCTGAGTTTGTGAATTGTGTGCGCAGTAGCAGCACGTGCATTAACAAAGTAGTGCCAAGCGTGCGCCTGTGTCATAAGTAAAGGGCCAGCTGGCTTGACCGTTAAAGGGTGCTGTAACCCCCAAAGTACACTCCAAACCAAATAAAAAAATATTTTCTGTGTTTGTGAATTGTGTGCGCAGTAGCCGCACGTGCATCAACAAAGTAGTGCCAAGCGTGCGCCTGTGTCATAAGTAAAGGGCCGGCTGGCTTGACCGTTAAAGGGTGCTGTAACCCCCAAAGTACACTCCAAACCAAATAAAAAAATATTTTCTGTGTTTGTGAATTGTGTGCACTGTGGCTGCACTTGCATCAACAAAGGAGCAGCGCCAAGCGTGCGCCTGTGTCCCATTTCTTAAAGGGTGGTGTAACCCACAAAGTGCACTATTCTCCAGCAAAAATAAAAAAATATTTTCTGTGTTTGTGTGCGCTTTAGCCGCACGTATATATCAATATAACATAAATGGAGGACCAAACTTTCTCCGATAAAAATAAAATAGGGAAAAATCAAGAACCACTTCCTCCTAGTGCTTTTGCTGCTGCTGGGAGTTGTTCATCATCCCAGAGAGGAAGTAGGAACACCTCTACTTTTACTAAACAATTGACCCTCCAACAGTCCCTAGCGATGAGGATGAAGTACGATAGCAGTCATCCTGAAGCAAAACGTATAACTGAGGCCTTGACTGCTATGTTGGTGTTAGACGTGCGTCCGGTATCCGCCATTAATGCAGTGGGATTTAGACAATTGATGGAGGTAGTGTGTCCCCGTTTCCAAATCCCGTCTAGATTCCACCTGCATCCTCAAAGCAGCAGCGACAAGCGTGCGTCTGTCTGTTAAAGGGTGGTGTAACTCTCAAAGTGCGCTCCACAAACAATAAAAAAAATCTTATTTTTTTTTCTCTTTGTGAAATGTGTGGGCTGTAGCTGCACCTGCATCCTTAAAGCAGCAGCGACAAGCGTGCGTCTGTCTGTTAAAGGGTGGTGTAACCCTCAAAGTGCGCTCCACAAACAATAAAAAAATTCGTATTTTTTTTCTGTCTTTGTGAAATGTGTGGGCTGTAGCCACACCTGCATCCTTAAAGCAGCAGCGACAAGCGTGTGTCTGTCTGTTAAAGGGTGGTGTAACCCTCAAAGTGCGCTCCACAAACAATAAAAAAATTCTTATTTTTTTTTCTCTTTGTGAAATGTGTGGGCTGTAGCCGCACCTCCATGCTTAAAGCAGCAGCGACAAGCGTGCGTCTGTCTGTTAAAGGGTGGTGTAACCCTCAAAGTGCGCTCCACAAACAATAAAAAAATTCTTATTTTTTTTTCTGTCTTTGTGAAATGTGTAGGCTGTAGCCGCACCTGCATCCTTAAAGCAGCAGCGACAAGTGTGCATCTGTCTGTTAAAGGGTGGTGTAACCCTCAAAGTGCGCTCCACAACCAATAAAAAAATTCTTATTTTTTTTCTGTCTTTGTGAAATGTGTGGGCTGTAGCCGCACCTGCATCCTTAAAGCAGCAGCGACAAGCGTGCGTCTGTCTGTTAAAGGGTGGTGTGACCCTCAAAGTGCTCCAAAAAATAAAAAACTATTTTTCTTATGTGTTTGTGACTTGTGTGCGAAGTAGCCGCACGTGCATCAACACAGTAGCAGCGCCAAGCGTGCGCCTGTGTCCGCGCCTGTGTCATAAGTCAAGGGCCGTTTTGGACATCTGGTCCAGACTGAAGGACGTGCCAACAATTTCTGACAAGTCTACTGTCACTGCATATGATACTGTCCTCAAAGCAGCAGCGTCAAGCGTGCGTCTGTCTGTTAAAGGGTGGTGTAAACCTCAAAGTGCGCTCCACAAACAATAAAAATATTCTTCCTTTTTTTTCTGTCTTTGTGAAATGTGTGGGCTGTAGCCGCACCTGCATCCTTAAAGCAGCAGCGACAAGCATGCGTCTGTCTGTTAAAGGATTACATCGGTGACAACATCCAAGTAGGCATGTCAGACAGTCCGTACCTGTACTGGCAGGAAAAAGAAGCAATTTGGAGGTCCCTGTACAAACTGGCTCTATTTTACCTGAGTTGCCCCCCCTCCAGTGTGTACTCCGAAAGAGTGTTTAGTGCAGCCGGGAACCTTGTCAGCAAAAGGCGTAGGAGGTTGCTTCCACAAAATGTGGAGAAGATGATGTTCATAAAATGAATTATCAACTCTTCCAGGGAGACCAGCCTCCTGAACGTACAGAGGGACCTGTGGTTGTGGATTCCAGTGGGGACGAATTAATACTCTGTGAGGATGAGGATGTACACAACACTGAAGAGGGTGAGGAATCGGTGGATGAGGAGGATGAGGACGACATCTTGCCTCCGTAGAGCCAGTTTGTGCAGGGACAGATTAATTGCCAGCTTGTTTTGTGGGGCCCAAACGAACCAATCATTTCAGCCACAGTCATGTGGCAGACCCTGGCGCTGAAATGATTGGTTTGTTAAAGTGTGCATGTCCTATTTATACAACATAAGGGTGGGTGGGAGGGCCCAAGGACAATTCCATCTTGCACCTCTTTTTTTTCTTTGCAGTGTGTACTGTTTGGGGCCTAGTTTTTCAAACTGCCATCCTGTCTGCCACTGCAGTGTCACTCCTAGATGGGCCACGTGTTTGTGCCGCCCACTCGTGTCGCTTAGCATAGTCATCCAGCTACCTCGGTGCAACCTTTTGGACATAAAAACACTATTGTGAGGTGTGAGGTGTTCAGAATAGACTGGAAATGAGTGGAAATTAAGGTTATTGAAGTTAATAATAGCATAGGAGCAGAAAAACCCACACATTCTGTGATTTTAGCTGTTTTTATACTTTTTTAAAAAAAAAATACAGATCCAACACACAAAACCCAGAACCCAAAACACGGAAGGGTGGTTTTGGCAAAACCAATCCAGATCCAAAACACGAAGAAAGATCCAGATCCAAAACCAAAGCACAAAACACGAAAAGTGGCCGGTGCACACCCCTAATATATATATATATAGATTAGGGATGTGCAGGCTCGGATAGGTTCGAGTTTGCACGTGGAGTTCGGATTTTTCCCTCCAAAAAAACGGAACTCAGAAAGAGGTAAAACGTCATCTTGCATGGACGAACATCATCATTCCTGGACAAAAGTCCAGGAATGATGATGTTCATCCATGCAAGATGACGTTTTGCCTCTTTCTGAGTTCCGTTTTTTTGGAGGGAAAAATCCGAACTCCACGTGCAAACTCGAACCTATCCGAGCCTGCACATCCCTAATATAGATCCAAACATATTTCCCAAAATTAAAGAAAAAGAGGGCACTCACCAGATGTAAAGTATTGTGCTATTTAATAAGTAAGAGTATAGCATATATTTATGCAAATATCTTTTGTATATATGTTGTTTCCCATCAATATAGGGAAAGAAAAAGAGGGCACTCACCAAAAGCAGCACGCTTACTAGTCTATTTCCAGTGTCTTAATCACACATAAATTACCATCAACGTTTCAGTCCCGAAGGACCTTTGTCAAGACTCCAGCATTACAGCATATTCACCATCATTACATAGATAGATATCTCTTAGAATAGAACCAGGCAACATACATGTATGATCTACAAATCAACCATTGCTATGGTTTGAGGATTGCACCCCATCTTTGAAGCATTGGGATGAGATGGGAGTGTAGGCTAAAAATTTACTTTATATATATATATATATATATATATATATATATATATACAGCCTAAATATATCCCTAAAATTAAGTTAATTAGAGGTATAGAGGTAGATGTATCTACATTACATATGAAGATTATATGGTGCACACTACATTTCACATGAAAAAAGTCTATAGATAAGGGTTACAATGTAAAAGAATCATCTTTTATCAAAAATGACAAATTGGACGGGTCATGTAATTTTTTAACCTTCAAAAAATCACTGGTGAGAAATTAATTCAGTTACAGTTTTATTTCTACTTGTAAAGGACAAAAAATGTAACACATCATCTAGAAACAGTGGAAAAGGCTTGTGATGGCCACTTTATTGCAAACTGCATTAAATATACTGTACAGATGTGTTCTCTTAAACCTATCCTCCATATAGCACAAGATACATGTCACAACTTAGACTCTCCACAACAGGCAGCAATTCCTGCACTTTTGTACCTTTTTTTCCTACATTTTGCATTTTTTTCACACTATAGTGGCATATAAAGTCATAGGGGCATATTCAATTAGGTACGAGTTTAATCTTGCACAAGTCGGGTTTTTCCAGCAGGTGTGAGATTTTGTTTTGTTTTTTGGGTGCTCATTTTTTTCTTTCTTGCAGCTTTAGAGCAAGTATAATTTTCCTAAAATTATTATTTTTAGGAAAAACTGTATGGACTTCTAAAGCCCTTGGATACTCCCCTAATGACTTGTTAAAAAATTGGAAGTTTCCAATTAGCTTAATTAGTCCAATAATTACAAAGGAGCATCCCCAACATGCTGAAGTGGCACAGCCTTCCTCCGATGTCTTCCACTGCGCACTGTGAGATTCCCGTGTGCTAGATCAGTCTACGTGAGACCTGTAACCCTGTCAATGTGTCTGACCTCCCAGTCAGTGTGTGTGGCTGCCCCCCATCAGTGTGTGTGACCCACCTGTAAGTGTGCAGTCACTTACCTCAGTCTGGGTGGCTTCAGCTTCTTCGATGGGAGTGCAGCAGCCAGTCCGGAGTGTGGAGCATGCAGCAGTTGGGGATAGCAGAGAGAGGAGCTTCCGGAACAGGACAGGTTTTTTTCCCCCTTCGTCGGGTTTGGCTGCAAAAAAAAACTGCAACCAATTTTTTCTAACTGGCTACCGTGGGTATCGGGAGCACGCAAAGCCATGGTAATTCAAAATTGGTTGTGAGGCCCGCCTATTTTTTTGTGACCAAACCTTGTGGCTTAATTGAATATGTCCCATAGTGTACTAGGCACTAAGATTAGTGTTTTTTTTGCAAAGGATTTGGTACAAAGCTGCAGATTAAGCACAACGATTTGTAGTGGGATGCATGGCGCAGCTTGCTCATAATGGTTCTCTGAGCCTGATCCAGATTTGGGAATAGAGTAAGAAATAGCATGTAACTCTGCATCTGGGTAAAACCATGTTGCACTGCAAGTGGGGCAGATTTAAGCTCTGTACACACAGAGCGATCAGACAATGATCAGATATCGTTGTCCGATCGTCCTGCATGTGCTGGATGTTCGATATCGAACATCCAGTGCATGCACCAACCCCCAAATGACTATAACGACCCGTGACTAATGATCGCGGGTCCCTATAGTAACCAGGATTACCTGTTCGATATCGACCAGTTTGGCCTGCATGCATGGGCGCCCACACATCGACTATCGTTTGGGGGTTGGAAGGCCCCAATAACAGGACAATATGAATGATAACCATGTGATCGATATCGTTATCGTTCATATTGTCCTGTTATATCTGACCATGTGTACGCACCATTAAAATGATTTTGATCTGGATGGGGCATGTCCAATCTGAAATCTAAATTGCAGTGTAAAAATAAAGCTGGCCAGCAATTGTGGGCTACATGCAAAAGCAGCCAGTATTTACCCGGCATGCAAAAAAACATTATGTATCTGCACCCCTTACATTGTAACATGGTTTGTGCAGCTGCACAGTTACTTACTGTATCTTACTCTATTCCCAATTCTGAATCAGGCTCTCTGTCTTTTTACACAGGTTACCATCTGAGTCAGTAGCTCGTGTTTGTGCCACCCGTGCAGTGTAATTTTGTCGCATTATGGATGCAACTAAAATGCATATTTTGTAAAAAAGTCTGTGGTGAGATATATAGCACAGTTTAGTCACAAAGTCCATAGTACACTAAATCGGACTAATTGGCATGATTTGGAGACAGGTGTATGTGGACACATCTGTATTACGCAACACAGAGAAAGGTCACCTCTAATTGGTTCACTGACTGAACATACATAAAACTATTAAAATTCTAAATTTTTTATTGATCTGCAGGAAAAAAAAGTAGTTAAGTTATTAAAATCAGGGGGAAAAAAAAGTTGAGAAATGCCGGGTCGTGGGCATGTAGACAGAGAGACTTAGGGCTGGTGCAAAAGTGCACTTATAGTGATGACGGCTACTTTCAGAGAGCGGATGGATAGGGGCTGTATCGAAGCAACTAATGCTGGCCATACACTAGCATGATTTCGGGCTGATTGCCTGATTTTAGACACGTCGTACGATGAATTGTGTCGAAATCATAGTATATAGGTAGGATACGATCCGATGCGCGCTCCCACTGCTCTTAAAACGTATCATATGATCAGATGTGCAGCCCATATTATCTATCGTAATCATATGCAGATCGTGCCATGTATTTGTGCATGCGATGCATCGTGCGTCCGGCCGGCATCATTTCAGTGACATTTTGAAGAAATGTGTGTTCTTTTAATGCCCTTCTCTCCTAAACTGCAGATCAATCGTATCGTGAGATCGTATGTACATCATGTGTCAATCATGCGGCCAGGACTGCCAGGGAGCTGCCGGGGAGTTCAAGGGAAATCGTAAGATGAATCTCGTACTAGTGTACTAGTGTATGGCCAACACAACTCTGAATACAGGTGACTTTCTGCATTTATTCCTGTGTACACAATGTGGCCACTTGCAAGTGAATCTGATTCAGCCGCTTGATGTGTTAATTGTACAGTGGGCTTGATTCAGATTTAGGACTAGAGTAATGGTGCATACACATGGTCAGATTTGCTAGATCATCGATATCGTTGAATGATAATGATGAACGAAATTAACGATTTCATGAACGATGAACGATATCTGACGGTATTTAAATGAATGAAATCGTCCAAATCTTACTGCAAACACAGTCGATTTCAGGAATTCAGTTATCGTTATCTGACAAGCGGGCACACGCATCGTTCGTCGATGCATGTCAAACATGTCAACTATATGAATGATGTAAAGATTTTTACAATTCGTTATTGTTCATATTTACCAGAAAATCTGACCGTGTGTATCCTCCATAAGATAGAGCAAGTAACTGTGTACCTAGTCAAGCCATGTTGCAATGCAAAGGGTGCAAATACAGTTTGTTTGCATGCAGGGTAAATCCTGGCTGCTTTTGCACGTAGTCCACAAATGCTGGACAGCTTTATTTTTACACTGCAATTTAAATTTCAGTTTGGACACACCCCTCCCAAATCTAAGTCTCTCTGCACATTTTACATCAAACTCACCTCCTGTGCAGCATGGTTTTAACTAGGTATGAGTGGATTCGGATTTTAGAAATCTGAACCCCCCGATCCGAGCCGGGAACCGAGTCCAGCTCGGGTTTTCCCGCCAGACTCGGTTCCCAGAACGAGGCAAAAGGTCATCGTCGTGCTATCGGATTCTTGCGGGTTTTGGATTCTATAAAAGGTCCCCGCGTCGGTGCCATTTTTCACTCCGGCTGTGGACAGTGAAGAGGGAGGGTGGGGGTTGCTGTGCTGGTGCTGCTGTTGTCCATAGGAGCTATGTCCAAAGTCCATAGGGGCTCGCTGGGCTGTGTTGTGCAGTGCTGTTGTCCCATAAAGGCTGTGTTGTCCATAGGAGCTGTGTGCAGACAGAAGAGGGGGGCTTCAGTGGCTCCTGTGTCACTGTAGTCCTAAAGGGGTGGTGTAGTGTTGTCCAGGGGGTGCTCTGTCCATCAGGGGTGCTCCCCCCAAGTGCAAAAAAAAAATGTAAACATTTAAAAAGTGTTTATTTTTCTGTGTTTGTGTGCGCGTTAGCTGCACGTGCCTCAACAAAGTAGCAGTGCCAAGTGTGCGCTTGTGTCATAAGTCAAGGGCCGGCTGGTCTGTTGAAGAGTGGTGTAACCCCCAAAGTGCCCCAAAAACTAAAAACATTTAAAAAGTGTTTATTTTTCTGTGTTTGTGTGCACCGTAGCCGCACGTATCAATATCACATAAATGGAGGACAAAAATTTGGAGAATAAAATAGGGAAAGATCAAGAACCACTTCCTCCTAGTGTTGAAGCTGCTGCCACTAGTCATGACATAGATGATGAAATGCCATCAACGTCGTCCGCCAAGGCCGATGCCCAATGCCATAGTAGAGGGCATGTAAAATCCAAAAAGCCAAAGTTCATTAAAATGACCTTAAAAAATAAATTTAAATCGTCTGAGGAGAAACGTAAACTTACCAATATGCCATTTACGACACGGAGTGGCAAGGAACGGCTAAGGTCCTTCCCTATCTTCATGACTAGTGGTTCAGCTTCATATGACGATGGAATCCCATCTCCTCCCAGAAAAATGAAAATAGTTAAGCTGGCAAAAGCACAGCAAAGAACTGTGCGTTCTTCTAAGAAGACATCACAAATCCCCAAGGAGAGTCCAAGTGTGGCGGCAGTTACGATGCCTGACCTTCCCAACACTGGATGGGAAGAGATGGCTCCTTCCACCATTTGCACGTACTCTGCAAGTGCTGGAAGGAGCACCCACAGTCCATTTGCTGATATTCAAATTGAAGATGTCACTGTTGAAGTACAACAAGTTGAGGATATTGGTGTAGCCGGCGCTGAGGAGGAAGTTGACGAGGAGGATTCTGATGGTGATGTGGTTTGTGTACATCAGGCACTGGAGGAGACAGTTGTTGTCCGTGGGATGAAAAAGCCCATAGCGGTCATGCCTGGGCAGAAGACCAAACATTCCACCTCTTTAGTCTGGAAATATTTCTATCCAAATCCGGAGAACAACTGTTTTGCCATACGTACCGTATGTAAAGGTGGAATAAGTAGGGGTAGGGACGTTAACCACCTAGGAACATCCTCCCTTATACGTCACTTGCAGTGTGTTCATAAGCAGTTACTGTCAAGTTCAGAAACTGTGGCTAAGACCGTAAGAAGTCCAGGGACACCTAAATCCATTTGTCCTGTTGTATCCAAGTGCCTGCAAACCACACTGTCAACTCCCTCCTCATCAATTTCCTCCTCAGTCAGGATTGGAAGTAGTCCTGCAGGCCATTTCATTGGCATAACTGACTCCTGTCCTATCCAGGATTCCTCCGGAGGATCCTGCATTGCTACGCCTACTGCTGCTGCTGCTGTTGTTGCTGGGAGTCATTCATCATCTCAGAGAGGAAGTAGGAACACCACTACTTCATTTACTAAGCAATTGACCCTCCAACAGTCCTTAGCGAGGAGGATGAAGTTTGACAGCAGTCATCCTGTTGCAAAGTGGATAACTGAGGCCTTGACAGCCATGTTGGTGTTAGAAGTGTGTCCGGTATCCGCCGTTAGTGCAGTGGGATTTAGACAATTGATGGAGGTAGTGTGTCCCCGGTACCATATCCAGACTAGATTCCACTTCACTAGGCAGGCGATACTGAGAATGTACAGAGACATCAGAAAAAGTGTCCTCAGTGTCCTAAAAAATGTGGAACTCAACCTTCAATATGCTTCAGGGGATGGAGGAGCAGCAAAAGGCCATTCAAGGCTATACATCCACCTATGACATAGGCAAAGGAATGCAGGTATGCACCTGACTCAAGCGCAGTGGAGAATGATTTTGTGTTGTGCAAGGTTCTCCAGCCCTTCGAACTTGCCACATGTGAAGTCAGTTCAGACAGTGCCAGCTTGAGTCAGGTCATTCCCCTCATCAGGCTTTTGCAGAAGCAGCTGGAGAAAGTGAAGGAGGAGCTAAGATGGAGCGATTCTGCTCAGTATGTGGGACTTGTGGATGAAGCCCTTCATTTGCTTTGCCAGGATTCGAGGGTGGTCAATCTGTTGAAATCAGACCACTACATTTTGGCCACCATGCTTGATCCTAGGTTTAAAGCCTGCGTGGTGTCTCTGTTTCCGGTGGACACAAGCCTGCAGAGGTGCATAGACCTGCTGGTGAAAACACTGTCAGCTGAAGCGGAATGTGACATGTCAACAGCTCCTTTTTCATTTTCTCCCGCAACTGGGGCTGCCAGGAAACATCTTAGCTATCCTAAGCAACCCGCTGGCAGTGATGCAGGGCAGGCAGGACCAAGTTTGGACATCTGGTCCAGACTTGAAGGACCTGGCAACAATTTCTGACATGTCTACTGTCACTGTATATGATACCGTCACCATTGACAGAATGGTGGAGGATTACATTGGTGACAGCATCCAAGTAGGCATGTCAGACAGTCCGTACCTGTACTGGCAGGAAAAAGAGTCAATTTGGAGGCCCATGTACAAACTGGCTCTATTTTACCTAAGTTGCCCCCCCTCCAGTGTGTACTCCGAAAGAGTGTTTAGTGCAGCCGGGAACCTTGTCAGCGAAAGGCGTAGGAGGTTGCTTCCACAAAATGTGGAGAAGATGATGTTCATAAAAATGAATTATCAATTCTTCCAGGGAGACCAGCCTCCAGAAAGTATAGAGGAACCTGTGATGGTGGATTCCAGCGGTGACGAATTAATACTTTCTGAGGATGAGGATGTACACAACACTGAAGATGGTGAGGAATCGGAGGATGAGGATGACATCTTGCTTCTGTAGAGCCAGTTTGTGCAGGGACAGATTAATTGCCATCTTGTTTTGTGGGGGCCCAAACGAACCAATAATTTCAACCACAGTCGTGTGGCAGACGCTGGCGCTGAAATGATTGGTTTGTTAAAGTGTGCATGTCCTGTTTAATCAACATAAGGGTGGGTGGGAGGGTCCAAGGACAAATCCATCTTGCATCTCTTTTTTTTCTTTGCAGTATGTACTCTTTGGGGCCTAGTTTTTCAAACTGCCATCCTGTCTGCCACTGCAGTGCCACTCTTAGATGGGCCACGTGTTTGTGCCGCCCACTTGTGTCGTGTAGCATAGTCATCCAGCTACCTCGGTGCAACCTTTTGGCCTAAAAACAATATTGTGAGGTGTGAGGTGTTCAGAATATACTATAAATGAGTGGAATGAATGTTATTGAGGTTAATAATAGCGTAGGACCAAAAAAAAATGCAAATTCTGTGATTTTAGCTGTTTTTATGTTTTTTTCCAAAAAAATACAGATCCAAACCACAAACCCAAAACACGGAAGGGTGGTTTTGGCAAAACCAATCCAGATCCAAAACACGAAGAAAGATCCAGATCCAAAACCAAAACACAAAACATGAAAAGTGGCCGGTGCACACCCCTAGTTTTAACCCGGTTCACAGTTACTTGCCTTTTTTAACTCTATTCCCAAACCTGAATCCGGCCAAGAGTTATTATCCACATACAGCTTTAATGCGGGTTAAATTGGAGATTTAGGGGTCTATGGGCCTGATTCAGACCCGCTCGCGAGCGCTGAGTGCTCGCAAGCGGGTCGATGGTGCCCAAGTGCCAAGCCGTCGTTGAGGGTCTCGCACCAAAGGGGGCATGCTGTCGATGGTGATTGACAGCACGCCCACCAAAGGGCTGCCCAGACGGAGGCGTTCCCATGGGAACGCCTACTGTCTGGGTCCGGCCCGACTGACATCACTAGTGATGTCAGTAGGAGTGCTTTTGGCTCTGATAGAGTTTTCAGATGCACTCATGCATGCCAGTGCATCTGAAAGCCGTTGCAGAGGCATGCTTAAATTAGGCACTGCGATGCGATGCCATATGCAGCTTGAGTACTCAGTGCATGCGATGAGGTTAGCAATTCCTGAGTAAGGTCAGAGCTTGTGCAAGTGTGCATGAGGCTGTGATGGTACTCGATGTTACCGTTGGCTTTGCAGTCTTGCTAAGTATTACGAATGTGTGTAAGGTAAGGTGGGCTTCCTTATGTTGTGCTGCAACGGAATAGCGATCGCAGTGGATTAACATATCATTGCAGTGAGACTACGTACGTAATCAATATTGCATTCGCAGTTGCGATCTGTAATGAATCAGGCCCATGGTCCTTAATCTATATATTACAATTTATTCAATAACATAATTTAGATGGAATATTAGCATTCCAATTAAGGAGGGTTTATGATCTTAACTACATATTATTTAGGATTATAAAGCGCAAACAAAAAATTCAGGTAGTAAACATAGGTGTGTGCAGGGCCGCCATCAGGGGGGGACTGGTGGGCCTCGAGTCCCGGGCCTGGAGACAGCGGACAAAGAGGGTGCCCGGGTGCAGCAGTGCTGCACTGACAGCCATGTACAATTGAAATACAATGCCGCCAGCTGCATGTCATTAATGGTGCCGCCGCGAGCCGGAGCTTGCGGACCGGCAGCCAATCAGGAGCGGCCACTCCTGATTGGTTGCTGGTCCGCAAGCTGTGATTGGCTCACAGCCACGCCATATTTGAAATGCTGATGCACGGATGCAGCGCTACTACCAGAGCCATTCAGGCCCCCTCTCTCTCTGCTCTCTTAGCGCTGATTCTTGTTGGCTGGCTGCACTAGTGCAGCCAGTTGAAGAAATTCTAAAACAGGTACCCTACTACTACCCCCCCAGTCCAGCCAGCCTTCCCTGTCCTGCCCCCCCCCCCTCACAGGTCTTAATAGCAATAGTAGTAAATAAAAGAGACCCTACTCCATATAGTTGATTCATCAACTACTATTACTAGTCTCTTTTTATATATTTATATATATATACACAGTATATATAGATATATATATATATATTAGGGGTGTGCACCGGCCACTTTTCGTGTTTTGTGTTTTGGTTTTGGATCTGGATCTTTCTTCGTGTTTTGGATCTGGATTGGTTTTGCCAAAACCACCCTTCCGTGTTTTGGGTTCTGGGTTTTGTGTTTTGGATCTGTATTTTTTTGAAAAAAAGCATAAAAACAGCTAAAATCACAGAATTTGTAGGTTTTTCTGCTCCTATGCTATTATTAACCTCAATAACCTTAATTTCCACTCATTTCCAGTCTATTCTGAACACCTCACACCTCACAATAGTGTTTTTATGTCCAAAAGGTTGCACCGAGGTAGCTGGATGACTATGCTAAGCGACACGAGTGGGCGGCACAAACACGTGACCCATCTAGGAGTGACACTGCAGTGGCAGGCAGGATGGCAGTTAGAAAAACTAGGCCCCAAACTGTACATAATGCAAAGAAAAAAAGAGGTGCAAGATGGAATTGTCTTTGGGCCCTCCCACCCACCCTTATGTTGTATAAACAGGACATGCACACTTTAACAAATCAATCATTTCAGCGCCAGGGTCTGCCACACAACTGTGGCTGAAATGATTGGTTCATTTGGGCCCCCACAAAACAAGCTGGCAATTAATGTGTCCCTGCACAAACTGGCTCTACGGAGGCAAGATGTCATCCTCATCCTCCTCATCCACCGATTCCTCACCCTCTTCAGTGTGTACATCCTCATCCTCACAAAGTATTAACTCGTCCCCACTTGAATCCACCACCACAGGTCCCTCTGTACCTTCTGGAGGCTGGTCTCCCTGGAAGAGCTGATAATTCATTTTGATGAACATCATCTTCTCCACATTCTGTGGAAGCAACCTCCTACGCCTTTCGCTGACAAGGTTCCCGGCTGCACTAAACACTCTTTCGGAGTACACACTGGAGGGGGGGCAACTCAGGTAAAATAGAGCCAGTTTGTACAGGGGCCTCCAAATTGCCTCTTTTTCCTGCCAGTACAGGTATGGACTGTCTGACATGCCTACTTGGATGCTGTCACCGATGTAATCCTCCACCATTCTGTCAATGGTGACAGTATCATATGCAGTGACAGTAGACATGTCAGAAATTGTTGCCAGGTCCTTCAGTCCGGACCAGATGTCCAAACTTGGTCCTGCCTGCCCTGCATCACCGCCAGCGGGTTGCTTAGGATACCTAAGTTTTTTCCTGGCAGCCCCAGTTGCGGGAGAAAATGAAGAAGGAGCCGTTGACGTGTCACGTTCCGCTTCAGCTGACAGTGTGTTCACCAGCAGGTCTTTGCACCTCTGCAGGCTTGTGTCGGCCGGAAAGAGAGACACCACATAGGCTTTAAACCTAGGATCGAGCACGGTGGCCAAAATGTAGTGGTCTGATTTCAACAGATTGACCACCCTGGAATCCTGGCAAAGCGAATGAAGGGCTTCATCCACAAGTCCCACATGCCGAGCGGAATCGCTCCGTCTTAGCTCCTCCTTCACTTTCTCCAGCTGCTTCTGCAAAAGCCTGATGAGGGGAATGACCTGACTCAAGCTGGCAGTGTCTGAACTGACTTCACGTGTGGCAAGTTCGAAGGGCTGAAGAACCTTGCACAACACGGAAATCATTCTCCACTGCGCTTGAGTCAGGTGCATACCCCCTCCTTTGCCTATGTCATAGGTGGATGTATAGGCTTGTATGGCCTTTTGCTGCTCCTCCATCCTCTGAAGCATATAGAGGGTTGAGTTCCACCGCGTCACAACCTCTTGCTTCAGGTGATGGCGGGGCAGGTTCAAGAGTGTTTGCTGGCGCTCCAGTCTTCGGCACGCAGTCGCTGAATGGCGAAAGTGGCCAGAAATTTTTCGGGCCACCCAAAGCGTCTCCTGCACGCCCCTGTCGCTTTTCAGCCCAGATGTAATGCCCGCACAATATTGGTGGCGTTGTCAGATATCACAAATCCCCAGGAGAGTCTAAGTGGGGTAAGCCACTGGGCGATGATTTCCCTCAGTTTCTCTAAGAGGTTGTCGGCGGTGTGCCTCTTACTGAAACCGGTGATACACAGCGTAGCCTGCCTTGTAACGAGCTGGCGTTTCTGAGATGCTGCTACTGGTGACGCTGCTGCTGTTGCTGCGTAAGGTGATACATCTACCCAGTGGGCTGTCACAGTCATATAGTCCTTAGTCTGCCCTGTTCCACTTGTCCACATGTCCGTGGTTAAGTGGACATTGTGTACAACGGCATTTTTCAGGACACTGAGGACACTTTTTCTGACGTTTCTGTACAGTCTCGGTATCGCCTGCCTAGTGAAGTGGAATCTAGACGGGATTTGGAACCGGGGACACACTACCTCCATCAATTGTCTAAATCCCACTGCACTAATGGCGGATACCGGACGCACGTCTAACACCAACATAGCAGTCAAGGCCTCAGTTATACGTTTTGCTTCAGGATGACTGCTGTCGTACTTCATCCTCCTCGCTAAGGACTGTTGGAGGGTCAATTGTTTAGTAAAAGTAGTGGTGTTCCTACTTCCTCTCTGGGATGATGAACGACTCCCAGCAGCAGCAGCAACAGCAGCAGCGGCAGCAGTAGGCGTAGCAATGCAGGATCCTCCGGAGGAATCCCGGATAGGAGAGTCAGTCATGCCAGTGATATGGCCTGCAGGACTACTTCCGATCCTGACTAAGGAGGAAATTGACGAGGAGGGAGTTGACGGTGTGGTTTGCAGGCGCTTGGATACAACAGGACAACGGGATTTAGGTGTCCCTGGACTGCTTACGGTCTTAGCCAAAGTTTCTGAACTTGACAGTAACTTTTTATGAACGCGCTGCAGGTGCCGTATAAGGGAGGATGTTCCTAGGTGGTTGACGTCCCTACCCCTACTTATTTCACCTTTACATATGGTACATATGGCAAGACAGTTGTTGTCCGGATTTGGATAGAAATATTGCCAGACCAAAGAGGTGGAATGTTTGGTCTTCTGCCCAGGCATGACCGTGATGGGCTTTTTCATCCCACGGACAACAACTGTCTCCCCCGGAGCCTGATTTAAACAAACCACATCACCATCAGAATCCTCCTCGCCAACTTCCTCCTCAGCGCCAGCTACACCAGTATCCTCATCCTGTTGTACTTCAACAGTGACATCTTCAATTTGCATATCAGCAAGTGGACTGTGGGTGCTCCTTTCAGCACTTGCAGGGGGCGTGCAAATGGTGGAAAGAGCCACCTCTTCCCGTCCAGTGCTGGGAAGGTCAGGCATCGCAACCACCACCACACTTGGACTCTCTTTGGGGATTTGTGATATCTTCTTAGAAAGCACAGTTCTTCGCTGTGCTTTTGCCAGCTTAACTCTTTTGATTTTTTTAGTGGGAGGAGTGCTTCCATCGTCATGTGAAGCTGAACCACTAGTCATGAACATACTAGGGATCGACCTTAGCCGTTCCTTGCCACTCCGTGTCGTAAATGGCATATTGGCAAGTTTACGTTTCTCTTCAGCTGATTTAAATGTCTTTTTCAAGGTCATTTTCCTGAACTTTGCCATTTGGGATTGTATGTGCCCTCTACTATGACATTGGGCATCGGCCTTGGCAGACGACGTTGATGGCATGTTATCGTCTATGTCATGACTAGTGGCAGCAGCTTCAGCACTAGGAGGAAGTGGTTCTTGATCTTTCTCTATTTTATTTTTATCGGAGAAAGTTTGGTCCTCCATTTATGTTATATCGATTTGATATATACGTGCGGCTAAACACAGAAAATAAATTTTTTTTTGGTTCGGACTGGAGTGTACTTTGTGGGTTACAGCACCCTTTAACGGTCAAGCCAGCCGGCCCTTTACTTATGACACAGGCGCACTCTTGGCACTACTTTGTTGATGCACGTGCGGCTACTGCGCACACAATTCACAAACACAGAAAATAATTTTTTTTTAGGTTTGGACTGGAGTGTACTTTCGGGGGTTACAGCACCCTTAACGGTCAAGCCAGCCGGCCCTTTACTTATGACACAGGCGCACGCTTGGCACTACTTTGTTGATGCACGTGCGGCTACTGCGCACACAATTCACAAACACAGAAAATAATTTTTTTTTGGTTTGGACTGGAGTGTACTTTCGGGGGTTACAGCACCCTTTAACGGTCAAGCCAGCCGGCCCTTTACTTATGACACA
Organism: Taudactylus pleione; assembly: GCA_031769625.1. Lineage (NCBI taxonomy): Eukaryota > Metazoa > Chordata > Amphibia > Anura > Myobatrachidae > Taudactylus > Taudactylus pleione. The sequence goes on along the minus strand of JAUIMM010000153.1, from coordinate 8,464,330 downwards.
GGCGCACGCTTGGCACTACTTTGTTGATGCACGTGCGGCTACTGCGCACACAATTCACAAACACAGAAAATAATTTTTTTTTAGGTTTGGACTGGAGTGTACTTTCGGGGGTTACAGCACCCTTAACGGTCAAGCCAGCCGGCCCTTTACTTATGACACAGGCGCACGCTTGGCACTACTTTGTTGATGCACGTGCGGCTACTGCGCACACAATTCACAAACACAGAAAATAATTTTTTTTTTGGTTTGGACTGGAGTGTACTTTCGGGGGTTACAGCACCCTTAACGGTCAAGCCAGCCGGCCCTTTACTTATGACACAGGCGCACGCTTGGCACTACTTTGTTGATGCACGTGCGGCTACTGCGCACACAATTCACAAACACAGAAAATAATTTTTTTTTTGGTTTGGACTGGAGTGTACTTTCGGGGGTTACAGCACCCTTAACGGTCAAGCCAGCCGGCCCTTTACTTATGACACAGGCGCACGCTTGGCACTACTTTGTTGATGCACGTGCGGCTACTGCGCACACAATTCACAAACACAGAAAATATATTATTTTTTTAGCACTTGGGGGGAGCACCCCTGATGGACAGAGCACCCCCTGGACAACACTACAGCACCCCTTTAGGACTGGGACACTGCACAGGACTTTGGAGTGGACACAGCCCCTATGGAGAACTGACTGCACAACACAGTCCAGCCAGCCCCTATGGACTTTGAAGTAGTGGACACAGCCCCTATTAACAACAGCAGCACAGCACAACACAGCCAGCCCCTATGGACTTTGAAGTAGTGGACAACAGCAGCACTACACTACACTACACTACACAGCACTAACTCCCACCCTCCCTCTTCACTGTCCACAGCCGAGTGAGAAAATGGCGCCGACGCGGGTACCTTATATAGGATCCAAAACCCGCGAGACTCGGAAGGCGGGATGATGATGTTTTGCCTCGATGTCAGATCCGAGTCAGGCGGGAAAAGTCGAGCCTGACTCGGATCGGACTCGGATCGGGGGGGCTCGGGGGGGTTCGGATTTCAGAAATCCGAACCCGCTCACCCCTAATATATATATATATTATACGCTGCTTTGCTGCTTTTTACATTGGTTTACGCACAAATTAGTGTCCCACCCTCTGGTGTAGATCCACCCACCTCTGCCAAACCCCCCCTGGTGGAGGCCCTGCCTATTTTCCAGTCCCAGACCCCACGATTTTCTGATGGCAGCCCTGGGTGTGTGCACATGGTGTTCTGTAATGGGGGTATTCTCCTGATGACTCCTGTAATGATGAGGAAGTCTAATACAGGTTGAGTCTCCCATATCCAAAATGCTTGGGACCAGGGGTATTTTGGATATCGGAATATTCCGTATTTTGGAATATTTGCATAATATAAAGAAATATCTTGGGTATGGGACCCATATCTAAACACATAATGCATTTATGTGTTATATACACCTTATACACACAGCCTACAGGTCATTTTATACAATATTTTTAATAATTTTGAGCATCAAAAAAAGTTTGTGTACAAACATGAAATTCATTTATGTTTCATATACACCTTATACACACAGCCTGAAGGTTATTTTATACTGTATTTTAATGATTTTGTGCTTTAAAAAAAGTTTGTGTACATTGAACCATCAGAAAACAAAGGTTTCACTATCTCAGTCATACTAAAAATATTCCGTAATTCGGAATATTCCGTATTTCGGAATATTTGTATATGGGAGACTCAACCTGTATTAATTAATATCTAATAAAATTAAAAAAATCTCCTGATGACCATATTACCGTAATGGGAACATTCTCCTATCGTCCTCTGTAATGTCAATCTATGAAAATCTGTAATGGGGTACATTCTCCTTATGTTCCCTGTAATGGGGCAATCTATTACGGATCTATGTAATGGGGGAATTCTCTTGTGGAACCCTGTAACTGGAGCATTCTCCTGTGGACCCCTGAACTGCAATTTTATGGACTCCTATGCCCTGGGTAATGTCATTTTATGGACTCCTGTGCTGGAGGCACATAATGATCCCTGTAATGGGGCAATCTATTATGGACCCCTATAATGGGGGGGAATTAACCTGTGCATCACTATAATGGAGGGCATATTCTGTATATGTACGTAAAAGAGGACATTCTCCTATGACCCCTGTGATGGGGGGCATTCTCCTGTGGAACCCATGTAATGTAATTATATGGACCCCAGTAATAGGATATTCCCCAGTGCAACCCTGTAATGTAAATCTATGGACCGCTGTAATGGGTAGCATTCACCTGAGATCCTGAGCAATGCCATTCTATGGACCCCTATAAACAGGGGCATTCTCCTGTGTTCCTAAAATTAAGGCATTCTTCTATGCTTCTCTGTAATGTCATTTTATGAATCTCAGAAATGTGGGCATCATAAAGATGGTTCCTCATACATCTAGCCTCAATATGCCACGTGGCGTAAGATGCATGGCGTGAGTGAGCCACCAGCTCCCATGTGACTCTGCTAGCGTTTGCCATCTTTTTTTATTTTGCCGAAATGCATTGTAGTCGCGATGCGACTAGAACGCACAAGGAGACTGCCCGGATATCTTGGTATGCAAAACTTGTATATTTGTGTGCGACTAAGGGCCGTATTCAATTAGAAGTATCGCAGATCAGGGCTTTTCGCGTGGTCGGAACTTATCTCTAAATTCATTCCCAGCTGGGTTGCCCCCACGCGGAAAGTCAATGCAATGTAATAGGTGAAAAAGATTCGCCTAAGATTAGCAGGAGAAAAAAAAAGCAAAATATTTATTTGGGTTACAAACATTGGAAAAACTCTCAGAACCCTTGGGACAGCCCCTCAAAGGACAACTGTGTAAAAAAAACAGGGAAAAAACCAGAAGTAAGAATGAAAAAGTAAAAAGTGGGGGACAAGCATAAAAAGTAGCGAAATAGCCTTCTTAGGGGTCTGTAAGGATGGGTCAGGAGTTTTGGGATTGCAGGTGCATGCAACAAGTGCATTTTCAACGTTTTTTTAAAACTTCACTTTAGAGATTTTAAAAGATGCTAGCACCCATCTTCAAGTGCCCAAAATATGACAGGACTACTTCTTTTCACCCAAAAAACTGCTTAATGCCATTCTTTACTACTTTTACAATGACGCTAATAACAAGGATTTTACACAACTTCAGTATCCCAAATAGTTTTATTAGGGCTATTGGAAAACTTCTACATTGATCCCCAATGTTAGTGCATTTTTTTGGGGGGGTTCAGACTGATTTCCCTTATTCTGACAGTACTTTTCGCCAGTTTTACATTCGCCACTTGCCGTTTTTGCCTAGTTAAAAATTGAATAGAGCGAATAGCGGGGACGCGCATGATAAGTTTTTGAGTCCAAAACACGCGATGTAGGCGAGAAGTCAGGTAGGCAGAACTTTTTCACGGAGGTGAAACTAATTGAATACTATCCTAAGTCTGTAAGTGAAACACAACATAACTTGGTTGGAAAAAAGCAGAGGTCGCTGCAACATAAAATTTCTTATATAGATTCAGACGTCACAGATAAACAAGTGTCTCATATCAAATTAACCAGTACAGTCTCCTGATGCGTCCTAGATGCATCACTTTGTGACTCAGACACATTTTTCAGCAGTTACACGGGACTTGGCGTGCCACGAAGGGCTGTTTGGTGTGAAAGCAGCAGTAATGTAAAAGGGCCCCATTTATGCTTTCACCTATGGTCCTCTATGAAGAAATTCTATGAACCTCTAACATGGAGGTAATCTCCTATGGACCCCTGCAGTTCAGTTGTATGGATATCTGTAAAAGGGTATTCTCCTAAAGATCCCGGTAATGGGGCAAACTGTTATGAATCCCTTTCATGGAAAAAATGAAAATGTGGACCACTATATTGTGGGCATTCTCCTTTGGTCTTCTGCAATGTAATTCTATGAACCCCTGTAACTGTGGGCTATCTATTTTAGACTCCATTTATGGGGGCATTCACCTGTGGTCTCTGTAAAGGAATTCTATGGACCCCAAAAATGTGGAAATTTCCTATGGACCCCTGCAATGCAATTGTATTTAATGGGGGATTCACCTATGCCCTGGGTAGTTATTACCCCTGTAATAGAGACAGTATATTTTGGACCCCATTTATGGGGGCACTCACCTCTGGTCCTCTGTAAAGAAATTCTATGGACCCCTAAAATGTGGACAATCTGTTATGGACCCTTGCAATGCAATCCTATGGACCCCTGCAATACAATTCTATGGACCCCTGTAATTGGGGTATTCTCCTATGCCCTGGGTAATAGAGGCAATGTATTTTGGTTCCATCTGTAGCCCTCTGTAAACAAATTCTTTTGACCTTTAAAATGGAGACATTCTTCTATGGACCCTTGCAATTCATTTGTATGTACACCTTTAATACCCTGGTAAATGTCGTTTTATGGACCCCATTAATGGAGAAATTCTCTGGATGATCCCAGTAATGGGGCAAACTATTATGAATCCCTTTAATAGGGAGATTACTATTGTGGACCAGTATAATGTGGGAATTCTCCTATGATTTTCTGCAATGTAATTCTTTAAACCCCTGTAATGAAGGCAATGTATTTTGGACCCCATATATGGGGGCATTCACCTGTGGTCCTCTGTTAAGGACAATTAGCAAACTAGTATTCTGTGCTGATGTATATAAATAAATAAACAAGTATATTTGTTATTTATCAATTTTGTCTTTATTTTTATGAAGGGTAAAACTGAAATACATGTATTAACATTAAACCATAATAGAATAGTTCAAAACAATATTAAGTATATTGTAAACATAACCCTATGGACTCACTAAATTAAAAAATGAAAAATAGCAATATGTAAATGATTTAACTACACTGAACAAGACCTATATGTGTAGAAAGTCCAGTGCAATAGTAGCAGCATTAGTTATCAGTGAAAGACTTCCAGACATATATCAATTATATCCAAATGTATCAAGGTTTAAAAATGTAAAAAGTGAGTACTCACAAAAAGAAAAAAATATAGCTATAGAGCTAAAACAGATGGATGGATACTTGTACCACCTCCAGGTGAATTATTGTGGCGCTGGCTTGCCAAGGTTCCCGCCAAGCATAGGGGTCTCTAGCGGTAGAGATGTCAGTGGCCAAGTGAAGCCTCCGCCGTGAGATAGTTCAGAGGCACCACCGCTGATATCCCAACTTGTCTCTCTAATGCACGCCGCACCTTAATTTCCGAGCAGCACTGTAATGTAGCAGGCACTCAGTCACAGCGCAGGTCTCCGAGGTGCCGGCGGCCAGGGTACCAACAGCGGCACAGCGTGGTTTTAATGAATCAATCAAAAGTGGAGGTAGTCTAATAGTAGCAGAGCTGGGAGCACCAACAACATGTTTCGGTCACTCCTGTGACCTTTATCAATTTCCCCTGTTAAGGAATTCTATAGATCCCTAAAATAGGGGCATTCTACTATGGACCCCTGCAATGCAATTGTATGGACCCCTGTAATGGGGGTATTCACCTATGCCATGGTTAATGTCATTTTATGGACCCCTGTAATGGGGTAAAACCTGATGATCCCAGTAATGGGGTAAACTATTATGAATCCCGTTAATGGGGAGAATATTATAGTGAACTACTCTAATGTGCACATTCTCTTATGGACTTTTGCAATGTAATTCTATGAACCTCTGTAACTGTGGGCTATCTATTTTGGACGCCACTTATAGGGGCATTCACCTGTGGTCCTCTGGGAAGGAATTCTATATACCCATAAAGTGGGATATTTTCCTGTGTACCCCTGCAATGCAATTTTATGGACCCCTATAATTGGGGGTATTCTCCTATGCCCTGGGTAATGTCATTCTATGGACCTCTGTAATGGGGGTATGCTCCTGATGATCCTGGTAATGGGGCAAACTATTATGAATCCCTTTAATAGGGAGAAGACTAATGTGGACCACTATAATTTGGGAATTCTCCTATGGTCTTCTGCAATGTAATTCTATAAACCCTTGTAATGGGGGCTATATATTTTGGACCCCATTTATAGGGGCATTCACCTGTGTCCCCAGTGAAGGAATTCTGTAGACCCATAAAATGGGGTATTTTCCTGTGTATTTTTGCAATGCAATTTTATGGACCCTTGTAATGTGGGTATTCTACTGATGATCCCTGTAAAGGGGCCAACTTTTATGAATCCTTTTTTTATTGTAGAGAATACTAAAAGTAAACCGCTATAATGTGGGCATTCTCCTATGGTTAGGTTACAATCCACTACCAGGATTTCTGACAGCCTTAGCAGTTTCTAGTCCTGGCTACAGTCTACAATCTAGCTCTCAGTGTGTATGCAGTTCAGCTGTATTGCAATTAGGAGAATGGTTGCATTGGTTCCTCTTCCTGTTACTGTATATTGTACTCACTCCCAGCATTCCCTGCCGGTGATAGCTTATAGCTTGTTTTGCTACCTGGTCCGTTTCATGTGTATCGCTGTTCCGGTCTCCTGCTCTGCATGTGCCCAGCCGTGTCTGTTCCCAGTTACTAAGTTCTTGTGGAAACTTAATTATTGTTTCTACCAAATGCAAGTATTACCAAACCTAAACAGTAATTATCTTCTCTGCTGTTGTATTTCTGCATATTCAATTATCTGCCTTACACAACAAGTGTTGCTACTACAATTGCAAGTCTTGCTGTGTGGATTATTATTGCCGTCTGCTATATCACCTTTTTGCTTCCTGAACTAACTGTCCTGCTATTAACCCTGTGGATTCTGATTCTGCTATTACCCTGACCCTTTTAAGTATCTGCTTCTACTCCAGCCAATATACCTAGTGATCTCCTGTCTGTTGCATAAGCCCCTACTGTTCGGAGATATAAGACCTGCCGGCCGCCTAAGTACCGATGTGTGCGTCTAACACTAAGGGAAATGCGGGTGGCTATTATAGACAGAAGACAATCCATAGAGGGACTCTAGTGGTCTTATGTAATAGTGCAGGAGCTTTATAACAGGGCATCTGCAATGTAATTCTATGAACTCTTGCAATGGGGCAATGTATTTTGGACCCCATTTATGGGGCACTCACCTGTGGTCCTCTGTAAATGAAATTTATGAACAGTGAAAATGGGGGCATTTTCCTGTGGACCCCGCAATTCAATTCTATGGACCCCGGAATTGGAGTATTCTCCTATGCCCTGGGTAATGTCATTCAATGGACCCCTGTAATGGGGGAATTCTTCTGGTGATCCCAGTAATGGGGCAAACTGTTATGAATCTTTATAATGGGGATACTACTCCTGTGGACCACTATAATGTGGGGCTTCCCCTATGGTCTTCTGCAATGTAATTATATGAACCCCTGTAATGGAGGCAATGTATTTTGACCATAGGGGCATTCACCATATGGGGGCATTCACCTGTGGTCCTCTGTTAAGGACACCATTTTATTCCCCACAGTAAGACTTTTAATTGCTTTAAAATTACCTGCTCGTTGCCAAGGGGTTTCATGCTCGTTGTCAAGGGGTTTCATACTCGTTGCCAGGGGGTTTCATGCTCGTTGTCAAGGGATTTCATGCTCATTGCCAAGGGGTTTCATGCTCGTTGTCAAGGGATTTCATGCTCATTGCCATGGGGTTTATGCTTGTTGCCATGGGGGTTCATGCTCATTGCCATGGGGTTTCATGCTCGTTGCCATGGGGTTTCATACTCGTTGCCAGGGGGTTTCATGCTCGTTGCCAGAGGGTTTCATGCTCATTGGCATGGGGTTTCATGCTTGTTGGCATGGGGTTTCATGCTCATTGCCAGGGGTTTCATGCTCATTGCCATGGGGGTTCATGCTCGTTGTCAAGGAGTTTCATACTCGTTGCCAGGGGGTTTCATGCTCATTGTCAAGGGATTTCATGCTCGTTGCCAGGGGGTTTCATGCTCATTGGCATGGGGTTTCATGCTCATTGGCATGGGGTTTCATGCTCGTCGCCATGAGGTTTATGCTCGTTGCCAGGGGGTTTATGCTCATTGCCAGGGGGTTTCATGCTCATTGCCAGGGGGTTTCATGCCCGTTGCCATGGGGTTTATGCTCATTGCCAGGGGTTTCATGCTCATTGCTATGGGGTTTCACGCTCATTGCCATGGGGTTTCATGCTCGTTGCCATGGGGTTTCCTGCTCGTTGCCAGGGGTTTCATGCTCATTGGCATGGGGTTTCATGCTCATTAGCATGGGGTTTATGCTCGTTGCCAGGGGTTTATGCTCATTGCCAGGGGGTTTATGCTCATTGCCCGTTGTCAGGGGGTTTCATGCCCGTTGCCATGGGGTTTATGCTCGTTGCCATGGGGTTTCATGCTAATTGCCATGGGGTTTCATGCTCGTTGCCATGGGGTTTCATGCTCGTTGCCATGGGGTTTCCTGCTCGTTGCCAGGGGTTTCATGCTCATTGGCATGGGGTTTCATGCTCATTAGCATGGGGTTTATGCTCGTTGCCAGGGGTTTATGCTCATTGCAAGGGGGTTTATGTTCATTGCCCGTTGTCAGGGGGTTTCATGCCCATTGCCATGGGGTTTATGCTCGTTGCCATGGGGTTTCATGCTAATTGCCATGGGGTTTCATGCTCGTTGCCATGGGGTTTCATGCTCGTTGCCAGGGGGTTTCATGCTCATTGCCAGAGGGTTTCATGCTTATTGGCATGGGGTTTCATGCTCGTTGGCATGGGGTTTCATGCTCATTGCCAGGGGTTTCATGCTCGTTGTCAAGGAGTTTCATACTCGTTGCCAGGGGGTTTCATGCTCGTTGTCAAGGGATTTCATGCTCGTTGCCAGGGGGTTTCATGCTCATTGGCATGGGGTTTCCTGCTCATTGGCATGGGGTTTCATGCTCGTTGGCATGGGGTTTATGCTCATTGCCAGGGGGTTTATGCTCATTGCCAGGGGGTTTCATGCTCATTGCCAGGGGGTTTCATGCCCGTTGCCATGGGGTTTATGCTCATTGCCAGGGGTTTCATGCTCATTGCCATGGGGTTTCATGCTTGTTGCCATGGGGCTTCCTGCTCGTTGCCATGGGGTTTCATGCTCGTTGTCATGGGGTTTCCTGCTCGTTGCCAGGGGTTTCATGCTCATTGGCATGGGGTTTCATGCTCATTAGCATGGGGTTTATGCTCGTTGCCAGGGGTTTATGCTCATTGCAAGGGGGTTTATGTTCATTGCCCGTTGTCAGGGGGTTTCATGCCCGTTGCCATGGGGTTTATGCTCGTTGCCATGGGGTTTCATGCTAATTGCCATGGGGTTTCATGCTCGTTGCCATGGGGTTTCATGCTCGTTGCCAGGGGGTTTCATGCTCGTTGCCAGAGGGTTTCATGCTCATTGGCATGGGGTTTCATGCTCGTTGGCATGGGGTTTCATGCTCATTGCCAGGGGTTTCATGCTCGTTGTCAAGGAGTTTCATACTCGTTGCCAGGGGGTTTCATGCTCGTTGTCAAGGGATTTCATGCTCGTTGCCAGGGGGTTTCATGCTCATTGGCATGGGGTTTCCTGCTCATTGGCATGGGGTTTCATGCTCGTTGGCATGGGGTTTATGCTCATTGCCAGGGGGTTTATGCTCATTGCCAGGGGGTTTCATGCTCATTGCCAGGGGGTTTCATGCCCGTTGCCATGGGGTTTATGCTCATTGCCAGGGGTTTCATGCTCATTGCCATGGGGTTTCATGCTTGTTGCCATGGGGCTTCCTGCTCGTTGCCATGGGGTTTCCTGCTCGTTGCCAGGGGTTTCATGCTCGTTGCCATGGGGTTTATGCTCGTTGCCATGGGGTTTATGCTCGTTGCCAGGGGGTTTATGCTCGTTGCCATGGGGTTTAGGCTTCTTTAGTCTCTGATCGTTTTAGAGACCAGCATTCCCTGAAACTGCAGCAGGTTGGTCACGACATACCGGCGGGAGCTCCGCGAACTACCAGTAGATCGCGATTGACCTTTTGGCCGGCCCTGTCCTAATAGGTGTATATGCGCCTACTTGCTGGTCTGCATGGGCCATATTTGTGTGAATGCCATCACTGATCTTTGCTACATGAGAACACCCCTATAGTGACCATTTGGCCACAGTTATACAATTTGTTAAACAGATAAACAGCATGTAGACTGAATTGATTGGGGCATTGGCTGGATTGGGAGGGAAGGTATGAAAGTGATGGATAGTCCCATTCTTTATTTAGTGAAAAAAGATGTAATTTAATCTCCTGATGTGTAAATGACAATTAATTATTAAAGTATCAACGTGGTGATTTATATAATAATGCAATTTGCCCTGGGTAATGTCATTCTATGGACCCCATACTGTAGTTGTGTTGTGCTTGTGCTGCACTTTTTAGTATACAGTTGGCAATATTATACAGTCATTTATCATTCAATATACATAGATGCCCATAAAAACTTTATTTTTTTTAAACTCAAGAACACCACGTATCGTGCTTTAAATGATGTCACATATTTATCAACCTAACATACAAAATTGAAAACATTTGTTATATATGGATAGTCAACTATTTAATTACAGACAAGAGGCCACCACAGAGTCTAAGTGGTCGCATGTAGTATCATCCTGTTTTATCCATAACAAATGACTAATGTTTAGAAGTTCTGTGCTGGAATCATTTAGTAAATACAATCAGCTTTTGTCCTGACAAGTTCCACTCAGATGAGGAAGTATCAGATTTTTAATCCAAAAACATCATCCTCATAAGTGTTTTCGTATGTCGCTCGTCTACTTGTTCATCAAGTTTTATTTTGGGATATGTGAATTATATCCTCATGAGTGTAACAAATGTATTCCTTAACTGTGCTTCAGTTTTTAGTCAATATTTTAAATCACTGAGTATTGTTCTCAGCGTTGACTAAGCTCTAGATTTCCACTTGGATCTCTTCTGGTCTCTTGGTATGTGAAGTATAAACAGAGCAAGCTGACAGATGCAATGCATCTCGTTCTTTGTGAAAATACCAACAACATTTCAATGGCACAGTATCACAATACATAAATATTAACCATTAACCATTTTATATTAACAATGCCATGAAATCATGTATTATTGGTATCTGATTCAGATATCATGTAGAAGAACACTATATAAAGGAATGAGGACGGACCAGGCACCAGGATTGGCATATACTGTAGAAAGTGGACTAATTGCATTCCAGTTTTTAAATTATCCTGAAAAGTATATATTTGGATATTATTACTATATCTGCAGTTTTTAGATTGCTTAGCACACTTCATGGACATCTACGGATTTAATCATACTATATGCATCTGCTGGCCATGTATTCCCTGGGTTCTGGACACACAGTACTCCCAAAACAATTTCACTACCAGGTCATACTGCATTTAACTCTCTCCCATTGGTTCCTTGAGTTTGAGTTATCCCACAAAATAGTGAACTTGTTAAACAGATATTACTTCTTTCTGCCAGGTTTACTGTCTTTTTACCTGGCAGAGTCAGGAGACCTACGCATGGCCACTACTATATGACCAAAGCTGATCCTGTGCTCCTGCTGGTCCATCAATTCCTGTACCTGATCCCTCTCAGCCTGTAACCTCTGTACTAGCCAAATACAGGCACACAATAGCTGCACATGCATTACTGTGTATCTTACTAACTGATTGCCACAGAGAGGTACCTCAGGAAGAAATTATAGCGGTGAGTGGCTCTTGTATAATAACTAGGGGTGTGCACCGGCCACTTTTCGTGTTTTGTGTTTTGGTTTTGGATCTGGATCTTTCTTCGTGTTTTGGATCTGGATTGGTTTTGCCAAAACCACCCTTCCGTGTTTTGGGTTCTGGGTTTTGTGTTTTGGATCTGTATTTTTTTGAAAAAAAGCATAAAAACAGCTAAAATCACAGAATTTGTAGGTTTTTCTGCTCCTATGCTATTATTAACCTCAATAACCTTAATTTCCACTCATTTCCAGTCTATTCTGAACACCTCACACCTCACAATAGTGTTTTTATGTCCAAAAGGTTGCACCGAGGTAGCTGGATGACTATGCTAAGCGACACGAGTGGGCGGCACAAACACGTGACCCAGCTAGGAGTGACACTGCAGTGGCAGACAGGATGGCAGTTAGAAAAACTAGGCCCCAAACTGTACATAATGCAAAGAAAAAAAGAGGTGCAAGATGGAATTGTCCTTGGGCCCTCCCACCCACCCTTATGTTGTATAAACAGGACATGCACACTTTAACAAATCAATCATTTCAGCGCCAGGGTCTGCCACACAACTATGGCTGAAATGATTGGTTCGTTTGGGCCCCCACAAAACAAGCTGGCAATTAATGTGTCCCTGCACAAACTGGCTCTACGGAGGCAAGATGTCATCCTCATCCTCCTCATCCACCGATTCCTCACCCTCTTCAGTGTGTACATCCTCATCCTCACAAAGTATTAACTCGTCCCCACTTGAATCCACCACCACAGGTCCCTCTGTACGTTCTGGAGGCTGGTCTCCCTGGAAGAGCTGATAATTCATTTTGATGAACATCATCTTCTCCACATTCTGTGGAAGCAACCTCCTACGCCTTTCGCTGACAAGGTTCCCGGCTGCACTAAACACTCTTTCGGAGTACACACTGGAGGGGGGGCAACTCAGGTAAAATAGAGCCAGTTTGTACAGGGGCCTCCAAATTGCCTCTTTTTCCTGCCAGTACAGGTATGGACTGTCTGACATGCCTACTTGGATGCTGTCACCAATGTAATCCTCCACCATTCTGTCAATGGTGACAGTATCATATGCAGTGACAGTAGACATGTCAGAAATTGTTGCCAGGTCCTTCAGTCCGGACCAGATGTCCAAACTTGGTCCTGCCTGCCCTGCATCACCGCCAGCGGGTTGCTTAGGATACCTAAGTTTTTTCCTGGCAGCCCCAGTTGCGGGAGAAAATGAAGAAGGAGCCGTTGACGTGTCACGTTCCGCTTCAGCTGACAGTGTGTTCACCAGCAGGTCTTTGCACCTCTGCAGGCTTGTGTCGGCCGGAAAGAGAGACACCACATAGGCTTTAAACCTAGGATCGAGCACGGTGGCCAAAATGTAGTGGTCTGATTTCAACAGATTGACCACCCTGGAATCCTGGCAAAGCGAATGAAGGGCTTCATCCACAAGTCCCACATGCCGAGCGGAATCGCTCCGTCTTAGCTCCTCCTTCACTTTCTCCAGCTGCTTCTGCAAAAGCCTGATGAGGGGAATGACCTGACTCAAGCTGGCAGTGTCTGAACTGACTTCACGTGTGGCAAGTTCGAAGGGCTGAAGAACCTTGCACAACACGGAAATCATTCTCCACTGCGCTTGAGTCAGGTGCATACCCCCTCCTTTGCCTATGTCATAGGTGGATGTATAGGCTTGTATGGCCTTTTGCTGCTCCTCCATCCTCTGAAGCATATAGAGGGTTGAGTTCCACCGCGTCACAACCTCTTGCTTCAGGTGATGGCGGGGCAGGTTCAAGAGTGTTTGCTGGCGCTCCAGTCTTCGGCACGCAGTCGCTGAATGGCGAAAGTGGCCAGAAATTTTTCGGGCCACCCAAAGCGTCTCCTGCACGCCCCTGTCGCTTTTCAGAAAATTCTGCACCACCAAGTTTATTGTGTGAGCAAAACATGGGACGTGCTGGAATTTGCCCAGATGTAATGCCCGCACAATATTGGTGGCGTTGTCAGATATCACAAATCCCCAGGAGAGTCTAAGTGGGGTAAGCCACTGGGCGATGATTTCCCTCAGTTTCTCTAAGAGGTTGTCGGCGGTGTGCCTCTTACTGAAACCGGTGATACACAGCGTAGCCTGCCTTGTAACGAGCTGGCGTTTCTGAGATGCTGCTACTGGTGACGCTGCTGCTGTTGCTGCGTAAGGTGATACATCTACCCAGTGGGCTGTCACAGTCATATAGTCCTTAGTCTGCCCTGTTCCACTTGTCCACATGTCCGTGGTTAAGTGGACATTGTGTACAACGGCATTTTTCAGGACACTGAGGACACTTTTTCTGACGTTTCTGTACAGTCTCGGTATCGCCTGCCTAGTGAAGTGGAATCTAGACGGGATTTGGAACCGGGGACACACTACCTCCATCAATTGTCTAAATCCCACTGCACTAATGGCGGATACCGGACGCACGTCTAACACCAACATAGCAGTCAAGGCCTCAGTTATACGTTTTGCTTCAGGATGACTGCTGTCGTACTTCATCCTCCTCGCTAAGGACTGTTGGAGGGTCAATTGTTTAGTAAAAGTAGTGGTGTTCCTACTTCCTCTCTGGGATGATGAACGACTCCCAGCAGCAGCAGCAACAGCAGCAGCGGCAGCAGTAGGCGTAGCAATGCAGGATCCTCCGGAGGAATCCCGGATAGGAGAGTCAGTCATGCCAGTGATATGGCCTGCAGGACTACTTCCGATCCTGACTAAGGAGGAAATTGACGAGGAGGGAGTTGACGGTGTGGTTTGCAGGCGCTTGGATACAACAGGACAACGGGATTTAGGTGTCCCTGGACTGCTTACGGTCTGAGCCAAAGTTTCTGAACTTGACAGTAACTTTTTATGAACGCGCTGCAGGTGCCGTATAAGGGAGGATGTTCCTAGGTGGTTGACGTCCCTACCCCTACTTATTTCACCTTTACATATGGTACATATGGCAAGACAGTTGTTGTCCGGATTTGGATAGAAATATTGCCAGACCAAAGAGGTGGAATGTTTGGTCTTCTGCCCAGGCATGACCGTGATGGGCTTTTTCATCCCACGGACAACAACTGTCTCCCCCGGAGCCTGATTTAAACAAACCACATCACCATCAGAATCCTCCTCGCCAACTTCCTCCTCAGCGCCAGCTACACCAGTATCCTCATCCTGTTGTACTTCAACAGTGACATCTTCAATTTGCATATCAGCAAGTGGACTGTGGGTGCTCCTTTCAGCACTTGCAGGGGGCGTGCAAATGGTGGAAAGAGCCACCTCTTCCCGTCCAGTGCTGGGAAGGTCAGGCATCGCAACCACCACCACACTTGGACTCTCCTTGGGGATTTGTGATATCTTCTTAGAAAGCACAGTTCTTCGCTGTGCTTTTGCCAGCTTAACTCTTTTGATTTTTTTAGTGGGAGGAGTGCTTCCATCGTCATGTGAAGCTGAACCACTAGTCATGAACATACTAGGGATCGACCTTAGCCGTTCCTTGCCACTCCGTGTCGTAAATGGCATATTGGCAAGTTTACGTTTCTCTTCAGCTGATTTAAATGTCTTTTTCAAGGTCATTTTCCTGAACTTTGCCATTTGGGATTGTATGTGCCCTCTACTATGACATTGGGCATCGGCCTTGGCAGACGACGTTGATGGCATGTTATCGTCTATGTCATGACTAGTGGCAGCAGCTTCAGCACTAGGAGGAAGTGGTTCTTGATCTTTCTCTATTTTATTTTTATCGGAGAAAGTTTGGTCCTCCATTTATGTTATATCGATTTGATATATACGTGCGGCTAAACACAGAAAATAATTTTTTTTTTGGTTTGGACTGGAGTGTACTTTCGGGGGTTACAGCACCCTTTAACGGTCAAGCCAGCCGGCCCTTTACTTATGACACAGGCGCACTCTTGGCACTACTTTGTTGATGCACGTGCGGCTACTGCGCACACAATTCACAAACACAGAAAATAATTTTTTTTTAGGTTTGGACTGGAGTGTACTTTCGGGGGTTACAGCACCCTTAACGGTCAAGCCAGCCGGCCCTTTACTTATGACACAGGCGCACGCTTGGCACTACTTTGTTGATGCACGTGCGGCTACTGCGCACACAATTCACAAACACAGAAAATAATTTTTTTTTGGTTTGGACTGGAGTGTACTTTCGGAGGTTACAGCACCCTTTAACGGTCAAGCCAGCCGGCCCTTTACTTATGACACAGGCGCACGCTTGGCACTACTTTGTTGATGCACGTGCGGCTACTGCGCACACAATTCACAAACACAGAAAATAATTTTTTTTTAGGTTTGGACTGGAGTGTACTTTCGGGGGTTACAGCACCCTTAACGGTCAAGCCAGCCGGCCCTTTACTTATGACACAGGCGCACGCTTGGCACTACTTTGTTGATGCACGTGCGGCTACTGCGCACACAATTCACAAACACAGAAAATAATTTTTTTTTTGGTTTGGACTGGAGTGTACTTTCGGGGGTTACAGCACCCTTAACGGTCAAGCCAGCCGGCCCTTTACTTATGACACAGGCGCACGCTTGGCACTACTTTGTTGATGCACGTGCGGCTACTGCGCACACAATTCACAAACACAGAAAATAATTTTTTTTTAGGTTTGGACTGGAGTGTACTTTCAGGGGTTACAGCACCCTTAACGGTCAAGCCAGCCGGCCCTTTACTTATGACACAGGCGCACGCTTGGCACTACTTTGTTGATGCACGTGCGGCTACTGCGCACACAATTCACAAACACAGAAAATAATTTTTTTTTTGGTTTGGACTGGAGTGTACTTTCGGGGGTTACAGCACCCTTAACGGTCAAGCCAGCCGGCCCTTTACTTATGACACAGGCGCACGCTTGGCACTACTTTGTTGATGCACGTGCGGCTACTGCGCACACAATTCACAAACACAGAAAATAATTTTTTTTTAGGTTTGGACTGGAGTGTACTTTCAGGGGTTACAGCACCCTTAACGGTCAAGCCAGCCGGCCCTTTACTTATGACACAGGCGCACGCTTGGCACTACTTTGTTGATGCACGTGCGGCTACTGCGCACACAATTCACAAACACAGAAAATATATTATTTTTTTAGCACTTGGGGGGAGCATCCCTGATGGACAGAGCACCCCCTGGACAACACTACAGCACCCCTTTAGGACTGGGACACTGCACAGGACTTTGGAGTGGACACAGCCCCTATGGAGAACTGACTGCACAACACAGTCCAGCCAGCCCCTATGGACTTTGAAGTAGTGGACACAGCCCCTATTAACAACAGCAGCACAGCACAACACAGCCAGCCCCTATGGACTTTGAAGTAGTGGACAACAGCAGCACTACACTACACTACACTACACAGCACTAACTCCCACCCTCCCTCTTCACTGTCCACAGCCGAGTGAGAAAATGGCGCCGACGCGGGTACCTTATATAGGATCCAAAACCCGCGAGACTCGGAAGGCGGGATGATGACGTTTTGCCTCGATGTCAGATCCGAGTCAGGCGGGAAAAGTCGAGCCTGACTCGGATCGGACTCGGATCGGGGGGGCTCGGGGGGGTTCGGATTTCAGAAATCCGAACCCGCTCACCCCTAATAATAACCAAAACAATTCATATTTATTCACTATGGTACTTATAGTGTGTCCTTAACAATTCTTAGTTTTAATCACCCAGAGTGATATAATACTGAGTCTTACTCTTCAAAGTAATCGTTAGGAATTCTCTCTTCTTCTTAAAAAAACTCCTCTTTCCAAATTGGAGTAGGCTTAAAATAAAACACAAGAGAACCGCAAAAAAAATTGTGCAATACTATCTATTGAATATCTTAGTTTAATAGTATAGGAATGCACTCACAAAGATAAAATAATAGCAGACATACAGTCAGGTGCATAACTTTTGGGACATTGACAGAATTTTCATATTTTGGCCTCTATTCACCACAACAATGGCTTTGAAATGAAACAAACAAGATGTGCTTTAACTGCAGACTTTCAGATTTAGGCCCTCATTCAGAGCCGCTCGTTAGCGGCAGTAGGCTCGTTCCGAGCGATGTTCGCACATCTGCGCATGCGTACGGTTTTTAGTACGCATGCGCGAACCAGTCAGTGCGGCCGAAAATCGTTTGTACGCTATATAGCGAGTGCCTGCTATTTTGAGTGACAGAATGAGGCGTATGTGGGTGGTAACAGGGGAAGGTGCTTGAAAACGGGGGAGTGGAATTCGAACGCAGGCGTGCTTAAAGGTCAAAACGGGCGTTTTAAGGGTGTGCATAATTAATCCAGCAGCGTCATTGACCACGTCACTTGGTTTTTTTAAACTCAGAACTGCTCGCAAAATAGCAGTTGAAAAAACCAACCACAAGAATAGCGAGCAGTTCATACGCTGTACAATGTACTCGATTAATCAAATAAATAGCGGACATGACGTATGGCGGCCAGGGGGCCAGGGGGCGTTCAGACTTAGAGGTGTGAACAGACTGCAATTTGCGAACGGATCATTTGAATAGCCACCCCTTGTTTTTGAACGAACGACCGCAAATAGCGAACGGCTCTGAATGAGGGCCTTAATTTGAGGGTAATTACATCCATATCAGGTGAACGGTGTAGGAATTACAACGGTTTCTATATGTGCCTCCCACTTTTTAAGGGGCCAAAAGTAATGGGACAAACTAAACAATCCTAAATCTAACTTTCACTTTTTAATACTTTGTTGCAAATCATTTGCAGGCAATTACAGCCTGAAGTCTGGAACGCATAGACATCACCAGACGCTGGGTTTCATCCCTGGTGACGCTCTGCAAGGCCTCTACTGCAAATGTCTTTTGCAGTATGCTTCGGGTCATTGTCCATCTGCACTGTGAAGCGCCGTCCAATGAGTTCTGAAGCATTTGACTGAATATGATCATATAATATTGCCCGAAATACTTCAGAATTAATTATTTTGCTTTAGTCAGCAGTCACATCATCAATAAATACAAGGGAACCAGTTCCATTGGCAGCCATACATGCCCACGCCATGACACTACCACCACCATGCTTCACTGATGAGGTGGTATGTTTTGGATCATGAGCAGTTCCTTTCCTTCTCCATACTCTTTTCTTCCCATCACTCTGGTACACGTTGATCTTTGTCTCATCTGTCCATAGGATGTTGTTCCAGAACTGTAACGGCTTTTTTAGATGTTTGTCAAACTCTAATCTGGTCTTCCTGTTTTTGAGGCTCAC
This sequence comes from Taudactylus pleione, assembly GCA_031769625.1. Taxonomy (NCBI): domain Eukaryota; kingdom Metazoa; phylum Chordata; class Amphibia; order Anura; family Myobatrachidae; genus Taudactylus; species Taudactylus pleione. The sequence goes on along the minus strand of JAUIMM010000153.1, from coordinate 8,445,412 downwards.
CAATGGTTTACATCTATTCACTCTTGTGAAGTCTTCTCTTGATTGTTGATTTTGACACATATGCACCTACCTCCTGGAGAGTGTTCTTGATTTGGCCAACTGTTGTGAAGGGGTTTTTCTTCACCAGGGAAATAATTCTTCTGTCATTCACCACAGTTGTTTTCTGTGGTCCTCTGGGTCTTTTGGTGGTGCTGAGCTCTCTGGTGCGTTCTTTCTTTTTAAGAATGTTCCAAACAGTTGATTTGGCACACTTAATGTTTTTGCTATCTCTCTGATGGGTTTGTTTTAATTTTTCAGCCTAATGATGGCTTGCTTCACTGATAGTGACAGCTCTGGATCTCATATTGAGAGTCGACAGCAACTGATTTCAAATGCAAATGTCACACCTAGAATCAACTCCAGACCTTTTTACCTGCTTAATTGATAATGAAATAACGAGGGAATAGCCCACACCTGTCCATGAAATAGCTTATGAGTTGATAGTCCCATTACTTTTGGCCCCTTAAAAAGTGGGAGGCACATATTGAAACCATTGTAATTCCTACACTGTTCACCTGATTTGGATGTAATTACCCTCAAATTAAAACTGAAAGTCTGCAGTTAAAGCACATCTTGTTTGTTTCATTTCAAAGCCATTGTGGTGGTGAATAGAGGCCAAAATATGAGAATTCTGTCAATGTCCCAATATTTATGCACCTGACTGTATATCCTCCACATTGAAGATCTACTTGATGTGGGCTTGCTTCTATGGAGATTCAACTCACGATACTCTACTTATTAGATGAAGCTCTTAAATATAAGCACATGAGATCGCAAGACACAGTGCAATACTGTTGAATAAAACTGTAACAGATTTTATTAAGTTGAACTCACATACATAATCACAAAAAAGGCATATATCCTCCCAGATAGGGGCTTGCTTCAGAAATAACAGCTGGGCTGATCCAATCCCTCTAGGGCTAGAAAGAAGTGCCGGCTCCTTGTCTCACCCTTTCCGGATATCTCCCAGACAGTCGTATCCTTAGCAGTCCTCCAGTAAAACGTCACCAGCCTAATGCATTTCTGACTCAGCAGTCCTTCATCAGAGGCATGGTGACAATGCAATGAAAACTCCCTTATATACCCACCCTAAACATGACGTTCCACACTATATACCCACCCTAAACATGACGTTCCACACTCCCGACCACGTGACTTCCTGGTTTGCGTTCCACAATGCGGGTTATCTGTTTAAAGTGCTGTGCATAGTAATCCGGACTTCTGTTTGTCAGCAATTTAAATCTCTTATTGGTATGGGGTACAAATCACAAAATAAAATAAACAAATGTCATATATTCGAATATTAAATTGGGACAAGTAAAATATATTAAAATTAAGTTAAAAATTATACCAAGACATTTATATAAAATTACATTAATAAACATGAAAACTATAATTAAAGGAAGCATTTGAGCTCAAAGTCTCTTTTGGTGCCATTAGGCACCAAAGTTTTTAGATTGTAAATCCACCGCATCTCACACTGGGATAATCTAGTATCTACACTATTTTGTTTCCAGGTGGGATTGATTTGTTCTATGGCCCAAAATGATTTAATATTACATTCCTTACATTGATGTATTTTTAAAATGTGCTGAGACAGTGTGACTATCAAGTCCTTTTCTTATATTATAGATATGCTCAGATAGACGGGTCTTAAGGTTCCTCCTCGTCTTCCCCACATATAGTAAGCCTTGTATAATAAGCAAATTCCCCTTTGGTACCCCTCTTTAATTGAAACCTCCTGTACTTGAACTGCAGAAAACCAACAACCAGGAACCATATGCATGTAACTATACCACCTCTGCTGTACTTATATGCCCCTGATGACAAGGATATGCTACAGTAAATCACCCCTAATTGGCATTTACTCAGGGTCTTAATATTGCATAAATAAACACACCTTCTTTGCTCCTCATGTATTAACTTTTCGTGTGTAGGCTGATGTCACAAATATTTTTAATTAATGCTTTCAGGGCAGCACACATTGCTAATAATAACTAACAGAGGTACTTCTGTAATCACCCAGAATCCAGGCTGTTTATGCTCTTCAACTATAGCAGCTGCTTCAGGGAGCTGAGCATATTCATATGTACAATTAACTCAAGGACTTTAGCTTAATGATTTAGGTTTCTATAAATTTTGACCCATTGACATTGTAATACATTCAGGGTTTCAATTGTTTTATAAGGCCTCAATAGTAACCAATCCCTACTGTACATGCACCAATATCACTATCAAGCAGGTGCTAGAAACTGTAGTTTGCAGGAATCTATGATCTGCAAACTTTCTTTGTTCTGGGGAATAGGATTGGCACCAGCTGGTGGACATGGGCAGCAAGCAGGGGCGGATTGGGCCGCCGGGAAAGCGGAAGATTTCCCGCTGGGCCGGTCCCCTCTCCCATCCACTGGGCCGCTTAACACTGACCGGCGGCTCTCTGATAGCCGCTGCCGCGATTGGAGCTCAGCTGCGATCGGGCAGCGGGAATGAGCTTCTGTGTGCATGCGCAGAAGCTCATCCAGGAGAAGACGAATGTAAAATGGCCACGGGTGCTCCTCCCATCGGCCATTGCGGAGCTCGTGAGTGACAGGCAGCTCATGGCTCCGCCTCCAGTGGTCACAAGTGTAGGAGCCGGGAAGGGCAGCCTGCAGCCTGCAGGACTCATGAGTGGCAGCGGCTGGCTCCGAATCTGCGTCACAAATTTCTATTGCTAATTGCTCTTTATGAATTGGACCACCACCTTACAGTTAAATATTGCAGGGTCGGGGGGAGCTTATATGTAAATTATATTTCTATGTGTTATATATTTTATATTTATATGTATCATTATCATGTCATGGCTGCCACTGTCATGCACATTTTAGCTTGACAGTGACAGCCATGACATGCTGATGATACACACATATATATATACACAGTATACATATATTTCTATGTGCTATATTTTATATGTATTATCATCATGTCATGGCTGTCACTGTCATGCACATTTTAGCTTACAACATAGGATAATCCTATATCGTAAGCTAAAATGTGCATGACAGTGGCAGCCATGACATGATGATGATACATATAAATATAGCACATAGAAATATATGTATACTGTGTATATATATATATATATATATATATATATATATGTGTGTATCATCAGCATGTCATGGCTGTCACTGTCAAGCTAAAATGTGCAGTATGGCCCCCCAGTAGTAGGCTGCCCCAGTAGCAGGCCCCCCCAGTAGTAGGCTGCCCCAGAAGCAGGACCCCCCAGTAGTAGGCTGCCCCAGTAGTAGCCCCCCTGTAGTATGCCCTCCCCAGTAGTATGCCCCCCCAGTAGTATGGCCCCCCCAGTAGTATGGCCCCCTCCAGTAGTATGGCCCCCCCAGTAGTATGGCCCCCCCAGTAGTAGGCTGCCCCAGTAGCAGGCCCCCCCCAGTAGTATGCCCCCCCCAGTAGTATGCCCCCCCCAGTAGTATGGCCCCTCCAGTAGCAGGCCCCTCAGTAGTATGGCCCCCCCAGTAGCAGACCCCCCCAGTAGCAGACCCCCCCAGTAGTATAGACCCCCCAGTAGCAGGCCCCCCCAGTAGTATGGCCCCCTGCACCCCCAGTAGCAGACCCCCAGTAGCAGACCCCCCCCCAGTAGTGCCCTCGGCCCTTACAAAAGAAAAAAAATAAAATAAAAACTTACCTGATTCCCCGCTCCCGCGCCGTCCGCTCTGCTGTCACACGCTGAGGAGGGAGCCGGAAGATGGAGCTCATGTGTGAGCTCCAGCCGGCTCCCTCCGTGCAGCAGCCAATGAGAGTCTGTGTGACTTTCATTGGCTGCTGTAACAAACACACAACTGCCGCTGGCGGCTGTGTGTTTGTGTCTGTGTAGGGCAGACCGCTATCACAGCGTTCTGCCCTACGCTAGAGGAGCCCTGATGTCGGATTCTCTAGTGAGGATCCAACATCAGGCGGCCGCCGTTCGGCCCCAAACGGGGATCCGAGTCAGGCGGGTTCGGGTGGACTCGGATCCCCAATGTTCGGAGCGGTTCGGATTCCTCAGAATCCGAACCACTCATCTCTAATATATATATATATATATATATATTGTGACACAGTTAGGTTAGGGGGTCCCTCTCCTGGGTAGAGGACTCCTTCCTTACACACACACACAGCAGCAGGGAAGCAGCACACCAGTCTGGATGCAAGTACAAGCTGGTCGGCGCCAGTTTTTATTGTACAATGTCAGAAACATAAAGAAAACATAAATATAAATCCTAGCCCTGTCGGGGCACTAACTTCACAGGTAGTTCCCTCACTACCAGAACCTGGAAGGGCCTAATGCCCTCGCCAGCAACAAAAGCACAGCACAACACTCACAGTTAGGTATCCAAGTGTCTCTGAGCAAACTCCCTGTCTGCTCTCCCAGGTGAGACAATCAGCCCTAAACAAACTAGGCTTATATTGGCCACTCTCAGGTGGAAAACTAACAATCCTGTTACCAGGCTGCAAGAACCAAAACCTGGAGTGGCCGTGGGTGGAGCCCTCCCTCTCCTCTCACCCACAACCCCCAGGTCCCAAACCGGCTTTTCAAAAAGCCGAAACTCAAGCCTGCTACACTGCAGACTTTCTCCTGGGGGTTTAAAACACAAAAGACAGGAATCTGGGACAAATGTACCTGCCACAGACCACTTTACCAGTGATCCTATCACAATATATATATATATATATATATATATATATATTCACCAGCATATATATATTCACTTGGCATATATATATATATATATATATATATATATATATGCCAAGTACAAAGGTGCGGCACTCAGGGCATGATAAACAAATAACTCAGACATGTGAAGATAATTTCAACGTTTCAAACCATAGCAGATTGTCATCAGGAAAATGAAAATATGACAATCTGCTATGGATTGAAACGCTGAAATTATCTTCACGTGTCTGAGTTATTTGTTTATCATTCCCTGAGTGCCGCACCTTCAGACTTGGTATTGTTTTACATTGTGGTGGCACCGGGCTAAATTGCTTGGATTACATGAGTGCCAGACCATTGTTGGCTTTATATATATGTATGTGTATATGTGTGCCTCTCTCTCTCACATGTCTCTCTCTCTCTCTCTCTCTATGTATATATATGTAATGCACTACTTGAAAATGTCCTTTGAGTGCTGTTTTTTTCTTTGAAGCATTTATTACTTGAACTTGACTCGGGCACCGGGACTTGTTGTTTTCTGCTATATATAATCCAAATCCTCTCTTTGGATTATATATATATATATATATATATATATATATAAACAATCCGAGAAGCTGCACTCATATCATGCGGTATGTAGTAAGGGGTGCTCCATTATGGACGGTAAAGTCCAAAATACAGGTAAAGAAGAGATAGGCGCTCACCAATCAGTAAAAGGCACCACAAAGCTACCACCAGCACGACCCATAGACCACCAACCCACCTGCCATCTGATATAGCCACATCAATTAACAAAGCCCCACTGCCAGTGTAAAACCCGAAAGTAGGGACATAACAAGAGAGTAATAGCTCGACTCTGCACTGTATACATACTTACAGCAGTATGGCACAGACCCCACCCAAGCAGCTGGCACAACACACACAACCAACGTGTCCATAACAGGAAAAGCCCCACCGTGCCACAACCCGGAAGTGCCGTGTGTTCCAATGTGTGGAACGCACCAAAACCAGAAGTGACGCGACAGGCTGGGTACATCAGGTCACATGGGCTGTTGCTAGGCGACGCTAGTAACAACTACAGCCAATGCTGCAGCAAGCCCAATAATAAGCAAAAATCTGGGATAGACCATAGTAACATGTAGAAGGGTAGCGCTGATGACAATACGTACAGCGCTAGGGCATAGGGTGAGTGTCAATAAAAACACAAGCTACCTAAGACTGTGGCTAGACCAATAAGCATCAGTGTGGGAGGTTACACCCTGAGACAGACATACTACATATAAACATAGACAAACACAGTAAACATCCTGTTATACACCGGAGTAGAGGAACAAAATACATCAATGTGTATAAAAAATACATAAAAATATTTATATTCAAAGATAAATGTGTGCTGACATTGCCGAAAGACACCGCACAAAAACTATATACTGCGAGCAGTATGAAAACTCCTGCCGTCATATCGATCCACATGAAACCTTTGCAGGACACAAAGGAGAGTCAATTATATGAAATCTATAGATATCACTGCAGGAAAATATTATAGGTATGATATTCGTTCAGGCCTTTCAGAGACACAGTGTCGAGCCTGAATATCCATCTAGTCTCGCATTTCTTTAGTAGAAGCTCCCTATCACCACCACGAAAGGGCTGTGGGACATGGTTTATCAACATGCATTGCAATGAAGCCGCAGAGTTCCCCACCGCCACAAAATGTTTGGCCACTGGCTTATCAAAGTTCTTAGATTGTAAAGCTGACCGAATCGTAGAGCAGAGGTTGGTCATGCGGTCCCTAAATGGTCTTGCTCTCATACCAACATAATAGAGACGTCATGGTACACATGTTGGACCTCCAATCGAGGTCCTATGTGAACTAATTGAGTTGGTGCTTAGTTCTAATCATTTCTGTTATGGTGGCGATCATTATATCCAGTTATCAGGCATAGCGATGGGGTCCAATTTGGCCCCATCTTATGCCAACTTGTACATGCAGTTATACGAACAGAAGCATATTTTGGGTCTGTTTGGTCACAAGATTATCTGCTATAAGTGTTATATCAATGATCTGTTCCTAATTTGGCACGGGACAGACGTCGAATTTCATGATATGGTTTTGGTCCTCAATGCTTTAGATAGTCACATATGCTTCACTGCTCACATAGATAAAGATTCTATAAATTTCCTGGACGTGACTATCACATGCCAGGTTACTGGTTTGAGTTCTACTTTATATTGTAAATCAACTGACCGCAATACACTTCTCCATGCATCAGCCACCACGTGAGCAGTTTGAAAGAGTTTCTCCCTATATCCCAATTTGTCCGGGTTCTACGAAACAACACTTCTCAGCAGGCAGCTTAAGTACAATTGTCTGAGATGTGTGCTAGATTCTTAATGAGAGGGTACTCATCATCAGTTGTCGATAGATGCTTGATAAAAGCACTACAAAGGCATTTGCAGATTACCACAAAGAAAAGTATGGATCCGCCTAGAATGATCTATCCTGCTACCTATAATCTAGCAGCTACAGCAACCAACAAAGCCATTAAACTACACTGGTTGGTTATTACTGCAGAATTGACCTTTAAGAACATTAGTAAACAACCACCCATGATGGCATATCGTCCTAATCTGTGTCAATTATTAATGCGGCCCACGAAACAACTGAGGGTGCCACAGACACACTGTCTCTCAACTCGTCGACCGGGCTGCTATAGGTGCGCAGACTGCATCACTTGCCGTTCAATGACAACGGGGACCTTTTTCTCTCATCCCCATAGTGGGAAAAGTATAGCAATTCACCATCGGCTACATTGTATGTTGGACTTTGTTGTATATATCTTGATGTGTCCATGCGGTCTCTATTATGTTGGTATTATTGATATCCCTAAATCTTTATACCTAAATGTCGCTATTTAGCGCTGCAAGTCGCATAAGAAATAATTGCTTTCCAATACAATTGTGGTTCCAAAGCACAAAAAGTTATATTATTCAATGAAAAGTATAACGCACTGTGATCTGGACAATTAGCACAAAAAGCAAGTAAATACAAAGGTACAAGCCGATACATACGCGTGCGCACTGGTCTCAGTAGCCAGTCATCAATCCAGAAGCCTGTGGTCATCCAAAGAGAATGGCTGCATACTATAATCAGTACTCAAGTTATATACCTTACAGACTTCTGCTCTAACAAAGTAACTAGTTGACAGATTTCCACTGGTTCTTGCTCCTGGACATTCTGGTACGATGCGGGTCATAGGTCAGTTCATACAGTGTCACTAGGGGTATGTCCCAGTTCCTCAGAAGTTTCTTTGTGTGGTTTTCCCGCCGAAGAACTGGTTTAAACTAGCCAAAGACACTACATACAGAGATATACATTCTAACCACTAATTTCCTATAATCCATAACTTGCGGACGCATGATGCTATCTCCTTGCCGATAGAATCGGAGATCTGCGAATAAACAGTGATTTAGAATGGTAGCAAACATGACATGTCTACCAGTTTCTTTACCTTACAGGGGCGGAACTAGCGGCGGTGCAGCTGTGGTGCAGGGGTCCATAGCCACTCCTGCATCGCCGCTAGTCCCCTGGGCCCCACAAGTGTAGGGCAGACCGCAGTGAGAGCGGTCTGCCCTACACAGTTTACAAACACACAGCTGCCAGCAGTGGCTGTGTATTTGTAATAGCAGCCGATGAGAGTCAGACAGACTCTCATTGGCTGCTGCGTTGTCCACGGAGGGAGCCGGCTGGAGCTCACTCATGATCACTCACATTTCGGTCCTGTTGTGACCGAAACGTCGACTATCCTATGTGATCCGTGAGTTATTAAAATATGCCTTTTACTGGTTGGTGAGTGCCCATCTCTTCTTTACCTATTATATATATATATATATATAGTCTTACATGAGTGCAGCACTCCTGGTACAGACAGAGGCTTCCAAGCAGCGTGACAGTCAACGTTTCAAAGCATTTATTACAGCTTTTTCATCAGGACCTTCAGTTGACTGTCATGCTGCTTGGAAGCCTCTATCTATACCAGGAGTGCTGCACTCATGTAAGACTGTACCATTTTTTCTGTGAGGGTACCAAGTTAAGTTACTGTGTTACAGAGAGTGCCAGACCCTGCTTCTATGTTATATATATAGTGCACATGTTATATATTTTACTGCACATGTTCTAGTATGATGCAGCATGTTTGGTATGATGTTCACCATAAAGTTACACCAGCTGCTAACCACTAACATGTCAATGCCAAGCAGAATGTTTTTTAATTTATGGTAATTGCTATTTTGTACTGCATCTTTGAACATTTTTATAATTATTGAGATCAGAAGAAAGAAGGGGAGTGACATTATGTAATGTGCATGTCCCTTTAGCAGTTATTTATATAGCAAGCACCACTATGGCATATTAGTATACAGCATTGTGGGCCTGTTTCTGGGTCAGACGCAGTGACCATGTTGGACACAATGGAGCGATGTTTTTCATCTGCGTTGCACCGCGCTTACATCCTGAAGGTGTTCGTACAGCGTTGCAGTAATAATTCAGATACAAACACGAGGAAGTGAATTAGAAACGTGATGAGCGTTCCTGGGTGGTTATAGGTGATTGGCTAATCAGACTCAGATGCAGCGTCGTATGGGTGTCTCGTTAGAGTGTTGCAGGTGTGTGTCGCTGAACGTGGCTGCGTACAGAGATGCTGAATCATTCACATTGGCGGCCAGAGCTGCATGGACTCAGAATTAGGCTTTATGAGAAAATACGAAAGAAAATGTTTCCTTGAGTCTAATGTAGATCTATAAGGTGATGTTTAATTTTTGCTTTCTACAAAGCAATAATAGATTTTCTGGTAGAATAAATGTTTTATTAAACACTCTTTTAAAGTTAGTTTAAAATCCGATTTCAAACACACACAAACACAAGAGTCCAATGTAGTCAACATCACATTAACATTAAAAAATGTATTTTTGGAGTGCAGGAGGAAACTAGTCCAAATCGTTTAGGAGGCGCTAAGCCGTTACCAGCAGTCACAGACCAGAGTCAACATATCAGGAGGAGGACAAACAAAGCTCTTGCTGGAGTTCAGGGCCTATTATAATAATCTTTCCAGCCCTCTCAACCAGTAAAGGTATTGTATATAAACCTAATGGCCATATATATGTCATTGGTTATGGAATGAATAAGTTAAATATGAAGACAGCCACACCAATGTGTCTCTGCCTTGACATGGCTGGTGGCTTATCATATGTCTGCAAATGTATGTAACAGACATGGCTGCATATTCTATTATTTAAAATTGTAAATTTGCTTTGCTGGCTGGTTTCCCGTGTACTGGGGGAATTGTGTTTGCTTCTCTATTGTAGATTAACCCCTCCCTTACATGCACCTGTAAAGGGCCTGTACATTGATTTGAGTAACCAATAATCTGTGTATCAGTGTTCTGAGAAACATAGATAGGATCAGTGTTTACAGAGTATGCTGATCCTTGTAGTGCCATATTGGAGGATCTTGAGGGGCTTCTTGTAAGTTATGCTGGCCATACACTAGTACGACCAGCATGAGATGAGATTCATTTCACGAATTCCCTTGAACTCCCTGGCAGTCCCGGACGCACGATTTGGTGCTTTGGACACACGATGTACATACGATCTCACGATACGATCGATCGCGTGCCTGCTGAAAAACAGATCATCGTTCTTCAAAATGTCACTGAAATAACGTTGTTCGGACGCACCATGCATCGCATGCACCAATACACGGCACGATCTGCATATGATTGCGATACAGGTTGAGTCTCCCATATCCAAAATGCTTGGGACCATAGGTAGTTTGGACAATGGAATATTCCATATTTTGGAATATTTTGCATATTATAATGAAATATCTTGGGAATATACACACAAAATGCATTTATGTTACACCTTATACACACAGCCTGCAGGTCATTTTATATAATATTTTCAATAATTATGTGGCTCAAGCTAAGTTTGTGTACAGAAATGAAACTCATTTATGTTTCATATACACCCTATACACACAGCCTGAAGGTCATTTTATACAATATATTTAATCATTTGTGCCTTAGACAAAGTTTGTGTACATTGAACCATCAAAAATCAAAGGTTACATTATCTCAGTCATGCCAAAATAATTCCGTTTTTCGGAATATGCCATATTTCGGAATATTTGGATATGGGAGACTCAACCTGTATATAATATGGGCTGCACATCTGATCATACGATATGTTTTGAGTGGCGGGAGCGCGCATCATATCATATCCTACCTAAATACTACACGACTTTGACACAATTCATTATACGATCTAAAATAGGGCGATCGGCCCAAAATGCGCTAGTGTATGGCCAGCAAAAGCTATTCATTTAGAAAGACATATGGTCCGTCCCAAAGTATTATCATGTAGCATAGGACCACCAAAGCAGAGACACCTTTGGCGTGGCTGATGGCTTACGATATGTCTACGAATATATGTGACAGAGATCTCTGCATTTTCTATTATTGAGCTGTAAATGTCTTTGCTGGCCCATTTGCAGTGTGCTGAGATGTTTTTTTTCTTTTCCTTGCTACTGCATAATACTCTTTGGGCTTTCTTTCTCTGGGAATGGCTTGGTCTTGTTTAGGAATTCAGTGTTGCCTTTTTTTCCATTATACAGTTGGCAACACTGACTACCAGGTGTCAGCGATTCAGTAGCAATGGTGAGTCTACTGAATATTTACCTTTTCCTGAAAAAAATGCTGTCCTGTGCACATAGTCATGTACATATAACAATTACATAGATGTGTCAAAACGACATCTCTTTCACATGCATGTTCATCCAGGGTTGTCTTAACAGTGTGGGCCCTGGGCAAAGCAATGCACTGGGGCCCCTCCCCATTCATTCACGGAAAAAAATGTAAATGGTCAATACAATGAAACCCTCCTGCATGCCCATCAGACCTCCCACACATGCAGAGAGACTCTGTCTATAGCCGGCGGATGAAGTGAAAGTGGGACTGAGGTGAGTACTCGTCACCAGGGGGGGATGGGGGGGGGAGGTTAGATCAGAATACAGTGCACCGGCGACTGGCTTATAAAAATATCACAAATTTACCAACTGGCCGGGCTGCAGGGGGGTGGGTTGGTGGGCCCCTACAAGCTTTGGGCCCTTGGGCAACTGCCCAAAAAGCCCAATGGAAGAGATGGCCCTGTGTTCATCCTAACCATGAGCTATGTGAAGGCGGTCATATGCACAGTCTTTAAAGATTGTTAGTGTATTGGCATCCTCCTTCTGTATAAGAGAAGAGCAGGGTGCAGCATGTGTGAATTAAACTACACATGTGGCTGTTACTATATGTTGATTTAATATATGTCAGGCTCTGAGTGCGTATGGAGGTCGCTCCTTACTGCACCAGTGGTACAAGGCTATTGTTTTATTTTTGGAAACGTGTCAGATAGCACAAAACTGTCATCAAATTATTTTTTAAAGAATGTTAGTAAAAAGACAATCCAGATCTTAAGTTATTTCTTTTATTTTGTATGAGGTTCATGCTTTACATATTATATTACCATTATAATTTAGCAGCAGATCACAGCTAATCTCATTTTATACTTACCAAGAACCAACATCATCTCTTGCTTTCTGAATAGAGGTAAAGGTTTATAATTACAGCATTTTAGATGGTCTATTGTTAGTTACGTTGTCCTTTTGCAATACTTAATCTTCTGTTACTCCTATGATAGTATACACTCCTATGACAGTATACACTTTACAGTACATTATTATACATTTAATTAATTTTCATTATTTTACAAATTTCTTCAAAGGAATCAAAGAAAGTTAAAGGGGGAGCAGAAAAAGAGAAGAAGGAAATTGCTAGAAGCTGCTAGTCAGTGTGTTAAGTTGGATCGTTTTACTGTAAGACAACCAAACAGTCAATCTGTACAGTCAGTGGACGTGGCAGAAATCAATGAACTTGAATTGGAATGTATGCAGCGAGAGGAGCTACCGCCATCAATTGTCCCTGTTGCCACTTCATTGTTTGGACAATCTGAATCTGAAACTCCAAGTTGTTCCTCATCTCTTTTGGATATCTATGTGCATCCTGATAAACCTGGCCAATCAATAGAGCATTGTGACATGATGTTATCTGTATGCTCTGCTGCGCCTATAATGGGGAGTGGGGAGAACGTTGAAAGTTCTGCCAGGGCAGTAGAATGTGCATCTATTGTTGATGATGTTAAGACTGTCTGTAATCTCTTTGCAAGACCACGGGAAGCAGAGAGGCCATTCTTTTTTCAAAAACACCCTATTTAACCATTTGACAGCCCTGTTTTGCCATTTGCACCTAAAAAAGTGTTTGAAAGAAAAGATGGCTCAAAGCGTACTTGGGTTACATATGACAAAGCTTCAAAGGCTCTGTATTGTTCAGTATGTTTAGCATATAGCAAATAAACAGAAAGTAATGTGTTCATTGTTGGTATGAAGTCATGGTCACATGTTTATCAAAGAACTGATGAACATGAAAGCTCTAAGCATCACAATCACTGTGCTGAAGCCCATATATATGGTGTAATGCACAAATATGTTGGACAGCTGGTATTCTCTGTCCAAAAAAAAAAAACGTAGAGAAGAGGTCATAGGTAACAGACAAGTTGTGAAACGAGTGATTGATATGATAAAGTTTATCGGTAAATGAGGTCTGAGCTACCGAGGTAAGACAGCAGAAGCTGCATATACCTTAGGTGATCCTGTTATAGATCATGGTAACTTCCTAGAGCGCTAGTTATTCTGCTTAGCAAGTATGACCCACTGCTGAAAACCCATCTAGATAAGGCTATCAAAATCAGTCAAAAAGCACATAATGCAGGAAGCAAAGGCAGAGGAAAACTTGTGACATTTCTATCAAAGACCACAGTGAACCAGATCATTGTTGCTATTTCATCTTTACTAAAACAGTTTATCTCTAATGAAGTCCAAGAAGCTGGAATGTATTCCGTACAATTAGACACTACCCAGGACATTTCTGTGAAGGACCAGCGCTCTGTGATTATTCGTTACGTCACTGATCAAGTACATGAGCGACTTCTGTCTCTAGTCAGCTGCACAGACTCTTCTGGTAAGGGATTTTTGGAATTGTTTAAAAAAGTCCACAGATGGTGCAGCAAATATGCAGGGCACATACAAGGGGTTTTCAGCTTGATTAAGCAAAGAGTCACCAAATCAAGTTCATGTGTGGTATTATAGTCACAGTTTAAACTTGGTTATTGGTGATGCAACTCGTTCCCCTTAGCTGCAGCATCACTCTTCTCCTTGCTTAATGCAGTTGGTGCCTTTTTTAGGGAGTCATATCTCCGTATGGACATACTGGAAAGCTTCATGACTGAGAAAAGTGGAAACCAAATGCGATTACAGACCATAGGCCAGACACGGTGGGTTAAAGTGGCTTTATCCAAAATATTTGGTACCTATAAAAACAGAGAGAAAGCACTTTGTTGATGTCATACTAGTCTTGACCAGGGTTGAGGAGTCAGAGAAATTTCCACCTGATCTACGTGCCAAAGCCAAAACAAAAAAAGAAGCCCTACTAAAATACGAAACCATCATGACTGCATTTATGTATTCACGAATATTTCAGATAACAACACCTTTATCTATGTATTTGCAAACAAGTGGCCTTGATTTGTTGAAGGCTCAACAGATGATTACCTCTTCTCTAGAGCAACTGGTAGAGATTCAGTGAGACCTTGCAAGTATAAAACTTGAAGTTGACAACTTTATCACACAGGCAAAAGACCAACTAGTTAGAAGATTACCTGAAAACATAATAGAAATCCAGGAGGATTTCCCCGAGAAGAGAATCCGAAAGAAAAAAAGGATGCCAGGAGAACAGATTCCAGATGATGTCATTACAGATCCTCTGAAGGATTTTGAGGTTGGCATTTACAACAAGGTCTTAGTTTCAACAATTGAAAGCCGCCTGAAAAGCAGGTTTGCAGAGAATAGTGCTATTTACAGAGATCTAGCATGTTTATCTCCTACACAGTTTGATGAAGTGAAAATGCGTTTACAGGACGATGCCTTGGAGAAACTTGGGAGATATTCTGACACAATATGATGAGCAAGCAACCAAAGCCAATCTGCAGTTAGAATGACTCAGTTTAGCTAAAAACTGGGATCGATTAAAACTTACACTACCAGAGGAGTATCGTTTTACCAGGCTTGAGGAGGAGGTAGATGAAGATGAAGAACTGCTGTCCACACACAAATAGAATTTCTGAAGAGACTGATGACGAGCAACTCGTAGATTGCAAGAGATGCCTAAACTGTGCAGTTTGTGTATATGACACACTGAAACGCTACAGTTTATATTCACTGGCGTACAAGAATATAGGCCTAGCTTATAAATACTTGCTAACACTCTCAGCAACCCAGGTAGCTTGTGAGAGAGCCTTTTCAACATTAAAAGTAGTGAAAAACAGGTTACGTTCCAGTCTTGGAGCAATACATTTGGAAGATTTTATGCTGATGGCTGTTGAGAGATGTATTGATCAACAATGTGGACAGTAAAACTGTCATAGACAATTTGGCTACCCAAAGTGCATTATTACGAAAATAATTATTTTTGGATTGAGCTAATTGATACCAGGGGTATACATATTTGTTGGGGGGTTTTATCGGTTTCTAAAACCACCGCTTTGTAAATACAGGGTTTCTATACTTCTAATGGTAAAACATTAACGGTGAGCTGATGTTCAGTTGTTTTCTAAAGTCTAGATTCTCTGCAGTTTTACGTCAGTTTGGGCTTTAGTAAATTAGTGGCATGCTATCCCACCATTAAATTGCTTAAAGCCAAAAGTGACCCTTATTAAATATAACCCCAGGTAATAAGAATTTTCTTGATTTTGCTGCTGCTAAATGGCTGAAAACGGGTTTTCATCTTTCTGCACTATTTTTTATTTTTACAATAGTATTGCGTTTTGAAGTTAAAATGATTAGTTTGTTGTTATTATTTAATTATTATGCAGTATTTTCATTGTCCTGCACTTTTTTTTGTTATAATATTGCTGGTTTTTTAACCACTACTGTATTTACAGTGCATTTTCAGTAATTTATTATTTGGCCTGCATCAGTTGTCCACATTTAGGCTATATTCTTTTTAAAAACTATATGGTGTTGATGTAGATTAAAATAGCTACAGGTAAAGTTTATTGTGTACAGTGTCGAAGCTGGATTAGTGGCTTAGACGGAATCAGTGTAAAAATTAGCGTGTGCGACGCCATCTTGGGATTGGCAGCTAGACTCCATTCTAGAAACAAGAATCTGCAAGACGCCATTTTGTGTCCAGCGCCATTTTAAGTTACAACTCACAAGCTAAGTACAGATGGCAATGTTTTTGATAATCTTTTTAGAAGCCATGACAGGCCCATTCTGGGGACAACCTTGCATAGAGAAATACCAAAACAACTAGAAAAACAGCCTCCTGAGAAAAGTAAATAGAATAGACAATACACCAGAATACTGTGAGTGTTTTACATACAGATTGGGAATCCCTGTATATAGACAAGTATAGTTGTGGTAAATGTAATATAACCGAGCCATTGAACTACATAATTGAATTTGTCTGAATCTTAAACAGGTTTTAGTTTCACTCTCAGACAGAATAGCCCCAGCTTCACAGCTGGGAGTCTCCACCTTGTTTGAGAAGTGAAGCTCACTGCCCATAACACATTTGCATTGCAGTTTGAAACTGTTAGTAAGGAATGAGATATGTGTATATATATATATTAAATCCATCATAAATAGAATCTCATGCATAACACCGCACATTACGCACAGTAGCGAATGCACAATATCCTGCATGCGAACGCTGTTTATTAGCTGCATGCATGCATATCTGCCCCAAATCAGATAAACCTAACTAGCGTCTTTTCCCATATCCCTAATACTTACATAATGCACACTTACACAAAAGGTTCCATAGCTATAAAGTAAAAGATCCAAGTTTTAATCATTTATTACAAATGCTGTGAAATAAAGACTATTTTGGTATCTAAGGTTTAATATGTGATAAGTAAGCCGTGTTTGATATTATACTGATCCGCACTTTATCCACAGTTTTCCAGTATCATCGTTGTGAAGATCGGAACATGCGTTCGCAACTTATGGATGGACCGTAAAGACATAAAGAACCAAAATGTACTTTGTAAAACCAACAGTCTAGATTTGCATGAGGTGGGAAAATGAAGGCAACCAGCTGTTGGAGGCTGGACTGTGGCCATTTGAATCAACCTGTTAAATGCCCTGTAACAAATGCACCCGCACTGGGAACCAATGGGATCAGCAACAAACTCCTCTATTGTGTTGTCTATTTCTGGGGGGGTATAAATATGTGTGCTCTGACCCTGGGTTTCTAGTCTATTCTGCTGATTGCTGATTGACGGAGGTCTCTTGCTGATGCCAGAATCTGGTCCCAGAGCGCTATCGTATGTATGACTGTATCTTGGGTCTGTATAATTTCTTTGCGCTAAATTGTACTTAGATCACAGCGTGTATTATATGTACTTTGGCTGAATAATACTTTGTGCTTTGAAAACACATGTTCAAGGTCTAAAGTCTTTATTTTACTGTATGACTGCGTACGCAAATACTGTAGCGTCAATTTTAGAGGGTTATAGGCAGGGTTTAGAAGGTATAGGTAGGGGTGTATAGAGGTTGAAATCCAGAATCCTTAACAGTTTACTCCACTGATGCACCATACATGGGGAAACCCATAAATATACCATATTCCAGGAAAACAAACATTTGCAGTTTCAATTTTGAAAAAAACTCTTGCTTCTGGGGAGAGGGAGTATCCCATGCCCCTCAACAGGCCCCGCCCCCTCAACAGACCACACCCCATACAACAGACCACTCCCCATTAGGACTGCTTCCAGAAATTTCTCAGGCTGGTTTTCCATCCCAATCCGCTCCTGGCAGCAAGCATCTTGGTTTCTGCTGAAAGGCAGGGGAGTGGCATTTTTCTATCATTAATCTGCCAACACTAACAGAAAATGAGCAGAATAATATCCACATGGAGCATTTTCAATTAGGTGCCCGAATAGCAAAAATCGCACACCTACTGGGTTTTTCCTGCAGGTGCAGGATTTTTTGCTATTGAATTTTGGTAGGGGGTTTTTAATTTCTTGAGCACTGGGAGTTTTTTTTTTTGAGCACCTCCAGAACACGACCAATAGTTCCTAATATATATATTTTTAGGAAAAATGGTTGGGAAATGCTCTTGGACCCCGGCGGCACCCCTCTTAATGACTAATTAAGCAATTGGAAGTTTCCAATTAGTTTAATTAGTCAGTAAATACTCACCTTCCGAAACTGTGTCTTCTCCCTCCAGCATCGGAACTCAGTTTCCTGCAGCAGTGGTGTGTGTAAGTATGTTGTGTGAGTGTGTGTAGTAATGTATGAGTGCGTATAAGTATGTATCACCTTCATAGGAATGCATGGTGCGATCGCAGTGTGCACCAGTGTACCGTAGAGTATGCAGGTGCGGAGAATCGCATGGCGTGATGCATGCGCACGTTTGTGGTGTGTTCATCAACAATGTAACTGGGCACATCTGTAAGTATGTGTGAGTGTGTGTAAGTGATTTTGTGTGTATGTGAATGTGACTCCATACTTGCCTACTTTTTGAATAGGGATGAGCGGTTCGGAAAAAAAAAGTTTAAAAATTTAAAAAAACTTTCAAGAAAGTTAAAAAGTTTAGAAAGTAAAAAAAAATAAAAAACATTTTTTGGTGCTGTACCCCACTGTGTATACAGGCACCGTGACTCCTTAAGATGTACCCCACTGTGTATACAAGTACTGTGACTCTTTGGGCCGTCGTCCACTGCGTATACAAGTACTGTGACTCTGTTGGCCATAGCCCACGGTGTATACAAGCACTGTGACTCCTTGGGCCATTGCCCTCTGTGTATACAAGCACCATGACTCCTTGGTCCTTAGTCCTCTATGTATGCAAGCACCATAACTCCTTGGGCCTTAGCCCTCTGTGTATACAAGCACGGTGACTCCTTGGACAGTAGCCCTCTGTGTATAAAAGCACAGTGACTCCTTGGGCCTTAGCCCTCTGTGTATAAAAGCACCATGGCTCCTTGGGCAGTAGCCCTCTGTGTATAAATTAAAAGCACCATGACTTCTTGGGCAGTAGCCCTCTGTGTATAAATTAAAAGCACCGTGACTCCTTGGGCAGTAGCCCTCTGTGTATAAATTAAAAGCACCGTGACTCCTTGGGCAGTAACCCTCTGTGTAGAAATTAAAAGCACCGTGACTCCTTGGGCAGTAGCCCTCTATGTATAAAAGCACCATAACTCTTGGGCCTTAGCCCTCTGTGTATACAAGCACCGTGACTCCTTGGGCCTTAGCCCTCTGTGTATATAAGTACTGTGACTCTGCTGCCCATACCCCACTTCACAAGGACAATTCCATCTTACACTACCTTTCATTTCTGCCACTGCTGTGTGGCAATGTTTCATAAATGTGCTTTAATTTGTGGTGTCTGTGCCGCTGCTCTATCACTTAGTAACCAGCCAGTTCACTGCAGCATTTGGCCAATAATGGTGAACAATATTATAAGCTGTGAGGTGGTCTAAATTGACTTTAAATGACTGGAAATTATTGTTATTGAGGTTAATAATACTCTAGGAACAAAAAATAAATAAATTATGTGATTTTAGCTTTTTGGCAAGTTTTGTAAAAAATCCAAATCCAAAACCAGATTATAGCTTGTAGTAGAATGCGCCAGCACAAGCGTGTCATGCTCTGCCCAAAGGGCATGTCTATCTCCACTAATGGGCGTATCTGTTGCCACTCACTGTTGTGTCCTGTTTCCAGTGGCAGGTGAAAACCAAAGTACTAAGCACAATACTGGTTACACACTACCTGTACTGGTTGTACCTCCCCTGAGTCCCCTCCTTCTCCCTCAGCCTTCGAGCACTGGGCCTGATTCAGACCAGCTCGCTAAGCCACAGACGCATGCTTTGGATGATAGTTGCCATTTGCGCATGCGTATGCTTTAATATGCGCATGCGTGTGTCACTCAGTGCGATCAGGAATCGTGTGCTCGTAGTACACAGAATGGACGCTATTTTGAGTGACAGCGCCGTTTGTGTGTGGTAACAGGGGAAGTTGCTTGTGAACGGGGGAGTGGTGCTGTGAACGCAGGTGTGTCTGGCCGTCAAAACAGAGTTTTATGGGTGTGCATAATTAGCAAAGATGCGTCATTGTGCACGTCACTTGGTTTGTTTTTCAGCCTGCGGTGATCGCAGTGCTTGCGGCGGGGAAAGGTCTACCTCTAGCGCTGCATGTAGCTCCGATGGCTCTCGATGGTTCCGATTGTCCATACACTTCCTGGAGATGACGTGTGTTAAGAGAGAAAAGTGGGCATCTTTATACTGGCGTGCGTTCGCTCTGCCATCGCTCTTTAAGACATAGAGGGCATCAAAACACCAAACAGTGCGATCGTGGAATTTGCATACCTGGCCCCTTTTAGCTGCGTGAGAGCGCAGCTTAGCGTCTTGGTCTGAATGAACTCCACTTCTCTGTGTGCACTGTGCAGCTGCGTCACCTCCATGACGTCCCGCAGCTGCATTACCGATTATGCGTCATGGCTAGGGTTACCACCCTTATATTTTTAGATTATGGTACAAATTGTTATATCCTGATTAAACCTTGGTACAATCCTGCCTATACCTTCTAAATCCTGCCTATACCTTCTAGATTTGTCGCTGTTTAGAGTAATGAGTCGCACAGTAAAATAAATGCCTTCAGACTTTGAATGTGTTTTCAAAGCACAAAAAGTTATTATTCAACATAAAAACAGATGGTTACACGCTGTGATCTAAAGACAATTAGCGCAAATAAATCATACAGACCCAAGGTACAGTTGTTATATGCGCACGCGCTCTGGCCCAGATACCGGCATCAGCAAGAAACCTCCGTCAACAGCATCAGCAAGAAGACTCCCCACTGGGGTCAGAGAGCGCACATATATACCCTTGCAGGGATTTGGAAATACAATAGATAAGTTTGGCATGATTCCATTGGTTCTTCTTAAAGGTGTCTTGGTTACAGGATCGTTTATTGGACAATTTCAAATGGACACAATGGCCTCCAACCACCCTTTGTATCCTTTTTCCCCCTGCATGCAAATCTAAGCTGCTAACATTACAGAGTACATTTTTAATGTTTTAACTCTCTATAGTCCATAGTTTGCAGACGCAGGTTCCGATCTTCTCACCGATAGTACCGGAAATCTGTAGAAAAACAGTGGATCAGTACAACACCAGACACGGTCTGCTTACCATGTACTAAACTTAGATATCAAATAACCTTTATTACACAACATTAATAATCACTGAATAAAACTTGAATATTACACTTTACTACTAGGGAACCTTTCATGTAATTTGTGTATGTGTAAGTGTAAGAGAATATTGCATAAAGTTGCTAATATGCGTGCTGCGTTTATTTGTAGAGTGAAACAGCGCAACTGTGTGCGTAATGTGCAGTGTTTATGCATGTGAGTATGTGTGTGTGTGTGTGTTTTATGCATGTAAGTCTATTTATGATGGATTTAATATATGTATATATATATATATTATCACTTAATAACATATTTTTAAAACTATAATGCAAGGTGTTACAAACAGCTAGGTTCACTTTCAAGCAGGGTGGGGACCCCCCAGCTGGTAGTTGTTGCCACTGCGTCTGGTAAGCAAAACCTCTGACCATTGTTAACTCAGACAAATTCAATTGTGCATATTAATGTCTGGGTTATATTTCAATTACCACAGCCATACTTGTCTATATACAGGGCTTCCTAATTTATATGTAAAACACTCACAGTAACCTTGCATGAATATTGTGTTTGTCAGTATGAGAGTGTTGTATATTATTCACTATCTAGTGTTGTGCGAATGTGTGGATACGTGCACACACTGGGTGCGTGCGCACACAATGTTACATCGTGGATTGTACCAACATAAATCGGGCAGCGGATGACCAAATCGTCCGATAACAGTTGATTTGCGGTTGCATGCAATCGTTCGACTTCGACAGTCAACCCTTTGATAGCCAATCAACATGCTATAATACTCTGATCTTAAAATTAATTTAGGCTTACATTATAACATATCATTTAATGTTATATTATGGGATGGCACAAGGTGGTTCTTAATCCATCAATAATGTGTCTCTAGGAGGGGACATAAAACTACCATTCTTGGGAGATCATGGGAAAGATGTGGGGATGCACCAGTCCTATAAAGGAAGTCTTGAGGGGGGATAGGGACTTACATTATTTGGGATGTTTTAAAATAACATTTTAACAATACATTTTATGCATGTCTAAATATAATACATTATACGATGGTATTTCCAAGTTCAGGGTTGTAATGCAGTTCTACATTTACCTCAGTATTCATATTGTCACTACTGACCACCTTCATAATTTCGTTCTTCCGGTTTACCTTATCTTTACATTTTCCACACTTCAACACAGTAGGAACACACCTGACACATATGCCAATTACTATGATGACAACCAGTATGAGGATCAGGAGTATACCTATGCTTGCGATCATTTCCTGGACCCACTCTCCTAGACCTGAGAACCATTTCACTGGGTTCAACCATGAAACCCATTCCTCTACCTTCTCCTCTACTTCAGCCACTGAAGCATTATGGTTCTTTTGAAACTCCCATTTTAGCTGCAGAATTTCATCCATCTTGTGGTCTATTACCTCCTTAGGGTCGCTGGTATCGTTTGTAATATAAGTGCAACACTTTACTCCAAAATGGGTGGCCAAAGTTACGCAATACCCTCCAGTGACAGCTGTTAAATAAGTTAACACTTGTCTATGTTGCATCTGTTCTTTCTTGTACGCTTGCAACTCCCTACCTGTATACCTGAATGTGTCATCATACATCTCGGTGATATTATCTATTAATTTACCAAGATCTTGGATATATCTAAAATTTAGTGTACCCCAAGCGATCCTGGTGGGATCCAATGCTACTAAAATTGAAGCCAGTTGTCTCACTAATTAATTGAGTGGCTTTATGCACATCACCAGGTATCATATTGCTTTTGTCTCTGTGTTCATACTGTGTGTGAAGATATGGTGATGGTGTGTTTTTACATAACCTCTGGGACTACTCTTCCCAGATAACACAAACCTTCGGAACTCGGAGAGAGACACTTATACGCTTTCCTTCCACATATAAAATATACATCATCGGGGAGAACATAGGGAATAGTATGCATCATGATCATCAAACACATTTCCCTCACAAATGATCCTATCTCAGGTTCTCCCATCAGGCAAATACATGTTTCTGGTTGTATAATCTTAGCACAGTACCCTTCTGGTATTCTACCAACCATTTCTTTGGTGTTACTCAAAGTATATTTATACCGGAAGTGTCTTCCACCTGACCTAATTTTGCATAACAGTTCATAATTCAAAGGCTCATGGTCAGCTCTTAGTGAGAAGGTCATCATCTGATTATTCCCAGTCACCTCCCAACTTCCTGGTTCATTGGAGTTGGTGATGTTTAAACATAAAAGTGATTTGTCTACTTGATACTGGTGGAACTTAAAATGGGGTGGTTTGGTATTAAGAAATTTTTCTGTCCAGTGTCTTCCCTTTTTGCAACTCTAGGATTTCAGAGATATTTAACGGGAAGGGCACTAATCCTACATTATGCTGTCCTTGTGGCACATGAGAGCACACCCAACAGTCGGTGTGGTTCAAAATTTTTCCCACCATGGTGTGATAATCCTCTAAAGGATACCCACCCCAATACTGATTATACTTGGGTTGACACCATTGGATGCATCTCTCATCAATTACGGACCCACAGAACTCACACATATAATAATCCTCAGATGATAGACCTTCACACTGTATCCGAGTATCCAAAATAGCAGATCTCTTAACAATTACAGTTATAAGATTGGTCAAACACTCCCCTGATTGGCATAGCACTCCTCCTTTCGACTCTACTCCATCAATTCTGCCATCAGCTCCCATCTCCTCTATCAGTCCCCCGTCACAGAAACCAGAAATCCCCGAACAAACCAGGATGATGGAAACTCTGGAAGAGAATATAAAAATGAACACAGCAGAACAGTCCATCGCCGCAGCAAGGACCTGCAAATTTCTTTAGCTCAGGTATCTCACTACAACCTTTTAATACTCCTGGAACAAGCTCACGATCGACAGGTCCACGTTATCAGCCTCATCTCCGCCTTGTTTCTCCACTGGTTTGTTGACCTTTTTGCAGTGAGTGGAATGGACCCAGGTATCTCTCTCGGCCACCTTCAAAGATGTGGTACTCGTCAGCAACACCTGATACGGACCCTCCCAACGATCAGCCAAACAACCTGAACGCAAGAAATTTCTGATCATAACATATTCTCCAGGTTCAACATCATGACAGTTTGTTTCAGGCATATCATGGGACAACAATTTCAGTTTCTGCTGTTGCTTTAACTGTTTACTCATTGATATAAGATACTTTACAGTTACCTCGTGTTACCTTTCAAATCTTCCTGCGGACTTATAATCAAATGAGGTTGTCTACCAAACAGTATTTCAAAGGGGAACAGATTTAGAGGGGGTCTAGGAGTAGTCCTTATGCTATGTAGGACCAACGGTAATGCTTCTAGCCATCCTAGTCCAGTCTCTGCCATGATTTTACTTTGTTTGTTTTTAATAGTTCTGTTCATCCTCTCCACCTTGGCACTGGCTTGCGGTCGGTAGGGGGTGTGAAGTCGACTATTAATACCCAGCAGCTTACACATATTTTGAAAAACATCACCTGTGAAATGAGTACCCCTATCACTCTCGATAATTTTAGGGATATTGTATCTACACACAAACTCCTGAACAATTCTTTTGGCAGTGAACTCAGCAGTATTAGTGGCAGCTGTGTATGCCTCAACCCAATTGGAAAACACGTCAGTGCACACTAATATATACTTGAGATTCCTGCAGGGTGGTAACTGGATGAAATCAATTTGTATTACCTGGAAAGGTCCATCAGTCGGAGAAACGTGAGATGGTTCGGTAGGAATCGTTTTCCCAATGTTTGTCATCAAGCAGGTCAGACAGGACATTGCTCTCTTTTCTGCTTGAGAAGAGAAACCCGGTGTGCACCAGTATGCTCTCACCAATTTGCACATACCTTGCTTTCCCAGATGAGTCAGACCGTGTGCTGCCTCAGCCAGGCTGGGGTAGTATGCCTTGGGAGCCACTGGCTTACCTTGTCCGTCCCTCTAGAGTCCAGAGGACTCTTGCTCACATCCCTTGGACCTCCTGACTGACTTTTCCTGGGTAGAACACAAATTTTGCATCTCAATTAATTTCAGCATATCAATTGTTTGGAAAGTCATGATTTGTTCAGTTGGTACATTCATTTTTAACCCTGCTGCCCATTTTGCAGCTTCGTCTGCCCTGTTGTTGCCCTGTGACACCGGATCATCTTCACATGTATGGGCTTTACACTTAATCACTGCCACTGCCTTTGGCAATTGGATTGCTGTTAGTAGTCCTTTTATATGTTTGGAATGTGCTATTGGTGTGCCTGCTGCTGTCATAAATTTTCTCAGATGCCATAAGGCACCGAAATCGTGTACTACTCCGAAGCCGTACCTAGAGTCAGTATAGATATTAGCAGATTTACCTTTTGCTAATTCATGCACTCTCTTTAGTGCCACCAGTTCCGCCATTTGTGCCGAGTGTGGTGGTCCTAAAGATTTGGCTTCTATGATATCTTCGTCATTTACAACAGCATAACCTGTACATAATTCTCCAGTGTCAGTCTGTCTATGACAACTCCCATCTGTGTAAAATGTCACATCTACATTTTCTAAAGGTGTATCCTGTATGTCAGAACTTGCAGTAAAGGTCTGATTCAGATATTCCATACAATCATGTGCATCAATATACCTGCAGAACTCACCTGCTGCCAATGGCTCACCTCTCTCCACCCTTTGTGCATCATGTTGCACATATGGTAAATACGTAGCTTGATTTAATGTACTGCACCTTTTGATGGTGATGTTTGCAGGTGCTGTTAAGGCTAGTTCCCATTTTGTGAACCTAGCTGAGGAGACATGTCTGGTTTTGAGTTTAGCAAAGCAGATACAGTATGGGGAGTATAGACAATCATATCATGGCCTAGTACTACATCCTCACTCTTACTGACCAATAGAGCAGTTGCTGCTACACTTCTTAAACACGTTGGGAGTGATCTTGCCACAGTGTCCAACTGTGCACTGTAGTATGGTCGGGCCTACTGGCATCACCATGTTTTTGTGTGAGGATGCCTGCTGCACACCCATCAGCTTCCGTACAATACAAATCAAAAGGTTTTTCATAATCAGGTATTCCCAATGCAGGTGCTTTTGTCAGACTCTCAAGATTAAGGAAAGCCTGCTCTGATTCCTCTGTGTGTATGACACAATCGGGCTTTGAGGAAGAGACTAAGGGCCTGATTCAGACCCACTCGCGAGCGGCTGTCCGCTCGCAAGTGGGTCGATGGTCTGCACTGAGCATGCGCACGACGGAGGGAGCTCCGTCGTGCGCATGCGCCAGACACGACGAGCGAAGGACTTTCCTTCGCTCGTTGTGTCCGATCAAAGGGGGCGTGCTGTCAATGTTGATTGACAGCACGCCCCCTTTGGTGGGCGTGCCGGGGGCGTGCCTCCCTGACGGGGGCGTTCCCACGGGAACGCCTCCCGTCAGAAGCCGGCCCACTGACATCACTAGTGATGTCAGTGGGAGTGATTTGGGCTCTGATAGAGCCAAAATCACTCCGGAGCTTGTGGTTGAAAACCTCAACCGCAGGCTCCGGCACGCAATTTCGATGGTCGCGATGGTTACGACCATCGCGGCCATCAAAATGCACGCTCGTATAGCCTGTGGGTGGTGACCCACAGCTATACAAGCGTCCAGGAGGACGCTCCATGAAAATGGAGCCCGGCCCTCATGCAGAGCGTGCGCTCTGCTCAGAGCGTACGGCTCTGAATGAGGGCCTAAGTCCTGTAATGGCAAGGCCAAAATAGAAAAACCTGGGATCCACATTCTGCAGTATCCACACATTCCCAAGAAGGTATGAATTTGCTGTTGGACTGGCATGGCTGTAGTTTGTCCTTGGAAACCTTGTGTCCTGTTTGCGAGAGATGAAGCAGCAAAAGTTTAGTATCATTTAAACATGACATAAACGAATCAGAACATAACAATAAATCATCCACATATTGTATAAGAACAGATCCATTGGCAGGTTGAAAATATTGTAAACAGTCGTGTAAGGCCTGGGAAAAGATACTGGGGCTATCTATGAAACCTTGGGGCAATCTTGTCCATGTGTATTGTACACCCCTGTATGTAAAAGCGAATAGGTACTGACAGTCAGGATGAAGAGGCACAGAGAAGAAAGCAGAACAGAGGTCAATGACAGTGAAAACTACAGGTATTACCTGACCCCTAGCGTTGACTCCCACTCTCCAATAAAGCATTAATGGCCACAATTGCTGGTGCCTGTTGGACATTTGCTGGTCTCTGTGTATATCCCTTATGGGGATATCCAGGTACTCCCTGGTTCGGGGGTCCTACCCTCTTCGCTGTAAAGTTCCTACTTACATGTCCTGGCTGGTTGCAATTAAAGCACTTCCGTGAGTGGGGTGGATGAAAGGATTGTTGTGTGGGTTGAGCAGGAGGGAAAGGTGGTGGGTATGGGTAAGGATATTGAGGGAGATATGGGGGTTGTGGATAGTATGGGAGTTGTGGTTGTGTGTGATAAGTGGGGTAGGGCTGTGTTTGCGATGGTGTAGGATTAGTGAGGACGTGTAGCTGTTCAGGTGCAGGTGCAGGTGTGTCTGCTGGCTGTGATGTTACCGTCATTCCTTCTAGAGCTTGAATACTAACAACCATTAGTTTCTCGCTCTGAAACTCTCTCTTTTTAGAGATGTTCTTGTCATGTTCAATTGCGGTTTCTATGAGGGTGTCTACAGTGACTCCCCTCCAGCCAGGCTGTGAGGTCTGAACCCAGGTCTTTAGGTTCTCTTTAAGACCATCCATGAGTACAGTGACAATCATTCCCCTGTGGTGGGTGCTATCTTTAATATCTTCTAACCCAGTGTACTGAGTGATAGTCTGCAGAGCCCGGTTACAATAATCTTCTGCAGATTCACTGTCTTTCTGTTTTATGGTGAAAATTTTGCTCCAGTTAACTACTACTGGATAATATACACCCAATTGAGTTACAATGCGGGAAATGTTACCTTGGTTAATTTCGTCTGTTAAGGGAACATCTCCATCCAATACACAATCCGTGATAAATTTTTTCACATCGGTATTGCGTGGAAGACTAGCCCTTAACACCACTCGCCAATCTTTGTTGGTTGGCTCGTGAGAACTACCCAAATTCTTCAAAATCTTTGACATTTGGCTAATTCCTTTTTGGGATCGGGGAAATCATTCATTATGGAATTTAGCTCCGCTCTTGTCCAAGGACAATGCATTGCTACTTCCCTTGTGGGCACTACACCGTTCACATCCGCATTCCCATTTGGAACAGTTATTGTCCGGATGGGATGCAGACCGGCCGCACTGCTACTTTTGACCTTATTACCTGGCTGGGGGTTTAGTCTGTTACTGCTACGTATAGGGTTAACAACTTCCTCTACGGGTGCAGTGGATGTTAACACTTCCTGTACTATCACTGATGGAGATGGCGACACCACTTGTGCTTTGCCGTGGTGGAGAATCTAACATGTGTACAGCATGGGAAATGGCAGACATAACAATAAGCTCATCATCCACATCATAAACATTTTCCTTATGGTTACTTAAGAGAGGGTACAAATTACTTGTTACATTTTTATTGTTTTTTTTTTTAACAACTGTACCTGCACCCCCGTCAGCATAGGGCGACGGTGGTGCGCGTGAACCACTGGCAATACCTTCCACAACGCTACCTCGCTGCACATGCATGCCATCTCATGGCTCGCACGCACTGCAATTTAGCGCTGCGGGTGTACTTTCTGGTAACGTGCTCGCAATGCTAGTTGCGTCGCTTGCACATCTTTAAGCCACACATCTCACTCATGCTGCCATAATTTTAAACATTCATTATATTTTACCTTTTTTCACTCGAGAACGCACCAGACTGATGTGATCTCGGACATTGTTCAATCCATCCTTATCAAAGCTACCAATTCTGGGAAACGGTCTAACACTCTTCATCGTCATCTTAAACCATACATCACAGTACTTAATTGCATAAGCACCATACTTAGTATGCATAATATGGCGTGCCGACCCAAGCGGTGTTTCCATTAGCAGCACATCATTGTCTAACATCTCTACTGTTTGCGTGGCTCCCATCCTGGGACAACCCCTACGTTTTTCAATAAAGATTTAAACCGGTGAAAGACACTCAAGACACTTTCACTTACCTGTGGACGTCTTTGAAAAAGGGCGTATCCACAAACCCTATGGAAGACTCTAGATGCTCTCCTATGGAAGAAAAGCTACTTCCACGCAGAGATCCTTTTTGACTACCTTTCAACTGCTAGGGGGTAATACTTACCCTTTGTTTTTCCAGTTGATTGTGTCCACCCTCTCATCAGTTCACAATCACAATTTAGTCAAAACTATGCGGTTCAATTACAGTACTCAAATAAGCCTAACCGATTACTGAATACTGTAATCACACTGAGAGCCGAACCCTAACAAAAATAACAACCCATACACCTGCCTTATGTATAGTAAACGGTAAGCTGCTACCAAGTCACTAGGCCGCTCCTTAAGCCTAGCACTTAAGGGTCCTACGATACCCTTAACATTTAGGAACCGTGTTACACCCTAAACAAATACTCACTGTTACACACTTCTTTCCTGCGCAGAAAATACACGTTAACCTAGCTAATGGCAACACTTGAAAATGCAATTCAACGGCTTTGTTTAAAACACATGGCAGCAAGACGGAAATACGTATACGCTATTTAGTGACTAGTCGCATACACAATAATGCGACTACTACACAACATGTATTATGACTCCTACGCTATAATGAGACTTAGCCGCATACACAATAATTCCACTTCCCCTTTTTAACACACAAAACAAAATACAAAGAAAAACCTATCGATGAAGGAAAACAAACTTTTTCCTCCCTCGTCCCTGGATTCTAATCAGCAGTCCTTTTACATAATAACCGGCAGTGCGCTCTCAGCAATAAAATGGTAACAGGCGATGGCTAAATGCATCTCCTGTCATGGCGCCTCCACCCTTTTGCTGAGAGACTTCTGACCGAGTGTTACCGTGTATCAGATAGTGTGATTCACTCAGCAGAGCCCCCAACTGTTATATCCTGATTAAACCTTGGTACAATCTTGCCTATTCCTTCTAAATCCTGCCTATACCTTCTAGAATTGTCGCTATTTAGCGTAATGAGTCGCACAGTAAAATAAATGCCTTCAGATTTTGAATGTGTTTCCAAAGCACAAAAAGTTATTATTCAACATAAAAACAGATGGTTACACGCTGTGATCTAAAGACAATTAGCGCAAATAAATCATACAGACCCATGGTACAGTTGTTACATACGCACGCGCTCTGGTCCCAGATACCGGCATCAGCAAGAAACCTCCGTCAACAGCATCAGCACGAAGACTCCCCACTGGGGTCAGAGAGCGCACATATATACCCTTGCAGTGATTTGGAAATACAATAGAAAAGTTTGGCATGATTCCATTGGTTCTTCTTAAAGGTGTCTTGGTTACAGGATCGTTTATTGGACAATTTCAAATGGACACAACGGCCTCCAACTGCCCTTTGTATCCTTTTTCCCCCTGCATGCAAATCTAAGCTGCTAACATTACAGAGTACATTTTTAATGTTTTAACTCTCTATAGTCCATAGCTTGCAGACGCAGGTTCCGATCTTCTCACCGATAGTACCGGAAATCTGTGGAGACACAGTGGATCAGTACAACACCAGACACGGTCTGCTTACCATGTACTAAACCTTAGATGTCAAATAACCTTAATTACACAACATTAATAATCACTGAATAAACCTTGAATATTACACTTTAATACTAGGGAACCTTTCATGTAATTTGTGTATGTGTAAGTGTAAGAGAATATTGCATAAAGTTGCTAATATGCGTGCTGCATTTATTTGTAGAGTGAAACAGCGCAACTGTGCGTAATGTGCGGTGTTTATGCATGTGAGTCTATGTGTGTGTGTGTTTTATGCATGTAAGTCTATTTATGATGGATTTTATATATATATATATATATATATATATTTATTATCCGCCACTAAGGTGTTACAAACAGCTAGGTTCACTTTCAAGCAGGGTGGGAACCCCCAGCTGGTTCTTGTTGCCACTGTGTCTGGTAAGCAAAACCTCTGACCATTGTTAACTCAGACAAATTCAATTGTGCATATCAATGTCTGGGTTATGGCCCTGATTCAGAGCCGGACGCTCTGACAGAGCACTCGCTCTGAATCAGGGCCGTCCCTCTTAATTTTTGGAGCGGCCTCCTGGCCGCTTGCATAGCTGTGGGTTACCACCCACAGCTATAGCGAGCGGCCAAAATGATGGACGCGATGGTCAAGACCATCGCGACCATCGGGCTTGCGACGAGACCCTTGTGGTAGTCACTAGTGATGTCAGTGGGGCCGCCCCCAGACGGTAGGCGTTACCATGGGAACGCCTCCGTCTTTGACAGCCACGCCCCTGGCACGCCCACCAAAGGGGGCGTGCTGTCAATCACCATCGACAGCACGCCCCCTTTGGTGCGAGACCCATAACGACGGCTTGGCCGTTGGTATTCGGCTCTCGCGCATGCGCACGATGGAGCCGCCTCCATCGTGCGCATGCGCACTTGGGCAACATCAACCCACTTGCTGGCGCTCAGCGCTATTGAGCGGGTCTGAATCAGGCCCACTATTTCAATTGTCACATCCATACTTGTCTATATACAGGGCTTCCCAATTTATATGTAATACACTCACAGTATCCTGGTGTATTGTTTTTTAATTACTTTTCTCAGACATGTATACAGAAGCTGTTTCTTGTTACTAACTAAACCCTGCATGAATATTGTGTTTGTCAGTGTGAGAGTGTTATTTATTATTCACTATTTAGTGTTGTGCGAATGTGTGGATACGTGCACACACTGTGTGCGTGCGCACGCAATCTTACATCGTGGATTGTGCCAACATAAATCGGGCAGCGGACGACCAAATCGTCTGATAACAGTTGAATTGCGGTCGCATGCAATCATTCGACTTCAACAATATATATAACATACATACACAAAATATTAAATTGCTAATTATCATAGGGCATGTATCTCAACTCGTTTCCTTTACATGCAATAAATATAGAATTATACAAATACTATAAAAAAGACAAACTCCCATTAATATTAGAGATGTGCGCCGACCCTCGTGTTTTGGTTTTGGATCTGGATCTCCCCTGGTTTTGGATCTGAATCTGGTTTTGGATTTTTTTCCTTGGTGTTTTGTTTTTCGGTTTTGGATCTGGATTTTTTCTCAAAATATCATAAAAACAGCTAAAATCACAAAAAATATGCCTATTTTTGTTCCTACAGTATTATTAACCTCAATAATATTTACTTCCTGTCATTTTCAATCAATTTTGACCACCTCACAATATTATTTTTTTCCATCTAGTTAAGGCCAAAAGGTTGCATCCAGCTAGCTGGCTGACTAAGCTAAGCGACACAGTGGGCAGCACTAACATGTGGCAGTTCCGCTTCCAATTTCCAACATGGATACAGTGTGTTATTCAGTGTGGGTTGGATACACCAATAGTGCACTTACTGTGACAGCAATGTTGGCAGAGCGGGGTTGCTGATGGTGCCCTCAGTACATGGAATGGCAGTGCTGCGGTGCTGGCAGTGTCCTCAGTGCAGGGTACTGGTGGTGTCAGCAGAGCAGGGGATGCCAGCGGTATCCTCAGTGCAGGTTTGCTGACTGTGTCAGCAGTGCACGGGTGTTCTCAATGCAAGGTGACGGTGATGTTGCCAGCTTGGGGGAGCCAGTGGTGTCAGCAGCAGGGCTGCCAGCGGTGTCAGCAGTGGGGGTGCCGGCAGCAGGTGTGTCGGCAGCAGGAGGTGCTGGCCACGGGAACTAGTGCCATCTTCTTTTAGTTGTTTTTCCCTGCATTCAGTGGGCATAACGCTGATTGGCTGAGAGCCGTGACAGACGGCTATGTCAGCCAATCAGCGCTTTGCCCATTGAAGGCAAAGGGATTTTCAAAAATGGCCGCTCGAGGCAAAACCTCGAGATCCGACAGCAGATCGCGAGGTTTTGCCTCGGCAGAGGGTTGCTCGGATCGCCCCAGATCCCCGAAAATCGGGTGGGTTCGGTTGTCTGAGAACCGTACCCACTCCTCCCTAATTCATTTTTGATATGGGAAAATCTGCAGGTCAGATTATATTTAGTTGAATGGCTCCTGAACATGTATGCAGTAGTCTACAACCAAACAAAACCACTTGCAGCCATCAGGGAGGACTGCCGTGACAGGAGTCCCGAGCCCGGACACTAGGGGGGCCCGCCCGCTATTACCCCCTGCTGCCACACAATAGAAATGTGACTGCCTACCCGCTCCTATTACCACCGCCGCCCACTACTATCACCTCTATAGTGAGTGACAGGCCCGGCAGGTGGCCCGCTCCCAAGAGCGAGCCGCCCACTACTACTGCCGACGCCACACACTAGAAGTGACTCACTTGAGTCACTTCTCACTTAGCTCCCGAACTCCCTCTCCGCCTAGCTCTGAGTCCTATCTAAGCCGCAATAAAGTTATACTTGTGAGTCGGCGTGGCGCAATGTCATGACATCACGCCACGCCGCCGAATGAGAAAGGAGCCGCGGTGTGCAGACTGAGGAGCCAGAGGCAATCAGAGCCCTCATCCACCTCACACTTGGTTTAGCTTACCATTTTGAAGATACATGCAGATTGCAGAGGCTCCGCATACTGAGCTGAGTGAAACTCTAGTTGCCTTGGCAGGTGTCAGCACCACATTATACAGTATCACTCAGCGGCAGGAGTCAGAAGCACATTACACAGGATCATTCAGCGGCAGGAGTCAGTAGCACATTACACAGGATCAATCAGCGGCAGGGGTATCAGGAGTGCACATACCTGTGGTATTCCACAATTGGGAGCGAGGACTGTGATTTTTTTGTGGAGAAAACCTCGCTCCCAATAGTATATGCCCCTTTATGACTGAACAGTCTATTTAAGCAAACAGTACTGGTAAACATTGTAAGAGACAAACCGTATGAAATGACGTACATATAATATATATTCTTTTGGCCTTGGTGATACTTGCACTGCATATTATATATATATATATATATATATATATATATATTTTATATATATACACAGTACCAGTCAAAAGTTTGGGCACACCTTCTCATTCAATGGTTTTTGTTTATTTAAATTATTTCAAAATAGTAGATTAATACTGAAGACATCAAAACTATGAAAGAACACATATGGAATTATGTTGTAAACAAAAAAGTGTTAACCAAATCAAAATATGTTTTATACTTTAGAGTCTTCAAAGTAGCCCCCTTTTGCTTTGAAGACCGCTTTGCACACTCTTGACATTCTCTCAATCAGCTTTAAGAGGTAGTCTCCTGGAATGGTTTTCCAACAGTCTTGAAGGAGTTCCCAGAGGTGCTGAGCACTTGTTGGCTGCTTTTCCTTCACTCTGCGGTCCAAGTCATCCCAAACCAGCTCAATTGGGTTTAGGTCGGGTGATTGTGGAGGCCAGGTCATCTGACGCAGAACTTCATCACTTTCCTTCTTGGTCAAGTAGCCTTTACATAGCCTGGAGGTGTGTTTGGGGTCATTGTCTTGTTGAAAAACAAATGATGGTCCCAGTAAGCGCAAACCAGATGTAATGGCATGGTGCTGCAGAATGCTGTGGTAGCCATGCTGGTTAAGTGTGCCTTGAATTTTGAATAAATCACCAACAGTGTCACCAGCAAAGCACCCCCACACCATCACATTCCGTGTGTTTCATGGCCCAAACAATTCTCTTCTTCTTGGTGTTCATCCTCAGAAGTGCCTTCTTCGCAGCAATACAACCATGAAGGCCTGATTTACACAGTCTCCTCTGAACAGTTGATGTTGAGATTTGTCTGCTACTTGAACTCTGTGAAGACTTTATGTGGTCTCTAATCTGAGCTGCTGTTAAGTAGTGGTTTCTGGGGCTGATAACTCTAATGAACTTATCCTCTGCAGCAGTGGTAACTGTTTGTTTTCCTTTCCTGGGGCAGTCCTCATGAGAGCCAGTTTCATCATAGCATTTGATAGTTTTTGCAACTGCACTTGAGGATACATTCAAAGTTCTTAAAATTTTCCATATCGACTGACCTTCATGTGTTAAAGTAATGATGGACTGTCGTTTCTCTTTACTGATTTAAGTCGTTGGTGCCTTAATATGGATTACAACAGTAGTAAAATAGTGATGTCCACTGTGTACTGACCCTAACTCTGCACAACAAAACTGATGGTCTCAAACACATTAAGAAGGCAAGTAATTCCACAGATTGACTCTTGACAAGGCACACCTGTTAATTCAAAACCATTCCAGGAGACTACCTCATGAAGCTGATTGAGAGAATGCCAAGAGTGTGCAAAGCTGTCATCAAAGCAAAAGGGGGCTACTGTACTTTGAGGAATCTAAAATATAAAACATATTTTGATTTGTTTAACACTTCTTTGTTTACAACATAATTCCATATGTGTTCTTTTATAGTTTTGATATCTTCAGTATTAATTAGGGATGTGCAGGCTCGGATAGGTTCGAATTTGCACGCCGAGTTCGGATTTTTCTCCCCAAAAAACGGGACTCAGAAAGAGGCAAAAAGTAATCGTGCATGGACAAACATAGGCATAATCACCCAGTGAACCACTTGCAGGCTGGTCCGGGCGGGACTGCGCGCCCAGCCGCCAGCGTCTTGCTAATGACGTCATCACGTCATAGCGCAAACGTGATACAACCATCACCATAGTAACAACATAACAACGCTGCTAAAGTGCAGCAACAATAAAACATGACAGATATTACAGGTTGCCTTAATGTTAGAATGAGCAACAAAATATGCTGGTACACATTAATGAGCATTATTGTGATGACGGCACATCAATAACATATGCTCTGAACGCTGACAGCTTATGACTGCCTGGATAACTCAGACTATGCATACACAAAAATATCAATTACAATAATTACAAACACACATACATATAATACATAACATGTAATCCGTTCTCAATCTCTATACATTGAAATAATTGCCGGCAAACAACTAAGTTGTCATAAAAGATATCACAATCTATAGAAATACACCTAACCCTAATTGTTCATTTAACCCTCTAGGGGCCATAGTACCTAGTCGGTGAATCCACCGTGTTTCACGTTGCATTAATATTTTAGCTCTATTGCCCCCCCTGGCTAGTGGAGGGACATGATCAGTCATCCCAGTTTACCTCCAACATTCCTATCTGCCATGGGATCAGGGCTCGATATGTCTGTCTTAACTAGGATGTCCCGTAGGCTGCGACCCCGTTTGTAACATGACATAATACGTGTGTTCTGCAGTTGTAAGTCAGGGTCCGTCTGAACAATAGGCCATAGTTTCTTAGATACCTTATTGATAACCTGACTATTGCTATTAAATTGGTTAACCCAAGGCATACAGGTTGATTTGGATTTTAGCAGACTCGGTGTTAGGGTAGTAGATCTATCAAGGCTAAGGACCCTCTTCTTAGTGTCCTCCAGTTCTGCAGGGTTGTAACCCCTGTCTATGAACTGTTGAATCATGTCATCCATATAAGTCTCAACAATCTCTGGATCCGAGGTGATCCATTTAATTCTCAACAACTGAGAATAAGGTAAACCCCTGATAAGTGGTCTGGGATGACAACTATCATATCTAAGTAAATTATTTTTATCTGTAACTTTTTGATATAATTTAGTAGATATTTTACCCTGATAGATTGAAATAGTTACATCTAAGAAATTAACCAACTCATTGCTGATATTATATGTAAGTTTTACAGGACTATCACTGCTGTTGTGCAGATCAATATGATCGATGAGGTCCTGCTTGGGACCCAACCAGAACAGAAGCAAATCGTCAATATACCTTGTATAGAACGCAATTCTCCTGGCAACACTTAAATTGTCAAAAAATAGTATTTTTTCAATAGCAAACATATACAGATTGGCGTACGATGGGGCCACACTGGACCCCATCGCACAACCAATCAATTGCAGATAGAATTTATTATCATATAGAAAAAAATTTCGTGTCAGGATCAAATTCAGTAACTCGACAATTAAGTCCAGGCTGGGACCTTCATACAGTGGATGATTAGTCAGAAAATTCCTAGTTGCTGCAAGACCCTCTCCATGGGGAATGATGGTGTACAAACTTCCAACGTCCATACTACATAACCAAATCTCCTCATTATAAGTAGGAAGCTCAACCAATTTTCTAAGAAGGGTAGACATATCCAAGAGATAATTTGGATGACTACATATACATGGTTGCAATATGGAATCCAGGTAAATGGCTACAGGCTGCAACAATGAGCCCCGGGCTGTAATGATGGGATGCCCTGGTGGATCAATTACAGATTTATGTATTTTTGGTATACAGCATAGTAGCGGTACTACTGGATATGCTGGAATCAATGCATCAAATATGGATTTTGACAACAACCCTTGTTGTACTGCATTATCTAAGATGCTGGTCAATTCTTTCAGGACTGCCTTAGTTGGATCAGAGGGCAATAATTGATACGTCCGAGTATCCTCTATATGCACATTGACCTGTTGTCTGTATTTACATAAGTCTTGGATGACCAGCGCACCGCCCTTGTCAGCAGGGCGAAATATTAGCTGTTTATTTTTAGCCAAGTTAGTCAAAGCCATCTGCTCAACCTTGGATAAGTTAAATCGAATAGGGGGCAACTCAGCAATGGAGGTATCAACCTCTCTCTGTAATAATCGCATGAATGTCTTAATGGACGCGTTAGAAGATAATGGGTCAAACAAAGACCTTGGTTGTAGTTTTTGTAATTTCGGAGTTAACTGCACAGAGTCACACTGGTTAGGGACCGGGGATTTGGCAAAGTATTCCTTAAGTCTCAGTTGTCTATTCAAGGAGCACTGCTCAACTTGCCACTGTAATGTGTCCATTTTCACAGTTGGTACAAATGATAAACCTCTATTGAGCACAGCTAACTCTGTGTTAGACAGTGCATATGTGGAGAGGTTGACAACTAGGTCCTGCGGGGTAGAGGTGGTTTTTGACCACGCCCTCTTCCTTTCTGTTTGCCCACCCCTTCGGGTGTACTGCCTCCACCTCCTCCTTCTTGGGATCTGGTGGTCATACCTAAAGGGTGGTATTGTCATTGATGTTTGTCTCCAACCCTTGTACTGGTCTGTTCAAGATCACTTTCAGAAGATCTATGCTCATGAGGTGAGTCTGAGTCATACCTCCTGTACCGATTCCTCCTGAAAAAGGTTTTCCTACCATCATTGTCCTTATTGGTCCACCTATACACAGTGTGTAACTCATAGTCAGTATCAACTTTACTACGTTTTTCTTTTTTGTACTTGATGATATCTCGTTTGTATAGTTGTATCTGTGTGTTAAGTTTGTCCAACCATCTAGTATCTGGGTCATTTTCCAAGGTCGCATTATGCAAAGTTTCAAATGTCATAATTTTTTCTTTTACAGTATTTAACTCCTTGGTAGACTGTTCAATGATCAGAAGCATCAGATCAAACGAGCATTTATTTAAAATACTAACCCAGCGTTTACAAAATGCTGGGTCATATTTACCTATCGTTGGGCAATTCTTCACCCTTAATCCTCTCGGTATCTTTTTAGCCCTGTAGTACTCACTGAGTGTAAATCCATGAAAAAAATAGTCAATCTCCCGTTTCTTATATTTTAGGATTTCATGGTATAATTCATCTACTGGTGTGGTTATAGGATGTTCTAAAGAAGTATTTTTGAATAAAATTGCTTCCGCATCAGATTCAGAGTATGAATACACATCACCAATAGGATATTCATTGTGTCTATAACCACTTACATTGTCCTCAGTGTCTACGTCCGCCATCACCGACTAATATATGCTGTTTGTTTCACTTGACAATTGATAGACACCACCGGAGCTTATAAGCATAAACGTCATAAACAGAGGTATATAATGTCCATAAGACAATAGGTCTTAAAACTCAACAACTGTATACATTATAGCAGCCTGTAGCATAAAAAAGTGCACAAAGTGCAATCAAAACTTGTGCAATATAGCAGCCTGACTGAAAAAAGTGCTTAGTGCTTAAAAAATGAAGGTGAAAAACAGACAACAGGTCACTGATTGAAAACGCTGGTATAAATTTAAATTTTATAGGTGCCTTGACGACAACCAACCGGTAAGCCACTCCGGAGGTTGATTAAATATAAACAGCAGTAGTCCGGCACTCTGAATCATAAAATATTACTTAGCTGGTTGCCCCCACTGTAATAGAGAATATGTAGATCGTAGCGTGCGGCACTCCATGCATCCATAAATGACCAAACAGGCAGCTTTCAGGTGTTAACGTTTCAATGCTTTATCGCATTTTCGTCAGAACAATAACAACAGTATACAAAATCTTACCTTAAATACCATAGGCATAATCACCCAGTGAACCACTTGCAGGCTGGTCCGGGTGGGACTGCGTGCCCAGCCGCCAACGTCTTACTAATGATGTCATCATCACGTCATAGCGCAAACGTGATACAACCATCACCATAGTAACAACATAACAACGCTGCTAAAGTGCAGCAACAATAAAACATGACAGATATTACAGGTTGCCTTAATGTTAGAATATTATATGTAAGTTTTACAGGACTATCACTGCTGTTGTGCAGATCAATATGATCGATGAGGTCCTGCTTGGGACCCAGCCAGAACAGAAGCAAATCATCAATATACCTTGAATAGAACGCAATTCTCCTGGCAACACTTAAATTGTCAAAAAATAGTATTTTTTCAATAGCAAACATATACAGATTGGCGTACGATGGGGCCACACTGGACCCCATCGCACAACCAATCAATTGCAGATAGAATTTATTATCATATAGAAAAAAATTATTTCAATGTATAGAGATTGAGAACGGATTACATGTTATGTATTATATGTATGTGTGTTTGTAATTATTGTAATTGATATTTTTGTGTATGCATAGTCTGAGTTATCCAGGCAGTCATAAGCTGTCAGCGTTCAGAGCATATGTTATTGATGTGCCGTCGTCACAATAATGCTCATTAATGTGTACCAGCATATTTTGTTGCTCATTCTAACATTAAGGCAACCTGTAATATCTGTCATGTTTTATTGTTGCTGCACTTTAGCAGCGTTGTTATGTTGTTACTATGGTGATGGTTGTATCACGTTTGCGCTATGACGTGATGACGTCATTAGCAAGACGCTGGCGGCTGGGCGCGCAGTCCTGCCCGGACCAGCCTGCAAGTGGTTCACTGGGTGATTATGCCTATGGTATTTAAGGTAAGATTTTGTATACTGTTGTTATTGTTCTGACGAAAATGCGATAAAGCATTGAAACGTTAACACCTGAAAGCTGCCTGTTTGGTCGTTTATGGATGCATGGAGTGCCGCACGCTACGATCTACATATTCTCTATTACAGTGGGGGCAACCAGCTAAGTAATATTTTATGATTCAGAGTGCCGGACTACTGCTGTTTATATATATATATATATATATATATATATATATATATCTATATATATATATATATCTATATATATATATATACATATACAGTCAGGTGCACAGACAGTGTAATGGTTAGCGTTACTGCCTCACAGCAATAAGGTCATGGGTTCAATTCCCACCATGGCCCTAACTGTGTGGAGTTTGCATATTCTCCCTGTGCTTGCGTGGGTTTCTTCCGGGTACTCCAGTTTCCTCCCACACTCCAAAAGTATACTGGTAGGCCAACTGGTTCCCCACAAAAAAAAATTAACCTGTGTGTGCATGTGATAGGGAATATAGAGTGTGAGCTCCACTGGGGCAGGGATTGATGTGAATGGCCAAATATTCTCTGTAAAGCGCTGCGGAATATGTGTGCGCTATATAAATAACTGGTAATAAATAAAATAAATAAATATTGGAACATTGACATAATTTTCATATTTTGGCCTCTGTTCACCACCACAATGGCTTTGAAATTAAACAAACAAGATGTGCTTTAACTGCAGACTTTCAGATTTAATTTGAGGGTAATTACATCCAAATCAGGTGAACAGTGTAGGAATTATAACGGTTTCTATATGTGCCTCCCACTTTTTAAGGGGCCAAAGTAATGGGACTATCAACTCAAACGCTATTTCATGGACAGGTGTGGGCTATTCCCTTGTTATTTCATTATCAATTAAGCAGGTAAAAGGTCTGGAATTGATTCTAGGTGTGACATTTGCATTTGGAATCAGTTGCTGTCGACTCTCAATATGAGATCCAAAGAGTTGTCACTATCAGTGAAGCAAGCCACCATTAGGCTGAAAATAGAGATAGCAAAAACATTAGGTGTGGCCAAATCAACTGTTTGGAACATTCTTAAAAAGAAAGAACGCACCGGAGAGCTCAGCAACACCAAAAGACCCGGAAGACCACGGAAAACAAATGTGGTGGATGACAGAAGAATTATTTCCCTTATGAAGAAAAACCCCTTCACAACAGTTGGCCAAATCAAGAACACTCTCCAGGAGGTAGGTGTATATGTGTCAAAGTCAACAATCAAGAGAAGACTTCACAAGAGTGAATATAGAGGGTTCACCACAAGATGTAAACCATTGGTGAGCCACAAAAACAGGAAGCCCAGATTAGAGTTTGCCAAACAACATCTAAAAAAAGC
The DNA here is from genome assembly GCA_031769625.1 of Taudactylus pleione. Taxonomy (NCBI): domain Eukaryota; kingdom Metazoa; phylum Chordata; class Amphibia; order Anura; family Myobatrachidae; genus Taudactylus; species Taudactylus pleione. Next base: position 8,403,604 of record JAUIMM010000153.1, on the reverse strand, counting down.
CATTACAGTTCTGGAACAACATCCTATGAGACAAAGATCAACTTGTACCAGATTGAATGGAAGAGAAGAGTATGGAGAAGGAAAGGAACTGCTCATGATCCAAAACATACCACCTCATCAGTGAAGCATGGTGGTGGTAGTGTCATGGAGTGGGCATGTATGGCTGCCAATGAAACTGGTTCCCTTGTATTTATTGATGATGTGACTGCTGACAAAAGCAGCATAATGAATACTGAAGTATTTCGGGCAATATTATGTGCTCATATTCAGTCAAATGCTTCAGAACTCATTGGACGGCGCTTCACAGTGCAGATGGACAATGAAACGAAGCATACTGCAAAAGCAACCAAAGAGTTTTTAAGGCTAAAAAGTGGAATGTTATGCAATGGCCAAGTCAATCCCCTGACCTGAATCCGATTGAGCATGCATTTCACTTGATGAAGACAAAACTGAAGGGAAAATGCCCCAAGAACAAGCAGGAACTGAAGACATTTGCAGTAGAGGCCTGGCAGAGCATCACCAGGGATGAAGCCCAGCGTCTGGTGATGTCTATGCGTTCCAGACTTCAGGCTGTAATTGCCTGCAAAGGATTTGCAACAAAGTATTAAAAAGTGAAAGTTAAATTTAGGATTGTTTAGTTTGTCCCATTACTTTTGGCCCCTTAAAAAGTGGGAGGCACATATAGAAACCATTGTAATTCCTACACCGTTCACCTGATTTGGATGTAATTACCCTCAAATTAAATCTGAAAGTCTGCAGTTAAAGCACATCTTGTTTGTTTCATTTCAAAGCCATTGTGGTGGTGAATAGAGGCCAAAATATGAAAATTCTGTCAATGTCCCAATATTTATGCACCTGACTGTATATATATATATATATATATATATATATACACACACTCATACATATAAACGTACATACGTTTGTATGTACACACAAAACATTTACAATAAACCATCTGCTTCACTACTGGACTAGTCAGAACTTCTTGTGAAGCCACTGGTGTAAGCAAATAACTGTCAGGGAACATGAACCTTTCCATATTTATTTAATGGCAAGAGGCATCCAAGAAGCTTCCTTGGACAAAACTTCAAGTACTGAACACTATGATAATAAATCAGGTGTACAGGGATAGTACTCTGGTTACATGTGAACATCTAAGGCTCTAAGGAGATAATAATTAATTACATCTTTTATAACTAAAGTTCAAAACCAAGTTACAAACCAAGCAAAGTTTTGAGCCATGGCAGATTTTTCCTGTCAGTCGTTTCCAAAGTGCTGTTTGTTCTGCTAAGTGCCTAAAAGTGCTACACAAAAATACAAGTGCAATGCCAGAAAATAGAAAAACTATATAAAAAGCCATGTAGTGTATGGGATAAATGTAATAGCCTGCAAGATTTCAGCATTGTCCGTTCATTTAAAGGGGCAATCATTTCAAATGAAAAAAGCCAACCAACACTATTACCGCTCAGGGCCTTATGCTGCCCATGTCTGTCACTGCATGGCAATATATTCATTATAAGCAAAATGATGTATCTTTTCGGTATGAAAACTTTAACTGACCAAGGGGCTCATTTATCAATGAGTTTTATCATACGCAACGACTTATAAAACTTGTTGCATATGATAATGGTGCTCCAGCCAATTAGCTCCTAACTGTAATCTGTTTGAAAAATGACAGTTGGAGGCTGATTGGCTGGACCATCATTTATCATTTGCAATGAGTTTTAAAACTCGTTGCATATGATAAAAGTCATTGATAAGTGGGTCCCCAAGTTAAGTGGCACTTGCTGAAAAGGATGGCTTCCATGTGCATTCTATTGTTAACTACAACTGCTTAATATCCAAACTTACAAAATAGTTACAGCATTGACATCAGAAAGCACCAAATAACATGAGTGTTCCAAACCTGCTATCAGTGAGTGAAAACAGAGATAGAACATCTACAGAAAAGGCACACAGCAATATTATAAAGATTCTGGATTTGAACCTCTATACACTCCTGCCTATACCTTCTAATATCCTTCCTATAAACCTCTAGGGATGACGCTATTTTGCATACGCAGTCATACAGTAAATAAAGACTCCAGACCTTGAACCTGTGGTTCCAAAGCACAAAGTATTATTCAAGTAAAAGTACAGTCAGTTAGACGCCATGATCTAAGTATAATTTAGCGCAAAGAAATTATACAGACCCAAGTACAGTTATACATACGCAAGCGCTCTGGACCAGATTCTGGCATCAGCAAGATAACCTCCATCAATCAGCATTCAGCAAGAAGACTAGAAACCCAGGGTCAGAGCACACATATTTATACCCCCCAGAAATAGATAACACAATAGAGGAGTTTAGCTGCAAAATTTCGTCCATCTTCCGGTCTATCACCTCTTTGGGGTCGCTGGTATCATTGGTGACATAGGTGCAACACTTCACTCCAAATTGGGTGGCCAAAGTTACGCAATACCCTCCAGTAACAGCAGTTAAATAATTTAACACTAGTCTGTGTTGCACCAGTTGTATGCTTGCAATTCTCTCCCTGTATACCTAAATGTGTCATTATACATCTCGGTGATATTATCTATTAATTTAGCAAGTTCCTGAATATATCTAAAGTTTAATGTACCCCGAGTGATTCTGGTGGGATCTTAGTGCGACTAAAACTTGGAAGCCAGTTGTCTCACTAATTAACTGAGTGGCTTTATGCACGTCACCAGGTATCATATTTCGTTTGCCTCTGTGTTCATACTGCGTGTGAAGATATGGTGATGGTGTGTTTTTATGGATACCGAGCATTTCAACATGTGTGAGGGTCATAACTTCTGGGACTACTCTTCCCAGGTAACACAAACCTTCGGAACTCGGGGAGAGCCACTTATACGCCTTTCTTCCACATATAAAATACACATTATCGGGGAGAACATAAGGAATAGTATGCATCATTATCATTAAACACATTTCCCTTGCAAACAATCCTATCTCAGGGTCTGCCATCTGGTACATGCAAGTCTCTGGTTGTATTATTTTAGCACAATAACCATCTGGTACCTTACCAATAATTTCTTTGGTGGAACTCAATGTGTACCGGTACCTAAAATGTTTCCCACTAGATTAAATTGAGTGTAACAGATCATGGTTTATGGACTCATTATCAGCTCTCTGTGAGAAGGTCATCGTCTAATTATTCCCCATCACTTCCCAACTCCCGGGTTTATTGGGGTTGGTTATGTTTAAACACAAAAGTGATCTATCTACTTGGAATTGATAGAGTTTGAAATGAGGTGGTTTGGATGAGAGGAATTTTCCATCCAATGTTTTCCCTTTTTGTAATTCTAAAATTTCCATGATATTCAGCGGAAATGGCACCAACTCTACGTTATGCTGTCCCTGTGGCACATGTGAACACACCCAGCAATCAGTTTGATTTAACACTTTGCCTACTATGCTATGATAATCCTCTAAAGGATACCCACCCCAGTACTGGTTATATTTAGACTGGCACCGTTGAATACAGTTCTCATCAACTAGGGACCCACAAAGCTCACAAATACAGGAATCTTCAGACGATAAACCTCCACACCATCCCCGAGTATCCGGAATTATAGCTCTCTTAACAATAACAGTACTAAGATTGGTCAGACACTCCCCTGATTGGCATTGCACTCCTCCTGACTCCACTCCATCAGCACTGCCATCAGCTCCCATCTCCTCTATCGGTCCTCCATCACAGAAACTGGGTATCCCCAAACAAACCAAGATGACGGAAACTCTGGAAGAAGAATACAAAAATGAAAACAGCAGAACAATCCCTTGCTGCGACACTGATCTACAGTTTTCTTTTAGCTCAGGTTTCTCACTGTCACCTTTTTAATCCTCCAGGCACAAGCTCGCAATTGACAGGTCCACGTTATCGGCCTCGTCTCCGCCTTGTATCTCCACCGGCTGGTTAACCTCCCTATAGTGAGTGGAATGGACCCATGTATCTTCCCTAGCCACCCTTTGAGGATGTGGTACTTTGTCAACAACGTCAGATACGGACCTTTCCACCGATCAGTCAAACAACCTGAGCTAAAAAAAATTTGGATCATAACAAATTCTCCAGGTTTAACATCATGAGAGTTTGCTTCAGTCATGTTAGTTAATAACATTTTCAATTTCAGTTGCTCTTACTCATCTTCGTGAGACACTGCACAGTAACCTCATTATCATATTTTCACATGAGGCTGCCTGTTAAACAGTATCTCAAAGGGGGACAGGTAGACAGATGGTCTGGGATGATCTTGATATTAATACCCATCACCTTACACAGGTTATAGAAGACATTACTTGTGAAATGAGTATCCCTCCTATATTCAATTATTCTAGGGATACTGTATTTGTACACAAATTCCTGCAATTTAAATTCTGTTATCAATATCTACTGCTCTAAATATTGCCTGGGCCCCTGGGTTGGACAGCATTCTGAGTATTTGACCTTAGCCTGGCATGGCTGCCGTTTGTCCTTAGCGACCTTGTGTCCTGTGTGTGAGAGATAAAGCACAACAGTTTAATATCATTTAAACATGACCTCCCTATAAGATCCGCTGCGCTGGGACAGACAGTGGAGAACAGTGCTGAGTTGCAGGCACACAGGTGGCCTCTCTATGCGTGGCGATGGTCGGTTGTACTTTAGTTCCTGGTCTCCCTGCTCCTCGGTGGATGACACAGTGCAGCGGGAGGGAGGCCAGGGATACCGGGAGGAGGACCGGCGCAGCATCATGACGCGATATGTGCAGGCGCCTGATCACGGGCCAGTGCCACAACAAAAGTGATGGGGAAGGCGGTGCGTTCTTCGGAAGGGGGAGGGGAGCCAAACGGGCGACCAGCGGGCCAGTTAAGTTAAAACAGTATTTAATATTAGCCTCAGACTCGCGGCAGAGATGCGGTTTGTGCCAGTGAGCACTCAGGGCCCCTCATGACCTCGGGGCCCGGCGGTGTGCTGACCCCAGTAGGGTAAAATCAGAAAAGATTGCACCCATAATTAGTTGCCACAAAATGCCCATTTTCCTGCCGTTCTTTCCCACCACGCCCGGCACCACCTCCCAAAAGACGGGCTCACCAACAGCGCTAAACAAGACTGCCTAAAACCTTAATAATGCTCTCCAAATATAAGAACACCCCCTCCTCCGTAAGATGAACGCCATCTGGGCGAAATTGGTGAGAATCCTAAAACCTGATCAAAGGGTGCCTCACCACATAAACCAAACCTGCCAAACATGTTTAGACACAAATGCATTCACCTTATGCCTCACCTTATCCATGACTACTCCCAGTAGAGACCCACGCCAGAAAAAACGAGGAATGATGTCTGACCATACCACCATGCACCACGGCCACCAGCTACCAATCATTTCAATGTCCCTCTCCAACTCATGCCGCAAATCCAATGATGACGTGGACCCAATATCATTCCCCCCTAGGTGTAAAACAAAAACCCCGGGGGGACCGCAGCGCATCTCCATGTGCGACAAACAATCTAATAAGGAACCCCAAAACATGCCCCTCCGCCCCAGCCACCGAATATGGTCAATGTCTGCAAACAGCTGAGGGTCATGAGCAAAGGACGATTTAGCTGCTCAATGCCATAGGAATGACCCACTGCCCATATGGGGCAAGAATCCAATTTGGCTCCTGAAAGTAAAATAAGAGACAATGTTAACAAAAACCACTACATTTAACCGGGAGAATAGAAAGGAAGAATTAAAAGAGGGGGGAGGGGGTAACTTGGCCCGAGGTAAAAACCTGGAAAACCTGCCAGGATAAAAATAGCTAATCAGTTTCCGTGGTTCAGGGGAAACACAGGGCAAAATCCCTCAGGGCCCCCACCGAGGACGGTGGCTGTAAGTTACATTTACAAAAATAATATAGCCAAGTAAAATAACTACATATAGTGAACAAGGCCCAAGTCAGCATTTACGCGCACACGTACTGCTTAAATGCATCAGATTTACAGTGCCCGAGGGCTTTAATCGCCGGTATAGATCAACCACCACTAGCTGCAGCGGTAGCGGCACCAATCCGCAATGGAATGAGAACTGTATACACCTGGTGCAAACCAAGGGACAGAACACATTTACGGAGTATAGCACAAAATTGATACATCATTAACAGCGAACCATCACGATGCCTCAACCACGCATCATATCCTTTGGGTCGGAGTATCGCATATTCCCTGGCCAAAGCCAAGGGGCAAACACGAGCATCAGGACAAGGTGCCAGCAAGACCCAATGACCCCGACTCAATTGATCTGTTTTAGACCGCCGAATCTTGCATAACACCGATCGTGAAATGACAACGTGGCATAAAAGCAATGGCAATGGAGCATTATGGGACACGGAGACAAGCTCGCTTAAGCGAAAAGCCCCTTGAAAGGCCATCACAAAAGCAAGCTGAAACAACGCAATCTCATATGGAGGGAAACAAACTAAAGACAAAACATTCACAAACTGGACAAGCTACAAAAACGTAACAGGCCGATGATCGCCTGGTACCGGGGACAAGTGAGCCCAGCCCTTTACCGCTCTGCAAACTAAGAAAATCATAGTAAAATCACGACGTCCGTGCAAGCGCAAGAAAAAAAATACACCAGCAATTATGCGTTATACTACAGCCCTGAATTTACCAGAGGTATAAAACCCCCAGATAAAGGACAAAAATATCTGGTAGATATGCTTAGCTCTGGCACGTTTTTGTGAAGGAAATGACTCCCACGAGTCCACACAATCTTTCCCACTGTAAGCGAGACAGCGCATCTTCAATGGCATTGTCCACCCCCAGAACGTGACGCGCTACAAAAAAAATATTACACTCCAAGCAGTGCAACACGAGCTGTGCCAGGAGGCGCAGAACCAGCAATGAAGTAGACTTCTGATGATTAATGGCGTGCACCACACCCAATCCTTTAAAAAGCTCCAACAACAGGAGGTCCCTGGTCAGCTCCTCCGCGACCCAAGAAGGAGGCCAAGGGGATGCGGACCACAAACCCTCAAGGTACGTCCCAAAACCAGTGGACCCCACTGCATCAGTGAACAACTGTAGCTGTATGCTGTCCAAAGGGGGGCCCAACCAAAAACTCACGCCATTGTATACATGTAAAAGGGTATCTCTAAACCCGGAGGTCCCTCCTGAGATCAGAGTACAACCTTATGAAATGATGGGCTCTGTGCACTCCCACTGTAGCTCTCTCAAGTTTCCTACAGAAAACCCGGCCCATGGGTATGACTCTGCATGCAAAATGAAAAATCCCTAATAGCGATTGACCTTGGAACAAAGTAACTTTACCGGATGCCAAGGCAAGCGCAACGGCCTCACGAAGCCTATGAATTTTCTCTGCCGATAGGCAACAACAACAGGCCACCATATCGATTTCAAGGCCGAGGTACGTCAACCTCGTGCAAGGGCCTTGGTCGGCACTCCAAACTCTTGAAACAAAGCCTGCTGAGAAAACATAAGCTCCACGCAGTGGGCGGAAACAGACGGTCCTACACACAGGAAATCATCCAGGTAATGCGTTAACCCAGATTTCCCTGTGTCCGGGCAAATGCCCCAGTGGAGAAATTAGCTAAAGGCTTCAAAATAAGCACATGATACAGAGCATCCCATGGGGAGACACTTATTGATGTAAAAACCATCCCTCAACCTAAAGCCCATGAACTGGAACGAATCTGGGTGCAAAGGCAAAAGGCGGATTCCACATTGACTTTACCCAAAAAAGCCCCATGTCCTGCCAATTTCACTAACCGAAGGGATTTTTAAAATGACTGATAACGAACCTGAGCTGCAGATTCATGAATGGCATCATTCACTGACTCCCCGACCGGAAAGGATTGTATAAGTGTTGTATTAGCCGTTACTTCCCAGGGACCTTCTTGGGCACTATCCCTACCGGAGAGAGAACCAAATCTTGCAGAGGGGGAACAGCGAAAGGTCCACCCATTCGTCCCAGCTGCACCTCCTTGTCCACTTTTTCTTTCAGGACACTCGGCAAAAGATACGCCAAGCGTAGATTCTTAGGGACACCTAACAGTACTGTACCACTAACCGGGAGCCGAAATCCCTCGGCAAAACCATTGCGCAAAAAACTAGCAGCCTCCCTAATGGATACCAATCCAACCACTTCTCCATGGCACCCACATGGCCCGGCGACTGGGCTTTACTGAGCAGAACTGGCAGACCTGGGGCCAGTGGAAGGGGCATGCAATATGGGGCATTCTTTGATCGAGTGTAGGGCACCGCATCGCAAACAATTGTGTAGAAAACTACACCGGGCTCCTGCCCCGCACATGCTGTTGTTAAAAGCAAAACAATGGCCCTTTGCAGGAGGGGTTCTGGTGGAGAGAGCCGAATTGGCCCCCTGAGAGTTTGCGCGCTTAACCGCTGAAACTTCGGAAGCCTGCGGGGCAGGCTGCATTACTTCGAGCCAAACCTCGACATCCTTCCATCCAAGGTCCAAAATCCTGACCCGATTGCTTGCGATGAAATTCCTAGTCGTATCGCCTCCAAACTGCGCCATGCGACGTGCAGAACAAACCATGAATAAGGTGCAGATACCTGACCACGTTCATTGCTTCTCCCGGACGAGTTTTAAGGTAGCACACAGCAAAAAAATAAAACCCGTTCAAGCAATCGATGTACAAACGGTGGACGTCTTCCCCTGTACCACCCTTCTTCTTTGCCGCTGCTAGGACTTAGAGGTAAGGGCAAAGACGTCCACATTTTTACCCTTATTAATTCGCTTGCGTATATACGTGGACGCAAAACATGAAGAACTGCTGTATTAGCGCAATGGAGCACGTCCCCTGGACTAATACTCGACTCCTCACTGCTACTAGAGAATCGATGCCAATGATGGCGACGACGTGACCGACGTGACAAAAACCCTTGACGCAGCTGCTTAGCTTTGCCACCCTGCGATAGCCTGTAACTGCGATCGGACGAGGAAGACGTACTAGCCTCTGTGTCCAAAACTCAGTCACTATCGGACTCACCAGAAGCGTCCGATACTGTAGCCAATGGCAACACACGAGACCTTTGTTCCGCAACATCCGCATCCGACCCAGATCCACTTAAATCTGCAAAAGAAGAGGAAGAGGCCGGAGATGACAACTGAGGGACACTGGCATTCGCAGAGCTATTGGCACGACCAGAAGCGGCCATACCGGGACAGTCCCCAGGAGTAGAGGAAAGCATCTGTGTAGGAGATTGCAGCAAAGAAATTACAGGGGTGGAAGAAATGGCTGTGAACAGGCCACAAAAAGTTGATAATTGCTCCACAAGCAGAGCCAATTGTGACCTAACATCACTGCCCCGCCCCCCATCCCATAGATCAGTTCCCACAGCCCCATCAGCTCTATTACCCAGCATTGGGGTAATGGCATCTACCAGCAACACCAATATGCCGGCTAGCTCCCCTAGATCAATGGATGACATAGTGGGAGAGTGAGGAACTGCCCCTGCATCTGGCAGGGTAGTATGCCGACCGCGGCTCGCCTGGAGACAGGAAGACCCCCAATCCCCATCAAGGCGCAGCTGATTAAGTAGGGACGCACCTGAGGTCCCTTCCCTTATTGGGGACACATCACCTACCCCCAGCGAGACGCCCGATCCCTTGGATCTACTCACGGGGGAACCAGTCAGGTACATATACCTGCCGGTGCCCCTGCAGGACCTAAGATGGGCACTATCCCCTGAAGGTAAAATGGCGCCGAAGGTCCTGCGGCTCCCCGAGGCCTTATGCCTGCCCCGCTTGTCAGTGGCGGGCGCCCACAATAGCCTGTTTTCGCGCAGCCACAGACCACTGGCAACGGACTGTGTGCTTCAGTGGCAGGTGACGGGCCAAACGCCGAAGCACGTGGAGGTGAGGGAGATGTCACAGCCGGGGAGAGCTCGGAGGCCAAACCATCCCCCGCCGGACATGATGCACTGCATCTGCGAGGGGGCCCTGGGACACCCCATAGCCTCTGTATATCTGATGGGCGGGCGGACCTAGTGCTGGGGCCGGGACATGGCAAACAAGTCAACAAGCAAGGAAAAAGAAATGGGAGAAAGGCAGATAGGAGTAGGAGAAAGGTTTATAGATAAGAAAAAGGCAGTAAAGGAAAGAAGAAAAAACAAAGTAAAGAAAAAGTAAAGAAAGGGATATATGTGCAATGCTTAAGTCACCCATTTGTTTTATTATTCCCTTTTGTTAACTTAACTTAATTCTAAACCTAGAAATAAACACACTGACACATGTATATGGAATTAAAAGAGGTCACAGCCAGAATTTATTGATCAAATTTAAATTCCAGAATAGGTGGCAAGAAGATAGCAGTGCTCCGAGGCCACAGCCCGATGGATACTAAATACTAAATAATAGGGGCGGATTCCAGCCCTGCGCAGCCTGACCTGGGGCAGTACCATCCTCCCTTAATTGGCACAGTCTTTGCCCCTCCCTTGGAATGGAGACCAGGTCCCCCCTTTAGGCGGTGACCAAACTTGCTGCTCTCAAAGGAAAGATGCTACCACAGGCACTCCTGTGCTAATAATAGGCCGCCGAGGAGCACTGCTTCCCGCCAGGCTGCACCTCTACCTGTTGGGAGAAACCACAGAGAATGCACAATCCAACAAAAGAAAAATTCTAAAAACCATCTGACATAGGTGGGTGGGTGGGGTTAAATAAACTGGAAAGAGGAAGATAGCTCCCCTCACCAGGCTATTTATATGGGACCTCTAAGCCCTCCCATATATCCTACCATAGGCTTATACTCTTCAAGTGACCAAACACTGACCACACACTCCCAGCTTTTAACCCTTAGCTTACCTAACAAAATTACATATCAAACAGGGTGCTTATCTATCCTCAAACTTATTCAAGTATTCGGATGCATTAAGCACACTAGCTGGTACTTGCCTGTTGAAAGTCAAGAAAAAAAGAGGCAGAGCTCTGCCTAACATTCAACTAAGAAGGACCAAACTCCTCCCCCTGCCATGACACTCTGACTACCCATAGGCTGACATTACTAAAACAATTAACCCTCCACATATTTCTACTGGTCGATAAACTATCCTCCAAATTCCTAGGGGTTTATAAACGTTTTTGCACATAAAGTGCACTCTCTCCTCATGACACCAAACATGGTAAAAAGTGACAATCTCCCCACACTGTCACCAACATTGGTTTGAAATACAAGGAAAGATATCATGCAATACTTTTGGGAAAACACCTTGTAGGAGGTCTCTGTGATGGAAATACTAATAGAGGCTTTAGATGTCCTAAGTCTAATACCCATCCCTTACTTCCCAGAGACACCCCAAAATCCCTCTCCCAAGCAGCCTCATGCAAGTCGTGCAGATGGACATCCAGGCCAAAATTCCTTTACAGTTTAAGTAAATGAAGTCAATAGATGACCCATGATATTTAATGTCACCCAATGTGCATTTTGTACGATACTATATACGCATTCTTAGCACAACTGTTCCAGGGTACTGCCGTGCAATATATGCAATATGCATATGTGGGTGTTACGGTCGATAATGTAGTAATGTATATTATCCATGTCCTTGTCCTGCATTCTATTGTATTGTACTGTAAGTCACTGGTGACCTGTTTATGTACTATGTAAGCGCCATATAAATAAATGATAATAATAAACTTTCTATCATCAGATGATAGATGTGACCCATAAACTTAAACTAAACTTCACAAAAATAAAGACTAAGTTATGCCATTTAAATTAACTGGTCAGCTTTATTTAGTTACAATGGTAGGTATGGTGGCAGGAGAAAGAATGGCAAACAACCAGCATCCACTTGTCTTAGGCCAAAAGTATATCACAACTTGTGAGGGCCAACTATCCCAGACAAGGGTAGGTGTGATCTTAAAACTTGCAAGGGCCAACTATCCCTTTCAGAGCAAGTGTTGCGGCCCCAACACCCATGCCAATGCACCATTCATCCTGCTCGGTCGAGAGGTGTCGCTGACCCCAATAGGGTGAAATCAGCCTATCAATGCATTGAAGGGGTGCGCACCGCTATTACTGCCGCAAGATGGACACTTCAATATTGCCAGTCCTTCCGCCACAGTGGTTCTCAGTAAAGAACCAGCCCGCCACCATACTAACTAGCTAAACCACTTAATACTGAAAATATGCCTTCCAGAAACAAATAATTACCCTCCTCAGTTAGATGTACCCCATCCCTACACAAAAGATGGGCATCCTGGATCCGAATTAAAGGATGATACACCACTAGCCCTCCTAACTCCAGCACATGCCTAGCCACCCATTTGTTCACTTTCCTCCTGGACCTGTCCAAAGCCACACTATTATAACAATAACGCCAGGAAATCCTGGTGATGATAGAGGACCATACCAAAAGGCAGTCAGGCCATAGCCGAACCACCTCCCTCAAGTCACAAACAATCGCATAGCGCAGCTCTAAAGAAGTTTGCTGACCCAAATCATTGCCCCCGAGATGAATAACACTAAGGGGGCTTTGAATTCAGCCACTGACCTGTGTAAGCTGCGAAACAAAGCTTCCCACAGCATGCCCCTCTGTCCCAACCACCTAACACTCTCCCAACGCGGGAACATGGAGGCATCCTCTGTAAAGCGCGACTGCCCAGCCCCAAAAATAAAAGAGTGACCAATAAACCAAATGGGCCTAGCGTCCTGGAAACCTGCAAATATACAGAAATATAATAGATGAGTATATATGCAACATGTCAAATCATAAAGGAGGATTGGGAGGGTGGGAGCGGGGCAGGAAGACTTGACCCGAGGTGAAAACCTACAAAAAACCTGCTGGATCTTTTCTATTGTAAACATTTTTCCTTTTATAGCTTCTTTTATTTGTTCATTATTAATTTTATTTTAAGCTAAACGATCAATGTCCAAAGCAGGGCAAAAAACAGGGCAAAATCTCTCGGGATCCCCACCAGAAAGGCAGCGAGTTGGCCAAGGCACTCAAGTCAAAACAAATAAAGTATAACAATTTATGGTTCCACACGAACATATCTTCTGTAGGCATTGGATTTCCATCTTCCAAGAGCCTGGACCTCCTGTGAAGAAAGACCCGATGAGGCCGTAAAAGTTGCGGCACCTATTCTAAAAGAATGGGTGCCGTAATCCGAAGGGGAAAGCCCGAGGTGCCGTATGCAGCGATGGAATACCGATCGAAATTGGAATTTAGTCAGAGGAGATCCATCCTCATGCATGAGCCAAGCCCCCGGTAGCATTGGCCGGCAGAGATCATATTGGGAGGCCAAGTGAACCGGACAAATCCCGTCATCAGGGCAGGACTTTAGGCACACCCAGCGACCCTTACCCATCTGATCGGTCTTAGAACACCGAATACAGCACAACCTCGTATCACGCAGCAGAATGTAGGAACGAAGCAGAGGGGGTTGAGCATGGCGTGAAGCCGCTACTAGCTTGCTGATGCGAAAAGCCCCATGAAAGGCCATCTCAAAAGTGCGGCGGAATAAAAGAACCTTGAATTGCGTGGAACATATGCCCGTCAAGCTTTCACCTAGTCGCACTAACAAATCAGGACCAATAGGACGACACCGGTCATCCAGGGTAGGCATGGCATGAGACCAACCCCTAAGGGCCCTTTGTATTAAAAAACCCATAGTGATGTCTCTCTGCCCTGCTAAGCGCAGAAAAAATGAAATCCCGGCAAGTTTCTGGACAACATAAGCCCACGACCTGCCGGAATCGAACAAGAACCATACAAAGGCGACCATATTAGCATAACGAGATCTACCTGACGAACTCCGTCCATGCAAAAAATTCTCCCACTGTTCCCAAGATGTCTGGTAGGCAGTCAACGTCCGTGGGGCCACGGACCAACGTGCAAGATCTTCCATTCTGGTCTGATGATCTGCCAACAATGAAATGGACAAGTCTTACAATTCAATGCCGCATACAGTGCTTATTCATGAAAAACCTCCGCCAATCCTGCCTGGAGAGCGCATCTGCAATGGAATTGTCAGAACCCAGCACATGACGAGCTGTAAACAGTATGTTAAATTGCAAAGCGCGCAGGACCAGCCAAGCAAGGAGACGCACCACTGGTAGCGATGACGATCTTTGGTTATTGATCGTAAGTACTACACCCAGAATATCGCACCAAAACACGATGGAGCGGTCACGCAACCGCTGACACCATAGCTCTAATGCCACCACTATGGGAAACAGTTCCAGCAGGAGCAAGTTCTTGGTCAGTCTTGCGTTCACCCATTCCCGCCAGCCAAGCCGAAAACACCAATCACTACCCAAAAAAGATCCAAAACCTGAGGATCCTGCAGCATCCGTGAAGAGCTGCAGGCAAGCATTAGTCTGAGGATCCGCAGGCCAGACGCGCACCCCATTAAATCGCACAAAAAGGTCTCCCAAACCGCCAGGTCCAGTTTTAATTAAGCCGACAGCCGCAGAAAATGGTGCAGTCGACGCAGTCCTACCAAAACCATCTGCAGCTTGCGACAAACAATCTTCCCCATTGGGATAACGTGACATGCGAAGTTAAACAGTCAGAGCAAGGATTGACCTTGACGAAGTGTTACCTTCCCCCCTGCTAACGTTAGGAGGATAGCATCCTGCAAGCGACGCACCTTGTTCGTTGGCAGCCGGCAAGGACCCTCCAAGGTATCGATTTCAATACCCAAGAAAACCAACAGTCGCGGGGCCCTCAGTCTTGTCATGCACAATAGGAACCCCAAATTCCGAGAAGAGTGCTTGCAATGAAAAAAGGAGACGATTGCAGCGATCCGAACCGGCTGGACCCACGCACAAGAAGTCGTCCAAGTAATGAGCTATGCTCGACTCCCCAGACCCCACTGCGACACACCAATGGAGAAAGGAACTGAATCGCTCGAAGAACGCGCAGGAAACCGAACATCCCATAGGAAGACATTTGTCCAGGTAATAGCCATCCGGCAACCGAAACCCCATGAAACGAACTGATTCTGGATGCAGGGGCAACAATCTTAAAGTGGACACAATGTCCACTTTTGCCATCAAAGAAGCCGGGCCTGCTGCGCGAACTAACGCTAACGCAGAGTCGAAGGACTGGTACTGCACGCGGCAGACACCAACTTCTATGGCGTCATTAACCAAATTACCTGCCGGATGTGACAGGTGCTGAATTAAACTGTAACTCCCGGGGGCCTTCTTGGGGACAACACCCACAGGTGAGAGGACAAGATCGTGAATCGAGGTTGCATGAAAGGTCCAATCATGTGTCCCAGCCCGACCTCCTTCATAACCTTGTCCTTCAGTACGTGAGGCAAATCATAGGCCGAGCATAAATTCCTAGAGGACCCGGAACCCACTGGCCGAATTATTGGACGCGAAAATCCTTACTCAAAAAAGTGGCATCGTCCCGCACAGGATACCAGTCCAGCCATTTTGCCGTGGCATCCAGATGGATGGGAGTTGCTGCTCTATTTAGAATTCCCGCCTCCTGCCCGTTTGGCAGTGGGTGTTGTGGCGGCGACCTGAGCCCCTCCTGGGCTACGGGAGCAGTCCTTACTGGGGTGTGTTGCGCCGCAGCGGAGGCACTGGTGTAGAAAGCGACACCTGTTTCCCAGGGTACAATTCCCGTTATTGTATGCGTAACCTGGTCCTGTTTGCGACGAAACTCATCGTATTGACGCCACTCCGTACCCCGTGAGAACTTGAATAGGCCGTGTATCAGCTGCAAATACCGAATCACGTTAAGGTACTCGGACAGTCTTGATTTAAAATAGCAAACCAAAAACACACAAAACCCAGATATCCAATTAGCGTAGGACTTATAGGCCTCAAGCCCAATACCCCCTTTTGCCTTTGCGGTCGCAAGAGCTTTTTTAGCCGCAGCTGTAAGGGTGAACATGTCTACGTAGCGCCCTTTTTTGATTCGCTGCTTAACCCTGGTACGCATACCTCGAGTGACTGCTGTATTAGCGCAGTGTACCACATCATCAGGACCTGCTCCTCGATCTACACTGGTCCTACTCCCTGAGGACCGTTCGCTAGAATGCCTTCGACGATGTGAGCAACGTCTACGAGAGACCTCCGTGCCCTTTTACGCCTAGCCTTACGCGAACTATCACTTGAAGAGGAGGATTAAGTGGAACTAGACCCACAGTCAGATGAACTGGCACAGTCACCGGAAGGACCGACAATGGCATGGGTGACTCCTGTACCTGCGCTGTGACGTCAGCTGCCGCGCTTCTGGTAGGGGCTGCGACCACTGGTACCTTCTCCAGACTGTCGTCCATCACACTAGAGAAGGTAAGAGAGTAGATATAGAGAGTAGAGAAAAATATAAGGTATAGAGAGGAGATACAGAGATTAAGGTAGAGAAGAGAGTAGGGAAAGATATATAGAATGAATAGAGCAATTGAAAAAAAAATCAGAACACAATCAAAGAATAGATCTGCCAAGAAAACTGCACTTCCCTGGTCGCAGATCAAATTCAAAGAGGCAGATTTTACAAAGCAGATTCCCCACACCCTATCCCATAACACGCCCCCTAACCTATCGCCCTATCACAACTGCCTACCTTCTGTCAAACAAACAAACAAACAAACAAACATCTTTAACTTTATTAACCCCTCTATCCCTGACTAGAAGTTTATGTGCCCCCTCGCTTCTAGCCCAAACCTCCGTTATAGTATTATTAATAATAATAATAATAATAATAATATGTATGCAATTTGCCCACAATCTGTTCTTATGATACACATACATTTCTCACATTTCAGAACCAATGAGAACATGGTGAGGAGTTTGCTGTACACTGAGCAGGCACTGGTTTGGGCCTGTGTAGAAGGGAGTGATAATATAAGAGAGCATCTAGCATCTATGAGGTCTATCAGGTATATGTGCCACAGTTAGAATAAAGGGTAATGGTAAGAGTGTCATAGAGGTTTGTCCTGATTTGACATACCCCTGTAAAAATACCGAAACTGTTTAAACCTCCTAACAGCAAATGTGTGTGTGGAGCTTCCATCAGACTAATACAGAGGCCTTTTTTTTCTTTCTCTCTCATAAACCTGATTATACATAAATACTCATTGAAATATCAGAATAGTGCTTTGGCCAATAGGAAGATAATTTTATGGGGGAACTGCTCTGTGTCCCATTCCCAGGCAGAAGGGGGCCCACCTGCCCACCTGTAGCAGCACTATGTGTATGCGATCAATCTCCCATGCTGTTTGTAATCTCCGTATTCTAAAATTTGCCAGGGTCAAAGATTGTGGATTGATTATGCTGTCTGCCGCAGTCTGAATGTACCTAGTGCTGAGCTACTCATGAGCCTGCCAGACACTCTGCTAAGACCCGGGGTGGCTGCTGGAAGATGAGATAGTGAGTGAAATGCTAATAATGCACACTGCTTAATGTAAAAGTTTATCATGCAAACACAGAGGCTGACTAACTCCATATTTCATGTATGCGGCTGTTGGAAAAGTGATAAAACACAGCACTTTGGAAGAGATGAGAGTGTGACAGTGTGTGTATGAAACCAGCTCCTCTTCCCCAGAACCTGTGTCATTTAAGGGTGTCCTGGTTTTATGGGATTATGTGACAGTGCGTGGCCCTGAAGAAATTCAAACCTAGGCAAAAACCTAATCCTGGTCAAACTACACCTCCATACCAAATTTGATGGAGCTAGGCAACAAACAAACAAATTACAAACAGACAGACACACACACACACATACACACTTTCTCTCTTATATAGATAATCCTCTTTTCTCCTATATCTGCTAGGGTTAAGTGCGCAAATATTTCTGTTTAGGATTTACCTGCTGTAATTATGATCGCTCACCTTAGGGTATCCATTCATGTATGGTTTATCTGTTAAGAGAGTGTTTTACAGCAAATGCGCAACTCTCCTTTGGATTCCTCAGGTATACATGCATTTTTTCTTTTAAGAATACCTCAGCCTGTGAAGTTCATCTAATTGTCATAAAATTGAGATTCAGGGCCTGATTCATTACCCAGTGCAACTGCGATCACGTACGCAATCGGACGATTGTTGCGTTCTGCGCATGCATATGCATTGCACGTGCCCGAATCGCCCACTGTGATCGCAGTGACTATGCAGACCCATCGCAGAGTGATTGACAGGAAGTGCCATTTGTGGGTGGTGACGGGGGGTGGTTGGTGAAATGCAGGTGTGCCATGGCTTTTGAACACCGTTGCAGGGGCGTGCATATATTATCCACTGCAATGCTGTATGCAGCTTGAGTACTCATAGCGTGCGATGAAATTAGCAATTTCTGAGTAAGGTCAGACTCAGAGCTTATGCAAGTGTGCGTGAGGCTGCGATGGTACTCGATTGTACTGATGTGATAGCAATGAATTTGCATACTATCGCAGTGAGACTGCTATTGCAATCGTAGTTGCGATCTTTAATGAATCAGGCCCTCAGAACACAAGGAATTTTCCTTTGTGGTACCCTTTCTTTGCATATGTATATATCAGTGCAAAATGTAAAAATATACGAACATGCCATCTTACATTTGTTCTGTAACAAATTAATGGATTTCAGATTTACCTAATATAGAAATTTTTCTTAGTACCACCTACTTCATCATGTATCCTTCATGTATTTTTTCACATAAAGAAATTGTCAACACAGAGTGTAATTATATATGAATATAATTTAAAAACGAATTCATGACAAACCAGTGTATGAGAGATTTACCACACATAGGAGCTCATTCAGACATGCTCGCAAGATGCGATCGCTCGCTGGCAAAAAGGGGCAGGATATTTAAATTAAGCGCTCGCACTGCGTCGCGTAAGGATGCCCACTATGTTTTAGTGAGCTACGGCAAAGTGCGTTTGCAAGTGTCTAAAGATGCCCCCTTGCCACTCGCAACACGTCATCTCCGGGAAATGTAGGATTAATCGGGACCATCGTGAGCCATCGGAGCTGCTCGCAGCCCCTGAGGTTGCCTTTCCCTGCCGCAAGCACTGCGATCAGTGCGGGCTGAAATACATGCAGGTGACGTGTACAAATTGCTAAATTATGCACGCCCTTTAAATGGCGTTTTGGCGGCCTGACATGCCTACGTTCGCAACACCACTCCCCCGTTCACAAGCACCTTCCCCTGTTACCACCCACAAATGGCACGATCTGTCACTCAAAGTAGCGGCCTGATATTGGCTGATGAGCAACCAAAATCAGATCGCATGCGCACTGCGAATTATATGCATGCGCAGATGGGCGAAAATCGCTCCCAGCGAGCGAGCGCAACTTAGCGAGTGGGTCTGAATCAGGTCCATAGCTGTATCCCCCTACCACACACCTGTAGGAGACTTACTACTACATCAGAGCAGTAACTAGACTTTTTGGTGCCTTGTGCCAGAAAGAGCTTTGCCCCCCCCCCCCTATTTTTTAAATAGGGAGACAACACACCCAAAAATGGGGCATGGCCTCATGGGGAAAGGCCGGGGAAGAGATAGGGGAGGCCAGGAGATGCTGGGGATAAAATAAGAGAAAGCTACAAGTGAGAATGATAATGAATAGAAAATTGACAGGCCTGAACAGCGCCCCCTGCCCTGCGGTGCTCTGTGCCATGGCACAGGTCGCACTAGCCTAGTTATGGCCTTGCACTACATAACCATATGATAAGTATTTGTACGGTTCAATTTATGGGCTTATATGTTACGTAATGGTTATGTAAAGATCACCTGATTCAACTAATATGGACAGGTGTTGTTGTATAAATTACTAGAGTTGTGTGGGCTCAGTCTTCTGAAAACTGAGCTCACCCAAAGTTCATGGATCCGAGTGAATCCGTGCATCGGCTCGGGTTTTCCTGGCTTGCTCGGATTCCAAATCAAGGCAAAATTTAATCATCCCGGGACTGGATTCTCGCAGGTCTTGGATTGTATATATATAAGTCCCTCCCACAGTGATCTGGGTGCCATTTCACTCTGACAGTTTGTGGTAATGTGTCCAGTGGCTGCTGCGCTGTGTCCATCCTCTCCAGTGGCTGCTACTGTCCTGTGTCCATTCCAATCCCTGTGTCTAGTGGCTGCTTCTGTGTCCATACACTCCCTGTGTCCAGTGGCTGCTGTGCTGTGTCCATCCTCTCCACCTCCAGTGGCTGCTGCTGTGCTGTTTCCACTCCAGTCCCTGTGTCCAGTGGCTGCTGTTGTACTTTGTCCATCCAGTCTCTGTGCCCAGTGGCTGCTGCTGTGTCCATCCACTCCCTGTGTCCAGTGGATGCTGCTGTGTCCATCCTCTCCACCTCCAGTGGCTGCTGCAGTGTTGTGTCCATCCACTCCCTGTGTCCAGTGGCTGCTGTGTTGTGTCCATCCTCTCCACCTCCAGTGGCTGCTGCTGTGATGTGTCCACTTCAGTCCCCTTAGTGTACTGTTAATATTGGCGGAGCTAGATTTACAGTACAGGCAGATAGCAAATCATTATTTATTATTTTTTATTATTATAGTGCAGCAATTATTTATATTATACCAGTCTAACTGTCACACAGTAGTGCTGCACTGTGACTCCGTGGCCATACCCCACTGCAATATAAGCAGTGTGACTCCACAGTTGTCATTTGCGGAAAAAGTAAAAAAAAAAATGTTACATTTTTTTTTGTTTATACAACCTGTGTGCGCTGTTTTTTGTTTATACAACCTGTGTGCGCTGCATTTGTTCACCTACATATAAAAGTGTGAATTAAAGTCGATAAAAAATATGTTCTATTGTTTGTTCGATGTCTGTGTGCTGTCCCCAGTGCGTTCATTGTTCATGTACGTATAAGCGCTGTGACTGCACGCAGTGTCAGCTGAGCTGCGAATTACAGTAAAAAAATTAAAATCTTCTATTTGTACTACTGTACGTCTGTACGCTGTCCTCTAGTGCGTTTTTTGTTCACGTACATATAACCGCTGTGACTACACGCAATGTAAGCTGAGCTGCAAATTTAAAAAAGTGGAAACAAATACTTTCTTCTATTGTGTGTACTATGACTGTGTGTGCTGTCCTCCAGTGCGTTTTTTGTTCACGTTCTGTACATAAAAGCGCTGTGACTGCATGTATCGGCTGAGCTGCGAATTTTAAAAAGTTTAAAAACATGTTTTCTTTTATTGTTTGTGCTATGTCTGTGCGCTGTCCCCAGTATGTTGTTTGTTGTTCATGTACATATAAGCGCTGTGACTGCCTGCAGTTTCAGCTGAGTTGCGAATTTAAAAAATAGAAAAATAAATGTCTTCTATGTTTGCACTACTGTACGTCTGTGCGCTGTCCCCCAGTGATTTGTTTGGTCATGTACATATAAGTGCTGTAACTGCACGCTGAGTCAGCTGAGCTGTGAATTTAAAAAAGTAAAATAATTTGAATTACGTCTGTGCGCTGCATTTTTGTTCATGTACATATAAATGCTGTGACTGCACACAGAGGGCCTGATTCAGACCCGCTCGCGAGCGCTGAGCACTCGCAAGCGGGTCGATTGTGCCCTAGTGCGCATGCGCACGATGGAGGGAGCTCCGTCGTGTGCATGCGCGAGACCCGAATAGCGACGGCCAAGCCGTCGCTATGGGTCTCGCACCAAAGGGGGTGGGCTGTCGATGGTGAGTGACAGCACACCCCCTTTGGTGGGCGTGCTGGGGATGTTGCTGCCCAGACGGAGGCGTTCCCATGGGAACGCCTACCGTATGGGACCGGCCCCACTGACATCACTAGTGATGTCAGTGGGAGTGCTTTTGGCTCTGATAGAGCCAAAAGCACTCCTGGACTTGCGGCAGCGAGAACCTACCGCAGGGTCTCATCGCAAGCCCGATGGTCGCGTTGGTCTTGACCATCGCGACCATCTTTTTGGCCGCTCGCATAAGCTGTGGGTGGTCACCCACAGCTATGCGAGCACCCAGTAGGCCGCTCCAATAATAAGTAGGAGGGCCCTGATTCAGAGCGAGCGCTCTTGTCAGAGCATCCGGCTCTGAATCAGGCCCAGTGTCAGCTGAGTGTCACAAACAGACATCTACCCAAACCTGGTTCCACAAACAAACACATGCGTGACACTGAGCTGCGAATTTAGTAGAAAAAAATATTTTCTTTTTTTGTTTTTTGTACTACGTCGATAACTCGGTATGGATAACGATAATTTGAGAGAAGAGCAGAAGTAGTAACCAAATACTAGCGCTATAACTGCTGCCACCAGTCATCATGATGAATCCATTACTTGCTCTTCAATGTCATCTACTAAAGTGTCTGGGCATCTAAAATAAAAAAATCAATATTTTATAGTGGTAAAGAAAAAAATACCTCTAAAAAAGAGAAAGTTTATTGCAGAAAAATAGAAAATTGCTAACATGCCATTCACCACATGCAGTGGCAAGGAAAGGCTCAGGTCTTGGCCTTTACTTATGAATGGTGCTTCTGCAACTGCTATCAGTGAGGCATATTCCTCTGTTTCTCATGACGATGCAAGCCCTTCTCACTCAGGGCCTTATTCAGCAGTGCTCGCTAGCGCACTGCTGAACGCAGATTCCCGATGGCCCGCGCAGACGCCTGACCCATTCTGAGCATGTGCAGAATGGGTCTGCGATCCCGCACACAGACTGTCATTGATTGACAGTCTGCTGCCATTTATGGGCAGCGAAGGGGCAGCAATGGCCTCTGTTTCCCAAAATGAAGGCATGTCACCACCATTGGGGGGGAGGGAAGAGACCAGGATCTCTGTCGGCTAATGGAGATTTCCTGGCCTCATCCTCTCATCTGCGGCGGCTTTTGAGATCCCATGGTTCACCATAGCCGGTTGATGTTTCGCAGAGTATCCGATGCTGTGTCGGACAATGCAGCTTGGCTAAGTAATGCAGCAGGAGGCGCGATGCCTCCAGTGCATTACAGTATCTTCAAGGATCGCAATTGCAAAGCTGCCTGCGTGCAGCTTAGCAATTGTGATCCTTGCTGAATCAGGCCCCTAGAGTGTAGAAGAGGTGTCAAAAAAATTTAAACCGCAAAATCAGTGCTAAGAAAAGTAAAACCACTAAACCAGTAGAACAAACTGTGTGTTCAGAAACATCACAAATTCCTGAGTAGAGTTTGTGTGTCCGCGAGTACTATGTATAAGCCTCACCTGTCTGTACATGTAGAGAAGCCTACTTCCTCCATTTCTGCACCCTCTGCCAATGTGTGGATGAGCAGCACAAGTCAGAAGTTGCTGACCTGGATATTGAGGATGCTACATTAGAGGTGCAACAGGATGAGCGGGATATTTGCTTAGCTGACACAGGTGCTAATGAGGATGTTGATGATAAGGATATTCTTTGTGTGAGGCATCAGTGTAAGCAGTTCTTGTCCGTAAGAAGGTCATTGTCATGCCTGGGCATAAGACGAAAAAATGCACCTCTTATGTGTGGAATTATTATTACCCAAATCCAGACATAAATTCACTTGCCATTGTCATTCAGAGGCAGGTTACTCTGTATCACCAGCTTCACTAAGAGGCATACTGGTGTGAACCTCTTAGAAAGTGGGGTAAGTCATTGCAAAATGGCTTACTCTGCTTGGACTTTCCTCAAATTTTGTGATTTCTGACAATACCATAAATATTGTGAGAGCATTACAGTTGGGTGATTTCAAACATGTCCCATGTTTTGCTCACACAATCAATTTGGTGGTGCAGAATTTTTTTTAGAAATGACAGGGCCATGCAGGAGATGCTGTATGTAGTCTGAAAAATTTCGGGACATTTTCGACATTCAGCACCTGCATGTAGAAGATTGCAGCACCTGCCAGAACAGTTTAATGTACGTAGCAGGCTACTTCCTCAAAATGTGGAAAAGATGATGTTCATCAAAATGAAATACAAATTCCATGAGGAAGACCTTTAATGGCAATTATGTCAAAGTCCAGAGGCACCTGTAATGGTGGATTCCAGCCGGGACAAATTAGTATTGTTTGAAGAAGATGATGTACACACTGATGATGAGGGTGAAGATGATAATGGCGGTGATGTCTTGCCACTGTAGAGCCAGTTTGCATGTAGAGATCATTGCCAACTGCCTATTTGTAGCTTGTTTTGTGGGGGCCCAAACAAACCAATCATGTTAGCCCCAAGTGGCAGTCCTTGTTCCTGAAGTGATTGGTTTGTTAAACTATGCATGTTCTGTTTAATATACAACATAAGGATTGGTGGGAGGGCCAAAGACAATTCCATCTTGCACCTCTTTTCTTTGCATTATGCTCTGTTTGGGGCATTGCTGACTGTCTTTTGCATAGATGACAAACATTAAATAGTTTATTAAACTGCCATCCTGTCTGCTACTGCAGTGCCATTCTCTTTCCTAGACATGCCATGTTTGAAGTTGAACTGCCACAGCTGCTGAAATCATCTACATACAGCTGATGAATGCAGAAAATGTCCAGAACTTTTTTCTGCCCACAGACAGCATCTCTTGCATGCCCCTTTCATTTAGAAAAAAAAATTCTGAATCACCAAGTAGCTCCACTGGGACAGGGACTGATATGAATGAGAACATTTTCTCTGTAAACGGCTCCCCTCCACCCTCATAAGTTTTCTTCAAAGTCTAAAAATTTAATTTCTACCAATCGATCCTTCCTTCCTTTCCCTGCCTTCAACTACATACATACTCCATCTCCCTTGGGCCTCTGATCTAGTTCTTGACTAAAACATTCTTAATTTCTTTCTATGGAGTCGTATAGTTTATTAAACTGCCATCCTGTCTGCCACTGCAGTGCCATTCTCTTTCCTAGATGTGCCATGTTAGAAGTTGAACTGCCACATGTTTGTGTTGCCCACTACTGTTGCTTAACTTAGTCAGCCAGTTAGCTTGGTGCAACCTTTTGGCCTAAACTGGATGCAAATATTGTGAGCTGTGAGGTGGTCAAAATTGACTGGAAATTAATGTTATTGAGGTTAATAATACTGTAGGAACAAAAACAGGCCCAACTGATGTGATTTTAGTATTTTTTTTAAAAAATACAGATCCAAAACCAAAGCCTGTGAGAGCGGTTTTGACAAAACCAAAACATGAAGTTAATACAGATCCAAAACCAAAACTCGGGGTTGGCTCACATCTCTAGTTCCGCTAAGCAACAGACATCCATGTGAGCAAAGCTGCGGGGAAATGCTAGTTATACAGTATGTATAAATTAGTATCCAATGAGTGCTGCACTTTAATTTTTCATTTTTCTCTAAACCTGAATAAATTAGATAGCTGTATTGACGAGATTAATTATTTCCAATAGTAGCACCATGGACTGTAATAGTGTGTTAATCAGCCACACAACATTCCATGCAACATTACTTCCAAGCTTTTAATGATCAGGGTTAACAAGCACAGTTTCAAACACAGCAGCACCTTGCTCAACCTCCCCCCCTGGACACTTCATCGGCACAGACAGCACCAGGCATGCAGCTCTTAGCAGTGATGATTCTTAAGCCAGATCAGATGACATGTTGGGCACATCGTCCAGTGTGTACCCGCTGAGTCGCTGACTATGCACACTCCCGCGCATCGTCAGCAACATCGCTCGTCGGACCTGCATGCAGAGTCGACGGGGAACATCATTAGCATGGGCCATGCTGCAGTAGCTTTGACGCTGCCGGCATCGACAAGTGTTTGCTTTTATGTGTGAAAGGGGGTATAATACCACTTTTATTTATACCAAAGTTCCAGATCTGACCAGGGGGTTGGAACAGGGTTCCAAACCGGATCAGACCCTGAACTTACTCCTTTCATACTGCGGTGCTGATCCAGGATATTCTAGAGTCAGCACCGTTCACACCGGAGCCCTGTCTGCAGTGACCCGGCTCTTCCGGCGTTGCAGTGGACAATTGTAGATGATATTATCTCCAAGCGCCACTGAAGCCGGCCAATCGGGCAGTATGCGGCACGATCCGGGTCATCGTACCCGGATCGAGCCATTTACACTGCAGGGTGCCATGGGAATGACCCATGACCAACCCTCCAAAGTACCCTAGTTGAATCCGTGGGTCCCTGAAGCAGGGTGGATTCATTTACACAGACAACATTTTTAGGTCGGTGTAAAAGGGGTATTAGAAACTAATTCATATTTACTAGTTTAGTTAGAAAATGAAAAACAAAATCTGATTTGTTGCTAGTTACATTATTATTTGTTTTCTCTACTCCAATTTTCATAAACTCCCCCCTTATAATTTATTGTGTGCAGGACCTGTGCATTCTAGTATACAGTTGCAGTTATACAGTATACTGGGATATACTTATCTCTTAGTTATTATGCAGGGAATAGAGGGCCTAATTCAGACCCGCTCGCGAGCGCTGAGCGCTCGCAAGCGGGTTGATGGTGCCCTAATGCGCATGCGCACGACGGAGGGAGCTCCGTCGTGCGCATGCGCGAGACCCGCATAGCGACAGCCAAGCTGTTGCTATGGGTCTCGCACCAAAGGGGGCGTGCTGTCGATGGTGAGGACAGCACGCCCCCTTTGGTGGGCGTGCCGGGGGCGTTGCTGCCCAGACGGAGGCGTTCCTATGGGAGTGGGAGTGATTTTGGCTCTGATAGAACCAAAAGCACTCCTGGGTTTGTGGCAGCAAGACCCTACCGCAGGGTCTCGTCGCAAGCCCGATGGTCGCGTTGGTCTTGACCATCGCGACCATCTTTTTGGCCGCTCGCATAAGCTGTGGGTGGTCACCCACTGCTATGCGAGCGGGCAGGAGGCCGCTGCATTTTTCGGTAGGAGGGCCCTGATTCAGAGCGAGCGCTCTGGTCAGAAC
Organism: Taudactylus pleione; assembly: GCA_031769625.1. Taxonomy (NCBI): domain Eukaryota; kingdom Metazoa; phylum Chordata; class Amphibia; order Anura; family Myobatrachidae; genus Taudactylus; species Taudactylus pleione. Next base: position 8,376,859 of record JAUIMM010000153.1, on the reverse strand, counting down.
GTCCGGCTCTGAATCAGGCCCAGATTTCTATGACCATATAGTTTTCATATATTGTTGCAGGTACTATTCAGTGTGCTGAGGAACAATAGGGGGTTAAAACCCCCCTCCTTTTTCTACTTAGTATGACCCCTCCCTTTTATGCACCTGATTAGTGCTGCTCGATTGATTGAGCAGCTGCCATTTTTTGTTTATTTCATAATAGGCCAACAAGAAAAAATCTCCATAAATACAGACCCTCCAACATGACCTGTTCCATTAGGTACAAAATGCTCTGCTCTTGGACTTCCCTCTTAATTTATGATTGCAGCCACCTGTGCATATACACTTGTCCAATCAATTACCTAGTTCAACACAGGTGATTGCAATCATACATTAGGTGGGAAGTCCAGGAGCAGAGTGTTTTGTACCTAATGGGATTTGTCATGTTGGAGGGTAGGTAAATAGTAGTATCAATAATGGCTGCTTGGACTGCTAAAGACTCTTAGTAATATTTTCCAGCGCCAAGGTAGTTGGTCATTGTTAACAACAGCTGCATGTCATCAGCAAGAGCATACTGGATGATATAATTGTACCTCAAGTACTTGTGTAAACAGAATAATACATGGATGGAAAACCATAGCTAGGAAAACATTTACAGCTAGATTTCTTGAAAGACATTCCATAGGAAATCAATTACATGATCAATGTAAGAAAAACCTGCCAGGTCATTTGCTTTGAATTAGGGGTGTGCACCGGCCACTTTTCGTGTTTTGTGTTTTGGTTTTGGATCTGGATCTTTCTTCGTGTTTTGGATCTGGATTGGTTTTGCCAAAACCACCCTTCCGTGTTTTGGGTTCTGGGTTTTGTGTTTTGGATCTGTATTTTTTTTTTAAAAAGCATAAAAACAGCTAAAATCACAGAATGTGTGGGTTTTTCTGCTCCTATGCTATTATTAACCACAATAACCTTAATTTCCAGTCTATTCTGAACACTGAACACCTCACAATAGTGTTTTTATGTCCAAAAGGTTGCACCGAGGTAGCTGGATGACTATGCTAAGCGACACGAGTGGGCGGCACAAACACGTGGCCCATCTAGGAGTGACACTGCAGTGGCAGACAGGATGGCAGTTTGAAAAACTAGGCCCCAAACAGTACATACTGCAAAGAAAAAAAAGAGGTGCAGGATGGAATTGTCCTTGGGCCCTCCCACCCACCCTTATGTTGTATAAATAGGACATGCACACTTTAGCAAACCAATCATTTCAGCGCCAGGGTCTGCCACATGACTGTGGCTGAAATGATTGGTTCATTTGGGCCCCCACAAAACAAGCTGGCAATTAATCTGTCCCTGCACAAACTGGCACTACGGAGGCAAGATGTCGTCCTCATCCTCCTCATCCACCGATTCCTCACCCTCTTCAGTGTGTACATCCTCATCCTCACAGAGTATTAATTCGTCCCAGCTGGAATCCACAACCACAGGTCCCTCTGTACGTTCGGGAGGCTGGTCTCCCTGGAAGAGTTGATAATTCATTTTATGAACATCATCTTCTCCACATTTTGTGGAAGCAACCTCCTACGCCTTTCGCTGACAAGGTTCCCGGCTGCACTAAACACTCTTTCGGAGTACACACTGGAGGGGGGGCAACTCAGGTAAAATAGAGCCAGTTTGTACAGGGACCTCCAAATTGCTTCTTTTTCCTGCCAGTACAGGTACGGACTGTCTGACATGCCTACTTGGATGTTGTCACCGATGTAATCCTTTAACAGACAGACGCACGCTTGTCGCTGCTGCTTTAAGGATGCAGGTGCGGCTACAGCACACACATTTCACAAAGACAGAAAAAAAAAGAAGAATATTTTTATTGTTTGTGGAGCGCACTTTGAGGGTTACACCACCCTTTAACAGACAGACGCACGCTTGTCGCTGCTGCTTTGAGGACAGTATCATATGCAGTGACAGTAGACTTGTCAGAAATTGTTGGCACGTCCTTCAGTCCGGACCAGATGTCCAAACCGGTCCTTGACTTATGACACAGGCGCACGCTTGGCGCTGCTACTGTGTTGATGCACGTGCGGCTACATCGCACACAAGTCACAAACACATAAAAAAAATAGTTTTTTATTTTTTGGAGCACTTTGAGGGTTACACCACCCTTTAACAGACGCACGCTTGTCGCTGCTGCTTTGAGGATTCAAGTGCGGTTACAGCCCACACAATTCACAGACAGAAAAAAAAAGAAGAATATTTTTATTGTTTGTGGAGCGCACTTTGAGGGTTACACCACCCTTTAACAGACAGACGCACGCTTGTCGCTGCTGCTTTGAGGATGCAAGTGCGGCTACAGCCCACACATTTCACAAAGACAGAAAAAAAAATAAGAATTTTTTTATTGTTTGTGGAGCGCACTTTGAGGGTTACACCACCCTTTAACAGACAGACGCACGCTTGTCGCTGCTGCTTTGAGGATGCAGGTGGAATCTAGACGGGATTTGGAACCGGGGACACACTACCTCCATCAATTGTCTAAATCCCACTGCACTAATGGCGGATACCGGACCCACGTCTAACACCAACATAGCAGTCAAGGCCTCAGTTATACGTTTTGCTTCAGGATGACTGCTGTCGTACTTCATCCTCATCGCTAGGGACTGTTGGAGGGTCAATTGTTTAGTAAAAGTAGTGGTGTTCCTACTTCCTCTCTGGGATGATGAACAACTCCCAGCAGCAGCAACAGCACTAGGAGGAAGTGGTTCTTGATCTTTCCCTATTTTATTTTTATCAGAGAAAGTTTGGTCCTCCATTTATGTTATATTGATATATATGTGCGGCTAAAGCGCACACAAACACAGAAAATATTTTTTTATTTTTGCTGGAGAGTAGTGCACTTTGTTGGTTACACCACCCTTTAAGAAATGAGCCAGCCGGCTCTTTACTTATGGGACACAGGCGCACGCTTGGCGCTGCTCCTTTGTTGATGCACGTGCAGCCACAGTGCACACAATTCACAAACACAGAAAATATTTGTTTATTTGGTTTGGAGTGTACTTTGGGGGTTACAGCACCCTTTAACGGTCAAACCAGCCAGCCCTTTACTTATGACACAGGCGCACGCTTGGCACTACTTTGTTGATGCACGTGCGGCTACTGCGCACACAATTCACAAACACAGAAAATATTTTTTTATTTGGTTTGGAGTGTACTTTGGGGGTTACAGCACCCTTTAACGGTCAAGCCAGGCAGCCCTTTACTTATGACACAGGCGCACGCTTGGCACTACTTTGTTGATGCACGTGCGGCTACTGCACACACAATTCACAAACGCAGAAAATATTTTTTTATTTGGTTTGGAGTGTACTTTGGGGGTTACAGCACCCTTTAACGGTCAAGCCAGCCGGCCCTTTACTTATGACACAGGCGCACGCTTGGCACTACTTTGTTGATGCACGTGCGGCTACTGCGCACACAATTCACAAACACAGAAAAAATATTTTTTTTTTAGCACTTGGGGGGAGCACCCCTGACGAACAGAGCACCCCCTGGACAACACTACAGCACCCCTTTAGGACTGGGACACTGCACAGGACTTTGCAGTGGACACAGCCCCTATGGAGAACTGACTGCACAACACAGTCCAGCCAGCCCCTATGGACTTTGAAGTAGTGGACACAGCCCCTATTAACAACAGCAGCACAGCACAACACAGCCAGCCCCTATGGACTTTGAAGTAGTGGACAACAGCAGTACAGCGCAGCACAGCACAGCACAACACTACTCTGCACTACACTACACTACACAGCCCAGCCAGCCCTAACTCCCACCCTCCCTCTTCAATGTCCACAGCCGAGTGAGAAAATGGCGCCGACGTGGGTACCTTATATAGGATCCAAAACCCGCGAGACTCGGAAGGCGGGATGATGACGTTTTGCCTCAATTTCAGAATCCGAGTCAGGCGGGAAAAGTCGAGCCTGACTCGGATCTGCCTCGGATCGGGGGGGGCTCGGGGGGGTTCGGATTTCAGATATCCGAACCCGCTCACCCCTACTTTGAATGCAATAAGGTACAGTAACTTTGCAGTGAAACAATACTTACTGTGTTTGGACAATTGCATCCTTATTACCAGTGGTATAGCTAGGGTATTTGGAGCCGAGGGCAAATTGAAAAATGGAGCCCCCCCTATGTGTGTGCCGAAAAATGGGCGTAGTCACATACCACAAGGGGCGTGGCCACTGGAAAAATGGGACGTGTCAACATTACACACACCCCTTTCTCGTCACTCTGGTAACATTCCTTACCATTCCATATGCACCTTAATGCCCCGAGTACTAGTGCCCCTCTTGCAATACCAACTGTAATAGTGCACCCGTATACAGTACCCCCTATGCAGTGCCCTGTTTATAGTCCCCCCTATGCAGTGCCCCTTATACAGTCCCCCTATGCAGTTCCCCCAGTAGTGGTCCCCCTTATGCAGGTCCCCAGTAGTGGTCCCTCTTATGCTGCCCCCAGTAGTGCCCCTTATACAGTGCCCCCAGTAGTGATCCCCCCTATGCTGTGCCCCTTATACAGTACCCCCAGTAGTGATCCTCTTTATGAAGGCCCCCAGTAGTGATCTCCCCTGAGTTGCCCCTTAGTGAATAAAACACACAGACAGACATACACACACATAACACTGACTTGACTTACCTGAATCCCCGCTCCTGCCGCGCCCACCGCTGCCTGCTTCAACATCCTCCTGCTGGGTCCCGCTCTGTACTGTGGGAGATACATCATGACATCTCTCCCATCACCCACTGACTCTCATTGGCTGCTGAAACACACACATCGCCGCCAGGCAGTACGAGTGTACTACCCAGCGCCGGAGGCGATGTGTGTGTAACAGTGTAGTGCACAACGCACTCACTGCGGTCTGCACTACACTGCCCTATACTGGCTGACAAGGGCGGGCCTGTACCATGGCTTGAGGGGCGGGGTATAGGGAGAGTGGACCAGTGCAACCTGGGAACTGAAAACTTTAACTGCGTGGTTCCCGGATTCAGTTCCATCACCTACACCCCAAGGTTTCCCTGTGGGGCCTATGGACCCTGAAGAATTATATATATGTACATATATAAAACGTAGTAAAGACTGGCACTCATTGCTACTGGAGATGATAAGTATAATTGTAGAAAGGGTGACTTCAGTGAAGAAACTGATGCATACACAAATAAAACTGCGGCACTCCCAATGATAATGAAGAAAAATATGCTGTTTTTGGCATATAGCTGCCAACGTTTCAGAGCCAATGCTCTTTTTTCAAGGCAGCCAAATACATCAATCACAATGATAAGAAAGAAAGCATTAAACAGAGCAACAAAAACTTCTTACCTTAAATAGGTGAGATAGGTTCATGTGTCTATGGCAGACCGAGTAGCGCGCGTCCACGTCCGGATCGGAGTCCCGTCAGAATGACGTCATCCCGCCGCGACATGGTTGCCTGGCAACCGGAGGCGGAGCCAGGCAGCGTCTACCCGGTCTGCAAACAGACCGCAGCATTATGTAACATTGCAAATAACCATACCACACAAAACTGTTATAAATAATTGCAAAGGGATACACATATATAGTATAATATTCTCTATAAAAGGGACTGTAAGTATACACTAGAGGCATGCAGTATGGTGAGATACAGACTGTGCTCACTGACGATCAAGTCTCTGGAGATAGATGATGATACTGGATATATACATATATGCTAACCTCGTTAAAGGTCACTGGACTGCACTGTATTGCAGCCACAGAATACAGTAAGGCATCCTAGGTCTCGCCTGTGTTATCAAACATCAATCGATAGGAAGAAAAGGCAAAGTAGCAAAACATCAGGGCCACATATGTAAAAACTACTGACTATAGCTATAAACACATCAACCAGGGGCTAATAGTATACTCATCTAATCTGGAAGCAATAATGGATGAACAAGCATCAAGTAATACTCAGATGGTATTCCAATTAATTTTTTCATTAAGTCCCCGTGGTGCAATTGTGTCCAATTGGTATATCCAGCGTGCTTCCAACCATAAGAGGTTACTTTCACGATCTCCACCTGGATGGAGGAATGTGATCAATTACGATGTGTCTCAGAGAGGATACCGGATGGCCTGTTTCCAGAAAGTGGTGAGCAACTGGTTGATCAGAAACACCACGATTTAGGGCTAGCTTAATCGCTGACCGATGTAATGCCATCCGTTCTCTGATGGTACGGATGGTTTTGCCAACATAATAATAGCCACACGGGCAGATAATCACATACACAGCAAAGGTAGACAGACAATTCAAGATGAATCTGATGTTGTAAACTTTGTCCTCATATGGATGTTTGATGGTGTTGCCAACGATCATATGCTTACAAGTAGTACAGTGTAAACATTTGTAACACCCTGGTCCTCTTTGTAGAAAGGTAGATCCTGATCTATCGGTATTGGAAAATCCAGTGATGTCAGTATGAACTACTACATCTCTGATGTTACGCCCCCTGGTGAAGCAGACCATAGGTCTTTTTTTATTTAAACTATGTAACTCCTTGTCTGTCGCGACAATTGGCCATAATGCTTTACTGGCTCTTTGAACCACTGGGCTAGAAGATTGAAATCATTGCCTCCATGGTATGGTGTCTTTCTGCAGTTTACTCAATGGATGTAATAGCTCTTCTTGTGGGATACTAAGTACCTCAGCCTACTGGCGTTGTAGCAATCTTAAATCGTACCCACGTGTCACAAATTTATCAATAATGTGATCTAATGCTTTATGCTAACCTCGTTAAAGGTATCTACCTTTCTACAAAGAGGACTGGGGTGTTAACGAGGGAATAGCCCACACCTGTCCATGAAATAGCTTTTGAGTTGATAGTCCCATTACTTTTGGCCCCTTAAAAAGTGGGAGGCACATATAGAAACCATTGTAATTCCTACACCGTTCACCTGATTTGGATGTAATTACCCTAAAATTAAATCTGAAAGTCTGCAGTTAAATCACATCTTGTTTGTTTCATTTCAAAGCCATTGTGGTGGTGAACAGAGGCCAAAATCTGAAAATTCTGTCAATGTCCCAATATTTATGGACCTGACTGTATATATAAATACATATATGTATATATGAATATATAGGCATATATATATATATATATATATATATATATATATAGACATATCAATATTATATATAGACATGCATGTGTGTGTATGTATATATATATATATATATATATATATATAGAAAGAGAGAGTGAGATATGTGCAAATACACATGATAATAGAGATTCAGAGGTATTAGTTACATACATTTGCAAATATATGAATAAGCGCCAGGCCAATCGTCATGGCTCCTCTATACTGGCGTCCCTAACATTAAAGGTTTCACGTCCGAGAAGCAGTGCACCCCAAAAAGTTTCCAGCCAAGGACCATCCCCAGGGCATCACACGAAAAGGGGAAAAAAGGTGATAGTGAAGTGTAAGGAATAAATGTGTAAGGATAAATCAGTAAGTGTTAATGAAATGTGAAAGAATCTATTATCATGTAGGATTTAAGTATTTTTGATTTTGCTACAGTGTGCTGGGGGGCAAATCCTTTTTTTCTGTGTTCAGTGTAAACCCCGCCCTTTACAAGCACCTGTGGTATGTCAATTAGCTGATTTGAGCAAATACCATCATTTTTGTTGCAGTTTGGAGAGGCATGATTCGAGTCAGCATTAGGAGGAGGTGCTGATCCTTACAGTGCCATGTGGAGGTTTTGTGGGGTACCTCCAAGGTAAGTTAGCTCTCAGCTCATACATGTGCTGTTATCATGCAGTACACCAATTTGTAATTATATGACCCAGAGTGGGTGCTACTATTATGTAGCAATAATTATTTTGGGGTGAGCGTTTGGGAGTGTGGCCCCCGGGGTTGTTCTGGCTGGACTTTTCTCATGGCATCACCACTTAATTCACATAGAATATTTTTATCACTTCTCTAATTGTTTGTATATTATTTATGTCATTTTAATCATTTCACATTTCATTAACACTTATTGCTTTATCCTTGCACATCTATTCTTTACACTTCACTATCACCTTTTTTCCCCTTTTCGTGTGATGCCCTGGGGATGGTCCTTGGCTGGAATTTTTTTGGGGTGCACTGCTTCTCGGACGTGAACCCCTTAATGTTAGGGATGCCAGTATAGTGGAGCCTTGATGATTGGCCTGGCACTGATTCATAATTTGCAAATGTATGTAACTAATACCTCTGAATCTCTATTATCATGTAGGATTTAAGTATTTTTGATTTTGCTACAGTGTGTTGGGGGGTAAATCCTTTTTTTCTGTGCTATCTGTAACACACTCACTGAGTTGAAAGTTATTCCAGAGATGTCCACTCTGATCTCTTCAGGCAGAGAAGTGAAGGATGGACACTTGCGCAGGTACTGACACTGGGAAATACTAGATTTGCTACGATTAGTATAAATGTAAGCAATTAACTTTTCGGCTTATGACTCTGTTACAAATACAACAGTAGTGATAACAACAGTTCACACATACATTCGCCGAAGTTTTATTGATCAAGAACGCTTCTTTCTTGGGCTGTGAAATAAATGGGTTAACGAAATATCTTAATGCTTCTATATGCAACAATCATAATGACTCTACTCTCATACCAGGTTGAATTAATATATAAGTCCCAGAATGTCCCTTAAGTCACTTAACCTCTGGCCAGTAACCCTTTACGGTGGTGCACATTAGAAGTAAATAGCTGTCTTGACACAATTCCTCCCTGACACTTGGTGATGGTTGTGTAGGCTGCATTAACTCTGGTGCTGTCACTGATGCTGACGCTTGTATGTGGCAAGCTCGGGCCTGTGCTGACACTGAAGGTACTCAATTTATGCAAGATCCTGCACTGATGCTTTATAAATGGTTCCAGCTACCTGTCTCTAATTTTAAGGTAATACTGTAATCCTCTGTGAATTATCTTGCTGAGGGATATTGGTAGCTTGCCTGGATATGCAGTTTTATGCAACACACCTACTGAGGTAATCAACGAACTGTAGCTTTATAGGCTTAATTAAAGTTACTTGTAGCAATTTAATGGCAATATCTCCTGGCTGGTCCCCCACGAGAGCAGTGAGAATGTTGCTATTCTGGCTATACTTTCCTGATAGCTCTGACAGTGTAATGGTTTTGTTACCTCAACATAAACGCTGCAGGGTTACTGGTAGCACGGATAGAGGAGTTTACTGCTAGGTTCTGAAGGGTTATAATGCAGAATAATGCCTTGAATCTCAACTTTCTCCTTAAATGAAGATAACGGGGTTGGCATATAATGTGTTGTGAAATTGTGTATTAACTGTCAGCAATTGTCAGTTGTGATTAATCATCTCCCTGCACAGCTGATAATGGAGCCTCTGCCAACTATAACTATGGAATATACTGAAGGTTGCACCTCAAGTATTACGTCTTCTCAGATTATATGTGGTAATAGTACCTTCCCGCAGCAACAAGTTGTTTGACTATATTCACTGAAGCAGTCTGTGATGGGGCAAAAGCTATCCTGGGCTTTTATAGTAGCTGCTCTTAGATTTCAGTCTCCTCAACAGAAGGTACGGGACCCCCGGCTCTAACAGTTATATTGCAGTGAGTATTGGCCCTTGAGGGAAAGCTATTGGTTCTATATAACTGACAGCTTATGACTGAAGTAGTAATGCTGGGTGGTGCTGGTTTTATTTACAGACCTCTCCTGTGGATCAGCTTAGCAGATTCAGCACCCTAGAGGATCCGGACAGCCATCCCTCCTGCAGACTGGCCCCCAGCTGTCAGTCATCAGCTCCAGGGGAGGTCTCTGGGCGGCTCCTGCCTGTACAGCTTCCTGCCGGTAGCATCCTCACAGCTCTCTGGCTGTCTGGATCCCGGCCGACACCTTCCGGCTGCAATGGGTCCACACAGCGGGCACCGGTAAGTCCCACTCTCCGGTAAGCGCAGCACTTTCCTCGTGGCTGGATACCTCAGGCACCCTTCTCCAAGCAGCCTCCGCGGGCGCCTTCTAGATCAGCGGTCGCGTGCGGGGACCTCTTCCCACCAACCGCACGCCCCGCTCTCTCCACTGGCCCCCTGATAAGTTCAGAGGGAGAATGTTTCCCCTCTGCTGCGGCAGCAATGTCCCACTCCTGGCCGCGTGCCCACTGGATCCCTGTGTCCAGAGTGGGCAGCGGGTTCCACTGTTTCTCCATTGGGGGGGCAGTGTCCATATACACATCAACTGGACATGTTTTGTCTATAGGCACTGTATGTGTATATTTATATATATATATATATATATATATATACACCTATCAAACAGCACATACATGTTGGCATGCTTTTATATTAAACTTGTGTACATAGAGGAATTGACATTACATTAAAAGACAATGCATGCTATATGTCCATTACCATGTACTCCTGTGAACTGGCCAGTACACCTTCAGGGGTATCACATTTCTTGCTTGCTGATCAGGCTTTGGGTAAAGGAAGATGGCCAGTTTAATATGGGGCTGGGCTTCTGCATCTTGTGCTTCGGTCTCTGTGCGTATGCATTGATTAGCATATTCTCTCAGTGGCTGGAATTTTTTTTGGGGTGCCTTGCTTCTCGGAAGTGAGCCCCTTAATGTTAGGGACACCAGTATACGAGTGGTATTCAATATGAAACGTTAACTTCACTGTCGAAGTTAACGTTTCATATCGGAGTTTTTACCTGCGTTAAAGTATTGGGCGCGCGCCCGCTTATCCCCGTATTCAATATAAAATTAACGAAAACGGGAGCCTCCGAAGTTGGATTTGCATAAAGTTACGAATTTTTCCTTAAAAAAATTGTAAGACCCCCCTAAAGTTGTAAAAACATGGGGAATCACTATGGGTAGCCCCGTTTTAGCCTTTAAATGAAAGTCGGGGATTTAAATAGCCGCAGCAGGTGTTTTTTCCCGACATTGAAGAAGTGATGCAGAAGAGCACTTAGGTTTTTTTTTCTTTTTTTAAGTGGTCCCATCAAATTTGGGGTACATGAAAATGGGTATTAGCATATTTTGATGTCTCTAAAGTAAGTTTTTAAAAATTCTGCATTTGTGCACCTGCCGCTATAAATGTATTCTAGAAAACACCTGCCGCATACTTATAGAATAGCCCTGAACCTATTTCCCTATTGTCAATCATTTTTTTCCCATTTTTTTTTTTCATCCCAATTTTTAAATAAATTTTTTGGGGTGTCCCTATTTTTTTGACACAGTTCTTTTTTAAATGTCATTCCCAGGGGTGCAGGGTATTTTTTTTAAGCCTGCACCCCTAAACCCCAATTCTGCACTTTTATTCGACACCTATTCAATGGTGAAAAGTTATCACCGTTTTTTATCAAAGACTTTTCAAAACTGCGATAAGTCTTTGAAATGGAATACGGTGTAAAACTAAAACCTGCGATAATGACGTCATAAGTGCGATATTAACGCAAGAATGATGTTATCGCTCCCATATTGAATACCCCTGTAAATCTCTATTATCATATAGGATTTATGTATTGTTTTTGCTGCAGTGTGCTGGGGGGCAAATCTCTTTTTTTTGTGTTCAGTGTAAATCCCGCCCTTTACAAGCACCTGTGTTATGCAATTAAGCTGATCTGAGCAACTACCATTTTTTTCGTAGTGGAAAGAGTCAGGTAGAAAACAAGGGTCTATTTACTATGCATTGGATGGAGATAAAGTGAATGGAGATAAAGTACCAGCCAACCAGCTCCTAACTGTCAGTTTTCAAACACAGCCTGTGACATGGCAGTTAGGATCTGATTGGCTGATACTATGGGGCAGATTCAATTGGGTGAAATACCTCGCACCCAATTTTGGAATACCGCGGGTATGCACGCTCCCGATACCCACGGTATCCAATTTAAAAAAAGTGGTCGCAAGGTTTTCAGGTCTCTGGTGGTCTCCGCGGCTCCCGGTAACCTCCCCTCTATCTTCTTACTGGAGAGGGGCTGCTGGATTCCCGGAGGCTGCTGGGAGGCTCCAGGGGCTGGTGGGAGGGGCAAGGGCTGCTGGGAGATGTCATTCTCCCAGTACCCATTCTTGGAGCCACACATACATTGGGGGGGACACACACACACCGGGGGTCACACACACACTCATGCACACACCCAATCACTTATACTCACTCAAACATCCAATAGCATAATTAGTCCACAGGGGGGTACCGCCGGATTGCCAGACTAAGTCCTGCTGATTTTTCCTAAAATTACGATTTTAGGAAAAATCACACTTGCTCGGGAGGTGCGAGAAGTAAAACCTCCCGGTGCGTAATAAAAGAAAAAATCTGCACCAATTTGAATAGCAAAAAACCTGCACCTGCAATAAAAACCTTGCAGGTGCGGGTTTTTTGATATTCTCGTAACCAATTGGATATGCCCCTTTATCTCTGTTCACTTTATCTCCATCCAAGGCTGGTGAAATACAAATTCAAAGTTTTTGAAACTGTTCACTTCAATCAATTCTCAGAGGATTCCCCTTGTGATTGGATTTCCAGGCTAAATACGCAGGTGAAGAAATACAAGAGAGACCTCATTAAGTTTAAACAATATAAACTTAATATTGTCAATCGTGATTAAGAGGAGAAAAAAGTCTACTCTAGGGTACATAATCCAGCTGGCACCAGAAAACAACAATTACTCTACAATAGACGTTTTAAAAGGTTCCCAATAGAAACTGACATTTCGAGTGGAGGAAGATCCAGTGACTCAGATTGTGCTGGCACAAGTGCAGCTCATTAGCACGCAGACCCCTTTAGGGGTAACTACCAGGGCTAAAAGAGACCCTACATCAGAGCCTTCACCAGACGAGGTGGACAATGCTAAAGAGAAAAGAAAGCAGGCTGCAAGAAAGAAGAAATCATTTATAATTTTTCTTCTAGGATTTTATCAGAAGATGTAAAGAGTGGTCTGCATAAAGGCCAAGTTTTGTACCTGCTGTCCAACATAATGTTTTTAATAGCAAGACTATAACGTACACCAGACACATTGAAGATGAATACCGATAAGTGTCCTTTTAAAGCTAACCCTTCAATCCAGTGGCGTAAATTCATCCCAGATGCCCAGAGGCAAGTTCTACTTTGGCGCCCCCCCCCCCTCCCCGTCACAGCCGCTGTCACTGTAATGAAGCAATTCACATGCATACACACTACAGATAAACGAAGGCAGCAGCTGATGGTCTGACATGGAGCTCTCCACTAGTGTATGGTTTCTTCTCAGGTGCCGGGAAGAGGTGCCACCCTTGTTACAAACGTGGGGAAATTATCTTGGATCGGCTGGCCGTACGGACATTATTGGCATTAAGCCTTCTCTACCAGGACATTTTATTAACAAAAAAACCTGGCAATTATAAAATGCTTGGGTGGAACTACCCGTGGTTATGTACAGGCCATAACTAGGGTGTTGAGACATGTGTCATTGCACAGGGCACCGCAGTGTAGGGGGCTCTGTTCAGGCCTGTCAATTTTCTGTTTATAATCATTCTCACTTGTAGCTTCATCTTCTTTGATTCCAGGCGTCTCCTGGCCAGCCCTATTTCTTCCCTGGCTGACTCCTACTCCATCTGACCACCTCCCCAAGCACCTTCAGTCACATCCTCATTTCTTTACACACAAATTACAGGACTCTAACCACAAATTCATTACCTCTCACATGGAAATCAGACACCTTACACATGGAGCTATCTGCCCCACAATTTCTGATGGCAACCCATGAGGCTGCCTTCAGAAATTGTGGAAATTTTGGAGTTGCGTCTTATGTCCCTATTTGAAAATCGAGGGAGCGCCAATGCTCTTTCTGACCCAGAGCACCAAAAAGTCTAGTTATGGCTCTGGCTATCTAGAGACAGGGAGACACGTTTGTACATCCCTATTCAGGGAAAAGGTTTAAGATCAGGCACACCTTAACCTGCACTCGCCAGTACTTGATTTGCTACATCAGATGCCCGTGTGGGCTTCTCTTATGTGGGAAAGATGATGCAGCAGCTCGTCCATTAGACAGGCCCTTGAAGGGCAGAGATAATGGGCAACCTCTGGCTAGACATTTTCACGAATGTAGCCACAATTTGTCTACATTGCACTTCAAAATGATAGATTGTATTCCTGAGCGTTTTAGAGGAGGTGACAGATCCAAAGCTTTACTTCAATGTGAAGCTCGTGGATCCATACACTGAATACTGTACAATCTTTTGGGTTAAATGAATACCTATCTCTAAATTTCTTTAATTTATGCCTCTGTTATTGGATTTCACTTTGAATTTGAGTGATGACTAATATACTTAAAATATGCTACATGGATTTGGCTGCTGTACTGCTTTTTATATATATCTTTATCCTGATATGTTACGTGGTGAAGGTCTGTCACTTATATTGTGTACTGTTGCCACAATTATTCCTTGGAGCAATTGATGTCACGCCCGCTGCAATGTGATGACTTTAGATGCTGCTCAGATGGTCTCCGGCTGTAGTGCTCTTGGGTGATTTTCTAATGTATACAAAACAGAAAAACTTTTGCTATCGGCGCTAACAATAATATACTGCAAATTTATGTGTGTGCAGCAAATAAAACAAAGGGGATTTTGTCATGATTTGATCAAAGCACTTAAGCCTGCAGCCCAGCATCAAGGGACCCCATTTTTCTGCAGGTCCCTAACACTAGCATATATGCCTAGCACATCATTACATTGCAGTTAAATGTACTCACCTCCTAGATACAGAGGGACACATCTATACAGGGCTGGCTGTTAGCCACACCCAACTAGGCTTTTTATAGCCTTATTTGAAAGCTGCCATGATGGCACAAGGCAAAATTTTGAAACCAAACAGAAAAGAAATATGCCCGCGCTCGGTTTTACCCATATCATACATGGTACCAGCAGCATGGCAATATTAATGCCATATATGTATACAAAACAGAAAAACTTTTGCTATCGGCGCTAACAATAATATACTGCAAATTTATGTGTGTGCAGCAAATAAAACTAGGGGTGTGCACCGGCCACTTTTCGTGTTTTGTGTTTTGGTTTTGGATCTGGATCTTTCTTCGTGTTTTGGATCTGGATTGGTTTTGCCAAAACCACCCTTCCGTGTTTTGGGTTCTGGGTTTTGTGTTTTGGATCTGTATTTTTTTGAAAAAAAGCATAAAAACAGCTAAAATCACAGAATTTGTAGGTTTTTCTGCTCCTATGCTATTATTAACCTCAATAACCTTAATTTCCACTCATTTCCAGTCTATTCTGAACACCTCACACCTCACAATAGTGTTTTTATGTCCAAAAGGTTGCACCGAGGTAGCTGGATGACTATGCTAAGCGACACGAGTGGGCGGCACAAACACGTGACCCATCTAGGAGTGACACTGCAGTGGCAGGCAGGATGGCAGTTAGAAAAACTAGGCCCCAAACTGTACATAATGCAAAGAAAAAAAGAGGTGCAAGATGGAATTGTCCTTGGGCCCTCCCACCCACCCTTATGTTGTATAAACAGGACATGCACACTTTAACAAATCAATCATTTCAGCGCCAGGGTCTGCCACACAACTGTGGCTGAAATGATTGGTTCGTTTGGGCCCCCACAAAACAAGCTGGCAATTAATGTGTCCCTGCACAAACTGGCTCTACGGAGGCAAGATGTCATCCTCATCCTCCTCATCCACCGATTCCTCACCCTCTTCAGTGTGTACATCCTCATCCTCACAAAGTATTAACTCGTCCCCACTTGAATCCACCACCACAGGTCCCTCTGTACCTTCTGGAGGCTGGTCTCCCTGGAAGAGCTGATAATTCATTTTGATGAACATCATCTTCTCCACATTCTGTGGAAGCAACCTCCTACGCCTTTCGCTGACAAGGTTCCCGGCTGCACTAAACACTCTTTCGGAGTACACACTGGAGGGGGGGCAACTCAGGTAAAATAGAGCCAGTTTGTACAGGGGCCTCCAAATTGCCTCTTTTTCCTGCCAGTACAGGTATGGACTGTCTGACATGCCTACTTGGATGCTGTCACCGATGTAATCCTCCACCATTCTGTCAATGGTGACAGTATCATATGCAGTGACAGTAGACATGTCAGAAATTGTTGCCAGGTCCTTCAGTCCGGACCAGATGTCCAAACTTGGTCCTGCCTGCCCTGCATCACCGCCAGTGGGTTGCTTAGGATACCTAAGTTTTTTCCTGGCAGCCCCAGTTGCGGGAGAAAATGAAGAAGGAGCCGTTGACGTGTCACGTTCCGCTTCAGCTGACAGTGTGTTCACCAGCAGGTCTTTGCACCTCTGCAGGCTTGTGTCGGCCGGAAAGAGAGACACCACATAGGCTTTAAACCTAGGATCGAGCACGGTGGCCAAAATGTAGTGGTCTGATTTCAACAGATTGACCACCCTGGAATCCTGGCAAAGCGAATGAAGGGCTTCATCCACAAGTCCCACATGCCGAGCGGAATCGCTCCGTCTTAGCTCCTCCTTCACTTTCTCCAGCTGCTTCTGCAAAAGCCTGATGAGGGGAATGACCTGACTCAAGCTGGCAGTGTCTGAACTGACTTCACGTGTGGCAAGTTCGAAGGGCTGAAGAACCTTGCACAACACGGAAATCATTCTCCACTGCGCTTGAGTCAGGTGCATACCCCCTCCTTTGCCTATGTCATAGGTGGATGTATAGGCTTGTATGGCCTTTTGCTGCTCCTCCATCCTCTGAAGCATATAGAGGGTTGAGTTCCACCGCGTCACAACCTCTTGCTTCAGGTGATGGCGGGGCAGGTTCAAGAGTGTTTGCTGGCGCTCCAGTCTTCGGCACGCAGTCGCTGAATGGCGAAAGTGGCCAGAAATTTTTCGGGCCACCCAAAGCGTCTCCTGCACGCCCCTGTCGCTTTTCAGAAAATTCTGCACCACCAAGTTTATTGTGTGAGCAAAACATGGGACGTGCTGGAATTTGCCCAGATGTAATGCCCGCACAATATTGGTGGCGTTGTCAGATATCACAAATCCCCAGGAGAGTCTAAGTGGGGTAAGCCACTGGGCGATGATTTCCCTCAGTTTCTCTAAGAGGTTGTCGGCGGTGTGCCTCTTACTGAAACCGGTGATACACAGCGTAGCCTGCCTTGTAACGAGCTGGCGTTTCTGAGATGCTGCTACTGGTGACGCTGCTGCTGTTGCTGCGTAAGGTGATACATCTACCCAGTGGGCTGTCACAGTCATATAGTCCTTAGTCTGCCCTGTTCCACTTGTCCACATGTCCGTGGTTAAGTGGACATTGTGTACAACGGCATTTTTCAGGACACTGAGGACACTTTTTCTGACGTTTCTGTACAGTCTCGGTATCGCCTGCCTAGTGAAGTGGAATCTAGACGGGATTTGGAACCGGGGACACACTACCTCCATCAATTGTCTAAATCCCACTGCACTAATGGCGGATACCGGACGCACGTCTAACACCAACATAGCAGTCAAGGCCTCAGTTATACGTTTTGCTTCAGGATGACTGCTGTCGTACTTCATCCTCCTCGCTAAGGACTGTTGGAGGGTCAATTGTTTAGTAAAAGTAGTGGTGTTCCTACTTCCTCTCTGGGATGATGAACGACTCCCAGCAGCAGCAGCAACAGCAGCAGCGGCAGCAGTAGGCGTAGCAATGCAGGATCCTCCGGAGGAATCCCGGATAGGAGAGTCAGTCATGCCAGTGATATGGCCTGCAGGACTACTTCCGATCCTGACTAAGGAGGAAATTGACGAGGAGGGAGTTGACGGTGTGGTTTGCAGGCGCTTGGATACAACAGGACAACGGGATTTAGGTGTCCCTGGACTGCTTACGGTCTGAGCCAAAGTTTCTGAACTTGACAGTAACTTTTTATGAACGCGCTGCAGGTGCCGTATAAGGGAGGATGTTCCTAGGTGGTTGACGTCCCTACCCCTACTTATTTCACCTTTACATATGGTACATATGGCAAGACAGTTGTTGTCCGGATTTGGATAGAAATATTGCCAGACCAAAGAGGTGGAATGTTTGGTCTTCTGCCCAGGCATGACCGTGATGGGCTTTTTCATCCCACGGACAACAACTGTCTCCCCCGGAGCCTGATTTAAACAAACCACATCACCATCAGAATCCTCCTCGCCAACTTCCTCCTCAGCGCCAGCTACACCAGTATCCTCATCCTGTTGTACTTCAACAGTGACATCTTCAATTTGCATATCAGCAAGTGGACTGTGGGTGCTCCTTTCAGCACTTGCAGGGGGCGTGCAAATGGTGGAAAGAGCCACCTCTTCCCGTCCAGTGCTGGGAAGGTCAGGCATCGCAACCACCACCACACTTGGACTCTCTTTGGGGATTTGTGATATCTTCTTAGAAAGCACAGTTCTTCGCTGTGCTTTTGCCAGCTTAACTCTTTTGATTTTTTTAGTGGGAGGAGTGCTTCCATCGTCATGTGAAGCTGAACCACTAGTCATGAACATACTAGGGATCGACCTTAGCCGTTCCTTGCCACTCCGTGTCGTAAATGGCATATTGGCAAGTTTACGTTTCTCTTCAGCTGATTTAAATGTCTTTTTCAAGGTCATTTTCCTGAACTTTGCCATTTGGGATTGTATGTGCCCTCTACTATGACATTGGGCATCGGCCTTGGCAGACGACGTTGATGGCATGTTATCGTCTATGTCATGACTAGTGGCAGCAGCTTCAGCACTAGGAGGAAGTGGTTCTTGATCTTTCTCTATTTTATTTTTATCGGAGAAAGTTTGGTCCTCCATTTATGTTATATCGATTTGATATATACGTGCGGCTAAACACAGAAAATAAATTTTTTTTTGGTTCGGACTGGAGTGTACTTTGTGGGTTACAGCACCCTTTAACGGTCAAGCCAGCCGGCCCTTTACTTATGACACAGGCGCACTCTTGGCACTACTTTGTTGATGCACGTGCGGCTACTGCGCACACAATTCACAAACACAGAAAATAATTTTTTTTTGGTTTGGACTGGAGTGTACTTTGGGGGTTACAGCACCCTTTAACGGTCAAGCCAGCCGGCCCTTTACTTATGACACAGGCGCACGCTTGGCACTACTTTGTTGATGCACGTGCGGCTACTGCGCACACAA
Source organism: Taudactylus pleione (assembly GCA_031769625.1). NCBI lineage: Eukaryota > Metazoa > Chordata > Amphibia > Anura > Myobatrachidae > Taudactylus > Taudactylus pleione. The sequence continues at coordinate 8,357,749 of JAUIMM010000153.1, read as the reverse complement.
TTCACAAACACAGAAAATAATTTTTTTTTGGTTTGGACTGGAGTGTACTTTCGGGGGTTACAGCACCCTTAACGGTCAAGCCAGCCGGCCCTTTACTTATGACACAGGCGCACGCTTGGCACTACTTTGTTGATGCACGTGCGGCTACTGCGCACACAATTCACAAACACAGAAAATAATCTTTTTTTGGTTTGGACTGGAGTGTACTTTCGGGGGTTACAGCACCCTTTAACGGTCAAGCCAGCCGGCCCTTTACTTATGACACAGGCGCACGCTTGGCACTACTTTGTTGATGCACGTGCGGCTACTGCGCACACAATTCACAAACACAGAAAATAATTTTTTTTTAGGTTTGGACTGGAGTGTACTTTCGGGGGTTACAGCACCCTTAACGGTCAAGCCAGCCGGCCCTTTACTTATGACACAGGCGCACGCTTGGCACTACTTTGTTGATGCACGTGCGGCTACTGCGCACACAATTCACAAACACAGAAAATAATTTTTTTTTTGGTTTGGACTGGAGTGTACTTTCGGGGGTTACAGCACCCTTTAACGGTCAAGCCAGCCGGCCCTTTACTTATGACACAGGCGCACTCTTGGCACTACTTTGTTGATGCACGTGCGGCTACTGCGCACACAATTCACAAACACAGAAAATAATTTTTTTTTAGGTTTGGACTGGAGTGTACTTTCGGGGGTTACAGCACCCTTAACGGTCAAGCCAGCCGGCCCTTTACTTATGACACAGGCGCACGCTTGGCACTACTTTGTTGATGCACGTGCGGCTACTGCGCACACAATTCACAAACACAGAAAATAATTTTTTTTTGGTTTGGACTGGAGTGTACTTTCGGGGGTTACAGCACCCTTTAACGGTCAAGCCAGCCGGCCCTTTACTTATGACACAGGCGCACGCTTGGCACTACTTTGTTGATGCACGTGCGGCTACTGCGCACACAATTCACAAACACAGAAAATAATTTTTTTTTAGGTTTGGACTGGAGTGTACTTTCGGGGGTTACAGCACCCTTAACGGTCAAGCCAGCCGGCCCTTTACTTATGACACAGGCGCACGCTTGGCACTACTTTGTTGATGCACGTGCGGCTACTGCGCACACAATTCACAAACACAGAAAATAATTTTTTTTTTGGTTTGGACTGGAGTGTACTTTCGGGGGTTACAGCATCCTTAACGGTCAAGCCAGCCGGCCCTTTACTTATGACACAGGCGCACGCTTGGCACTACTTTGTTGATGCACGTGCGGCTACTGCGCACACAATTCACAAACACAGAAAATAATTTTTTTTTTGGTTTGGACTGGAGTGTACTTTCGGGGGTTACAGCACCCTTAACGGTCAAGCCAGCCGGCCCTTTACTTATGACACAGGCGAACGCTTGACACTACTTTGTTGATGCACGTGCGGCTACTGCGCACACAATTCACAAACACAGAAAATAATTTTTTTTTGGTTTGGACTGGAGTGTACTTTCAGGGGTTACAGCACCCTTTAACGGTCAAGCCAGCCGGCCCTTTACTTATGACACAGGCGCACGCTTGGCACTACTTTGTTGATGCACGTGCGGCTACTGCGCACACAATTCACAAACACAGAAAATAATTTTTTTTTGGTTTGGACTGGAGTGTACTTTCGGGGGTTACAGCACCCTTTAACGGTCAAGCCAGCCGGCCCTTTACTTATGACACAGGGGCACTCTTGGCACTACTTTGTTGATGCACGTGCGGCTACTGCGCACACAATTCACAAACACAGAAAATAATTTTTTTTTAGGTTTGGACTGGAGTGTACTTTCGGGGGTTACAGCACCCTTAACGGTCAAGCCAGCCGGCCCTTTACTTATGACACAGGCGCACGCTTGGCACTACTTTGTTGATGCACGTGCGGCTACTGCGCACACAATTCACAAACACAGAAAATAATTTTTTTTTGGTTTGGACTGGAGTGTACTTTCGGGGGTTACAGCACCCTTTAACGGTCAAGCCAGCCGGCCCTTTACTTATGACACAGGCGCACGCTTGGCACTACTTTGTTGATGCACGTGCGGCTACTGCGCACACAATTCACAAACACAGAAAATAATTTTTTTTTAGGTTTGGACTGGAGTGTACTTTCGGGGGTTACAGCACCCTTAACGGTCAAGCCAGCCGGCCCTTTACTTATGACACAGGCGCACGCTTGGCACTACTTTGTTGATGCACGTGCGGCTACTGCGCACACAATTCACAAACACAGAAAATAATTTTTTTTTTGGTTTGGACTGGAGTGTACTTTCGGGGGTTACAGCACCCTTAACGGTCAAGCCAGCCGGCCCTTTACTTATGACACAGGCGCACGCTTGGCACTACTTTGTTGATGCACGTGCGGCTACTGCGCACACAATTCACAAACACAGAAAATAAATTTTTTTTTGGTTTGGACTGGAGTGTACTTTCGGGGGTTACAGCACCCTTAACGGTCAAGCCAGCCGGCCCTTTACTTATGACACAGGCGCACGCTTGGCACTACTTTGTTGATGCACGTGCGGCTACTGCGCACACAATTCACAAACACAGAAAATATATTATTTTTTTAGCACTTGGGGGGAGCACCCCTGATGGACAGAGCACCCCCTGGACAACACTACAGCACCCCTTTAGGACTGGGACACTGCACAGGACTTTGGAGTGGACACAGCCCCTATGGAGAACTGACTGCACAACACAGTCCAGCCAGCCCCTATGGACTTTGAAGTAGTGGACAACAGCAGCACTACACTACACTACACTACACAGCACTAACTCCCACCCTCCCTCTTCACTGTCCACAGCCGAGTGAGAAAATGGCGCCGACGCGGGTACCTTATATAGGATCCAAAACCCGCGAGACTCGGAAGGCGGGATGATGACGTTTTGCCTCGATGTCAGATCCGAGTCAGGCGGGAAAAGTCGAGCCTGACTCGGATCGGACTCGGATCGGGGGGGCTCGGGGGGGTTCGGATTTCAGAAATCCGAACCCGCTCACCCCTAAATAAAACAAAGGGGATTTTGTCATGATTTGATCAAAACACTTAAGCCTGCAGCCCAGCATCAAGGGACCCCATTTTTCTGCAGGTCCCTAACACTAGTATATATGCCTAGCACATCATTACATTGCAGTTAATGTACTCACCTCCTAGATACAGAGGGACACATCTATACAGGGCTGGCTGTTAGCCACACCCAACTAGGCTTTTTATAGCCTTATTTGAAAGCTGCCATGATAGCACAAGGCAAAATTTTGAAACCAAACAGAAAAGAAATATGCCCGCGCTCGGTTTTACCCATATCATACATGGTACCAGCAGCATGGCAATATTAATGCCATATATGTATACAAAACAGAAAAACTTTTGCTATCGGCGCTAACAATAATATACTGCAAATTTATATGTGTGCAGCAAATAAAACAAAGGGGATTTTGTCATGATTTGATCAAAGCACTTAAGCCTGCAGCCCAGCATCAAGGGACCCCATTTTTCTGCAGGTCCCTAACACTAGCATATATGCCTAGCACATCATTACATTGCAGTTAAATGTACTCACCTCCTAGATACAGAGGGACACATCTATACAGGGCTGGCTGTTAGCCACACCCAACTAGGCTTTTTATAGCCTTATTTGAAAGCTGCCATGATAGCACAAGGCAAAATTTTGAAACCAAACAGAAAAGAAATATGCCCGCGCTCGGTTTTACCCATATCATACATGGTACCAGCAGCATGGCAATATTAATGCCATATATGTATACAAAACAGAAAAACTTTTGATATCGGCGCTAACAATAATATACTGCAAATTTATGTGTGTGCAGCAAATAAAACAAAGGGGATTTTGTCATGATTTGATCAAAGCACTTAAGCCTGCAGCCCAGCATCAAGGGACCCCATTTTTCTGCAGGTCCCTAACACTAGCATATATGCCTAGCACATCATTACATTGCAGTTAAATGTACTCACCTCCTAGATACAGAGGGACACATCTATACAGGGCTGGCTGTTAGCCACACCCAACTAGGCTTTTTATAGCCTTATTTGAAAGCTGCCATGATAGCACAAGGCAAAATTTTGAAACCAAACAGAAAAGAAATATGCCCGCGCTCGGTTTTACCCATATCATACATGGTACCAGCAGCATGGCAATATTAATGCCATATATGTATACAAAACAGAAAAACTTTTGATATCGGCGCTAACAATAATATACTGCAAATTTATGTGTGTGCAGCAAATAAAACAAAGGGGATTTTGTCATGATTTGATCAAAGCACTTAAGCCTGCAGCCCAGCATCAAGGGACCCCATTTTTCTGCAGGTCCCTAACACTAGCATATATGCCTAGCACATCATTACATTGCAGTTAAATGTACTCACCTCCTAGATACAGAGGGACACATCTATACAGGGCTGGCTGTTAGCCACACCCAACTAGGCTTTTTATAGCCTTATTTGAAAGCTGCCATGATAGCACAAAGCAAAATTTTGAAACCAAACAGAAAAGAAATATGCCCGCGCTCGGTTTTACCCATATCATACATGGTACCAGCAGCATGGCAATATTAATGCCATAAATGTATGCAAAACAGAAAAACTTTTGCTATCGGCGCTAACAATAATATACTGCAAATTTATGTGTGTGCAGCAAATAAAACAAAGGGGATTTTGTCATGATTTGATCAAAGCACTTAAGCCTGCAGCCCAGCATCAAGGGACCCCATTTTTCTGCAGGTCCCTAACACTAGCATATATGCCTAGCACATCATTACATTGCAGTTAAATGTACTCACCTCCTAGATACAGAGGGACACATCTATACAGGGCTGGCTGTTAGCCACACCCAACTAGGCATTTTATAGCCTTATTTGAAAGCTGCCATGATAGCACAAGGCAAAATTTTGAAACCAAACAGAAAAGAAATATGCCCGCGCTCGGTTTTACCCATATCATACATGGTACCAGCAGCATGGCAATATTAATGCCATATATGTATACAAAACATAAAAATTTTTGCTATCGGCGCTAACAATAATATACTGCAAATTTATGTGTGTGCAGCAAATAAAACAAAGGGGATTTTGTCATGATTTGATCAAAGCACTTAAGCCTGCAGCCGAGCATCAAGGGACCCCATTTTTCTGCAGGTCCCTAACACTAGCATATATGCCTAGCACATCATTACATTGCAGTTAAATGTACTCACCTCATAGATATAGAGGGACACATCTATACAGGGCTGGCTGTTAGCCACACCCAACTAGGCTTTTTATAGCCTTATTTGAAAGCTGCCATGATGGCACAAGGCAAAATTTTGAAACCAAACAGAAAAGAAATATGCCCGCGCTCGGTTTTACCCATATCATACATGGTACCAGCAGCATGGCAATATTAATGCCATATATGTATACAAAACAGAAAAACTTTTGCTATCGGCGCTAACAATAATATACTGCAAATTTATGTGTGTGCAGCAAATAAAACAAAGGGGATTTTGTCATGATTTGATCAAAGCACTTAAGCCTGCAGCCCAGCATCAAGGGACCCCATTTTTCTGCAGGTCCCTAACACTAGCATATATGCCTAGCACATCATTACATTGCAGTTAAATGTACTCACCTCCTAGATACAGAGGGACACATCTATACAGGGCTGGCTGTTAGCCACACCCAACTAGGCTTTTTATAGCCTTATTTGAAAGCTGCCATGATAGCACAAGGCAAAATTTTGAAACCAAACAGAAAAGAAATATGCCCGCGCTCGGTTTTACCCATATCATACATGGTACCAGCAGCATGGCAATATTAATGCCATATATGTATACAAAACAGAAAAACTTTTGCTATCGGCGCTAACAATAATATACTGCAAATTTATGTGTGTGCAGCAAATAAAACAAAGGGGATTTTGTCATGATTTGATCAAAGCACTTAAGCCTGCAGCCCAGCATCAAGGGACCCCATTTTTCTGCAGGTCCCTAACACTAGCATATATGCCTAGCACATCATTACATTGCAGTTAAATGTACTCACCTCCTAGATACAGAGGGACACATCTATACAGGGCTGGCTGTTAGCCACACCCAACTAGGCTTTTTATAGCCTTATTTGAAAGCTGCCGTGATAGCACAAGTCAAAATTTTGAAACCAAACAGAAAAGAAATATGCCTGCGCTCAGTTTTACCCATATCATACATGGTACCAGCAGCATGGCAATATTAATGCCATATATGTATACAAAACAGAAAAACTTTTGCTATCGGCGCTAACAATAATATACTGCAAATTTATGTGTGTGCAGCAAATAAAATAAAAGGGGATTTTGTCATGATTTGATCAAAGCACTTAAGCCTGCAGCCCAGCATCAAGGGACCCCATTTTTCTGCAGGTCCCTAACACTAGCATATATGCCTAGCACATCATTACATTGCAGTTAAATGTACTCACCTCCTAGATACAGAGGGACACATCTATACAGGGCTGGCTGTTAGCCACACCCAACTAGGCTTTTTATAGCCTTATTTGAAAGCTGCCATGATAGCACAAGGCAAAATTTTGAAACCAAACAGAAAAGAAATATGCCCGCGCTCGGTTTTACCCATATCATACATGGTACCAGCAGCATGGCAATATTAATGCCATATATGTATACAAAACAGAAAAACTTTTGCTATCGGCGCTAACAATAATATACTGCAAATTTATGTGTGTGCAGCAAATAAACAAAGGGGATTTTGTCATGATTTGATTTGTTTGATTTTCTAATGTGTTTAGGTAAGTGTTTTGTCTTTTTTCTGTATAACTGATGAAAATCTTAAGTGGTTGAAATGTTGAATTACAACCAAGTCATATTTATATTTAGAATAATGATATATAATTGTTTAATTTCCAGAGTTAACTTCACTATTTACTGAAGTTACATTTTACCTACTCCAGCGCCATCCTTACCTCTGTTTGTTGTTTCTAATTTATATGGGAGATTGACACCCTCCCCTGAATAGCTGTTTTGCTTGACAGCTCCCACTGGATCATTATCCACAGTATTGAACACCCTAAAACACTGAGCTGCATAATTAGGTGCTAATAGTCCTTGATATAACAAATTCAGCTCTTCGTTCCATAAATGAACTGATAGTGTCTGCAAAGTAATGTAATTTGTACCTGAATGGTATGCTCTTAGTTCATGCATAGATTTTTCTTTAACATGGGTGGCCACCTGTTCATTAAAACATCATAATATTCACCACTTTCCATTTGGCTACAAACTTTTGCAAATTTTGATTATGGAAACTTGTTTAAGGACAGTGGACAAACACAGCTGTGTCCATCCAAATTTGCCTGATTCTGCTACTAACATTAGCTTGCAGCAGGATAGACACAACAGGGGCATGCTAACATATTCTGAAAACAGGAATCAATGCAATAAAATATTATCTCACCATGGAAGATGTTGGTGATTTCCAAGAATTCTTGCTGGAACTGCTACATTTTGTGTTGCATCATAACTACTTTACCTTTGATGACAAATACTATGTCCAAAGCCAGGGTACAGCTATGGGAGCCACTTATGCCCCAACCTATGCAAATCTTTTCTTGGGTTGGTGGGAGATGTATGTATTTTGTGATGAAAATGTCATCTATACACAAAATATCAACATGTGGTCAAGATACCGTATATAGATTGTTTTTCTGATCTGGGAGGGTATTCTTGAAACCTTTAACAACTTTGTGCAGGTCTTGAACAGCAATGACCTCAAATTGAGATTCACCTTTGATATCAATAAAGACAAAATATCATATTTGGACCTTCTCATCTATAGAGGAGACAACAACACAATTGAAGCATCTCTCTACAAAAAAATACACAGTTACCAACAGTCTCCTACATTTCTCAAGTGCACACTTACCCTCCACGTTAAAGAACATCCCAAAAGGGGAGTTTCTTAGCTTAAGAGAAACTGCTCCGATGATGATACCTATAAAATCAAATGCAAGGAACTCACCAAATGTCTCAAGAACATGGATACAGTGGCAGATCTATTAAAAAGGCAAAAACAACTATGGACCAAACTAAAAGGGAATCTCTGATCTTTAGAAAACTGAAGAACAAATCTGATGAAAAATCTGAAATCAGATTTGTAGGTGACTTCTGTCAGGAATAGAAGAATATACAGGAAATCATACAAAAACACTGGCCCATCTTGTTGATGGACCCAGACTTTGAAAAATACCTCAAGGATAGAGAGGCAATGATTTCGAGGAGATCACCTAATCTCAGAGATGAACTTGTTCCCAGCCATTTTACTAAAAACCATCCCAGAAAACCCTCAAGACCTGCCGAATACCCCTGTGGTATGTGTAAAGCATGTGAACATATCCTCAAACAAAATACAGTGGAAACACTATACACATTAGACAATTCATTAATTGCCGTGCAATCAATGTGATCTATTGCATTACCTGTGACTGCCAGAAGCAATTTTTGGGGATTACCATGCGTATGCTTAAGCAGAGGGCACTCGAACATATCAGCTCTATTAGAAACGCAGCATCAGATCTCTCTAAGAATAAACAAATAACCACAGTCGCAAGACACTTTCATTTTGAACACAAGAACACCTTTAAGGATCTTAAGATTTTTGGACTAGAAAGAGTTCACCTTGGGATCAGAGGTGGTAATATTACTACAGAAATATAAAAAAAAAAGAGTTTGCAGACATTTTAACTAGGAGGATCTTCCTCCTACTGTATTTTTATAATAGATTCACTTCTACTTTTTTTACATTTTTTATATTCAGTTTTTCATTATGTTTTTACATCCCCCCTCCTTTCTTCATTTTTTTTTATTTTCATATATTTCTTATATATACATATATCTTTTTCATTTCTTTTTCATTCTCACAGCAATACCCTAGACACATTTTAGGTATTCCCTTGATTTACATTATATTTTACAGTATGTTGCAACACACCCCATACACATTCTGGTCCACACCTGATGTATTTATTTATTATTCTTTCTGTACGATATATCACTTCTCATCTTCATATTTTACTTATACTTTATTTCTTATCCATACACTTCACTAGACACTCAAAAGATACCCTATACTTTCTCATTTTGTTCTACTCCCACATATTCACTTATCCTATTTCATAACAGGTTATAGTCACTTGTACATTTCTGACACGTGTATTAAACACAGTTACTGTACATCACATATATAAATAATTCCTCATGGTATAATTTCAATTATCCCTCTCTTTTCCTTCCCCCTCCTCTCCCCCTTTTTCTTATTTTATAACATTTTCATCTGTCTCTGGTCTTTCTATATACATAACATATTTTTACATACTACTTCTTTCTCTTATGAAGTTCTATCTATTGTATTTATTCTTATTTCTATTATTGAATTAATTCAATATACTGTAACATGCAATTTACACTTCATTTATAACCTTTTTTCATACTCGTTAATTTTCTGTGGTATTTTATACCCCTTGTCTTACTTTAATTCATTTATTATAATTTATCAATTTATTCTCTGTTCATAACATATTTAATAATAATATATTTTTTATGATCAGCATTGGATCCCATTAGTAGTTAGATATGGTATATAAGGTATACTATTATATTAGAGAGGGAGATCGCTCTCTTTCTATATATTTTTTTTTTCTGGAATTATTTGTGTTTATATATATTTTTAATTACTAACACAATACTCCTGATATATATATATATTTTCACCTATATATATTTATATTAATTGTATTTCCACGGTATCTTATAAAACCCAACCCCCCCCTTTTCACATTTGACTGAATATGAGCATATAATATTGCCCGAAACACTTCAGAATTAATTCTGCTGCTTTTGTCAGCAGCCACATCATCAATAAATACAAGGGAACCAGTTCCATTGGCAGCCATACATGCCCACACCATGACACTACCACCACCATGCTTCACTGATGAGGTGGTATGTTTTGGATCATGAGCAGTTCCTTTCCTTCTCCATACTCTTCTCTTCCCATCACTCTGGTACAAGTTGATCTTTGTCTCATCTGTCCATAGGATGTTGTTCCAGAACTGTAATGGCTTTTTTAGATGTTGTTTGGCAAACTCTAATCTGGTCTTCCTGTTTTTGAGGCTCACCAATGGATTACATCTTGTGGTGAACCCTCTATATTCACTCTTGTGAAGTCTTCTCTTGATTGTTGACTTTGACACATATGCACCTACCTCCTGGAGAGTGTTCTTGATTTGGCCAACTGTTGTGAAGGGGTTTTTCTTCACCAGGGAAATAATTCTTCTGTCATCCACCACAGTTGTTTTCCGTGGTCTTCCAGGTCTTTTGGTGTTGCTGAGCTCTCCGGTGCGTTCTTTCTTTTTAAGAATGTTCCAAACAGTTGATTTGGCCACACCTAATGTTTTTGCTAACTCTCTGATAGGTTTGTTTTGATTTTGCAGCCTAATGATGGCTTGCTTCACTGATAGTGACAGCTCTTTGGATCTCATATTGAGAGTTGACAGCAACTGATTCCAAATGCAAATGTCACACCTAGAATCAACTCCAGACCTTTTACCTGTTTAATTGATAATGAAATAATGAGGGAATAGCCCACACCTGTCCATGAAATAGCTTTTGAGTTGATAGTCCCATTACTTTTGGCCCCTTAAAAAGTGGGAGGCACATATAGAAACCGTTGTAATTCCTACACCGTTCACCTGATTTGGATGTAATTACCCTCAAATTAAATTTGAAAATCTGCAGTTAAAGCACATCTTGTTTGTTTCATTTCAAAGCCATTGTGGTGGTGAATAGAGGCCAAAATATGAAAATTCTGTCAATGTCCCAATATTTATGCACCTGACTGTATATAAATCAAATCAATGTTGCAGTGACTTAGATAATGTCCCTTTTTTATTTTCCTTTTTTTCACGTGAAACATATACCATACTTATCTTTTTTAGAACATATTTATTAAAAGTTATATTTTATTGTTTTTCTATACTGAAAGTTGTACCCCACAAAGGGTTCTTCCTCTGCCTTTGTTTGCCACTCTCAGCATCAAAAGCCCATTCAGTTTATGTATTCTGAGAACAGTTAGGACAGGTTTCCATAATTGAAAAAATATGTAAACTGAAAAAAAGATCCATTTATATCTGGGGAACCCATATTATTTGCAGGTGGCCAAGGGCAGTTGCAAACAAAAGGGTGAAATGCAATTAATACACATAGCCCTAATGGTTTAAACCATAGGAACAAGAGTGGAGTAAGTGTATGTGACATGCCTGGCATAAACTAGGCGAGGGGTTCCCAAACGTTGTCCTCAAGGCACCCCAACAGTTCAGGTTTTAGAGATATCCATGGTTGAACACAGGTGGTTAAATCAAATTATATAAGTACTAATTAGGAAACCTGTGGTCAAGCATGGCTATCCTTAAAACCTGGACTGTTAGGGTGCCTTGAGGACTGAGTTTAGGAACCTCTGAACTAGGCATATATGCTATTGTTGCTGATTCATATCTTAAGGTAGATTCCACTTTTAAATGGCCGCAATCATGTCTTTTTTTAATAAATACAATTTTATTGGGAATGCAGTTACGTAGTTCTCAGCATCAGGCCCTTTGATCTCGCCTTTATTCAGGCCTGGTATCATAATCTTTTATTACAGAGGATCTCAACTCCAGTCCTCAAGTACCACCGACAGATCATGTTTTGTAGAATACTTTAATCATGCACAGGTGAGTTGATCTACTGTATGTTGTTGAGCCAGTAATGATCCCAACTGGTTCCACAGACAGAAATCCTCAACACATGACCTGTTGGGAAATTGAGGTTTGAGAACCACTGCTTTATTGGCATAGCATGCTCAGTGTGAGTATCAATCTGGTGATCTTAAATCATGCTGGTGGGGTACTATATGCACTGATTGCCCGCCAGTTTTTGCCAGGCTAGGCTATAGCTGGGTACCGATTTGCTGTTTCGTTACGACAAATCGCGTACATCGCTCAGTGTGTACCAGTGACTGCTGCATGTCGTTCATTAACTCATTTCAGAACAAAAGCCCATCTCTCCAGTGTGTACCCAGCTTAAGAAAGCAGGTCCTAAGGAGTCTATTTAATTAAAAAAAACATTTTCTTCAGCATTTTAGCTAGAGAAAGCCATACTTTTGATTTCTCTGCCTTTTTATTTCTTCTGTCTTCCTGCAGCCCCCTCTAGATGGTGTTATATATCTTCTTACCTGCAAGATTGGAGAAAAGCAGGGGACAGGCATTCTCCATGATTTTGTTGGAAATATGTGTGTACAGGTGTGGTGGTATCTCAAAGTTATGTACACACCAGCGGAATGCCTTAATACTACAGACAGCCCAGTTGCTTAACCAGATGGATGTTTTACTTTGAGATAGGTGATGTACAGCTGTACTCACTGTTATACACTGGTTGATATGGAGCGGAGCTTGAACGGAGTGCAGGGTGATACAACTCACAATCCAGTGAGTGTATACAGTAGCTCTAGCGGGTAGGGATGCAGGATACTGAAACAGTGGATAATGCAGGTCTCTGTTGGAGCTAAGTGGGAGACATCCATCTCAGACTGTGTCACTCTAATACAGAGACAATATGTCATGCGCAGTTTAAAACCTTGGTGGCCATCCTGGAACTGGGAATGAAGCCTTCCTGGAGGAACATAATGGAGTCTGCACAGTAGCGCACTCCCTTATGAACACTTTTCTCTGCTGCCCCGCTGTTCTGTCTTCTCTGCTCCATGCCAGCTCCCCACTCTCTTATACTTATATATGGTGCTAACCTAGGTTTAACCTGTGATCAGTGTTTAAATTTTGTCATACTTCCACAAGTAATACTTTAGAATAAGTCCCCGGTCACTAGTTCGATCTCATTAATTGATCTCATCCACATTGAGAAGATCACACAGAAAGTTAATGGGGGTGATTCAATTCAGTGCGATGTTGAATAGCCCTGGGAGGGAGCTCCCAAAGCTATTCAATTCAACGCGATGTTTGGGCAGGCTAAAGGAGTTCTTCTCGCACCCTCCTGGGATGTGAGGAGAAATCCGACAAAAGTTTTCTGGCGTAGCGTGTCACTAACAGCCACAAGACCTGCAGTTTAGTCAGAGAATGCCGGTTCTCGCGACTAAACATCCAGGTTAAGTCGCGAGACTTGCCATTCTCCGACTTAACAGCACGCTGAATTGAATAGCTCCGTGAGCTCCCTCCCAGGGCTATTCAACATCGCAATGAATTGAATCACGATTAATGAGAGAATATTACAACATAAGCCAATGCCCAGTCCCACTATCAATCTTGCCTACTACCTGATCTTGGGAGAAGCCTCTGCACATTAGAAGTGCAACTACATATGCAGAGAGGGTCAAACATCTGAAGGTTACTTTGAGAGCAAAGTAAATGTCACATATTCAACATTTTACTGCTACAGAACCGCACCGTGGATTAAAATGAGCTTGCCATTTTTGTTCACCTAAAATTATGCTTAGTACAGTCTTTTATGGCTTAAATTGTTGATATATGTGTACAGCCATGGCCAAAAGTTTTGAGAATGACACAAGTATTGGTTTTCACAAAGTTTGCTGCTTCAGTGTTTTTGGCAGATGTTACTATGGTATACTAAAGTAAAATTACAAGCATTTCCTAAGTGTCAAAGGCTTTTATTGACAATTACATTAAGTTTATGCAAAGAGTCAATATTTGCAGTGTTGACCCTTCTTTTTCAAGACCTCTGCAATTCGCTCTGGCTTGCTGTCAATCAACTTCTGGGCTACATACTGACTGAAGGCCACCCATTCTTGCCTAATCAATGCTTGGACTTTGTCAGAATTTGTGGGTTTTTATTTGTCCACTTGAGGATTGACCACAAGTTCTCAATGGGATTAAGGTCTGGGGAGTTTCCCATCATGGACCCAAAATTTCAATGTTTTTGTCCCTTGAGCCAATTAATTATAACTTTTGTCTTATGGCAAGGTGCTCCATCATGCTGGAGAAGGTATTGTTTGTCACCAAACTGTTCTTGGATGGTTGGGAGAAGTTGCTCTTGGAGGATGTTTTAGTATCATTCTTTATTCATGGCTGTGTTCTTAGGCAAAATTGTGAGTGAGCCCCCCTCCTTGGCTAAGAAGCAACCCCACACATGAATTGTCTCAGGATGCTTTACTGTTGGCATAACACAGGACTGATGGTAGCACTCACCTTTTCTTCTCTGGACAAGCATTTTTCCAAATGCCCAAAACAATCTGAAAGGGAATTCATCAGAGAAAATAACTTTACCCCAGACCTTAGCAATCCAATCCCTGTATCTTTTGCAGAATATCAGTCTGTCCCTGATGTTTTTCCTGGAGAGAAGTGGCTTCTTTGCTGCCCTTCTTGACACCATGCCATCCTCCAAAAATCTTCGCCTCACTGTGCATGAAGATGCACTCACACCTGCCTGCTGCCATTCCTGAGCAAGTTCTGCACTGGTTGTGCCCCGATCCAGCAGCTGAATCAACTTTATGAGATGGTCCTGGCGCTTGCTGGACGATCTTGGGCGCCCTAAAGCCGCCTTCACAACTATTGAACCTCTCTCCTTGAAGTTCTTGATGATCTTACAAATGGTTGATTTAGGTGCAATCTTACTAGCAGCAATATTCTTGCCTGTGAAGCCCTTTTTGTGCAAAGCAATGATGACTGCACGTGTTTCCTTGCTGGTAACCATGGTTAACAGAGGAAGAACAATGATTTCAAGCTCCACCCTCCTTTTAAAGCTGTGTTAACGAGAGAATCACTGATGTCCGCTGGTCCTATTGTGGCAGGGCTGAAATGCAGTGGAAATGTTGTTTTGGGGATTAAGTTAATTGTCATGGCAAAGAGAGACTTTGCAATTAATTGCAATTCATCTGATCACTCTTCATAACATTCTGGAGTATATGCAAATTGCCATCATAAAAACTGAAGCAGTAGACTTTGTGAAAACCAATACTTGTGTCATTCTCAACTTTTGGCCATGGCTGTACTTTTCTGTGATGTACACAAGATGGTGAATAGTAGACACCAATGGATAGAACTTTTGGAGCACACCAGATAGACTTAACCAGGAGCTTTGGTTTATTTATTGTGCTCAGTAACAGTACAGCCATACAGATAGATAGATAGATAGATAGATAGATAGATAGATAGATAGATAGATAGATAGATAGATAGATAGATAGATAGATAGACTTATATGTAGCAGAGGATATAGCAGATCAGAAGGTTATGTATGTACTGTTGGCGCTGGCAGGAAGATATCGCAGGATCTCCCACAGAGCTAAGTGGTACACAGACTTTTACCGTTGTGGCAATCAAACACAATGTGTCAAGACAAGAATTGCGCCGCGCATGCACAGACTAAGTTATGGCGGCCATCTTGGTTAGGTATGGGCAAAAGCTTCAGGTGTGAAGCAATATGGAGGCAAGTGCAGTATCGCACCCTGTATTCCAACATAATTGAATCATAAGAGTAAAAGAGACACTGGGAATTGTCTTTATGTGCCACTTTTTGTGCATTTAAACTTTTTGCATTGGATAAAATGTATCTACATTCTCCACTGCAGTACAACTGAAAAGTGCAAAACACATTTTATTAAAATACAGGACGACACCGTGGACCTCATTCAGAGCCGGTCGCACAGAGCGTGCGGTCGGTCTGAATGAGGGGAGGACGTCTTGAATTTTCAAGACGTCCTCCTTTGCGGTGGTAAGGCTGTGGGTTAACACCCACAGCCTTATGACCGCCTAAGGTGATGGTCGCGATGGTCAAGACCATCGCGACCATCGGGGCTTACGACGAGACCCTAGGGTAGGGTCTCCCTTGTCGTAAGCCCCGGAGAGCTTCTGGCTCTGTCTGAGCCGGAAGCTCTCCACTGACATCACTAGTGATGTCAGTGGGGCCGCCCCCAAATGGTAGGCGTTCCCATGGGAACACCCCCATTTGGGCTGCCACCCCCCAGGCCCGCCTTCCAAACGGGGCGAGCTGTCAATCAACATCGACAGCTCGCCCCCTTTGGATCGAGACCTGCTACGACCGGTGCTGTCGGTTGTAGCAGGTCTCACGCATGCGCGCGACGGCGCCGGCGCCGTCGTGCGCATGCTCTGTGGGGGGCCATCGACCCGGTCCGAGCGCATCGGCGCTAACGACCGGGTCTGAATGACCCCCCTAATCTCTGCCAGCTCTGAGCTGGTGCAAAAGTCTATTTTGTGTAGATCTGAAATAATCATCCTCTATTAAAATGGTTCAGAAAAATTTCAACTATGACAAACATGAATGAAACAAGGATAATAACATCTCATTTTAATAATCTCCATTTAGTACTTTGTATAGAAAATTCTTTGTAATCAAGGTGCTTATATCTGAATAATGTTATTTTATGTAAATACTTGGTAGATTATTTTATTCTCTCTCTTTCTTATGCTTAGGAATCATAATGTTTGTTGTTTCTTGAACCATAGAGCAGAAGTGTATAATACTACATTATAAAACATTATAAAACTTTAATTATTTTGTTTTGCATATGTTTATAGTGTTCGTAGTTAGATGGAACTCAGGGCCTGATTCAGTAAGGAACGCAGTTGCTAATACGCATGCAATCGGTCGATTAATTCGCACTGCGCATGCGTATGCACCACAGTGTGCGAACTAACAATTGCAATGGGAACTGCATCTGCAGAGGCTACGCAAACCCAGAGCAGAGTGATTGACAGGAAGTGCCATTTGTGGGAGGTGACAAGGGGGTGTGGTCAAGCAAATGCAGGCGTTTCAACACCGTTGCAGGGTCGTGCATAAATTATCCACTGCGATGGCCATTCGCAGCCTGAGGCCTCATAGCGTGCGCTTAAGTTAGCAATTCCTGAGTGAGGTCTGACCTGCCTTAACTGTGTGTATGGGTCCGATGTTACTTGATGTTACCGATTAATTCGCTATGTTGCCAAAGTATATGGTTGTGTGTAAGGGGAAGTGGGTGTCCTTATGTTAGGCTGTGATCGCAATGCTAATGCAAACATTTACATTTCACCGCTGATATTAGCAACTGCGTACTTTGCGTATTAGCAGAATAGCGATCCTTGCTGAATCAGGCCCTCAGTTTCCATGAGACTGCTAAATGTGTAGTGATATTTATTTCTATGTTGTATGAATCTGTGGTTCATTTAATTTATTTTATGTGTATTTTTAAAGCTTTACCGCTTAAATTGACAGTATTTAACAACATAATTTTGGTCTTCATTACGTTATGTTTTGCAAAAAGCATCGTCCCATAAACTGGCCTCCAGTATTATTACCCATTCCATTGTAATGTAATGTTTTCCATTATCTATGCATATAATTGACAAGTACAGATGAAGTCAGTTTACTTCAAACAAATATTGCTATATGGATCTAGTTATATGTGTTGCAATACACGAACAAGTATCCTGTATGAACATGTACTATTAAGGAGACAAAGTGCAAATGCTATTAATTTTTTTGAGCCTTGTGCCTACAGTACTTCTGTGTTTAGGTAAATGAAAAGTAGCATGTGCCAGCACAATCTTTATGAAGTCAAAATCATAATTTGTACATGCACTCTAAGATGGTAGTGAACAGGCACTGGCCATTTCTTTGAAGAGATTCTTTTTTGTGCCATCTCATATTTAAAACACACTGCATGCTTTTATATGTGCTTGTAAAGCTGCCCATCCACTAGGCGATTTTGACAGGCGTTTGCACGATAATGACGTCGTTATCGTGCAATCGCTTGCAAATCGTCTGGAAATCAGGCAGTAAAATATTAAAAACGACCAGCAATGCGCGTGCCCGCTGGTTGCTTTTAACATCTATCATCGCCCGAACATGACGGTCAACCTGACGACTGCCGCGAGGTTGCGATGTTCAGGGATAATTGATCTGCATACACTGAACGTCTGAACGTTCAGTGTATGCACTTCACTCCTAGGGGGAAGACTGTGCGATTATGATGTCGGATCGTGCCGTCGTCCCCGCATCTAGTAGTGGATAGACAGCTTAACTCAATGTCATGAAAATAAAGCCAAAAAACACGTGATGAATAAAACAAAGATGAACCCATTGTCCCAATTAACTTAAGTCCCCTCTATTCACTTTGACTGAGAGTATGTGATGGAATCATACAATTCAAAAGATACCTGGCTGAGCCCTATGGGCTCCTCTTTGTCTAGTGCATGTGAGTATTGCCATGACGTATATAGTTAAGTTCATGTCCTCAAGAAGTTAGCCATGACCTTGAGTACTAATGTACTGCCAAATCCCATTCAACTGTAGTGAGATTGATAGTTGCCTAGTAAGTGACAGTCAACAGCCAAAAGATGTTCTGGAATCCAGTGAATGCCACAGAGAGCAATATAATTTACTGGTGCAGAGTGTAGTATACCTTACCACTAGGGGAATCATGTTATGATGGCTGATATGAGAGACCTCAAGCAAGGGCACGTGTAGCAGGTCTATTCCTGAGAGGCCCCTAGGCATAGGCGTCTTTATAATGGGTGCAAGATGTGTGGTGCACACAGGCCCCTGAGTCCAGGGGGCCCACACCACACATCCTGCACTCATAGGTAATTATATTTATCTCTCCGTCGATCCCGAAGTGCTGCTCCGCAGCACCGGACCGGCACTGCAGAGCAGTAAACACTCAATGGGAAAATGGCATGCACAGAAAAGATGTCCTTGGGAAAGTAGGTGCGGGCGCCATTTTCCCTGAGACCCGCGCATGCGCAATAGATTGTCAGGAAGCCAGAATCTGCAGCGGTAGTGCGCTGAGGCGAGCTGCTGACAGAGAGTTGGCGGCCCAGATGGAGGCTGCACATGGGCCCCCTCCTCTCTTAAAATGCCCCTGCCCCAAGGTAACAGCTAGCAGGTTGGGGGCGGGATGCACTCTTTGCATGCATGCCGGCATTAATTACGCCGGTATGCATGAATAAAAACACAAAGGACAGCTCTCTCAGTAAGAGCTGTCCTTTGCAAGTGAGAGATTTCCGGGTCTATGACCCATAAGTCCCTCTGGTGTCATTCTGCACATGCTCAAAATGACACACACACCGCGGGGGGTGCTTGGAGGGATCCGATTGTGTCCCTCTCACAGCACTCTGTGAGGAGAAGCCCATGGGTTTCTGTAGGATAATGCCAACTGAAGATGGTGTTACCGACCTCATCTAAGGATTCCAGGGCTTACACCAATATGAGAAATGCGGTCAAACCTCTGAAAACTGCATTTTTTGGGGTTTGACCACATTTCTTGCTTTAGTGCATCCCACCCATAAAGAGACTTGGTGCTGAATGAAATCATGTCAAAGTTATAGAGACTGACAATATAGACGTGAAAATCCAAGTGACAGAACTGAAATAGAAAAAAATGTTATGTCTTAAACCACGTGCCACATGTGTATGTAAAAAAAGAACTGCCATGTGTTGGGACCTATTTTGGCAGTTGCTATTCATCATTAGCAATTTCATTATGTATATTAGTGGTCATCAGATGTGAATGGAATGACCCAACACTCCGTGAACAATTTACATTGGTCTCTCAGAGCAAGTAAAGGACACTTTGGGTATGTATTAGATACCACTATATTTTCCCCAATTCCTTGGAATTTTGAATGTAGAAAGTTTGATAGACGGTTTAAAGAGAGAAGACAGGAAATATAATTTATGTTATAATCCACTGTTCATTTTACTTCTCAGATAAAGACTAAGGTCACAGAAGCAGGTACTCTAGCTTTTTCCGAAGAGAGGACTAGCCAACAAACGTACTCAGTTTGAGTCTGATTTTGAGTTACATGAAATTCCAACTATGTACAGATCTTTTAGTTGTTAGCAAATTGCTCAGGTATCAGGGCCTGCAATTTAGAGCAGTTATGGACGATTCAGAGTTGTGCACATCTCCGTCTCATCTCCACTTATGACTGAGTGGGTATAACTAAGCGGCAACAGGGCATTTGTACACAGGATAAGGTTGCCATGAGCATGTCATAGTCGTGTTATGGGCTATGATCTGTACGGCTTCAGTCAGAACTTCTGCATCATGGATAGAGTTGGTGCGAATGCCTGCTACTGCAGCTGCTAATGATGGCTACTTTAACTGATGGATCGAAAGGGGGCGGTAGGGGTCGAGCTAGGGGGCTGGTGGGCTTCTGCTCGGGAGATGGAACGAGGTGCTGACAATGGGTCCAGAATGTTGTTAGCCACTGTGACTCCTCAGATGTCTTAGCAATACAAGATGTCAACCAGACAGCCCCACAGATACTTTGGGGTCTATTTACTAAGCAGTGTTAGGAGACAGCGTGAAAAGTGATAAGAAAGTGATAAGGTGCCAGCCAATCAGCTCCCAACTGTCCTTTTTCAAACACAGCCTGTGAGATGACAGATGGGAGCTGATTGGCTGGCACCTTATCACTTTCTTTTCACTTTTCACTCTGTCTCCTAACACTGCTTAGTAAATAGACCCCTTTATAGCATATGTTCACTTCCTGTATGTTCACTTCCTGTATTAGCTCAGCAGTAGAGGACAAAGGATGGAGTAGGGCACAGCTGACTAAGCGGTTTGACTCAAATGCAGGCCCAGATTTATAAATGAGTTATATTCCTGTTATCACTCATTATGAACCTTAAATGGTATGTCAATCAGTCAGCTCCTAACTGTAATGTTTCAAACACATGACAGTTAGGAGCTGATTGGTTGAAGCACCATTTAAGATTAGTAACGAGTGATAACAAGATTATCACACGTTGATAAATCTGGGCCACAGTACAAAGTTCACAGTTTGTCCAGAGAAAGGGACTGCACTGAGGCGGTCGCTCTGAATCAGGGCCGTCCTTCTTGTTTTTCAGAGCGGCCTCCTGGCCGCTCGCATAGCTGTGGGTGACCACCCACGGCTATAGCGAGCGGCCAGGAAGATGGTCGCTATGGTCAAGACCATCGCGACCATCGGGCTTGCGATGAGACCCTTGTGGTAGGGTCTTGTTTCCGCAAGCCCCAGAGTGCTTTCGGCTCTAACAGAGCCGAAAGCACTCCCACTGACATCACTTGTGATGTCAGTGGGGCCGGCCCCAGACGGTAGGCGTTCCCATAGGAACGCCTCTGTCTGGGCAGGCACGCCCCCGGCCCGCCCACCAAAGGGGGCGTGCTGTCACTCAACATCGACAGCACGCCCCCTTTGGTACGAGACCCGGAGCGACGGATTGCCCGTCGCTATTCGGGTCTCGCGCATGCGCCAGGCGGAGCCGGCTCCATCGTGCGCATGTGCACTGGGCCACCATCGACCCGCTTGTGAGCACATAGCGCTCGCGAGCAGGTCTGAATCAGGCCCTGAATACGGAGGAAGCCAGGGAGGAATATGCAGGGGTCAAACTCAGGACCGTGGAAAGGTAAGTGAAATACTGTAGGAGTTTAAAAGAAGGGGTGGAGGGATTTGGGGGTATGGACATTAGGGGGTGGAATCACTACACTACAGAAAATACGAGGGATATAATATTATAAAAAAGATGGTACAATAATTAATTTATAGGCAAATGCAGGGTGGGTTTCCAGTTGCCTGGAAACCCCCCTTCCCCACAGCCTGGCCAGTGGCCACTACATACAGTATAAAGGGTGTAATAGAGCTACTGCACATGCCCAGTGGCTGCAAATTTCCCTACCAAGTCTGCTGTGTATGTCTGTGTATTTGGCTGCTCAATCATCGCACCAGAGATAGAATCTGGTAAGTGGCTTACCATGATCAATGGGCCTGCATAAACCATTGGTTCCCTAACTTTCTCAGTTTGAGGCACCCTTCCATAATTTTTTCAAGGCACCCCATAGCCAAAATAATTACAGAGAAGTCCTATTTATAAAGTAGGTGGGTTAAAATAACTTAAGTATTTAAAAAAGTAGGAAAAAAAATCACTATGCTATTCTTACACATTGCCCCACCATATCTCTCCCATTGCTTCCTCCGCTCTCTCCCATTGCCTCCTCCGCTCTCTCCCATTGCCCCCTCTGCTCTCTCCCATTGCCCCCACTGTCTCTCCCTTTGCCCCCTCCGTCCCTCTCCCATTGCCCCTTCCGCTCTCTTCCATTGCCCCCTCCGCTCTCTCCCTTTGCCCCCTCCATGTCTCTCCCTTTGTCCCCTCTATATCTCTCTTTGACATCCCCATGTCTCTCTCTTTGCCACCTACATGTCTCTCCCTTTGTTCCCTCCATGTGTCTCCCATTGCCACCTACATGTCTCTCCCTTTGCCCCCTTCATATCTCTCCCTTTGACCTCTCCATGTCTCTCCATTTGCCTCCTCCATGTCCCCCCTTAAATATCTTTAGTTGTGATTGTCAGCGGCGTTCTGCAGCATTGCTCATCAGATCAGACACTTTCTGTTTGATCTCCACACTGCATTGTAGGACCCCAATCAGCAACAGACAGCCTCAGGATTCACTACCTGTTGCTTTACAGTAACAGCTCTCCCCCCACTCATCTCAACCCCCTCCCCCAGTGACACACTGCTCTACTCTGTGCCACCAACCCCTCTTTCACCCATGCAAAAAAAAATATTCACACGAAAAAATAAATACACCGGCCAGTCCCTTTAGGCCCGGTGACAGCATCGCAGCACCCCAGCGAGCCCCAGCGTACAGTTTGGCATTCCCCATTACATGGGCCCATACAAGTGCATTGCAGAAGTCCAAAGGAGATTGCCCCCATTTTGGGGGTCCATAGAATTCCTCTACAGAGAACCACAAGTGAATTCCCCCATAAATGGGGTCCAAAATAGATAGCCAACAGTTACAGGGGTTCATAGAATTACATTGCAGAAGACCATAAGAGATTGCCCACATTATAGGGTCCACATTAGTATTCTCCCCATTAAATGGATTCATAAAAGTTTGGCCCATTACCGGGATCATAAGAAGAATTCCCCCATTACAGGGGTCCATAGAATGACATTATCCAGGGCATCATAAGTGGCCATACAATTGAATTGCAGGGGTCAACAGGAAAATTCTCCTATTTTGGGGTTCATAGAATTCCTTTACAGAGGACAACAGGTGAGTTCCCTCATATATTGGGTACAAATTAAATTGCCCCCATTACAGGGGTTCATAGAATTATATTGCAGAAGACCATAAAATGCCCACATTATAGTATTCCACAGGAGTATTCTCCCCATTATAGGGATTCAAAATAGTTTGCCCCATTAATGGGATGATCAGAACAATGCCCCCATTACAGAGGTCCATAAAATGACATTACCCATGGCATAGGAGATTATCCCAATTACAGGGGTCCATACAAAGGCATTGCAGGGGTCCATAGGCAATTGCCCCTATTTTAGGGGTACATATAATTCCTTTACAGAGAACCACAGGTGAATGCCCTCATAAATGGGATCCAAGATATAGAAGTTCCACAGTTATAGAAGTTCATAGAATTACATTGCAGAAGACCAAAGAAGAATGCCCACATTATAGCAGTCCACATTAGTATTCTCCCCATTAAAGCGATTCATAATAGTTTTCCGCATTACTGGGATTATCAGGAGAATTCCCCCATTGCAGGAGTCCATACTAAATTGCCTCACTACTAGGAGAATGCCTTCATTACAGAGGTCCATAGAATTACATTGCATTGGACCATAAAAGAATGTCCCCATTAATGTGGTCTTTAGGAGATTTTTTTCCATTACAGTGTTCAATATTTGATTGCCTCATTACAGGAATCATCAGCAAAAAAACCTCATTACAAGGGCCCATAGAAAGAAATTACAAAGGACCATGAAAGAATACCCAGATTACAGGGGATTGCAGGAAAATGCCCCCATTACAGGGGTCCATAAAATTGCATTGCAGGGGTACAAAGGAAAATACCCCATTTTATGGGAATTCCTTCACAGAGGACCACAGGTGAATGCCCCCATAAATGAGGTATAAAAAAAGATAGCCCCCATTACAGTTGTGTCAGAGTTTAGTTCTGTGGACCAATCAGTGGGCTTCCAGGGGTATATATCCGGCTCCTGTGTATCAGGTAGTTGCCTGAACAACCATTGTCGCTGCTAGTGTTACTAGTGGTCTCTCGTACCAGGTTCCCTTGCTTCCAGTGATCTATTCCTGTGTGCAGCTATATCATCCATCTCACCAGTGCTTTACCATCTCAGCCTGTGTGCAGCTATTTCATCCATCCCATCAGTGCTTTACCATCTCAGCCTGTGTGCAGCTATATCATCCATCTCACCAGTGCTTTACCATCTCAGCCTGTGAGCAGCTATATCATTCATCTCATCAGTGCTTTACCATCTCAGCCAGTGAGCAGCTATATCATTCATCTCATCAGTGCTTTACCATCTCAGCCTGTGTACAGCTATATCATTCATCTCACCAGTGCTTTACCACCTCAGCCTGTGTGCAGCTATATCATTCACCTCATCAGTGCGTTACCACCTCGCCTGTGTGCAGTTTACCTCCATTCCACCAGTGCATTACCACCGCCGCCTGTGTGCAGTATACTATCCATTTCACCAGTGCTTTACCATCACAGCCTGAGTGTAGTTATACATACCCACCTCTCCAGCGTCATAATCTCTGGCTGGCTCCAGTACCACTACCCACCTCGTTACTGGACTCTGTGGTCCCTACCTACGTGTTACAGTATTGCACCGTGGTGCACTCTTTCTAACCGGCAACCCGGTAGAGTGTGTCCGCTGTACACACTTCTTTGTACCTCAAGTACAGTGTCCCTACATGCCCCTTACTGGCACAGACCCTTTGGGCCACGAGTGTTCGTCTCTCCTTTTTCCCGCAGGCTTTGGTCACCTAGTCAAAGGACCGCGACCTGCTTATGAGGTGCAGCTCAAGCCCATATCCCGATTGGTGGGGTCACTGGCGAACACCATCTCGTGGGTTAGATTCCGCACCTTTGACTAGGTCTCGCCAACGACCAAGACCCGTGGATGCGGAGATCGAACATCCAGGTCCCTCGCCTCTGTTTCCTTCCGCAGCCTCAGGCCTCAGCTTCCAGAAAACCGCCTCCCAGCGTGACAGTTTGTTCAGGCCCAAATGGAAGCTACAGGCTCCCCAGGTACTGGGAATCTCCAGGAGCTAACGGCACGCATGGATAACCAAGAGGCAGCACAGCAGCATGTGGCCCAGTACCTACAGGAATTATCTGGTCAGCTCCTATCTATTCAGAACACTCTGGCAGCTATGTCTCATGCTCCACCTTCTGTCGCTCCTACGGTTTCTCCTGTATTACCTTCGGGGGTCGTTCCTCAAAAATCCCGTTTGCACTTGGCTACTCCCGAGAGGTTTGATGGTACTCTACAACGATGTAGTGGTTTCATAAACCAGTGTGAGATCCAGTTCGAATGCCTACCCCAGAATTTCCCTACCTCCCGGTCTAAGGTGGCCTATGTAATTTCATTACTAACCGGGGCAGCTCTGGATTGGGTCTCCCCCTTGTGGGAACGAGCAGATCCGCTCATATCTAGATATGAAGAGTTCGTGGCAGCTTTCAAAAGGATCTTCGATGAACCTGGGAGATCTGTCTCTGCTTCTTCAGATTTGCCTCGTGTCCGTCAGGGTACCCGGTCCGTCGGGCAATATGTAGTACAATTTCAAACCCTGGCGTCCGAACTAAAATGGAACGAGGAAGCACTTAAGGCAGCCTTCCTACATGGCTTATCTGAGAGGATGAAGGATGAATTGGCATCTAGGGATTTACCTCCCACCTTCTCGGATGTTATATCCCTCTGTATAAAAATTGACCTTCGCCATAGAGATATTTCAGGGTTATGTGAACGAGATCTTCCGGGATGTCCTCTACAGTTTTGTTATAGTCTATTTGGATGATATTCTAATTTTTTCCAAAAATTTGCAAGATCATCGCCAGCATGTCCGCGAAGTCTTGTCATGCCTCCGGAAGCATCATCTTTATGGAAAAATTTCCAAGTGCCTTTTCGAACAAACCTCGGTACCCTTCCTAGGGCACATAATTTCTGGAAAGACCCACCGGATGGATCCGGAGAAGTTAAAAGCCATTTCTGACTGGCCGTTACCAAAATCCTTGAAGGCAACTCAACGCTTCTTGGGTTTTTCAAATTATTACCGGCGGTTTATACCAAATTTCTCCACACTGGTGTCTCCCATCACAAATCTCACAAAGAAGGGTGCCAATCCCATTCGCTGGCCAGATACTGCCATCCAAGCCTTCCAAAAATTAAAAGAAGCCTTCTCCACTGCACCTATCCTGTGCCAACCCCAATTGGACAAACCATTCACAGTTGAGATGCTTCTTCAATAGGGGTAGGGGCAGTACTGTCTCAAATCTCAAGTGATGGAAAGTACCATCCCTGTGGGTATTTTTCTCGTAAGTTTTCCATTGCCGAAAAGAACTACGGAATTGGTGACCAGGAACTACTAGCAATGCGGTTAGCTTTAATGGAATGGCGGCATTTGTTGCAAGGAGCCAATGTTCCAGTTACCGTGATCACAGATCATAAAAACTTAATCTACCTCCAAACGGCTCACCGTCTAAATGCTAGACAGGCCCGTTGGTCCTTGTTCTTTTCAAGATTTAATTTAAAACTATTGCGTCCTGGCAGTCTAAACAAAAAGGTTGATGCCCTCTCACGGTCTTTTTTGTTCAACACTCAAGAAGAGGATCATCAACGTTCCCGACCAATTTTAGATCCTGTAGTCTTTCGCCTCTACTCAAATGTTGACTCCTCCCCCAGGGAAAATTTTTGTGACCCCAGAACTACGGGGAAAATTACTAACTTGGGCTCATAGCTTTCTGTTTGCTGGCCATTCTGGTATCCTCAAGACTTACAAGTTCCTTCAGCGTTTCTATTGGTGGCCCACAATGAAAGGGGATATTCGAGAATTTATTCTTTCATGTGTAAAATGCGCTCAGCATAAGACTCCCCGCAAGAAGGCAGCAGGTCTCCTGCGACCCCTGTCCATTCCTAATACTCCTTAGACCCATATATCCATGGATTTCATCTCTGAACTACCATGCTCCCAAGGATACAATACCATATGGGTAGTGGTGGATCGCTTTTCTAAGATGGCACACTTTATTCCATTGATGGGTCTCCCTTCTGCTCCTCAGTTGGCAAGAGTCTTTATTAAGGAAATATTCAGGTTGCATGGACTTCCTAAAGAGATCATTTCCGACCGCGGAGTTCAATTCGTAGCTAAATTTTGGAGAGCCTTATGTAGCACTTGTGGAACCAAGTTAAAATTTTCATCAGCATACCATCCACAAACTAATGGGCAAACCGAAAGAGTTAACGAAGAGCTGGAGACTTTCATAAAACTCTTTGTTTCCTCCTCACCAGATAACTGGCTGGATCTATTACCTTGGGCAGAATTTTCACACAACTTCAAATATCACACTTCCTCCAAAGCCACTCCTTTTTTTACGGTGTTTGGGAGACATCCTCGAGTCCCAGATTTTCAAAATTTACCTACAGTAGAGGTTCCTGCAGTTTCTGAAATGGTGGAGTCTTTCGCAACCGTTTGGAAGAGGGTTCATTCCTCTCTGAAGCAGTCGTCCAAGAACTACAAAAAATTTGCAGATAGATGACGTGTCGCTGTTCCACTGCTGAGAGTTGGAGATAAAGTCTGGGTATCCTCCAGGAACATCCGATTGAATGTACCCAGTATGAAGCTAGCCCCAAGCTTCATTGGTCCTTACCGTGTTCGCAAGGTCATCAACCCAGTCGCGTATAAGTTGGAACTCCCTCCTCAACTAAGAATATCCAATACCTTTCATATTTCTTTGCTGCGTCCTCTAGTGCTGAATTGTTTTCAAACTTCTGCTCCCAAGTTACCTCAAGTGCAAACTTCTCAAGGTACAGAGGACCTTATTCAGAGGCGGCCGTACGGTCTACGGCCGCCTCGATGTTTTGCCAGTGCGCATGCGCATGAGGGAGCCAGCTCCCACGTGCGCATGCATGACACCCGCTACGACCGACAGTGCTGGTCGTAGCGGGTCTCTTTCCAAAGGGGGCGAGCTGTCGATGTTGATTGACAGCTCACCCCGTTTGGAAGGCGGGCCGGGGGGGTGGCAGCCCAAATGGAGGCATTCACATGGGAATGCCTGCCGTTTGGGGGAGGCCCCACTGACATCACTAGTGATGTCAGTGGAGAGCTTCCGGCTCAGACAGAGCCAGAAGCTCTCCGGGGCTTACGGCAAGTGAGACCCTACCCTAGGGTCTCGTCGTAAGCCCCGATGGTCGTGATTGTCTCTGACCATCGCGACCATCACCCGAGTGGTCGTTAGAGCTGTGGGTGTTAACCCACAGCCTAACGACCGCAACAGAGGCGGGCGGTCAGGATGCAAGTGGCCGCCCAGTTTCTGAGCGACCGCTTGCATCCTCCGACCGCCTCTGAATGAGGCCCTGAGTTCGAGGTAGGGAGAATTTTGGACTCTCGATTTACCAAATCTAACAACCTCCAATATCTCATTGACTGGAAAGGGTATGGTCCTGAGGAAAGGGCATGGATCAGAGCCACAGACGTTCACGTGCCTCAAATGGTTCGGGCCTTCCATATTAGATTTCTTGGTAAACCTGGTGGGTGTCCGGTGTCCACCCTGAAAGGGGGGGTACTGTCAGAGTTCAGCTGGGGATCGGCCGTCCCTTACTGTCCCGCCGGCTTCCTCTGACTTCCCGGGCAGTCGGGCGGCTGGTGCGGCGACGTGGGAGGTGCTGAGCATTCTCTTTGATGCTGGTGTCTTGGGCGGCCTGGTGCACGGGGATCAGAGTTCCTGTCATGGGCGCCGCCATGACACTTCCTTCTCTGACTATCCTTCCTTCCCTGACAGTCTGGCCGGTCAGCTGATGCTGTGGACCAATCAGTGGGCTTCCAGGGGTATATATCCGGCTCCTGTGTATCAGGTAGTTGCCTGAACAACCATTGTCTCTGCTAGTGTTACTAGTGGTCTCTCGTTCCAGGTTCCCTTGCTTCCTGTGATCTATTCCTGTGTGCAGCTATATCATCCATCTCACCAGTGCTTTACAATCTCAGCCTGTGTGCAGCTATTTCATTCATCTCATCAGTGCTTTACCATCTCAGCCTGTGTACAGCTATATCATTCATCTCACCAGTGCTTTACCACCTCAGCCTGTGTGCAGCTATATCATTCACCTCATCAGTGCGTTACCACTGCCGCCTGTGTGCAGTATACTATCCATTTCACCAGTGCTTTACCATCACAGCCTGAGTGTAGTTATACGTACCCACCTCTCTAGCCTCATAATCTCTGGCTGGCTCCAGTACGACTACCCACCTCATTACTGGACTCTGTGGTCCCTACCTACGTGTTACAGTATTGCACCGTGGTGCACACTTTCTAACCGGCAACCCGGTAGAGTGTGTCCGCAGTACACACTTCCTTGTACCTCAAGTACAGTGTCCGTACGTGCCCCTTACTGGCACAGACCCTTTGGGCCATGAGTGTTCATCTCTCCTTTTTCCCGCAGGCTTTGGTCACCTAGTCAAAGGACCGCGACCTGCTTATGAGGTGCAGCTCAAGCCCATATCCCGATTGGTGGGGTCACTGGCGAACACCATCTCGTGGGTCAGATTCCACACCTTTGACTAGGTCTCGCCAACGACCAAGACCCGTGGATGCGGAGGTCATACATTCAGGCCCCTCGCCTCTGTTTCCTCCCGCAGCCTCAGGCCTCAGCTTCCAGAAAACCGCTTCCCAGCGTGACAAGTTGTTCATAGAATTACATTGCAGAAGACGTTGTACACATTATACTGGTCCACATTAGTATTTTCTCCATTGAAGGAATTCATAATAGTTTGCCCCATTACCAGGATCATCAGTAGAATACCCCATTACAGGGGTTCATAGAATTATATTGCAGAAGACCATAAAATGCCCACATTATAGTATTCCACAGGAGTATTCTCCCCATTATAGGGATTCAAAATAGTTTGCCCCATTAATGGGATCAACAGAACAATGCCCCCATTACAAAGGTCCATAGAATGACATTACCCATGGCATAGGAGATTATCCCAATTACAGGGGTCCATACAATTGCATTGCAGGGGTCCATAGGCAATTGCCCCTATTTTAGGGGTACATATTCCATTACAGAGAACCACAGGTGAATGCCCTCATAAATGGGGTCCAAGATAGATAGCCCACAGTTATAGAAGTTCATAGAATTACATTGCAGAAGACCAAAGAAGAATGCCCACATTATTGCAGCCCACATTAGTATTCTCCCCATTAAAGCAATTCATAATAGTTTTCCCCATTACTGGGATTATCAGGAGAATTCCACCATTGCAGGAGTCCATACTAAATTGCCTCACTACTAGGAGAATGCCTTCATTACAGAGGTCCATAGAATTACATTGCATTGGACCATAAAAGAATGTCCCCATTAATGTGGTCTTTAGGAGATTTTTTTCCATTACAGTGTTCAATATTTGATTGCCTCATTACAGGAATCATCAGCAAAAAAACCCTCATTACAAGGGCCCATAGAAAGAAATTACAAAGGACCATGAAAGAATACCCAGATTACAGGGGATTGCAGGAAAATGCCCCCATTACTGGGGTCCATAAAATTGCATTGCAGGGGTACAAAGGAAAATGCCCCATTTTATGGTTCTATAGAATTCCTTCACAGAGGACCACAGGTGAATGCCCCCATAAATGTGGTATAAAAAAGATAGCCCCCATTACAGTTGTTCATAGAATTACATTGCAGAAGACGTTGTACACATTATACTGGTCCACATTAGTATTTTCTCCATTAAAGGAATTCATAATAGTTTGCCCCATTACCAGGATCATCAGTAGAATACCCCCACTACAGGGGTCCATACAATTGCTTTGCAGGAGTCCACAGGAGAGACCCCCATTTTAGGGGTCCATAGAATTCCTTTACAGAGGACCACAGGTGAATGCTCCCATAATATGCTTTCAAACAAGATAGCCCACAATTACAGGGTTTTATAGAATTATATAGCAGAAGACCATAGGATAATTCCCACAATATAGTGGTCCACATTAGTATTCTCTCCATTATAGGGATTCATAATTGTTTGCCCCATTACTGGGATCATCAGAAGAATTCCCCTATTACGGGGCTCCATAGAATGACATTACCCAGGGCATAGGAGAAATCCCCCATTACAGGGGTGCATACAACTGCATTGCAGCTGTACACAGGAAAATGCCCCATTTTTTTTTCAAAATATTTTTATTATGACTCTTTAGCACAAAAAATATTGTATAGTTTTGCACAATTATACATAACAGCTATCATTGTACAACACATAACATAGTTTTGATACCATACAAAATTCCAAAGCTATAACATCTAAAGATACTAGATTTAAACCTCTGCACGATCCTGCCTATACCTTCTAAATCCTGCCTATACCTACTAAAGCCTGCCTATACCTATTCTAGAATTGTTGCAATTTAGCGTAATGAGTCACATAGTAAATAAATGCTTTCAGACATTGAATGTGTTTCCAACGCACAAAAAGTTATTATTCAACATAAAAACAGATGGTTACACGCTGTGATCTAAAGACAATTAGCGCAAATAACTCATACAGACCCAAGGTACAGTTGTTACATACGCACGTGCTCTGGGACCAGATACCGGCATCAGCAAGAAACCTCCGTCAACAGCATCAGCAAGAAGACTCCAGATGGGGTCTGAACGCACATATATACCCTTACAGGGGTAAGCAACACAATAGGCATATTTGGCATGATTTCATTGGTCCTCTGTCACGGTACTTCTGTTACAGGACATTTAACAGGTCGATTCAAATGGACACAGGTCAGCCTCCGACAGCCTTTTGTCTCCTTTTTCCCGCTGCATGTAAATCTAAGCTGCTAACATTTACAGAGTACATTTTAATGTTTTAACTCTCTATAGTCCATAGTTTGCAGATGCTGGTTCCGATCTTCTCACCGATGGTACCGGATATCTCTGGAGACACAGTGGATCAGTACAACACCAGACACGATCTGCTTACCATGTACTAAACCTTAGTTGCAGAAAACAGTAATTTCTTTACACGCTGGCATTGTGAATGAATCATGTAATAATAACCCTTTTGCGCTACGGAACTATTGCTTTAAGTGTATGTATGCAAGGGAGAACGACACTAAATAGCGTTGTGTGTCTGGGGGTCTGTGGGGTACTTAGCAAGCAGCACTAAGCTGGAAAGGTATCTCTGAGTGTATGGGATGTGTGATAGGATCACTGGTAAAGTGGTCTGTGGCAGGTACATTTGTCCCAGATTCCTGTCTTATGTGTTTTAAATCCCCAGGAGAAAGTCTGCAGCGTAGCAGGCTTCAGTCTCGGCTTTTTGAAAAGCCGGTTTGGAACCTGGGGGTTGTGGGTGAGAGGAGAGGGAGAGCTCCACCCACGGCCACTCCAGGTTTTGGTTCTCTTAGCCTGGTAACAGGCTTGTTAGGGTTTCCACCTGAGAGTGGGCAATATAAGCCTAGTGTGTTGAGGGCTGATTGTCTCACCTGGGAGAGCAGACAGGGAGTTTGCTCAGAGACACTTGAAAACCTAACTAAGTGTTGTGCTGTGCTTTTGTTGCTCGTGAGGGCATAAGGCCCTGCCAGGTTCTGGTAGTGAGGGAACTACCTGTGAAGTTAGTGCCCCGACAGGGCTAGGATTTATGTTTATGTTTTCTTTATGTTGTTTCTGATATTGTACAATAAAGACTGGCACCGACCAGCTTGTACTTGCATCCAGTCTGGCGTACTGTTTCCCAGCTGCTGTGTGTGAAAGGAAGGAGTCCTCTACCCAGGAGAGGGACCCCCTAACCTAACTGTGTCACGATATGGTGGAGAATGCGGGCACCCACACACACTGAAGTTGCAGCGAGAGGAAAACTTTCTGTTTAAAAATTAAAGGGACAGACACCCAATTTGTGAGTGTGGAAATAACACTGTGTCCTTGAAGTCCCATAGAGGAGGCGTCAGCCAATGCTCAGAGAGGCAAGGTTCAGCTTCCAACCTACACCCCAGAACAAAATGGAGGAAATTATTAAGGCCTTGCTCCAAGCTACAGGAGCTCAGCAGGAGACGAACAAACTTCAGCAGGAGACGAACCAACTTCAGCAGGAATCTACCAGAGCTCAGCAGGAATCTACCAGAGCTCAGCAGGAGACTAACAGACTTCAACAGGTCGCCATTGAGGAAACCCGCCAGGCCTTAGCTGAAAACAGCCAGGCCATAAGAGAGGTGGTACAGCACCTGGTCGCCCGGCCCAGAGATGTTAATACTGGTCCTCCCACCACCACTCACTCCGTACGAGCCAGTCACTTCCTCCAAAAGATGACTTCGGGCGATGATGTGGAGGCCTATCTCGCCGCATTTGAAAGAACGGCCGAAAGGGAGAGTTGGCCCCAGGAGCAGTGTGCAAGTCTGGTGGCACCTTTTTTGTCTGGGGAGCCACAAAAAGCATATTTCGACTTATGCCTGGCTGATGCCAAGGACTATAAAAAACTAAAACAGGAGATCCTAACTCGCTTGGGAGTCACCACCTTTGTTCGTGCCCAACGGGTCCACCGCTGGGAGTTCCATATGGACAAACCTCCACGTTCACAGATGCATGACCTCGTCCATCTGTCCTCAAAATGGCTACAGCCCGAGACGCTGACGGGACAACAGATCGTGGAAAGGGTCATGATGGACCGGTACCTGCGATCATTACCCGCGACTCTGCGCAAGTGGGTGAGCCATGCAGACCCTAAGACCGCGGACCAGTTGGTTGAGCTAGTGGAGAGGTACGTGGCAGCTGAGGAGCTGAGGAGTATGCCCCACCAAGCCCCGATGGTGCACCGGCGAACTCCCACAGACACTGGTAAGACTGTTCCAGGGGAGAAGGGTGCTGGGCGGTGGGATGTACCTAAGACTGAGGGTGTAGAACCTGGAGACAGGCCTGCCAGGCCAGGAAGGTTCTTGCCCCGTAAACGACTAGACATTAATATGATTCAGTGTTTCCGGTGTGGTGACTTCGGCCATATATCCGCTAATTGTTCACTTACAACTGAACCTATGCAATGTGATACTGCTCATGTCTACCGCAGGGGGTCTTTCTTTGCACAGACAGCCTGTACGGCTGACCGGCAGGCTGAGACTGATAAGCACATGTGTGTACTCACTGTAGATGGCAACCGAGTAGAGGCACTGTTAGACTCTGGTAACTTGGTGACACTTATAAAAGCTGAGCTGGTGAACCCCTTGAGGCATAAGGGGAAAACTGTTGATGTGACCTGCATACATGGGGATAATCGATATTATGTTACTGCCGAGGTGAACATCGAGACACCATGTGGCTCTGCTATAGTTTCTGTGGGTTTGGTGCCTGGTCTGATGTACGATGCAATATTGGGGAGAGACTTTGCTCACTTCTGGAAGTTGTGGGAAAGTCGTTTTGTTCCAGAAGTGAACAACCCCAGTCCATTTGAGAAGGTTGTCGATGTAGTGGAGGAGGGAGTTTCTTCTGAGTCAGAGTTATTCCCTTTTTCTACTATGGTTGGCGAACTAGAGAATGCGGAGCGTGACGGTAGCCCGCCAACTGATGTGCCTCCCATTGAGGGGGGAAGTGTTGTTGGGCCAGGTGATCGTCTGCCTGATTTAGAGGTCAGAAGAGAGGTCTTTGCCATGGAGCAGTTGAAAGACCCTACTTTGGTAAAAGCCAGGAAGAATGTAAAAGTAGTTGATGGTAAACCCATAGACCCTGATAGTCCTTTGTCCTATCCCCACATGGCAATGTGTCAGGATTGGTTATATCAGGTGACTAAGAAGGGGGAAGATGTTGTGGAACAACTAATAGTTCCCAAAGCCTACAGAAGAACAGTGTTGGATCTGGCCCATGGTTGTATAACGGCAGGTCATCTAGGGGAAGAGAAAACCACTGAGCGAATAATGCAGAGGTTTTTCTGGCCCGGGCTTCATAAAGAGGTATCTGACTTTTGCGCATCCTGCCCTGAGTGTCAGTATCATGCTCCCAGACAACGTTTTAAGGGACCACTAGTTCCATTGCCTATTATAGAGGTGCCGATAGTGAGAGAGCACCTGAAACAGGCTGAACAGGCACAGCAGAGGGTATACAACCGCAATACTCGGTTACGCAGCTTTGCTCCTGGGGACAGAGTGTTAGTGTTGGTTCCCACTGTGGAAAATAAACTTTTGGCTAAATGGCAAGGGCCCTTTGAAATCTTAGAAAGAGTGGGACAGGTCAATTACAAAGTTTACCAGCCGGGGAAAAGAAAGTCGGAACAGATATACCATATAAATCTGTTAAAGCCCTGGAAAGATAGAACGGTACTGTCGGCCGTCCGAGCCCCTCCAGTAAGTCCAGGGCCCTTAGCTCCCGAAGTGACAGTGGCAAAAACCATGTCGGCAATTCAACAACGAGAGGTCAAGGAGTTTCTGGTCAGAAATAGGGTGCTGTTCTCTGACGTACCTGGGAAAACCTCAGTCGTTAAACATGACATCCTCACTGACCCAGGGGATAAAGTTAATCTAAAGCCCTATAGGTTACCAGAAGCACCAAGAGCATCGGTGTCGAAAGAAATTAAAAATATGCTAGAGTTAGGGGTTATTGAAGTATCACATAGTGAATGGTCAAGTCCCATTGTGTTGATTCCAAAGCCCGACGGGAGTGTGCGTTTCTGCAATGACTTCCGAAAGTTGAACAGTGTTTCAAAATTCGATGCCTACCCGGTGCCACAGTGGAGAAGGAGGCGTTGGCCATAAAGTGGGCATTACAAACTTTTAAATTTTCAGTGGAACACAGGCCAGGGGGCCTGTTGTTTAATGCAGACGCGTTGTCACGCGTTCATTGTTTGGGGGCTTCAGTTGTTCCGCCCCATAGGTCGAAACAAAGGGGGGGGATATGTGATAGGATCACTGGTAAAGTGGTCTGTGGCAGGTACATTTGTCCCAGATTCCTGTCTTATGTGATTTAAATCCCCAGGAGAAAGTCTGCAGTGTAGCAGGCTTCAGTCTCGGCTTTTTGAAAAGCCGGTTTGGGACCTGGGGGTTGTGGGTGAGAGGAGAGGGAGGGCTCCACCCACGGACACTCCAGGTTTTGGTTCTCTTAGCCTGGTAACAGGCTTGTTAGGGTTTCCACCTGAGAGTGGCCAATATAAGCCTAGTGTGTTGAGGGCTGATTGTCTCACCTGGGAGAGCAGACAGGGAGTTTGCTCAGAGACACTTGAAAACCTAACTGTAAGTGTTGTGCTGTGCTTTTGTTGCTGGTGAGGGCATAAGGCCCTGCCAGGTTCTGGTAGTGAGGGAACTACCTGTGAAGTTAGTGCCCCGACAGGGCTAGGATTTATGTTTATGTTTTCTTTATGTTGTTTCTGATATTGTACAATAAAGACTGGCGCCGACCAGCTTGTACTTGCATCCAGTCTGGCGTACTGTTTCCCAGCTGCTGTGTGTGAAAGGAAGGAGTCCTCTACCCAGGAGAGGGACCCCCTAACCTAACTGTGTCACAGATGGTATTGGTTGTGTAGGGATCGTTAAAAAGCTGAACGTGCTAATAATTAGCTTTTTTGCGTTGTGCACTGTTTAACATCGCGTGTATGTGTTAATGTGAATGCAGGGAAAGCACCACTAATTTGCTAATATTTCGCACTGTTCATTATATAAGATCGTGGTGATTTTAATGTGTTGGAAAGTCATTTTTATGTATGTTAAACACTGTCGGTATGTGTTTGGGGAAGATTGTTAAAATGCTGGGCGTGCCATTTATTAGCAATTTAGCGTTGTGTTTTGTGTATTATGTGGTTTTGACAAAATGGCACTGTGTGACCTATTTCTAAGATGGAGTCTTGTCGCCATTCGCAAGATGGTGTCGCTCCGATCTAATTTTAAAACTGATTCTGTCTCAGCCAATTATCCAGCTTCGACACATAACACATATTTCTGATATTATAGAAACTGAAAAATTATCTATCAAATTTCAATAATTGAATCTTGCCGCCATGTGGATAAAGGCCCCTCCCCTCTACATCAATATCGGCGGGTCATTATCCACCATTCTTAGTTCGAACCATCATGTAGGAGTAAAAACATTTGTGGAGCAGCTGCCTTGTACTCAGTGGTAGAGTGGTCACATAGCTCTCCCACATCTCAAAAAACCTACCAACCCTGGTCTCCCTCTGCAAGGATGCCTCTATCCAGTCCATCCTGAAAAGATAGAACAACTTCTCTCGAAACAGAGAAAAAGGAGGGGTTTCCGGCTGAATCCACATCTGAAGAATAGTTTTCCTTGCTGCAGCACTAATTGCCAAAAGAAGTTTCCGCCCTCCCTAGATACCCTTTGATCTGCTGGCAATATGCCCAATACGGCCCACTCCGCAGTAAAGGGTAAAAAGTTCACTAGGTGTTCAATTGCAAACTTTCTAACACCCAATCAGAAGATTCTCACTAAGGGACTTTCCCAAAGACAGTGAAATATATCTGCATTTTCTTCCTGGCATCTATAACATCTGTGCGAAGAGGAAGACCCCATCAAAAAACTTCTGTGAGGGCTTATATATGTCCTATGAAATATATTTAAAAATAGTTATTTGTAGGAACTAGCTGGTATGAGATGACAGAATTTTTCTAATGTATTAAGTAAATCATCTATTGACAATGTTACAACCAACGAGTCAGCCCTGTTTGAATACGCTCATAATCAAGCTTTACTCTTAGAAAATTGTAGTGGATAGAAATGGCCTTAGATATGGGTGGAAGATTGGCCAAAAAGGGGTCTAAAGTGTTGGACCAATCCTATGCAGAAAAAAATGTAATCGTTTCACCAACGTAATGTTGGGCTTGATAATATGTAAATGGCAGAGATGAAAGTATTATTGTCCAATAGACATCCAATTGATCTAATTCCGTTTGACGCCCATGAGGTAAATGAATGGCCAGCCTGATCCCATTGAAACTCAGGGTTAAGCACAAAAGAATTAAAAATTGATTAACATGTAAATTTGATTTGTGTCTCAATATACACCACAGTTTGCGTTTACTCCATAGGAGAGGGTTTGCTTTCAAATTGGGGGGGGATATCATGGTCTGACATGTGCAAGAAAGATACCAAATTACAGTCAGGGAGAAAGCCCCCCTCCAAATCAGAGTTAGTATATGTGTCTGTGCAATGTATCCAATCTCGGAGATGACGCAAAATAGCCGCGTGGCTATATTGAGTAACATTAGGGAAGTTTATTCCTCCATTCAATTTCAATTGTTGTAAATGAACAAGACCTATTCTGCGACGCCCCTTATTCCAAATAAAATTTACAAACTCTGTATTTATCTTCTTGGTATCTTCTAGAGACAGCAGAAGGGAGAGGAATTGCAGGAGATACATTATCCTAGGAAAGGATTTTTAGCAGACTAGCCCTGCTCAAGTAAGAGAGCTGGAGACGACCCCACCCTCCCAATTCTCTGCGGAGTTCCAGGCTCTAGTGATATTCATACGGTAGAGAGATGCAGGATTTTTGATGATCTGAATTCCCAAATACACAAAGCTTCTTCTGGCCCACACAAAAGGGGTATTAGCATGCCAAGAGGGGCGCAGGTATCCAGGCCTAAGATATAGGGCAGTTGATTTTTCTGAATTAATCTGCAAACCCGACAAATCCAAAATCCTGAAGCAAATTCAATATGTGACTTAAAGAAGAAGAGGGTCTAGAGATATATAACAATATGTCATCTGCGAAAGCAGTAATTTTCAATTCTCGGTTA
The DNA here is from genome assembly GCA_031769625.1 of Taudactylus pleione. Lineage (NCBI taxonomy): Eukaryota > Metazoa > Chordata > Amphibia > Anura > Myobatrachidae > Taudactylus > Taudactylus pleione. The sequence goes on along the minus strand of JAUIMM010000153.1, from coordinate 8,318,927 downwards.
CCTATCGAGATACCTCGAATATCTAGATTTTGTTGGATGAGCCCTAATAGTGGAACAAGGGATAGATTAAAGAGAAGGGGAGATAAGGGACAACCCTGACGGGTTCCCCTGAACATCTCCACCATCCCCCCCCCACATCCCATTTACTAATAGGGAAGTCTTAGGAGAAATAAAAATAGTGAATTAGATCTATGAAGTCCTTCCCAAAAGCTCATCATGCCAGAACTTCAAAAAGGTGAGGCCAGAGAACAGTGTCAAACGCCTTGTGGCAATCTAGGCTGAGGAGCATATTATTGGAGGATGGATTACCAAAGGAGGCCACTGTAGCTGCTATTGCTGCTCTTATGTCCTTTACTGGATGCCTACCCTGTACAAAGCCTAGCTGGTGGGGAGTAAGGAGATCAGGAAGTATACTTCCAATATTTTAAAATCAACGTTGAGCAACGTGATTGGTCTATAAGAGGCCACTAATTGAGGATCTTTATCTGGCTTAGGTAGGAAGATGGTATAGGCCTAGTTAAAGGTAGCATATAAAGGAGCATGTTTGTGGATACGCCTATAAAGTTCCAACAAAGTGGGGGCCACATTATGTCGCATTAATTTGTAGTATTTTCCTGAAAGACCATCTGGGCCTGGAGTCTTGTGAGTTTTAAGGCCTGAGATAGTGTCATTGATCTCAGTAGGAGATATGTCTCTATCCAGCCTATCTTTCTGCTCTCTGGTCAGTCTAGGGAGGCGCGCTTCACTCAGTAGTCTATCTTGGAGACTCGAGTCCATAGGTCTATCCTCATAGAGATGTTCATAGTATTTCTGAAATTGTTTAGAGATTAAATCTGTCTGAGAATATGAGGTCCCAGAGGTTGGATCCCTAATCATATGTATGAAACTCCTCCCACCTCTAGCCCTGGACATAGTAGCCAACAATTTTCCTGGCCTATTTCCCCATCGGAAATATTTATTTTTGGCGTAATCTAATTTACATTTGGCTTGGGAAAGTAAGAAAGATTCCATCAATTTACGTGCCTGTTTATAGACCTCAAAAGTCTCTCTGACTGGATTAGAAATATACAAAATGCCACATTTTCATTGGTCTTTAGAATTACTTCACAGAGGACCACTGGTGAATGCCCCCATAACTGTAGTCCAAAATAGATAGCCCCCGTTACAGGGGTTCATACATTTACATTCAAGAAAACATTGGAGAATACCCACATAATAGTGGTCCACATTAGTATTCTCTCCATTAAAGGGATTCATAATAGTTTGCCCCTTTACCGGGATTATCAGGAGTCCATACAATTGCATTGCAGAAGTCCGCAGGAGATTGTCCCCCATTTTAGGAGTCCATATAATTCCTTTACTGAGGAACACAGGTGAATGCCCCCATAAATGTGGTCCAAAATAGATAGCCCACAGTTACGGGGGTTCATAGAATTACATTGCAGAAGACCATAAGAGAATGCCCACATTATAGTGGTCCAGATTAGTATTCTCCCCAATAACGGGATTCATAATAGTTAGCCCCATTACTGGGATCATCAGGAGAATTCTCCCATTACAGGGCCTCATAGAATGACATTACCTAGGGCATAGGAGAATACCCCAATGACAGAGGTCCATACAATTGCATTGCAGGGGAACACAGGAACATTTTATGAATCTAAATTCCTTGACATTGGAGCACAGGTTTATACCTGCACAAATGTGGTCCAAAATAGATAGCCCCAATTACAGGGGTTCATACAATTACATTGCAGAATACATTGGAGAATGCTCACATTATAATTTTCCATATTAATAATATCTCAATTAAAGGGATTTATAATAATTTGCCCCATTAGTGGGAACATCCGAAGAATTCACCCAGTATGGGGCTTCATAGAATGACATTAACCAGGGCATAGGAGAATACCCCCATTACAGGGGTCCATACAATTGCATTGCAGAAATCCACAGGAGATTGTCCCATTTTAGGTGTCCATAGAAATCCTTTACAGAGGACCACAGGTGAATGCCCCCAATAATTGGTGTCCAAAATAGATAGCCCACAATCACAGTAGTTCATAGAATTACATTGCAGAAGACCATAGGAGAATGCACACATTATAGTGGTCCACATTAGTATTCTCCCCCTAGTACAGCAGATGATCCCCCATAGACAGGTCATCTCACCCTAGTACAGCAGATCCCACCTCCCCCAGATCATCATCTCCCCTTAGCACAAAATAGGGAATCGTTATGAAATACCAATGGATGGGGTACCGGCTATCAGTATACTGACAGCGGTATCCCGATGTTTCAAATCCCAACAGGGGAAAGGTGAGTACTGTTCCCCCATCCTATTTACACCTTAACTCTTGTTTTTTGTACCCTAATACGAACTCTCCCTACCCCGCACCCTAACCCTACCTGGTGATGCCTGTACCTAACCCCCACTGACTGGAGCCTAACCCTAACCTACCCCCTCCCATGGCCTAACCCTAACCCTCTCCACCCGTGGATGATACATACGTTGTCCCGGTGTCCTTACGATTGGCATTTCGGCGTCGATCTTCTGTTGGTGATTGGGATTCCGGTGCCAGAATTTCGGCAGTCAGCATCCCAATCGTCGGGACATTAACTACATCCCCAAAATTGCCCCCTCAGACAGAACATGTCCCCTTAGTACAGAATAACTCCTCCCCCTCAGACAGACAGATCATCATTCTCAAACCCCCCTAGACTAGTACAGAATAGCCTCCTGCCCCCAATTAGAGGCAAATTTAGACCTCATCGGATCCTAAGCAAGATATCACTTTGGGGCCCCACTCCCTCAACCGCATTTAATTTTATTCACAGACACTGTCATTATAGCCTTCCACACACACACACTGCCATTATAGATGCACACACAGGACCCCCATGGCCGCACACATACACAGGGCCCCCATAGCCGCACACACACACATACAGTGCCCTTACTGACAGAAACCACTTTCTGACACAGATAAAGACACTTACTGACACAGACAGTACTTACACCACTTACTGACACAGACACCACTTACTGACACGGACAGTACTTACACCACTTACTGACACAGACACCACTTATTGACACAGACAGTACTTACACCACTTACTGACACAGACACCACTTACTGACACAGACAGTACTTACACCACTTACTGACAGACACCACTTACTGACACAGACAGTACTTACACCACTTACTGACAGACACCACTTACTGACACAGACAGTACTTACACCACTTACTAACACAGACACCACCTACTGACGCACGAGCGAACAAAACTTGCGGTCGTTTTTTGGTTAAATACGCCCCCTGGCCGCTCGCATCCTACGTCATGTCAGCTATTTATTAGATTAATCGAGTACATCGACCAGCGTATGAACTGCTCGCTATTCTTGTGGTTGGTTTCTGCTACCACAATCCTGCGAACAGTTCTGGCTATAAAATAACCCAGTGACGTGGTCAATGACGCTGCTGTTTTAATTATGCACACCCATAAAACGCCCGTTTTGACCTTTAAGCACGCCTGCGTTCGGCTCTCCACTCCCCGTTTTCAAGCACCTTCCCCTGTTACCACCCACATACGCCTCTTTCTGTCACTCAAATTATCAGACATTCGCTATTTTGCGAGCACATGAATTTCGACCGCACTGACTGGTTCGCGCATGCGTATAACGATCCGTACGCATGTGCAGTTGGGCACACATCGCTCGGAGCGAACCAGCGGCCGCTTACGAGCGGCTCTGAATCAGGCCCACAGACAGTACCTACACCACTTACTGACACAGACACCACTTACTGACAGACAGTACTTACACCACTTACTGACACAGACAGCACTTACTGACAGACAGTACTTACACCACTTACTGACACAGACAGTACTTACACCACTTATAGACATGCACCACTTACAGAAACACAGACACCACTTACTGAGACACAGACTTATTTATGATACATTCACAAAGCACACAGCCTTCATGCTATACACAACACTCCCCCCCCCCTTCCTTACCAATGGCACTCACCTTTCAGTCAGCATTGAGGGATCTTCCCTGGTCACACTCAGCACAGAGCAGTGGAGAGGAGGGCTTGCTGTGAGACAGAGCAGCACCTGGCAGCTGTCCAACAATGTGCTGACAGTCTGCCGGGGCTGGAACTATGTAAAAGACCTCCCTTCCTCCCCAGCCCCAATTGTCTCCTCTCCTGGCTTCCCCTCTACAGTAGTTGTACTAGCCAGATCCCTGAGTCTCCCAGGCAGCCAGCCCCGATTGTTTCCTCTTCACTCTGTCCCCTACCCAGGCTGTGAAGTTACAGTTTAACTTCACAGCCTGGGGAGGCGACAGAGTGGAAAGGAGACAATCGGGGCTGGCAGACAGGCATGCAGGGTGGCCCTCTCCTCCTACTCTGTGACTTACTTACCGCCGCCGGCCACGGACACGCTCCTCTCCTGTGGTGCTTGTTGTCTAGCATAGGATGCAGCAGCAGCACCTTCCCTGGGTGGGTGGGGACTAAAAGGAAAGCCTCTTCTTCACATGAGAGGCTAGCCGCTTTACTAGCTGTGACAGGCAGCCGACGGGCTGCCTGTCATGCAAACTCAGGGACAGCCTGTGACGTGATTCGGGGGGCTGGGCCACAGATCACAAGCGGCCCCACAGACCAATCGGCCCGCCAGGATTTATCCCATTGAATATAATGACCAATCCGCCCCTATTACATTGCAGAAGACCAAAGGAGAATGCCCACATTACTATTGGGTCCACATACATCTACCCTCTTGTGCATGAAACATCCCTTCTAGTCGCGCCATGCCGTGGCGTGACTCGGTAGCGACTAGATAGCACAAGCAGCTTCTGCTTATTAAAATGATATGCAGCATGCCTATGAGCAAGTGTGCGTGTATCTGCATGCGAAACGCTACGTCATACACAGAATATAGGCATGCTGCATATCATTTTAATCAGCAAAAGCTGCTTGTGCTATGTATTCGCATTCATTCATTGTGCGAATAAGATGCATTTGAAGGTAAAAAGATGCACAAAAAGACACTCGGCGCTACTGAGTCACTCTGAGCTCCTGTGTTATGTGTGGCGCGACTAGCAGCGCATGGAGGATAGATGTATATGGGCACATCTGTATAGTGGTCCACATTAGTATTCTCTCCATTATAGGGATTCATAATAGTTTACCCCATTACTAGGATCATCAGGAGAATTCCCCCATTACTGGGCTCCATAGAATGACATTACCCAGGGCATAGGAGAATACCCCCATTACAGGGGTCCAGACAATTGCATTGCAGGGGTCCATAGGAGATTGCCTCCATTTTAGAGATCTATAGAATTCCTTCACAGAGGACCACAAGTGAATATCTCCATCAATGGGATCCAAAATACATTGATCCCTTTACAGGGGTACATAAAATTACATTGCAGAAGACCACATGAGAATACCCACATTATAGTGGTCCACATTAGTATTCTCCCCATTAAAGGATTCATAGTAATTTTCCCCATTACTGGAATCTTTAGGAGATTTCCCCCATTGCAGGAGTCCCTCATAGATTGCCTCACTACTAGGATCATCAGGAGAGAGCCTTCATTAAGAGGTCCATATAATGACATTGCATAGGACCATAGGAGAATATCCCCATTACTGTGGTCCTCCGGAGATTTTTTCCATTACAGTGGTCAATATTTGATTGCCTCATTACAGGAATCATTAACAAAATAAGGAGTCCATAGAATTAAAATACAAAGGACCATGAAAGAATACGCAGATTAAAGGGTTTTGTGGGAAACTTCCCCCATTACAGGGATCCATACAATTGCATTGCAGAGGTACACAGGAAAATGCCCGATTTTATTGGTCTATAGAATTCCTTCACAGAGGGCCTCAGGTGAATGCCCCCATAAATGTGGTCCAAAATAGATAGCCCCCATTACAGGGTTTCATAGAATTACATTGCAGAAGACTATAGGAGAATGCCCACATTAAAGGGATCATCAGGAGAATACCCCATTACAGGGGTCCATACAATTGCATTGCAGGGGTCCATAGGATATTGGGTCTCATTCAGACCCGGTCGCAAGCGCTGAGCGCTCACAACCGGGTCGATGTTAAGCCCCTGCGCACATGCAGCGGCCGCACTGCGTGTGCTCAAGCCCCGGAGCTAGAGAGAAATTCTCTCGCTCTGGAGCTCACTACAAAAGGGGCGGCTGTCGATGGTGATCTAACTGACATTTCAACAGTCTTTGTTTGGAAAAACAAATGACAGTTACTGTAGAAGCTGATTGGTTGGTACTTTATCTCTCTCCAAGCTTTGATAAATGTCCCCTGCTATTTCTCTTCAGATGATATTTCCTTAGGAGCTGTTATGGCTTGCTGCTTCTGCTGTCTTTCTGTGTCTCTTCTGTCTCTCTCTCTGATCGGGTGCCAGTAACTGCCTCTTGCTCTCTCCATCTTTAGCTCTCCTCTCTGCAGCTTCCAACCAATGCTGCCAGCAGAAATTGTGGGGCTCAGAACAAATGAGAAAGCCAGGTTCCCCACATACACACTTAATTGATTCACTTCCCCAAATGCCTTTTGACCTCAGAGGTGTGGCTTTGAGTTCTGGTACTCAGAGAAGATGGATGTTATGAAGCTTCCTCCCCTCAGACCCCTCCATATTGTCCCAAAGCTCTTCTCACAGCCTCTTAGAGCTCCTTCATGCCTTCAGCCCTCCCCACTTGTTAAAATAAACAGATAAATAGTAGATACAAAATATTGAAAAAAATATATATTAAAACCTGTAATAAATAAAAATAAAGACTTTAAAATTAAAAAGGAATAAAACAATAAAGTGAGAAAAGGCCCTAATGGTTTAGAAATGGAAAATTGTGCTTACCTGCCATCCTTCGCTACAGTTACTGTACATGGAGTTGAATGGGGATGGTCCTATGTTCATACAGTATTTGTCACTTCTGATCGCTACCACCAGCCATGGGGTGAGGGGCAGAGATAGACATGGGGGAGGGGGCAGAGGCACTCATGGGACACATTGGATGAGGGGGCAAAGCTGGGCGGTGGGACTTACTGTAGACACCGTGGAGGGAATGCTGCTTCAGAGGGGGGCCTGAGGGGGAGACCTGTCTGAGGAAGGGACAGGTACCTACATCAATATCAGTACCCTGTTGCAGGCACCTATGAACGCAGCGGTGAAATGCTTTTGATCCGCAAAATCAAAATAGTTTGCGAGTTGGCCTGTTGGAGTCACCAGGCCCCTCCTGTCTGTCTGGGCCCCATACAGTTGTACCACCTGTAACCACCTGATGGTGGCCCTGCTTTCAACAGCCACACAACTCCACATTCCCTCTCACAGTGGCTGCATCTCACTCACACACTCATCTGCTTTTCAGTGTCTTTTTTGTTTTGCAACTTTTATTGCAGTCCTTATGGCAATAGTTACGGCCAATTACGAGTTTTTATTTTGTGGATGTAGGGAAGAATGGACAGGCCTCTGATGGTGGATCTTTTAAAAACACAGTTTTTTATGAACGGTTGGTAAACAACACCCTAAATCTCCCACCAGAAGATCAATGTACTCATGACTTGAGTTTTGTCTTTGTAGCGGATGAGGCATTCGCTTTACATCAACAAGTCTTAAAGCCTTATGCCCAAAGGACATTGGCGAGCGAAAGGCGTATTTTCAATTATAGGGCATGACGGACAGTTGCAAATGTATTTGGAATCCTTAGCAACAGATTTAGGTAGTTTCATTCTGCAATAAACTTGAGGATCAATAAAATTAATTGGGTCGTGCTTGAATTGGGTCGTGCTTGTCTCGTGTGTTCTGCACAATTTACTGTTGAGGAACACCAAAAGGCAACTGACTTTACCAGATGCTAATTTTCCAGAACCTGTTGATCAAAACTGGCCCTCTGTGAATCGTCCGCCAGTACCACATGCTACCGCAGCAGAGGCAAAAGTCAGGCAGCGGTACCTGGCATATTTTAATGGTGAAGGGGCCGTTTCCTGGCAGGCTGACATAATTACTTAATTTTACAAATAAATCACTTACCAAAAAGTTCTGTTTAAAATTAATAAAAAATAGTAAATAAAAACTTCTTTGTTTAACCAAATTATACTTTTTTAAATTTCTAATGCTTTCTAAGGTGTCTATAGGTGTTTTGATGTCTAGCACAAATGTTTTTGTACACTGCCTAAAATGTTTGAGATAATTTCAGACACGGATACATCTGCTTGGTGCTGGTATCTAATTTCTGGAAAAGCAAGATTTCTGAATGATAAATTAACAGAAAATGGCTAAATTTGCAGACAAGTTTATCCAGAAGAGAAATACTTTGTTGCCAATCGATTCCAGCCGCCATTGTCGCTATTGATGCTGAGCTGACTGGGGGATATACTCCCTACCCTTGTCCAGTGCCGGCTTTTTGATGCTGTCCGGCTTCTGACAAAGAGCACAATTTCAATCCTATTGGCACCAATAGCCGCACATGTGTTACATTCAAGAGACTGTTTATTCTTCCCATTGTTGAACTAACTGCTGTGGAGAGAGTATCATTCCCCCTGCTTTAGCCCTTGGACACGGTACTTATTAGGCTGGAGAAACGTGGGTAAATCCATGGAGCTGCTGGGGGACGCCCCGGACTTCACTGTTAACAAAGTCTGAATTGCTAATATTACAGACATTTTTATTATATCTACAACTCATGGCTAAACACGAAAGACTATAACAGTCAAACAAACATCATATATTAAGCAGAGGCACTGCTATTGAGACTACTCTTTTCCTTTATTTGACAGACACTTATCCATTTAATTGATAACTGTTCTCCAGGACTTCTGTTGCAATCAAAACAGATCCAAGGATACACAACATCTTTAGTTTAACATCCATCCAGAATCAATTATAATTGTACTTTGGGACACTAGATCCAAGGATACATTATAAATACACCTTGTTATCTATTTAGAACTAAGGTTTGTACGGTATATCAATATATTAGGATTTCTATTATAAGAGGAATATATAATTGTGTTTAGGTATATGTGTATAAATAAATGTTTTCATTTTATATGTATGAATAATTGATTTTCATCTGATATTAAATAGATTATTGAGTTTATCCAGCACTGTAATGTGTTATTAATGTTTCCATCTAGTTGGATAAATTTTTGATGTTTTGTTATTGTGTGACTCTTGTGGGGCAGCAAATCCCCTAAAAGTGCATGCTACATGTGCATTTAAGCATTGATTAAATTTGATTGTCCAGAGCAGAGCCTTTCTTTTTTAATTAGGTTTTTTTTTTAACCATCTCATATTGATTACAAAAACTTAATACAAAAACTGAATACAAAAATGTAAGAAATGTACTGTATAACCATTGAAGAGATGAATTCAGATTACATTAGAAATACAACATGTAAAATTTGGCTATAAATGGTTAAAGACTTCTTAAGTTGGTCTACAATAATGTATAGGTTAATTAACAATGGTTTAGGTTTGTAATGCCTCAGGAACTAATTGTAGGCGGACAACACAGCGATACAGAAGAGCCTGAACAATGCAGATCCTGACTTCAGGTAGTAGGTACCCAAACCAAAACCTCCCCTCTTCCTACCACCCAACAAACCTCCTTCATTGTTGTGAAAATACCCATTCCCGGGGTGGTGCTTAACCCTAATCTTCACCCAGGTAGTGGCATAAACATCCCCCCCAAAAGACACATACATTCCCAGCCTATATACCCCGTCTAAAGGTGCACGCCTGCTGGCTGTTGTCGGCATCGGTCATCGCCTGAACATGACGGTCAACGTGACGATATAGTCAGGTTGATCATATTGGGGGATGAGGGAGAGGGCCTGCACTGAACGACATATCGCTCAGTGTGGGCACTGCACAGCACAATGAATGACTGAACAATGACGATATCATTATTGTTAAGTCCTTCATTGTCGGGTTGTGGATGCCCGCATTAAAGGTGCGTATCCACTACTAGATAGTGGAACGACAGTACGATTACAGCATTATAAACATACAGTCGTTCCTCAGCCCCTGTAGTGTCTACACTGAAGAATATGTTGTTCAGTGATGGCACCCTCCCTTATCCCCGAACATGCCCAATCTGTCGTTATCGCCATATTGACAGCCATGATCAGGCGATGATTGATGTCGGAAATCACGCATGATGTCGCGCATCGCTGGTCGTTTCCGACATTAAACTTCCGACATTAAAATCGCTCATTAATATCAGCAAGTGGATACACGCCTTAAGTATTAAGGTCACAAATAGGTTACTATCAAAAATAAACATTAAACATTTTTTATCGTTATTAAATATATTTGAAAATCTACGCCGCAGATAACAAGATAGATAACCATTTTCTGTTTTTGATTTTTTTTTTTCTATAAATACATTTTGCAAAACTGAAGAATTCTGGACAGGATCTCCAGATTTTAACTAAACCAATTAGTGCCTTCACAATAAAGAGTACTCAGATCAGGACAACCAGGCACATGAACTTTTGGTGATGTATAGCAGTCACCCAAAGAAAAATGTAGACATAACTGGGTAAAGGTGAAGATACAGATACTTCTGAACAGTGGGCCTGATTCAGCAGTGCATGCTAGTGCACTGCTGAACGCAGATTCCTGATATTTGGGAATCTGTGCAGGCGCCAGACCCATTCTGCGCATCCGTTTGCAAACTGGCATCAGACTGTCAATGATTGACTGTCTGCTGCCGTTTGAGGGTGGGGAGGGGGCGGTGACAGCCTCTGTTACACGAAACAGAGGCATGTCGCCGCTGTTGGGGGGGAGGGAAGAGTTCAGGATCTCCTTCAGGTGACAGAGATTTCCTGGCCTCTTCCTCTAAACTGCAGTGGCTGGCTGCAGGATCCCACAAGTCACCGCAGCCGGCTGATGTTACGTAGATTAACCAATGGTGCATTGAACACTTCAGCTCGGTTAAGTAATACACCAAGGGCGTGATGCCTCCTGCTGCATTACCATATCTGCATTGGTCGCAATTGCAAAGCTGCCTGAATGCAGCTTTGCAAATATGATCCTAACAGAATCAGGCCCAGTATCCGTGGAAGTCACAACCAAATATACGAATGCCAAACATCCAGCAACAGGGGCAATTAAGGTGGAGAAACTAACTTTATGGTAGGATGAAATACTCAACATCATCTGGAGAAATAGGGCAGAACAAATGTAAAACATGCTAAAAAAACGGTAATAGAAAAATTAAAAATTGAAAAACTGTTCATTGCAATGAAGACTTGACTGTGCATTCTGCCAAGCAGAGTGCACGCCAGTCGTGGATGGCCCAGGGAGGTTGGTTGGTGGTGCAGAGCTTGGTGACGCATAGTTTTGAGGAGGATTTGGGGGATACTACGGTGGGGGCTGACAACTAGTACATTCTGTGGGAGTGAGCTGCTTGGGTTTATATGGGGTTAGTGTCATGGTTTCATTGATTTCAGGGATCAAACCTCATATATGACCCTTTTAAAATACAGCTGGGATTGGGGCTTCATTTTCCTTATATCATTAGCGATGTTCAATCCAAAAATAGTGAATTCATCTGTGTTTGTATGTAGCACCTCCTCTGCATGTTTTAAAAATTGGTCTGCCCAACATGGTCCGTAACTTGAGGAATTGGCCACCGACCTCCAGTTCTTGGCAGCAGGCTCACAAGGTGGTGGCTCCTCGACGATCAACTCCTCAAGTTCTGCCAGCTCACTGGCCGGAGTGTCAGGATCCACTTCCGTGTGAAGGAACTAGGAGAGAAACAAATGTTATTTATCAAATAAAATACATGACCTAATTGGTCCAATAACTTTTTATAACATTATAAATATCATTACATTGGTAAAGTAGGTAACGGTGAAAACAAGTAATTAATCCCTGTCCACTGTTGTACAAGTTTTTAGTACAGTGATCTTTGCTATATCAAAAAAAACAAAAACAGAAAACAAAACAACTATATATTTGTTGATGTACTTACTGTTTCCTGAATCTCTGGTTCATCCTCTGGACAGACCACCTCAATGTCTTCATCCAGTGAGATGATTGACCGCTTCTCCGGCTCTTTATCCAGGATGAAGGAGAGTAGTTTATAGTACCACAGCACAAAGTTGGTTTCTGCACATCGTCAGCCCCTGCTCCAGAACGTTTGGCATTCATATATTTGGTGTGCTCCCGCATAAACACAGGGCCTGATTCATAGCTGTGGTCACCCATAGCTATGCGAGCGGCCAGGAGGCCGCTCTGAAAAACAAGAAGGACGGCCCTGATTCAGAGCGAGCGCTCTGTCAGAGCGTCCGGCTCTGAATCAGGGCCACTATCCGGAAGCTGTTGATCTTCTGCTTTACCCAGACTATGGGCCTGATTCAGAGTTAGGAATAGAGAGAGAGATTGCGCTTAACTGTGAACCTGGACAAACCATGTTGCAATGCAAGGGGTGTAAATACATAATTTTTTTTTGTGCATGTAGGGTAAATGTTGTCTGCTTTTACATTTAGCCCACAAATACTGCACAGCTTTATTATTACTCTACAATTTAGATGTCAGTTTGGACACCTCCCTCCCAAATCTAAATCTCTCTTCACATTTTAAATCTGCACCTGCAGTGCAACATGGTTTCACCAAGATGATCAGTTGAGAGAGAGATCTCTCTCTATTCCCAACTCTGAATCAGGCCCTATGTCTGCATTCTTCTTCAGGCTTCTGCCATACATTAGCAGCTTCTGGTATGCCTGGTTTTTAAGTTTCCGATCTGAGTACTCTTTAAGCTTGATATTCCACAAGCACTCATTGGCTTGGTATAAATCCAGGAACCCTGTCCAGAATTCTTTGTTTCCAGCCATGTCCACTCTGAAATAATAAAATGTGAAAACACACATTAAAATTAAAACTTTAAACAGTTCTTTTGACTGCACTAATACTGAGTCCGTTAAATAAGGGGTTCCAACTATGCTGTGGCCCCTTATGCAGAGCCCCCCTGCTGTGTCCCTTATGCTTTGCCCATTATGCAGTGCCCCCTTATGCAGAACCCCCTGCTGTGCCCCTTATGCAGAGCCCCCTTGCTGTGCCCCTTATGCAGAGCCCCACTGCTGCCCCACTGCTGTGCCCCATTATGTTGTGCCCCTTATGCAGAGCCATCCTGCTGAGCCTTTATGCAGAGCCCCCCTTATGCAGTGCCCCCCTTATGTAGAGCCCCCATGCTGTGCCCCTTATACTGTGCCCCTTTATGCTGAGCTCCCCTGCTGTGTCCCTTATGCTTTGCCCATTATGCAGTGCCCCCTTATGCAGAACCCCCTGCTGTGCCCCTTATGCAATGCCCCCTTATGCAGAGCCCCCTTGCTGTGCCCCTTATGCAGAGCCCCACTGCTGCCCCACTGCTGTGCCCCATTATGTTGTGCCCCTTATGCAGAGCCATCCTGCTGAGCCTTTATGCAGAGCCCCCCTTATGCAGTGCCCCCCTTATGTAGAGCCCCCATGCTGTGCCCCTTATACTGTGCCCCTTTATACTGAGCTCCCCTGCTGTGCCCCTTATGCAGAGCCCCCCCTGCTGTGCCCTGTTATGCAGAGCCCCCTATGTAGTGCACCCCCGTTGGGTGGAATTCATTGGTGGCCAACGGTGGGTACTTACCTTTTTTTCACTTGGAAACAGGTGCCCAGACTCTGCTGCATTGCTGTCTGTGTTGTGTTCCAGCACGTGCTTCACAAAATGGAGACTGGAGAGTGTCCAGGGAGTGTGCAAAAACAACGATATCGACGCTCGTTGATCGATCATATTGTTCAGTGTGAACGATATGAATGATTTGGTCATCGATATCGACCAAGTTGGCCAGCAAGCATAGACGATGAAAGATATCTTCATCGTCCATGCGGGCACACGTCGTTGGTCGATGACTGCAAAAAAGTCAACGATATGAACGATATAACGATGATCAATATTATTATCGTTCATATCGTCCTGGAAAGTCGTACCATGTGTATGCACCATGCTGGGGTACACTGCAAATAGTTCCCAAAACTACAGGCATCCGTGTGACCTAATAACATTGTAGCCATGGATAATTCATTGATGTTTTATGTGTCCAATTATACGAGGCTGGTAAAACTATGTAGGGCTGTGTGTAATATACTGCTTCAGTCGTGCTACACTAGCATACACATAATCAAAGAATAAATAAGGTAGCTATATTTCCATTCAACATCTGTTTGCATGCGCGAGACTCGGGGAGCGACAGGCTTTCCATCGCTCCGGGTCTTGCACCAAAGGGGGCGTGCTGTCGATGTTGATTGACAGCACGCCCCCTTTGGTGGGCGTGCCGGGGGCGTGGCGGCCAGACGGAGGCGTTCCCATGGGAACGCCTACCGTCTGAAGCCGGCCCCACTGACATCACTAGTGATGTCAGTGGGAGTGATTTTGGCTCTGATAGAGCCAAAATCACTCCAGGGCTTGCGGCAGGGAGACCCTACCGCAGGGTGTCCGTCGCAAGTCCGATGGTCGCGATGGTCCAGACCATCGTGACCATCTTTTTGGCCACTCGCATATGCTGTGGGTGGTTACCCACAGCTATACGAGCGGCCAGGAGGCCGCTCCATTTTCATGGAGGAGGGCCCTGGTCAGAGCGTCCGGCTCTGAATCAGGCCCAATATTCCAAACTACCGAACGATATGTAGAGTGTCGTTCGGTCGTTAGAATATTAAGATATAACATTAACATTAACATACCTCCTGGTCGTCCGGTAATGCGTATACACTGTAAAATTTGAGGAAATTCATTGATGATATTCTCAGATTGGGCAGCATGTATGACAGTCTGAAGAAGCGACGGATGACCTGGCTGGAGCGTGCATAGTGCGCGCACACTGGACGATTTGAACGATTTTTTGTTTCCAATCCGTCAGAAACCAGAAAATCGTTTAAAAAATCATCTAAAGTGCACCCAGCTTTAGAGCAGCATTTTCTGCTCCTGCAGTTATAGAGTTGAATAGGACCTTACGTTTTGTAATACAGTTAAGGTAATCACATCTCACTATAGCAATACAGATGTATTAAGTTCTGTTCAGTCTAATCTGATTTGACAAAACAATGTAAAAGCCGGGGTGCCAGTGGGGGTGTAAAGAACTAACCGTCCTGCTGGTGTTCATTGCTGCACACCTACCAGAGGCTTTGCCACACCTCCAACAGGAAAACAGAACAAGACAAATATAGTAGGTGGTGCTTATCACTCACAGCAAGGGGTAATATATCAAATATTTATTTATTAAGATGAACACTAAATAATCAGTAGTCAACACTTTATAAAACTCTCGGGAGTGGGATTATATGTACATCAATCTAATCACAATATAAAAAATTAGAGACATATATATATATATACATAAAATCAACATATGTGAATCAGCTTGTGGTGGGTAGCTTTCATAATCAATTTAGCCACTATAGTTGTGGTCTCACTATCCAACAGAAGTCTCTGAAATGTAGCAGTTCTCTATTATGTAACAGTTCTTAATAGGAGCTTATGTATCGCTGGTAAATACTAACACTGTAGCAGTCTGTAATAGCTGTTATAAGGCCATTGGAGCTATCAGAAATCCTGTGAGGAGAGATCCATGCTGCTGAGCTCGGCTTTCTGATAGCTCCAAAGGCCCCTCCTCTTTGTTCCTTAATCGGACCACCCATATCTCAATTAAACGTTTCAGGGGAAGAATATCAACTATGTCTTAAAACAGGCTGATTGGGAGGACAAAAGAGAGGAGTGCCTAATGGTGCCAAAGAACCATTAAAAGTATTGTGAATCCCAGTGGATCCGTTAATGTCTTATACCATCCACCTTGTTTTATATCATTTTGGGGATGCATGAAGGGAAGATTTAATTGCATATCTCCACATGAGAAGGAATCGGAAGGATCTACCAAAGAAACCTTGATTAGCTTCATAACCTTCCTCCTGCCCGACCCCAGAGGAACTTCATCTTTTATGAAGAAAGAAACCAAAGACTGAACTAAAGGAGTTTAAAAGGTTTGGTGTTTTTTGTTTTTTTCTTTGAACATCACATTTACATTTTTTATCCAATGCCATCTTATGTTCAGATTGCTTTTTGTTCTAATTTGTAAAAACCACTTTACTATGTTTAAATGCTCACATGCATCATAACAAGGATCAGCAGGTATATTACAAACTCCTGACTTGGCATGCAACTCCCATACCTCCTGATAGTACCAGCAGGCAAGTACTGCTCCAGGCAAGTCCTTAATAGCAGCTTGTAATCATCCAACCGGGTCTTTGGCCACTGTGAACGGTGTGTGACATCTCAACGTCAGAGGTCCCAAGGGCCACACCCAACTAGTTTCATCACATGTTTCGTTTTGACATTATTTTAGTATCACTTAAATGTATTAAAGGAATTTTGGAGCAGTTTTCATAAAAACTATTCCAAACCCTTAAATTTGCATATTTATTGTAAGCAGATTGTAATTCCCATACTTGTGATGGGAAATGCGATCTGCTTCAAATTTACTAATGTTCAATTTAAAAAAAAATACCAGAGGAAGCCTTGTGATAATAATGCAATCTTCATTATGCAGGGTTCCCTCTGGTTTCCCAACCCATTCTCTGCTATCTAGAAGGGAGTGCAGAGCCCGGAGCCGGTGTCTGTAATCAGTCTGTGAGTCTAAACAGACCACAGGCTGATTGCAGAGCTGTAGGAATAGAAAATAAATATAATAAAATGTACCTGCCCTGGACGGTTGATCGGTGTTCTCCTCTCTGTGACCCAAATGTGAATTTTTGCAAAAATATGATAGAACAACCGCATTTTAAATGCAGGTTGTAGAAAATATGCTCAAAATAGTATTGGGAAATAGGGGATAAATAACCTTTATTTTTGATGTTCGGTACTCTGCTCTCCCCATATTAAAAAGACTGAACTCTACACTTTTATTAGGATCACTTGTAAATTTAACAAAGTGGACATGCTAAATAAACAATAAGAAATGTGGCAAGTGTAGGTCTCGGGTTGGCATCTTTTGAAAAACTATTAACACCACCGATTTAATTGGAAAATGTATTTATAATAGTTCATCACCAGGTGAGATAAGAAAAATTGCCATGTGTAGCTCCATAAACATAGTTCTATAAGACTTGGGGGTATATTTACTAAAGTGCAGGTTTTTAGAAGTGAAGTTGTTGCCCATAGCAACCAATGAGATTCTAGCTATTATCTTACAGAAGGTGTTAGATAAATGATAATCATGTCACAACAATGACAGTGTTTTTGATACATAAAAATCCAACGTGAGCAACATGTTTATTTCAACCTGCTTACAGAATGAGCAAATATGGTCCAAAAATATTTGCAGTCAAATATCAAATATGTATAGATTTTAAATGTTACTTAAAATGAACCACATACATTGCATTTGCTAATCACGTGCCATTCTACAGGGGTGATGAAGGATTGCTTACAGTAATTACAGTGCACGTCTTTGAATTAAGCTCATTTTGTACAGGATTCCAGAGAGAGAACTTTGTAACAAGTTGGTTTATGTAATGCTGCACATGTTCCCTTATTATCACAGTAGTAGGGAACTACAAAGCCAGTTAATTACCAGGAGCCATTGCACGTCATATTTTATTTAACATGATATATCTATATGTATGAGCGTTTGTTTTCATTCTTTCAAATAACAAATTAAGTGTACATATTACATAAGCACGTTAAAACTCCATTATTTAAATTTGATGGGCACAATGTATCAACATTATTCAAATACTAATATTATTGTTAATGACATAATGTTCACATGTGGAGATTCTTGAACAAGAAAACAAACTTTTTATCCATTTTTTTCTGTAAGCGTTCAGATCATTCAGATTCACATTATACTAAACAATCCTGTATACAATAAAGCTTATTTGTCTATATTCTGGCTGCCACCTCTTGGAAGAGACCGCTAGGATTGCATAGCAGGGGGCATGGCGCAGTATAGGGGGGCATGGGGGGCTTAGGCAGGGACATTACTCGGCATTAGGGGCAGAGCGGGGGCCTGACCACGCCCCCACTACACAATGCTGAGTTTACCGGGACTATGAACCAGAGTGCAGGGCCATGATGACGCGATTCAGTGCAAATCACGTCAACCGGGGTTAGGCGGCTTAGGCTATTTCGCTGATAAACTATAGAGTTTGATCTGAACACCTGATGTTTTCAGGACACTGAGTCATGAGGTACTGTAGTGGTATCGGTTTTTGCGGTTGTAACATTAGGCTCCATTTAACAATGAGACATAACTGTAACCACCAGGGGTTAAATAATTAATTTCTACATAGCCATATAAGTTGTAACATGCAACCTGTGCTAGGCCCCATTGAGGTTTGAAAGAAAGTATATTGTATTCATGCAGTCTATGCATAGAATGGTCAGATCACCTTTAGTGTCAAACAAGCCATATATTGAGGGGCCAACTTGCACCACATTCCAATAGAATGATCATTGTAAGATGTGTATAGACGCTAAGCATTATGGGTTACTGATAGTGATGTCCAGGTTCTATACAAGGGACTTTGAAACTCCAGACATATTAGGAAACGTCATTACTGAATTTCTTTGTCTTAGTATATGTTAGTGCTTACAGAGCATGTGCAAGAGACAAGAATGGTCCATGCTATGCTGTACCAATCAGTGCTTGATACCCAGTATGTTACTAATATGGGTTTAATATCTGGAAAGCCAACACCCAGACTATGGTATATAAATCAAGACCTAGACAAAGGCTCTTCGGCTCGTGTTTGGACCTGAGACTGCAGTAGGGTGCCTACAATGTAAATTGAATGACCTGGGCGTTATTAAAACGAGGGCTCCCCAGATGAAGATGAACTGCATCTTATGTTGAAGATGATAAGCTACCGGTGTTATCTGAATATATAGACAAAAGTTGAGTATACTGTATACTTTGTATGTTAATTGTTTGTTGTTTGTTAGTTACTTGTAAATAAAGTGTGTTAATTTGTACTCACTCAAATGGTCACGTGTGTAACTATTAATTTTGATCAGAATAAAATCCATCGTTATGCACATAATCCCTTTAGCACTCGCTAAACAGCAACAAACAGCAATACACTAAGATTACAGCTGGTTGTTATTGTATCGCTTACGCCATCTATAGATGGCGAGAGTGATACGGTTCTCATTGCTGGCAATGGGACCCAGCAACAGCCTTCCAGGCTTTGCTGTGTCCCCACTGGGTGAGTGTCATGCGCATGTGCAGACTGCTCTATGTGCATGCACATGACATACAATAGCAGCCTGTCACTGACCACAATAGGCTGCCAGCAACATAGCAGAGGATGCTGCAGAGGAGGGGGACATCGCTGGACCTCACCATAGGGGCAAGTAATGTTGAATACCCATGGCATATTCATTACTATCACTACGATATTAAAATAAAATGCCGCTGGTATTAAGGTACAGTGTTAAATGGGGCCCTTAGAGTGTGACTATAGCTCTCTGAGCTATCTCGTGTGCCAGAAAAGGTTAAAAAAAAAGAACCAAAAAAAGGCCATTTCCTTGCATTTCCTAACAGTCCAGCCTAAAACAATATGCCCCTTCTGGTACTCCTGGTAATTGGGGTAGCAGTCGGAGTCGGGAAGCCGATGGACGTAATCCCGACTGCCGGATTCCTGACTGTCTAATCCCGACAGGCGTTGAAATCCCGATGCCTGTCATTAGACCTACGCAGGGAGCCCGACACCCGGCTTACCGATCAAAGGTAAGCTGGGCACCGGGCACGGACAGCCACGGGGGGGGAGGGTTAGGTTAGGGGCTCCCAAGGGGGAGTTAGGGTTAGGCACCCCCCCAGGAAGTTAGGATTAGGCTAGGGGAGGGGGTTTAGGGTTAGGCACCCCTGGGGGGAGGTTAGGGTTAGGCACCCCCCGGGGGATTTGGGTTTAGGCACTTAGAGGGGGGATTAGGGTTAGGTACTTGGGAGGGAGGTTAGGGTTAGGCACCCCTAAGGGAGGGTTAGGGTTAGGGGCTAGAATAAGGATAGTAAATACTTACCTTTCCACCATCAGGATTTTCACCCCTGCTGGGCTGCCGCTGTCGGGATTTGAACCGCCGGCCATGTGTAAATCATACTGATTTTGGTAATTGGGTACCAGGGTAAAACTGTAAAAATATAGTGCAAGCACTTGTGGCTCTACAACTGCCGATTGCATTGACAGCCCATGGGTGTTCTTGCATGATGGCACTTGCAGAACTAGGTGAGCGACTATGCAAATAGTTGCAAGTACATATAAACACAGATAAGACAAGCAGTGTTTAGAAATGAGAACCTCGAATGTATTAATTTTAAAGTCAGATAGTTATATAATGCATGTAAAATAATGCATGTAAAAATAAAGTTACATAAAATTCAACAGTCCTATCTTATTCAAAGCAAGTATTAATTAATTATTAACTAGTTTGATGTAAAAATCCCAACACTAAACCGTATATAAAGAATACAGAGCTGATCAGGCTCATACTATCAGAGTTCCGACATGAGTTTCTCAGTTGATGGAATAGAGAAATTAAATCAATTCAAGTTACCACTCCAAAGAGGTTTTGTAGACAGGCATAAGGGTCAGGCACTGGGATACTGTCCCCGATAATTAGGAGATTCCTCCAAATGAAGTAGTGCGCTCTCCAGCTCTCATTTACAGGTCCCCGCAGGTTGGCTCAGAGTAGCATTGATGAATTTATAACCCAGAAGTGCTAGCAGAAGTTGGGCTAGTGATTCAGTGTCGGAGGGTTTGGAGAAGCAACTCAAATAACAGAGGTGTCCATATACATCAAGCCTTCTTGCGCTTTAAACAGCCCTTCTAGTCACACCATGCCGGGGAGTGACTCGGTAGCGCTGAGCATATTTTTGTGCAACTTTTTCCCTTAAAATGCATCATTTTCGCAAAGTGATGCAAATAGGACGCACAAGCAGCTTATGCTGATTAAAATGATATGCAGCATGCCTATAATCTGTGTGCAACTGTGGGTGTACAGTATCTGCATGCAAAATGCTACATTACAGTGTCACAGCTGCTGACACTGTAACGTAGCATTTCGCATGCAGATATAACCGCAGTCACACACAGAATATAGGCATGCTGCATATCATTTTAATCAGCATAAACTGCTTGTATGCATCCTACTCGCATCGCACAAAAAGATACTTGGCGCTACCGAATCACACTGTGCTCACACATTATGTGTAACACGACTTGTAGCGCACGGAGGATAGATGTATGTGGACACATCTGTATGCGCATAGTGGATGGGTGCACCATTGAGATGTGTACAACTCTACATATGGCAGCACAGATGGTGTAATGATTAGCGTTACTGCCTCACAGCACTGAGGTCGTGGGTTCAATTCCCATCACGGCCCTGTGTGGAGTTTGTATATTCTGTGTTTGCGTGGGTTTCCTCCGGGTACTCCGGTTTCCTCCCACACTCCAAAAATATACTGGTAGGTTAATTGGCTCCCAGCAAAATTAACCCTAGTGTGTATGCGTGTGTTAGGGAATATAGATTGTAAGCTCCACTGGGGTAGGGACTGATGTGAATGGCCAAATATTCTCTGTAAAGCACTGCAGAATATGTGTGTGCTATATAAATAACTGGTAATAATAATAATATGGGCCAAGATATGCATTCACTGTGGGAGCATTACAGACAACTTCCATTCATCTGTTTCCCCCTGTAAGCATTAAATAACCATTGACCCATAATAAAGGAATAAAGAATGTTGCTCATCATAAACAGATGGAATAAAGCATGTTGACTGTCATATACAATTAAATAAAGGTTCTCCAGAAATCTGAATTCACTCGAATGTCGTTAATCTTGACATATCCGAGCCATGGGTCTGATCTCCTAAGGAGATCCGGACAGATCCGAGTCATGGGTCTGATCTCCTAAGGAGATCCGGACAGATCTGATCTTCCTGCAGTTCGAAATTTGGATTTTAATTCCGAATTACGGGGTTTGGATTTCAAAAATGGCATGATTTTAGCTGTTTTTAAAAACTTTTTATACATTTTTTTTAAACCCAAATCCAAAACCAAAACACATTTGGAGCAAATGGTCCAAGATGAATTAAGCTTTAGTAAGATGTTGCAGCATGGTCTCACTCTCTTACATCGCTCTGCCAATCACATATAAGAGATAATTATGGAAATATTATAACTGATTCAATGAGCCATTCACTGTTTTAGTGTACTGTCCATATGTAATTACAGCAGTGGCATATCTATAATGGGTGCAGGGTATGTGGTGCACAGTGGCCCCTGGGTCCAGGGGGGCCCACACCGCAGACCCTGCACTCATTTCTTCAAAACTAACCTTCCTGGAGTCACGTGTCGGCGATAGCAGTGCTGAACGAATCACCTGCAAAATGGCGTGGTGACCATTTTTGCAGCATTTTGCGCATGTGCAGTAGGGAAATCACCGGGAAAATGGCTGCTGCGCCATTTCCCCGGTGCCCTGCGCATGGGCAGTAAACTCTGGCACAGCACTAGAGTCTACTAGTGCCCAGAGTCTACTGCTGCACTCAGTGCACTGCTGGCCACCGGGTAGATACACCGCTGATTTACACATTGCTTAAGCTTTGAGACAAGCATATGCTACTGGCAGGATCCACCAGGTTGCTCTGGAAGTGTGCTGTTCTCTCTCTCCACATGGCCAACTAAGGATACTGCCTTTGAACCTCTATATACCCCTGCCTATACCTTCTAATATCCTGCCTATAAACCTCTAAGGATGACGCTAATTTGCGTACGCAGTCATACAGTAAATAAAGACTCCAGACCTAGAACCTGTGGTTCTAAAGCACAAAGTATTATTCAAGTAAAAGTACAGCAGTTACACGCTATGATCCTCATAAAATCTTAGCGCAAAGAGATTATACAGACCCAAGTACAATTATACATACGCAGGGCTCTCTGGTCCAGATGTTAGGCATCAGCAAGAAACCCCTCGTCAATCAGCATTCATCACGAAGAGTAGGAACCCAGGGTCAGAGCACACATATTTATACTTATATTTATAATAAACAACACAATAGAGAAGTTTGTTACTAATACCATTGGTCCTAAAGGAGAGGGCATATGTTACAAGGCATTTAACAGGTTGGTTCAAATAGACACGATCCAGCCTCTAACAACTGGTGGTCTCTGGTTTCCCGCCCCATGCAAATCCTAACAGTTGTTCATATAATGTACATTTTGTTGCTTGAAGTCACTGCGGTCCATAAGTTGAGAATGCATGTTGCGATCTCTCCATCGATATTACCGGAATACTGTAAAATGAGTCCGCATCAGTACAATACCAAACATGGCTTACTTATCACGTATAAAATCTTAGTTACGAAATGATCTTTATTTCCTAACAATTATAATAAATGTGCATACTTGAATCTTAAAGCTTAAAGCTTATGGAACCTTGTATGTGAATATGTAATGTGTGAGTATGTGGGGTTTGATGTAAAGATGCTAGTTAACTTGGGGCAGATGCATGTGCGTGAAGCTAATATTCAGCGTTTTCATACAGGGTCTTATGCATTCGCTAATATGCGACTAGTTAACAGCGCAATTGTGCGTATTAATGTGTGTATGAGAACACCTAGCAGTGTGGAATGCTGAGCCTTATAGTTCCATGACTTGCTCATGCCCCAGCAGCCCCCACCCTTTTCAGGCTCCAAAATACTGGTCTTTGTTCTCCCAGGGCCTGTGTGGATGCAAATTAGCACAGCTACAAGACCCAAACCTCAGATAACACTCTTGGCTTTGAAGGTATTTTATTGTAGGAAGCCTGCTAATGTAAGGTGCTACAAACGACCCTCTTGCTGTATTCGAGCAGGGCCACCTGGAGTGAGAGCAGACGTTATGTCCATGAAGCTTGTCTTAACAGGCTAGTTGTCACGTGGCCATTTGCTCTGTTTAGCTAATGCAATCCAATTTTGACATACTGTACAGCCATGTCTGAAATATATCCTTTAGGGGAATTATAATAATACACACACTTTATCCAGAGCACCCAAACTACGTAAAGTCATGAAATGGGCTTTTGATGAATCGCCGTAACTTAAGGCGATGGTCACAGATGCAATCGCATGATGCTAATAGTAATATCGCCACATGTACTAAAGTGTGAGTTTATCTAAAATGGCGCTTAGGCAGCCATTCGCAAAATGGCGTCTTGCGGCCTCATTTCCAAGATGGCGTCTTGCGGCCAGTCACAAGATGGCGTCGCTGCGATCCAATTGTAAACTGATCTTGTCTCAGTCAATAATCCAGCTTCGACACAACATATTTATGATGGGCAACATTCATTAATTATGGGGAAATAGTTATTTAATACTTGCAGGAGGATACAGATTGTACATGTGTGGCATGAATTATGTATGCGTCTGTTCCCATATTTATGCTGTAAAGTAAAAAGAACACTCATCATGGCCTGTAAATGCATTATGGCACTTGTTATGCCAACATGTAAGAGCTTGCACTAGATTTTGAATGCTTTGTGTCAGTGTTCTAGGGGCCTGATTCAGAGATGGAAGCAATGGCGATATTTTCGCAGAAAAAGCGATTGTTTACTATTGCGCATGTAAGAATGCCTCACCACACATGAGCAGTGATTGCATTGCATTTAGTCTCATACATAGGAATCACTCACAAAGTGAGTGACAGGTAGTCAGCATTTGGGGGAGGAAATGGGAGGGAGCTAAGGAAATGCTGGCGTGTTTGATCTTCTAAACGCCCATTTAGGGGCATGCATAAATTAGCCATTGTGATCGCCTTTGTAGCATGAGAGCTCTCTGTGTGTCAGGAGAGCTGCAGTGTTTGCGGTTGGTCAGACTTGACTTACATGCTGTTTGACTGTACGATGAGCGTCTATGTTACTGATGTTTACGTTGTTGCACGTTGTTGGATGTATATGAGAAGGCAGTAGTGGGTGTCCCTATGCTTGGTTAAGCTTTGGAATGCATTAGCATGTTTTAGCAACTGTGATCTGTAAGAGACTGCACTTGTGAATGCATTAGCGTCGTCTCTGTTTCCGGCTCAAGGTGTGTAAACATGATTATTTTCTCAGGGACGATTAGTGAATACTTTTGTGTAAGCTCTTTCATATATTTTTTATATTATTTGTGTTTTGTCTTCTTTACCCCTTTAAGACTGGTGTTGGTTTAACCCTTTAAATTATTAGATCAATTTCATGGTCTCATGCTGTATTTGCTTTGCAAGGGAAACAAAAATTAATTCATGACCTACTCAATCACAATTTAAGTTATTTCTTTAGGACATGTAGTGTGAATTAATGAATAACTATTTTTATTTACAAACTTTAGATAGGATAGAAGGAACATAAATGCAAAATACACTTTTTTATAATGCTTTCCACAGTATTTAGGGGCATATTTATCATTAAATATTTGCACCATATTCCCCGAAAACAGCCTTTTCCGGGGGATACCCGCATATATTGCGTATACCATGAATATACTGTACCATGGAGGGATCCCAGCAGATCTGCTGCAGTCCCTCAATTTCCAACAGCAGACGCAGCCCCCATAGAAACTTATGCTGTCAGATTCACCAAGCTCTGGAATGCAGAGCATTCCAAAGTTTGGCCCCCGCAACTTACACCATCTGAAGATGGAGTTGTGCATCTAAAGCTTATGGGCTACACTTCGCAAAATGAACCGGGACAGGGATCCTCTGGAACCCTCCCCGGCAATGGCCACTGCCCATGTGTGACCTGTAGACAGCGCATGTGCAGGAGTCCCGATAGAATAGTGAAAACACAGCTGATGCAGTCACTTCACTACAAACACATCACAGGTACGGGCTCCTTTCATAGCCCCCATCCCTATACTGTATGTGCTACTTATTACATTGCAGCGGTATAATCGCATAATGCAATGCAATCATGGGTGCTAATATCACGCCCAGATCACATTGAGTATGTGATTATTGATAAATTAACCCCTAAGAGTGAGCAATCTTAGATAACTACACTAAAATGTACTCTGAGTGCAAGGATACTTAAAATATGTATACTTTACTGAACATCTTAGTGAATTATAGGGGGAAAACAGATATAGGCTTCTTATTATTTTTGTTTTTCATTTTATTTCATACTGTAGAAGACCTGCAGAAGTCACCAGAGACTCCAATGGATCCCCTTATATTTATCAATAATAGTTCCCAAGTAAGAGGCCTATTCATCATCACTTAATTAAAGTAGGATTTTCATTTTTGTAGAAATTAAATGTTATGGTAATTCATCATTCTTGTAATGTAAGAGATATCAGTGATATCTCCTGGTTACAATTCTCCCCCGATAAGATGTGGAAATTATGTAATTCATCAAGTTCAGGAAGCGCATTCTTTTCGGAACTTGACTGATACTGTACGCCATCCTGAGATGGCGTACAGCACCTGATGCAGGAGAGGGATCTGAAAAGATCCTTCCCTGCTGTATCCTTTTACCTAAATGCAGCTCCCTCTCGGCTCCCTGAGCTCTCCTCCTGTGAGCCAGAACCAAGAGAGAGGGCACAGCAGTGGCGGTGGGGGACTGACTCGGCGAGGCTGAATGGTTTGAGCGGTGGTCACAGACTTCTGCGGCGGCTGTAGCTCTGTGGCGGCAGGGGGGTTAGGAGACAGGCAGTGGGGTTGGTCGGGGGGAGTGGAGGGAAGCGAAGAGACGAGTAGCCGAGCAGGCGAGGGGGAGGGGAGGCTGGACTCCCCATCCATCTGCTTCACTATCTCTTAGCAGCCTGTCTTCAAGATGTGCATGTGTAGCTTCAAGACAAGCTGCGTGGAGTCCAGGCAGCAGAAGAAAAGTCCCCTGATTCCAAAAAGCTGTCTCCACAAAATGAGCAGGTATTCGGAAGTGATAATTAAATATAGGAAACATGATGAATGCCTCCAATACTTGGATTGAACTTGCAGCGAGTTCAATCCTCAATTATCACAGGGGATATTTTTATTTTAATGAAAAGACCCCTCAGTGTGATACACTAGTAGCTAAGAAATGTAATGTAATTATTAAGCAAACTGGACTAACAAAGATACATCCAGCAATATGAGTGAAATAGATACCAGAATATGATACTACTGTATGAAATTGATCTGCAGACGACCTCTATGTGCATTAATTTACTGACCACCATGATATGCCCCATGTGATCACCTTGTTCTGTCCATCCACATGTGTGGTGTAAGCAGACAGCTAACCTGGTGATAAGCACTTGGGAGAGTGGCATAATCATTCCATGGGGAAGGAGAGAGCCCATGTGCAGACTCAGTGCAGGCCCCCTCCTCTCTGGCAGCGCACTGAGGGCCTGATTCAGAGCCAGACGCTATTTGCGCTCGCTCGTTCAGAAAAAGGGGCCGGCTATTTAAATTGAGCGCTCGCTCTTTGCGGTCTGTTGACGCCTCTATGTCTGAGCAAACGAATGAAACATGCGCTCGCTATTTTGTAAAGATGCCCCCTGGCCGCTCGCATCCTACGTCATCTCTGATTAATCGAGTACATCAAAAGGCGTATGAACTGCTCGCAATGCTTGTGGTTGGATTTTCCTACCGCAATCATGCGAACAGTTCAGGCTAAGAAACAAGCAAGTGACGTGGTCGATGACGCTGCTTTGTTAATTATGCACACCCTTAAAATACCCGTTTTGACCGTTTGGCATGCCTGCGTTCGGATCACCACTCCCCGTTTTCAAGCACCTTCCCCTGTTACCACCCACAAACGCCTCATCCTGTCACTTAAATTAGCAGGCACTCGCTATTTTGCGAGCGCTCGATTTCCTACCGCAATGACTGGTTGGTGCATGCGCATTACGACCCATACGCATGCGCAGTTGTGTGAACATCGCTCGGAGCGAACGAGCGGCCGCTTATGAGCGGCTCTGAATCAGGCCCTGAGCGCAGTAGATTCTGGCTTTTTGCCAAAATCTACTGCAAATGTACAGGTCTCTGCAAAAATGACACCTGCGCCATATTTCTGGGGACACCTCTACTGCGCATGCGCAAGTCACTGGGAAAATGTCTGCTGCTGTGATTTTTGCTTGTCAGCAGCGGCGGTCCGGCACTGCAGAGCAACACTCTGGAGACTGCAGAGAGGTAAATATAACTATATATCGGTGCCCTGTGGCCTCCCCTTGATCCAGGGGCCCATGTGCACCGCACACCCTGCACCCATTATAGATACACCATTGCATGGGGGAGATGTATCAAGCCTTGGAGAGAGATAAAGTGGAGGGAGATAAAGTACAGTCATGTTACAGACTGTGCTTGAGAAATGATAAACGCTGATTGGTTGGTACTTTATCTCTCTCCTCTTTACAGTATCTCTCTCCAAGACTTGATCTCACCCCATGCCTGGTCCATTTATAGAATCCCTTACATGGGATATTTCTTTGTTAGTATTATGACTTGTCTAATAGCCCTTTTACACCAGAGCAAAAATCCGGGTTATTGCAGGGTTAACCCAGGTAGCTCCTTGGTGTAAAAGGGGACAGGGTTGGATTCCCGAGTCGAGTGACCCAGCAATCCAACCCAGGTAATTTGCAGGGTTTAACACGGGAATGACCCGTGAAATCCTGCAGTATAAACGGCGCGATCCTGGTCATGATGACCAGGAGCGCACCGCATGCCGGTCGATTTACCGGCTTCAGTGGTGCTTGGAGATTTTGCAATGCAAGGGGTGCAAATACGTAAATTTTTTGGCATGTTGGGTAAATACTGCACAGCTTTATTTTTACAATGCAATTTAGATTTCAGTTTGGACACACCCCTCCCAAATCTAAATCTCTCTGCACATTTTAAATCTGCCCCACCTGCAGTGCAGCATAGTCTTGCCCTGGGACACAGTTATTCCTCTTTTCCATCAAAAATTCGGGTCCGACCTGGGTTTTCAGACATGGTTCCAACCCAGGTCAGACCCAGGTCAGTCACCGTTTACACAGCACCATCGATCTGGGTTATTCTCAGGTCAGCCCAGTTCACACTGAACCTGGGTCTGCCCTGCTAAACTTAGGAGGTCGTAAAAAGTGGGAGGTGACTGCTCCACAACCACAAATCTGCTCATTTTAGCCATGATCCAGGTCAAATAACCCGGGTTGTGCCGTTTACAATGCACCATTACCCAGGTCCATCCTGGGTCCGACCCTGGTAGCTACCTGGGTGGGATTGCCGGGTCACATGACCCGGGTTATTTTTCAGGGACCCTTTTACACTGAGCTGCGACCCAGGTAGACCCAGCAAAAATCCTGTTTTTGCTCTGGTTTAAAAGGGGTATCTCTTGCTATATCTTACTCTATTCCCAATGCTGAATCAGGCCCTATGCCAAATTACTAGACTTACCATTGCTTTGGTTGTATTTCAGTGTTAATGTCCATTCATACTTGTACACAATTAATATTTTCCATTTTATTTTTTTATTTCATTTATTCACTTCCTTGATTAGGTGTACAATAAGCAACAGTTTATAAGCTATTATTTTTGACAAAGAAAACATACATGCTGTAAAATAAAATTGTCCAGCAAAACACTATATTATTCATAGTAAATTAAGACTTACTTTTAGTTATTTATTTATTTATTTATTTTTGGGGTGGGGGAGAGTGTATGGTTCTAATTATTAAATTTCCTTTTATGTACTACTTTTGTGAGCAGTTATTTTTACATTTTATTTTTACTCTGTGAAACATATTGCCAACAAAAAAAAATGCTTAAATAGGGTCCATATGCTGGGTTAGAAATGCACTAAAAATATACATATGTAAAAGCAAATACCCAAGTAATGAAATACATACTAGTTTTGAACACAACGATACAATATAATTACCATTTTTCCAAATTATTTATTTTTCCCAGCTGAAGAAATGTATTTTTGGTTTTTATTTTTCAAAATGACTTTTCTTAGACCTTTACTTTTTCATCTTCCAAACTGGAATGGTTTGTAGCGCAGACAAATTTTATAATGTTACTGGCAAGCAAATGTCTATCTTGGACAAGCACAATCTGTTACCAAAGTGGTCATGATAGCTATTTGCATTTCATAGGAAGACTTGGACACTTTATGTTGGTAATTTATTTTCCCAACTCTGGTTTGATGGAGTTCCCCAAGAAAATATTATATTTGTGCAAACTTGAAATGTTAGTTAAATGGATACATTATTTTTCTTTTTTTAACCAAAAAAATAAACCATTGTAAAAGGACTTCTTGGCAAAAAACTTTTTTTTTGTAAGGTTACATGACTTTGACTGTTCTATGTTGATGTCTTTAGAATTGGTTAATATGACAATGCATTTGTCAAATTGCTGAACAGCAACAATGAATGGCAGTGTGCTAGTCTACAGTGTTATTATACTGTGTGCTACTACATTGTTTTCTTGCAATGGCTCCCGTCTGACAAAATATCAATTTACTAGTGTGCCCCTAAGCAAACTGAACACAATTGTGTGTGTATCTGTGTGTGTGCCGTCCATACTTTGTATTTATACTGTAGATTTATTTTGTTAAAAAAAAAAAAAAAAAGATTTTCAGGTTTTGTGTACCAAATCATATACAAAATAACCAGTAGGCCAAACAAGGACAAATCAAACTGCCACCATTTGCTCAAACATAATAAGTAAAACATAATAGCACAAAAATAGGTTGAAAGATTAAGAAAATATTTCTAAAATAGTAACAACACCAGCTATTAATACGTGAAGATTGGATGTCAAGGGCTGGGAATGATTCTATGTTTAAAATGTATTACTAAAGCTTGGCATCATATCACTAAAACTTTCAGACACCATGATTGCTTTGCCT
The DNA here is from genome assembly GCA_031769625.1 of Taudactylus pleione. Lineage (NCBI taxonomy): Eukaryota > Metazoa > Chordata > Amphibia > Anura > Myobatrachidae > Taudactylus > Taudactylus pleione. The sequence continues at coordinate 8,288,023 of JAUIMM010000153.1, read as the reverse complement.
TTTTTTAATGCTGCTTCACCTCTACCATATGGACAAACTTGAGAAATGTTCCCATTAAACAATAAAGTGCAGAATCCTCAACAACATGTCACCAGCTGAATGTATACACTGTATATCTTTTTCAACCATTTCAACATATTTATCATTCATCCCATAGGGGACACTTGATACTGGGAATATTGAGACTCAGCCAGGAGTTATTCACTTTAAGAAATCTAAATTGCTTTTGAATATGCTCCCTGTTCTATATCCTCATTCTGCTTAGTCTAAATGCCCACAGGATTAGGGTGATTTGTACTGAGCTGCTTCCGGCAGTATATTTTTTCAATGGACTTGTATTAGTTTTACTGAGCATCAATGGACATATCTGTAGCAGTCACACAGCCTCTACCTGCAGGATGCATTGAGAGTGTCAAGGGTATGCCAATCCAGCAACTCCTCCTGCCACCCCTTCCCACTCCCTTAATGGGACTGTCTCGGGGGAAACTGAGTCACTGCCAACACACTTGAACATGCACCAAGGCTGCTGCTTCAGATGAGCTTGTCCCCTCTCTCGGCTAGGAAATAGGAGCCTGAAGTCTTGGTCAGCTGAAGCCAGCACTGAGATTCAGAGCCCTAGGCATATGGTAGGCAGGTCAGGTGGGGGCACCCAGGCATGACAACCCTGCACTAGGCACGTACAGACAAAGAATATATAGGCGCTGGTCAGTATCAAAAAAATGTAATAAATATATATGAAAGAGACTATATAAAGAAAAAATACTCTAAAAATTAAATAAAAAACATATATTATAACAATAACAATTAAAAACGGATCGAATCTCAAGTAATATATATATATTACACTGATATGCACCAATATACAGTATATAGTCTATCAGTTGGGACTATATTATTGACTAGTGCTTGTTTATGAGAAAAAAGTGTCAAACCTATAAACTGATTTACTGTATGAAAATAACCACCACTGGTCTAGATGATAAGTGTCAAAGATGATATCTGGTTAGTAAATGCAATTATATTGCCCACCTCAAGGGCTGTTTACACCAAGATGACAGAATGAAAATCAAGAAGGTGTCAGAACATTGTATCAAACTAAAGGTATTTAAGAAAACCACAAATTGATAATTCAATAGTTGATACAGTGTTTAGAAAATTATTACTCCCAATATCATTTCAGCATTTGGTTAAAACTTCACAGTATCCAGAAAAATTAATAATTCATCAGACACACATCCTGCTAAAAACCGATATAAACCACAGAAAATTATTATTACAATTATGGCGTTTTGATTAAATCTTTGTAATATAGTCCAGAAAAAATAATATGTGTTGAACAAAAGGGGGGGGGGGGGGATAAACCACAGAGACTTGATGTTACAATTGTGGCATTTTGATTATTAATTATTGTAATATTGTCTAGAAAAAATAGATAAATAATGAGCTCCCTGGAACCTCATAGGTCTCCCATCCATTTGTCAGCCACCTTTATGTATGCTTACCTGTTTTGCTCTAACTCTGCCCCTGCATATATGCTACTGCAAGAGGTATCTTAGATGGCTCTATTTCTCTGCATACAAGGGAAGTACATCTGATATAATATAGATATTGATGATTGGTAAAACTCTATATCACGCAAAAAAAGAGTTTTATACCCCGTTATTCTGGGGATATCAATTGGTGGAGAGTAGTGTTCTCAGGAATAGAACAAAAGGAAAAAGACATGCATGCAAAAAATAGCTTATATAACCTGTATCCTTTTGATCACTTTAAATTAAATCCTTACGTGATCAGGAGAGCGACCGCTCGGTCAGTAGGTACCACTTATACTGACTAGCGGCCCGACTGCTGTCCGTATCTAGCAGCTATGGGACCGCAATAAGCAGAGGGTAAAAATGAATAGAAAAAATACCTCCCTCCACAGACGGCGGATGCTGCCTATATGTCAGCCTCTTCGTATGTGTCGCCTCCTGTACCGTAGTATTAGATGTAAATTGTGATCCTAGTAAGTATATCACCCTTTTTTCCTTCGTATGCTCCTCTCCACCGCAATAGACATTAGATATTAACGCGTTTCTCTGCCTCTTTCAGTCATTCAGTGTGCTGATGGGAGAGGACCCTTACACACTGTTCTGAGGAAGCCGCTGAATGACTGAAAGAGGGGGAGAAACACGTTAATATCTAATGTCTGTTTCGGTGGAGAGGAGCGTAAGAAGGAAAAAATAAAGGGTGATATACTTACCTGGATCACAATTTACATGTAATACTACGATATAGGAGGCGACACATATGAAGAGAATGACATATAGTCAGCATCCGCTGTCTGCGAGGGAGGTATTTTTCTATTAATTTTTAACCTCTCCTTATTGCGGTCCCATAGCTGCTAGATACGGACAGCAGTCGGGCCGCTAGTCAGTATAAGTGGTACCTACTGACAGAGTGGACGTTCTCCTGATCACGTAAGGATTTCATTTAAAGTAATCAAAAGGATACAGGTTATATAAGCTATTTTTTGCATGCATGTCTTTTTCCTTTTGTTCTATTCCTGAGAGCACTACTCTCCACCAATTGATATCCCCAGAATAATGGGGCATAAAACTCTCTTTTTGTGTGATACAGAGTTTTAACAATTATGTACATAAACTAAACACTTGAATCATCAATATCTATATTGGACCAGATGTACTTCCCTTGTATGCAGAGAAATAGAGCCATCTAAGAAACCTCTTGCAGTAGCATATATGCAGGGGCAGAGCTAGAGCAAAATAGCTAAGCATACATAAAGGTGGCTGATTAATGCATGGGAGACCTATGAGGTTCCAGTGAGCTCATCAGTTATCTATTTTTTGGGGGTAATATTACAATAATTAAATCAAAACGCCACAATTGTGACATCAATTCTTTCTGGTTTATCCCCCCCCCCTTTTTTTGTTCAACATATATTATTTTTACTGGACTATGGCCCTCATTCAGAGCCGTACGCTCTGAGCAGAGCGCACGCTCTGAATGAGGGCCGGGCTCCATTTTCATGGAGCGTCCTCCTGGACGCTCGTATAGCTGTGGGTCACCACCCACAGGCTATATGAGCATGCATTTTGATGGCCGCGATGGTCGTGACCATCGCGACCATCGAAATTGCGAGCCGGAGCCTGCGGTTGAGGTTTTCAACCGCAAACTCCGGAGTGATTTTGGCTCTATCAGAGCCAAAATCACTCCCACTGACATCACTAGTGATGTCAGTGGGCCGGATTCTGACGGGAGGCGTTCCCGTGGGAACGCCCCCGTCAGGGAGGCACGCCCCCGGCACGCCCACCAAAGGGGGCGTGCTGTCAATCAACATTGACAGCACGCCCCCTTTGATCGGACACAACGAGCGAAGGAAAGTCCTTCGCTCGTCGTGTCTGGCGCATGCGCACGACGGAGCTCCCTCCGTCGTGCGCATGCTCAGTGCAGACCATCGACCCACTTGCGAGCGGACAGCCGCTCGCGAGTGGGTCTGAATCAGGCCCTATATTATAAAGATTTAATCAAAACGCCATAATTGTAATAATAATTTTCTGTGGTTTATGTCGGTTTTTAGCAGGATGTGTGTCTGATGAATTATTAATTTTTGTGGATACTGTGAAGTTTTAACCGAATGCTGAAATGATATTGGGAGTAATAATTTTCTAAACACGGTATCAACTATCGAATTATCAATTTGTGGTGTTCTTAAATACCTTTAGTTTGATACAATGTTCTGACAACTTCTTGTTTTTCTTTCTTTCATCTAAGTATAAACAACCCTTGAGATGGGCAATATAATTGAATTTACTAACCAGATATCATCTTTGACACTAATCATCTAGACCAGTGGTGGTTATTTTCATATAGTAAATCAGTTTATAGGTTTGACACTTTTTTCTCATAAACAAGCACCAGTCAATAATATAGTCCCAACTGATAGACTATATATATTGGTGTATACCAGTGTAATATATATATATTACTTGAGATTCAATCCATGTTTTAAATTGTTATAATATATGTTTTTTATTTAATTTTTTGAGTATTTTTTCTTTATATTGTCTCTTTCATATAAATTTATGAAATCTTTTTTATACTAACCAGCGCCTATATATTCTTTGTCTGTATGTTCTTTGATTTATGGGAATCTAGCAATTTTCCCATCTCTATAAGGGCTGCTGTCAGCCATTTTGGATATCGAACATTATACATATTTGATGATTTTTTGAGTCTCAATTACCATCTTTATAGGCTAGCGCCCATACATATTCATTTTTTGGTTCTGCACTAGGTACGACCTGGCCATTAGGGGCCAACCTCAGCTCTAGTCATCTCAATGTCCTCATCATTAGCAGGCTTTTCCCATAGAGAGATTCCCATCAGAAATGACAAGCACACATATTCTCTTTTCTCAGTTGGAAGACATACTTTGAGATTATGGACCAAACCGGAAGGAAAGTTTTCATGCAGGTTGATGACTTTATTATCTCCCCTGTGAGGCTATCCATAAATTAAATTCATCACTAAAGATGGATGTCCACATCGCGCTACCACCACAATTTCTGATTAATAATGCTGTGGCACTTAGGTATGGTGAAGATGGAAAATTCAAGACTATACTTGGACCATTTTAGTCTCAGCTTTGGTTAACAAGGTGGCATAAAAGTGACCTGAAAAGCTAATAAAAGATTTACAAAAAAGAAAAAATGGAGAGCGCTAGACAGAGGTAAATAATTTAATATTCAATTAAACATAACATAATATTAAAAAACTGACATTTAGAAACATATATAGCAGTCAAAATACATGATTCCTGGATAATTAAACCACCTGAGATCTCCTATAGAGAAAATATCATATGTTGTAGCAAAATGGTAGCATGCACCAAACAGCTTATGCAAACATAAGGTTAGTAGCAAAGCATCTCATACATTCCACACAGGAACTGAAGAACGTTAGTGAATCAGAATGTTAGTGGACAGAAGGTTTGCATGCATAGAGTAATTCCAGCTGGAAAGAGCTATTCACTCAGGAGAATATTGCAATAAGCGTCTTGTGCAAATGGCAAATGACAGTTAGATCTTACCACCTTAGAAAGGTAGCCGGCGTCACACTGGCTATGGTTATAAGCCAGGTGATTGGAGAAAGAGTTTCTTCCTATCTGTTATTGTACCATGAGTGCAGGACCCTATGTTAAGGTCATCAGGAAAAACAAGGGGTCAGATGTCATGTGTACTGTCTTTTGCTATTTGTGGTGGGCAGCAATGTGGGAAACAGGCTTCACAAGCTAAACAACAAAGGAAGGAATCCCTTTAGTGCTGAGCAACAAATAAAAAAACTAGCTTCTGCAAACAAGAGAAGTCGTGTACATATACAGTAATACTTGCAGCACAAAGCCAAAATATGTATTATGATGGATACTGTTTCTGTGATTAACAAATAAGCAATTTATTGAATATTAAAAACAATTAAAGCTAATAACAGTTTAGAGCACTAAATGTATGCACATACATGCAAATTAAAAGGAGTTACTATACTAAATGTATAGTAACCTCTTGCTAACCACCCACTGATGAACTAGCAAAGATGATACATTCATTAAAACATTTTCTTTTGGATATAGCAGTCCACTGTGTTTTGCCAGTTACTTATAAGCAGACCCATATGCTCTTGGCACATATAGGTATATCCAAACAAATCTTATGTTACACACCATCCAAAATCGTATTGATGTTATAAATGCAGTAGCCAAATGTCTAAGGAAAGAACACAGCGAAAAGTACTTGTAATAATCCCTGTGTTGTTAAGCACTTTCCACTGATTGTGTCTGGAATCAGACACTGTGGTACACTCAGGATCTCCTTTGAACAGACAGAGGTGCCGTGTAAACAATTTCTGTAATCTTGGTCTGGAAAACTCAGAAAAGCACAAATAGAAAAAAGAACTCTGACACAGCTGCCAAATATCCTGCGTGATGGAAAGATGATGAAATGTGAGGGTCACCAGATGCACTACTCTGCCTTCTCACTTACGCGTTTCATTGTATAGGAGTGATTTTTTTCAGAGGGTAAATGTTGTAGCCAAACAATTAAAATATATAAAAATGAATTATTTAAACCTAGCCCAGCTATGAGCATTGGCTGGATAAAAGAAACAACTTTCATTTCAATAAAATAATGAAAATGTATAAATAAAAATAAAATAATGAGATAACTTTTAGAAGGACTGTATATATGTCCTAGGTTTTTGAAAACTCCAGGGAAATGGTTTTGGGTTGGAAAGACAGCTTTCCAAAATATATATGTAACACCCTCTAAGGGATGGCATTTGTAAATACACCCCTCTCAGTGTTAAAGTTTGCTTCTAGTTGTAGATATTACATTCCTGAGACCCTGGGGATCAGTTTTCAGGAAAAGGAGGGGCTGGAGAGATAGACACCCAGGGGTGGGAATACTGGGTGTGTAGTTGGCAGAGCAGAGAAAGGAGGGGGGAGAGAACAAAGGGAATGAGAAGGAGAAGTTGGGAGAGAGCAGACATCTTTAGGGAGAGTCAGAGCTGGAAGCAGAAATGTAGCCCTCGTGCTCCCCTGGCAGGGGGAGATTGGCGGGACCATGGTGGCTGCCATGATGCCCATCTAATGCCCAAGAAGACAGAGGTCTGGAGTGAGAACACTGAGATAAAGTCTGTGAGAAACCACAGAGAAAGAGCTGGAAGGTTGCAGCATGAGAAGCCCAGTGAAGTGTTTAGCACTTATGAGGGGTAAGAGACACAAGTATATGTATTGGAGAGATGGGGAAGAGGAATTTCCCAGGAGCTTTACTGTTAAGGTACCAGAGGAGTCCCTTATGCATAAAAGCCCCCAGCAGCAATTAAAGGGGGGGGTCACTGTAGTAGCAGTGTGGCTCTAGGAGCCATCCCTGTAAGAGAGGGATGGGCTGCTGCTGAGAGTGTGATAGCTGCAATAGAAACGTCTTTATATTGCTGTCCCATGTGAAAGTGAAGGGGAGCAGAGAGAGGCAGACTGGGTATGAGACACTCCGTATATTGTCTTAGAAGAGACAAAGAAGAGGCAGAGTGAAAAAGAAGTTATGTGAGATGTGCGTGAAGCTGTGGGACTACAGGCACCAGCCAGCGAAGGGCTAGGTGGACCTGCACGTATGAAGTGGAGAACTACAGGCACCAGCCAGCGTAGGGCCAGGTGGACCTGTGTGTGTAAAATGCAAAGCATTCGTTGTAACTGTGCTTAAAGACTGTGCTGGTGAAGAAGAGTGTAATGTAATGTAAACATATCCATAAGATTGTCATACACCATCTGAGTATATGATCTGGAGGAAGAGGAGAAGCTGCTGTAACCATATTCTTGTCCTTTAAAGTCATGTGCCGGAGGAGAGAAATAAAGTGGTATATTTTTATGAGAGAAGGTCTGGCGCCAAAGTTATTCAACAAGAACTGTTGCTATATGTGTCTATACCTGTATCTATATGTGTGACTGTTATAAAGCCTGCATGGGCGGGACCCCTTCTCAGGTATTGCCCACACCCTGGAGAGCTAGCCTGAGAAAATAGGAGGTGTATCACTCCAAATGCACCTATGTACCACACCACACACTGAAGGGGGTTACATATAATTCTCACGTAAGAGTCGGTAACATGGTTCCAAGAAGTAGATGGAGATCGGGGTAGGGCCTACATTCAGACAGCATTCTGATTAATATTTGTAGTTGTGAAAAGCAGAGAGGAATGGAAGCCTCTAAAGAGAGACAGAGAAACAAATATTTTAGTTTGTATGTGTGACAAACTTACCTATCAATAAATACAGACACAATTAGAATGGAAAAAATTAAATGAAAAATCTAAAAAAAAGGTAATAACACAATTTCATTAATATCTAAGTCATGAGGCAATTCACAACTGAGAGATACTGTACAGTTCAGCTAATGGATCGCAAAATTCCACATGCACAGGTGCTGCAAGCTGTCTCTCCCTCTGATGATATGCATCCATCCTAGCATATATTGTTTTTTTTTATCGTGCTGTCAACAGTGTACATTGATCAGCTAAGCAGCCTACTTCCAAGACCTCAAAAAACAGTCTGCATGTTGAACAGTCTGCCCACCTAGAAGTTCCTGTGTGTCACATCTTCTTCTCTACATGTATCAATGGTTAATTTTCACTTCATATGCCTGGGTGAGGACTATCACAGATCCGGAATACTGTATATCATATCACTTCTTAGATCTCCAATCAGGCCTTAGTTCACAACTAGTTTTCCTGGCGACCAAGCAAGATGCCAGGCTCTGTGGGAATCCATCATGCATGAATTACTTAAGGAGTCCATCCCAGTGGCAGTAGAGGATGAGTTTCTATTAAAATCTCTTTGGTCTAGAAACAAAGAAGAGATTTGAATAGCCCAATTTCAAGGTCAAAATGCTAAACACTGAAATTCAGGTTGACAGGTTGAAGATGGAATCCCTGAGATGTATGTTAACAGCATGGAATGGAAAGAGTTTATGGTTATGGTAGCCTATTTACATGTTCTGATCTGTGAAGGTTACCAATCAGTGGCGGCTCCAGAGGTGGGGCTGAAGCACAGTCCAAGATTCAAATAGGGGAGCATCACCAACTCCCATTTCAAACACTGCCAAACATAGACGGCTGGGACTCACTGGTAGTTGAAGTAGCTCCCCTATTTAAATCTTGGAATGTGCTGCAGCCCCACCCCTGGAACCGCCACTGTTACCAATGCTTTCTTAGGTTTGCAGTTCTATCTCAATACTAACACTTTTGGACACTACCTTTCAGCCTGGTGACAGACTGCTTTTCTGAGGTCCATGCGGTGTGACAATTATTTTGGTTATCTATCCGAGAGACAACACAGATATTAAAGTTTCAAGGGTGATAGGCGTATCTATCATGGGTAAAGGGTGTACAGTACACAGTGGTCCAGGGGGATCCTGCATGGCACACCCAGGACAAACCACTGTGCCAATCCATGTGATATGTTGTCTCTCTGTGCTTGTTCAGAATAAGGACAGAATAAGATGGAAGAAGTCACATAAGGATAAGTAAGACTTGCTGTCAATGCAATTTGATAAACAACAACGTATGTAGTTAAACATATTAACCAAGGAAATAGTACTGCTAGTGGGATACTAAATAAATACGTGCCCAGAATATATATTCAAATGATCTATTGAAAGATATGCAGATCAGGACTTCATATTAAAACATTTATTTAGAAACAAAGCATAACAGTACTTATATTAACAAAAAAATCAAAACAATATGCTTGAAGTGCACCAATAGCTTTATGAAACAACAGCAGGTCCAGATTAATAATGGGATGGATGGTTGTACAGCACCAGACCTCCACATAAACATAGGCCCTCCAGCATGATGATTGTCAGCCACCAGCTGGCCACACAGTGGGTAATAAATAATATATTTTTTATACCTTTACATATTAGGGAGACATTGGGGCTGATAGTGTAAAGGTATACACGCCCACATGGCACTGGCCACACCCACAAAACACTGGTCACACCTCATCTGCTTCTCATAATAGGCCCTTGAACATTTTCAGACCCAGGTCCATGTGACCCTTAATCCGGCCTTGAGCAACAGGGACTATACTAAGACCTAGATACAGTTCAGAAGCAAATTAGAGATAGTAATAGCAACACTCCCTATACGGTTCTATAATTAGCGGCAAAACAGCACAGACCTTCCCTACCAAAATGTCCACATATCATGGAAGTGGCAATACTAAATATAAGTGATCCAGAATTAAGAATGTTAATGTGGAGTCCCTTTAGTATAGTCTACAGTAGTTTCACACCTGAGAAAAAAAAGTCTCCTATGGGCTTTATTTCGACTGGTTGGACTGTGGGTTGCTGTGAATACATCAGTGGGTTTAATTATCCAAAGCGTGCTTGTGGTGAATTGGTAATAAGGTCCACTAGTAATCTCAAGTGAGTGCACTGATGCGTTTCATTGCAGCCCACTTACAACTTCATCAGTTGTTAAACATCCACTCTGGATCAATTTAATAAAAACAAGTGTAAAAAGATGAAATGTCATACTTATGTAATGGGCAGCAGCTGGGTTATGTTACATTGGCTAAAGGACTTTAATGAAAATCAGACAGGGCAGTCAAAGGCAGCATTTCCCCTTTTTATTGAATTCCTACAACCAGTTGAAGTTCACTGTATTTATATAGCACATTTGGGTGATGGTCACAATAGGTGCAAGGTGGAATGTGAAAGTGACTGTTAGGCCACACAGAGAGTCCTTAACCAGGATGCTGGGTTTATTGCTATCAACAGGGTGGCAGGTAACAGCGGTATCAGAGGTAAGCAGATTAGTATTATTTAGGTGTCTCACCTCAGGAGCTAAGTACTGTGACACTGTACACAGTAAAGATGGCGCCATCTGCACATGAGCAGTAGCCCAGCAGTGACATCATTGGATCATAGATCATCATAGATCATCTGATTCTGGGTCCTACTACCCAGTATGTATACTAGAGAGAGGAGACAGGGCTTTTGACATCAATATCTCTATGTAGCTCTTATATACTTTCAGTAAAATAGCATTTATCAGAAGACATACAAAATAAAGTTGAATTGCTACCTACAGCGCCGTGTATAGAGCCATGCAAATGTATTATTTTATGTCAATAATGGTCATATATCCAGTACTACAAATTAGAGATGAGCGAGCCTGGTGCTTAGAGAACCAAGCCCACCTGAACTTCCGGGATACTAGGGGACCCGAGACACAGCTCGGATCTCAATGCCCTCTCTGGATCCCTATTCGAGGCAAAACATCGAGATCCCACTGTTGGATTTTGAGGTTTTTCCTCGAGTGGCCATTTTCAAAGTCCCATTGAATTCAATGGGCTTACCGCTGATTGGCTGAAAGAGCCGTCTGTCACAGCTCTCAGCCAATAGCTCTTGCCCATAGGCTTCAATGGGCACTGGAAAGAGAAGAAAGATGCTGCCCATCCCCCTACACTGACACCGCTGACACCCCCACATTGCCGAGACCGCCAGCACTCTGCACTGAGGACACTGCCAGCACCCTGCACTGCTGCCCCCGTACTGAGGACACCATCAGCACCCTCACACTGCCAGCACCCCCGCGCTGCCAACACTGCCGGCACCCCCGCACTGAGGACATCGGCGACACCCATGCACTGAGGACACCACCAGCACCCCCTCACCGAGGACACTGCTGGCACCCCTGCACTGAGGACATCACTGGCACCCCCACACTGCTGACACAACTGGCAACCCACTCTACCGACACCACTTGCACCCTGCACTGAGAACCCCGCCCTTCTAATGCCGACACTGCTGGCACCCCTGCACTGAGGACATCACTGGCACCCCCACACTGCTGACACCACTGGCACCCTGCACTGAGAACACTGCCCCCCACATACTGAGGACACCGTCAGCACCCCACACTGCCAGCACCCTCGCACTGAGGACACCGCTGGCATCCCCGCACTGAGGACACCGCTGGCACCCTCGCACTGTTGACACCACTAGCACCCTGCACTGTGGACACTGCTAGCACCCCCGCACTGTTGCCCCCCATACTGAGGACACTGTCAGCAACCACCTGCACTGCCGACACTGCCGGTATTCCCACACTGAGGACACCACAGACACCCCCACCCTGCCAACACCATCATCACCCGCTCACTGAGGATGCTACTGGCATTCTCGAACTTGGGACATCGCCAGCATCCCTGCACTGCCGACACCGTTGTCACAGTAAGTGCACTATTGGTATATCCAACCCACACTGTATCCGACCTACACTGTAACCTGCACTGTATCCGACCTGCACTGTATCCAACCCACACAGTATCCGACCTTCACCATATTCAGCCCACACTGTTTACCGCACTGTATCCAACCCACACTGTATTCGACCTGCACTGTATCCAATCCACACTGTATACCTCACTGTATCCGACCTGCACTGAATCCAACCCACACTGTATCCTGCACTGTATCCAACACGCACTGTATCCAACCTGCACTGTATCCTACCCTCACTGTATCCGACCTGCACTATGACCTGCACTGTATCACACATGCACTGTAACGGAATCAAACTGTACCCCACACTGTATCCGCAGGCCCGCCAAGAGCCGCGCCTGCCCGGGTAAAAGTAGGGGCGTGGCCTAATCATGGGAGGCATGGCCACGCCCCCTTAGGTAAAAAAAAAAGTTTTGCAGTGCCGCACTGACGAGGTGGTCGCAGTGAGCGCCCTCAGCATGGCACATAACCAGTGGGGGGCCCGGTCAACTTGATCACTTCCCCCGCAGGCATAGGAGACTACTGTGGCTGCTTCTTAGCAGCCGCGAGCAGTCTCCCAGTGCAGCTCAGCGCACAGCAGCGTGCGCTGGGCTGCTGTGATGTAAGAGGGTGGGAGCGGTGCCGGGTCCCTCCAGCAAGCCCGGGCCCGGGTAATTAGTACCCGCTCCCCCCCCTCTCGGCACCCCTGTGTATCTGGCCTGCACTTATCCAACCCACAATATATACCACACTGTGGCCCGTATTCAATATGAGGCAAAAAGTCCAGACTTTTCACCTGCAGAATTTTCGCCTCCTTCGCCTGTTTTGAAAAATTATCCCTGTTTAAAATGACCCAACGCCCCATTTATGGAAAAAAATTGGAATTTTCGGGAAATATGCCTGGGACCCCCTAAAGATGTCCAGACATGGAGGATTACTATGGGTACCCCCATTTTTGCCTGCTGAAGGAAGTCTGGGTTTGTTTTAACCGCGCAAGGTGCAATTTTGCGGCTATGAAGAAGTGGTAAAGAATAGCATTTAGATTTTTTATGGGGGGAAAATAACTATTCCTATTAAATTTGGGGTACATGAAGATGGGGGTAAGCATTTTTTTAAGTCCCTAAAGTTATTTTTAAAAATCTGCAAAATTGCACCTGCCGCCTGTCTCCGCAATGAAGAAAACACCTGCCGCATACATGGGGACCCGACCTGAATTAATTTAGATAGTTTGGCACTTTGTTCCCCTATTTTTTATTTTTTTTACTCCCAAAATTAAACATAATTTTTTTGGGGTGTCCAGAATATATTTAAACTTTTTTTGACACAGTTAACCTTTAGGGGACTGTCTCAAGGCTGCACGAGGGTTCCCGCAATATTGTACCCCAAAACCGCAATTCTCCACTTTTTTCCGCCTGCTATTCATAGGCGAAACTTTTTCGCCTATTACATTGTTTTGACTTTCCGCCTAGGCGAAAAGTCTTCCAAATTGAATACGGAGGAAACTCAAAATAGGTGAAAATGACGTCATCGGCGAAAAAGTATCGCGGATCCGGACTTTTCGCCTCAATTTGAATACGGGCCTGTATCAGGCCTGCACTGTATCCAACCCACACTGTATCCCGCACTATAACAGACCTGCACTGTATACCACACTGTATCCAACCCACACTGTATCTCGCACTATATCAGACCCACACTGTATCCGACCTGCACTGTATCCAACCCACACTGTATACTGCACTGTATCAGGCCTGCACTGTATCCAACCCACACTGTATCCCGCACTATAACAGACCTGCACTGTATACCACACTGTATCCAACCCACACTGTATACCGCACTGTATCAGGCCTGCACTGTATCCAACCCACACTGTATCCCGCACTATAACAGACCTGCACTGTATACCACACTGTATACAACCCACACTGTATGCCGCACTGTATCCGGCCTGCACTGTATCCAACCCACACTGTATCTCGCACTATATCAGACCCACACTGTAACCGACCTGCACTGTATCCAACCCACACTGTATACCGCACTGTATCCGGCCTGCACTGTATCCAAGTAATCCAACCCACACTGTAACCCGCACTATATCAAACCCGCACTATATCCTCCACAGTATCCGACCGGCACTGTTTCCTACATGCACTGTATCCTACCCGCACTGTATGCTACCCACGCTGTATCTGACCTGCACTGTATCTGACCTGCATTGTACCCTACACTGTATCTGATCCGTCCTGTTTGTGACCCGCAGGTATGGAATGCTATTATTATGGTTGGGGAGACTTTGGGAATCTGAGAATAGGCATGTGCTGGGGGCATGTGCACTTGTGTAAGGGGGCATTCATGCCTGCTGTTGCTATTTACACATGGTTTAGAGGTTTTTTGGCCCTCATTCAGACCCACTCGCAAGCGGGCGCACATACGTTAGGCGTACGTACAAAAATATTTAAATTCAATGGCTCGCTCGTATTTTCGTTCGCATCTAAAATTCCTCCCTAAACTCAGGCGACCCCTCCTCTAACTAACGAGCGTACGAAATAGCGAGCGTACATCCCCGAAATGGCTTGAAAGGAACGCACGCACAAGTATAAACAGGAAGTGGCCTTGTCAGATGTCGATTACCTGCTCCTTTATTCTGCCTACCTCCATCAATCGTATCATGCCAATCAATGTATCAATTAGCTTAATTGTTTGTTTTTTTCAACACAATGCAAGAAACTTTACTCTTGTCCGTGTTTGTGTTTACCCGCAGAATACGTACGGATGAAACATTCGCTTTTATTGTTCAAAAAACATGTGAACCACAATTAAACAATTGTACTATTGCTGTGGATCCCCGCATATTTCCCTGGGTTCATTTCTTTATTTAAATTTGCTTACGCATGTCACTGCATCAAGCCTATCATAACTCTCCAGAGATTTCTGGCCCTGTCGAACACATGACTCATACACTAACCAATAAAATTGCTCCTGTTAATTTCCAAAATACATTAGCCAATCAGAAAATTTTAACACACTTTATCAAAAATGATTTTTAAGAAAAACACCATTGCCATCATGAGAGCCTCCGCATTCACCAGGCGTGAGCTGCTGGTGCTTACGGAGGTCATGGATCGCCGGATCACCAGCCAACCTCAACCCATGACCAACCGCCAGAAGCGCTCCGCGTATGCGGAGGCACGGTCCCGCCTGCGGTCCTTCGGCTCACGCCGCAACATCGGGCAGCTGGAGCGCAGGTGGTCCGACCTGCAACGGCGAACGCCCCGCTTGCTGGCATGCTTTCGCATGCAGATCCTGGAAAGTAAGTGTTATGTATTGTGGTTTTAATGTTTGTGTTTGTGGGGCAAACTGCGTGTGCATGTTTTCCTGTCTGTCCTATTTATTATTTGTACTCATATCTGCGTGTGCATGTTTTCCAGTCTGTCCTATTTATTATTTGTACTCATATCTGCGTGTGCATGTTTTCCTGTCTGTCCTATTTATTATTTGTACTCATATCTGCGTGTGCATGTTTTCCTGTCTGTCCTATTTATTATTTGTACTCATATCTGCGTGTGCATGTTTTCCAGTCTGTCCTATTTATTATTTGTACTCATATCTGCGTGTGCATGTTTTCCTGTCTGTCCTATTTATTATTTGTACTCATATCTGCGTGTGCATGTTTTCCTGTCTGTCCTATTTATTATTTGTACTCATATCTGCGTGTGCATGTTTTCCAGTCTGTCCTATTTATTATTTGTACTCATATCTGCGTGTGCATGTTTTCCTGTCTGTCCTATTTATTATTTGTACTCATATCTGCGTGTGCATGTTTTCCTGTCTGTCCTATTTATTATTTGTACTCATATCTGCGTGTGCATGTTTTCCAGTCTGTCCTATTTATTATTTGTACTCATATCTGCGTGTGCATGTTTTCCTGTCTGTCCTATTTATTATTTGTACTCATATCTGCGTGTGCATGTTTTCCTGTCTGTCCTATTTATTATTTGTACTCATATCTGCGTGTGCATGTTTTCCTGTCTGTCCTATTTATTATTTGTACTCATATCTGCGTGTGCATGTTTTCCTGTCTGTCCTATTTATTATTTGTACTCATATCTGCGTGTGCATGTTTTCCCTCTATTTCTGATTTATTCATTCTACTGCTATTTGGCTTATTTGTTGTTTTTTTTATTTTTTTTAGTTTTGTTGCCCGGATTTGTCCATAAACTAACCGCAATTTCTTTGTCATATTTTAGGGGGACAGCCAAGACTCCGCCGTCACCGTCCATCCAGACGGCGTTCCCGGCCACTATCCCCAACCCCCAGCCAACACTCCACCCCAAATCTTTCCCCTATTCCCCACTCCTCCCCATCCTTCCCAGACCCTCTCCCGGAAATGTCGGGCCTCCTTCCCCTCCATCCCACTTCCCCCTCTCCTCCACCCACCCCTCTTCCAATTACCCCCTCCCCGGAGTCCATCATAACTCCTCCCCATTCTTTGGGGAATGATGGATCCTCCGAGGAGGATCATGGAGGTATTTCCGGAGCTCCCGTTTTGGCTCCCGGTATGTTTTTTTTTTTTTTTTTTTTAAAGCACAAACTGTTTGTATGTAATCATGTGTCGTGCCTTTCTTCGTGTTTTTGTGGCTTGACTTTTGGTGATTTTGAAGGTTTGCCTTTACCTCTTCCTGGTGATTTCAACATACACATATCACACCTGTGGGAATTTGTACATAGGCCTTGTATTTTTGCCAGCCCCCCCTTTTTTTTTTTTTTTTTCGGTTTAGGAGTGATTTGGTTGTGTTTTTTTTTTTTTAATGTGGATTCCCTATTGTTGTATTAACCCACACACTTTTCTCACCCACAGAGGAACAGAGGCGTCGGCAAGAGGTGGCGGATTGTGTGGGGCAGATGCGGCAACATGTAATCGGCATTCTGGTGGCCCTCGACCGGCTGTCTGGCCTCCTTCGGCAGTAGTTTTTTTATTTTTGTTATCTTTTCAAAATAAATTTATTCAGACAAATATACGTTGTGGCTCATTTTTTAAATCCAAAACCAAGATAGTTTAGCATGACATAAGTAGACTGTTCCTGCAAGGATTTCCCTTTTTTAAAAGTTAGATTGTGTTTTGTCTTTGTATGTCAAACAGACACAAGAAACACATAACAGTAACAATGTCATTTCCCTTTTTGGGTGTAGTGTCAATTACATATTTCTACATTTTACAGGTTCCTAGTTGGTGCGCAAGCTGCTTAGGCCAATCTTACAAATCCCAAGGTTGGGCCAGGCTTCCTTTTGGTGTGGGTTGGGAAGCTGAAAACATATTTCAGTTTAGCTCAACTGGCGTCAGTACTGGTTTACCCCTTAGTCAAATGTAACTTGTGTTAACCTGGTTACACTTGCTGTTAACGTCCCAAAAAAGGAAGACCATTTCACTCTCCAAACATTTATTCACAACATAACAGAGAAAACAAAGTGGTCACTCCCAAAAAAAGAACACAGTGATAAATTCAAATACAACACATACCAAGAAATAATTAAATAAAAACAAAAAATCAAGAACTGGTTGACGAAGGACCATGCCAACATGATTCCACAAACATGGCGTTGCGATATGGGTTCCAGAATATATGCCCAAAAGGACCAGATCCAGGTTTGGTAAGGGTAGCAGGAAGTAGTGAGCGTTGGAGTGCCAAAGATTATGTGAACAAACAGAAGATGGTGAGAAAAAAAAAAGAAAATTAGATGTTCGCAAACAAACACAAACACATTAGGTATAAACACTGTAGTTTTGTTCAAACTTACCTAAAAAATCTGCCCACCACATCATCGCGTATGGCCCCCCCACATACTGACCTTCGACCAACCTCGGGGGGGCCATCCTCAGGTAAGGCATCCTCTGGCTGCATTGGGACACCACTCCTTATGGCAATGTTGTGAAATATCCCACACAGGACCACAATTTTAGACACCATATCCGGCACATACATGAGCTCGCCACCAGAGCGGTGGAGGCATCTGAATCGGCCTTTTAAAAGGCCGATACAGCGCTCCACCACTTGCCTGGTGGCTGTAAGTGCGGAATTATATGCACTTTGTGGCCCTGGTGTGGGAGCCAAATAAGGAGTGAGCAGCCAGGACATGCAAGGGTATCCACTGTCTCCTGTGAAAAAAAATAGACCACATCAGGAACACTGTGTATCAAGCTTAACATTGTTATGTACTAAAGGTCTCCACTTAGCCAGAAGCCACGCATCACCAGCTTGTAGGTTGGTTAATTTCTGCCATATCCCTGATTGCCGGATGACGAAGGAGTCATGAGCACTTCCTGGTAATTTAGCATTCAGGGACAGGATCTGGAGGGAGGCATCACATACCACCATTACATTCAGGGAGTGATAGTGTTTACGGTTTCTAAATATTGCCTCCAGCCGTGCTGGAGGCTGAAGTGGTATGTGAGTACCATCCACAACCCCTATGATGTGTGGGAAGCCAGCTATTTGGTAAAAATTGGCCTTGGCCACACTAAGGGCACCCATATCCAAAGGCATTTTAATAAAATGATGGAGGTGCTTGAAAAGTGCCTCCATCACTGCCCTCAGGATCCGGGAAAAGGAGGATTGGGAGATGCCCGCCACTATTCCCACCGTTGTTTGAAACGATCCTGAGGCACAGAAATGTAACACCGCCATAAATTGCGTCAGTGGTGGTATTGCTGTTGGACTGTCAATTTGCCGCTCAAGATCACTTTCTATTAATGAGAGAGTGTCTATGATGATTTTGGGAGGTAGACGGTAGCGTCTTAAAACCTCATCATCGGGCATTCCAAAAAGGGTGACACGTGTTCGAAATATCTGGGGCCTTGCATGCCTACGATGCCTACGCCTGGGACGAGTTTGAGGTTGGTCGTCTTCCGGGAGCAGGGCCAGAACAATTCGCCCCAGATCTACCTGAAATTCAAAGTTTACAATGTAAGGCTTTTGAGCCACCCCAAAAGTAACATAAAACAACTTAGCTTTCTGATACCATCCATAGCTGCTTACATGCCGGGGTATTGTCATGATACGTATAAACTGTAAAAAAGCCAAAAATGAGACTTCAAAAATTTAGAGGGTGATTTTTTGTTTGTCAAATTGTTGCAAGCCAACACATAAAATAGGCGAAACACACATTTGGCCATCGATGAAAACGACATTGCACACCGTACGTCAAATAGGGTTCAAATGGACCCCAAAAATGGAAAAGGGAAAAGCAAAACTGGTTTACATGATGAATAAGCCTCGAAAAATGCGTTAATTAGTTCGCAAATGCAAGTCACTACACCAACAGTCAAAAATGCGTTAATTAGTTCGCAAATGCAAGTCACTACACCAACAGTCAAAAATGCGTTAATTAGTTCGCAAATGCAAGTCACTACACCAACAGTCAAAAATGCGTTAATTAGTTCGCAAATGCAAGTCACTACACCAACAGTCAAAAATGCGTTAATTAGTTCGCAAATGCAAGTCACTACACCAACAGTCAAAAATGCGTTAATTAGTTCGCAAATGCAAGTCACTACACCAACAGTCAAAAATGCGTTAATTAGTTCGCAAATGCAAGTCACTACACCAACAGTCAAAAATGCGTTAATTAGTTCCCAAATGCAAGTCACTACACCAACAGTCAAAAATGCGTTAATTAGTTCGCAAATGCAAGAAAAAAAATGGACTTACCCAACTCGAATATATAAGATTTCCAACAAAAAGGTCTTTGGGTCCGAAAGCCAAAACAAACTAAAAAAGATGAAATTAGTGTAAAAAAAAAAAAAGCTAACCAAAAACCAGAAGTAGACACCAATTGGCCACAAATTAGACTGCACAAAACTTACCAAATCAGGAAAGGATGGGCAAAAAAAGCAAAAAAATGCGAACGGAAAACCAAAACAACTGTAGCAAAACCAAAAAAAAACCAACTCTGCCAAATCCTCCAACCGCAAACAACCAAATCCAACCAACTTAACCGCCAACAATCCAACAACCCAACCTCGACTCCACACACACCAAGCCATAAATAGTGTTTATTTTCCCGCACAAATTAAGGATGAATCATAGGGACGCACAATCAATGATGCGGCCGCAAACTAAGGACGCATGTATAAATACGTCACGAAATCACATAGAATTTCTGGTTGATTTCATTCTGGAAGCAGAGACATGGCTTCAGACCAGGGAAACAATGGCCAAAAATCCGGCGGTAAGGCCTTCATGCATTTTGTCTCAATGATTCTTTTTAAACATAATATTGTGCAAGTTGTGAAGTGGCTAAATCTGCATATTTACCCAAATAGGTGAGGAGGATGACATGGAAGAGACTGCTGGCCCCAGTCAACCCGCCAAAGCTGCCAAAAAAAAAAGGCAGCCACATTTCACAAGCAAGGGGATGGAGGTTTTGATCCAGAAGTGCGTTGACATCCTGCCCCAGGCAGCCAGGAATATGAGCCAAAGCCAGAAGTGGAGAATGTGGGAGGAGGTTGCCGTTGCTGTCAATAGGGTGGGTGATTATGTCCATCTAGCCCGGGATGTCAAACGGCGGTAAGTAAACACTTTCCCATCCTATAAACAAACCCCATTGTAAAAAAAGGATAATGGTTCCAATTTCATTCCACAGATGGGCAGACTTCAAATATCGTCTCAAGCAAAAACTTGCCGACAGGGCTAGGCATGCAAGGGGGACAGGTGGGGGTCCCACCCCTGTGTCATTGGAGTTGACAGACTTAGAAGAGCTGGCACAGGGGTGTGTGCAGGCTGTGGAGGTGTTTGGCGTGTCCAACATGGATACGGACATGCCAGACTTTGCGGCTCCTCATGTTGGCCAAGGTAAGTCTTGTGATGTCACCAACTCTGAAATGCTATTGTGCCAATATGTAGATTCTAATGTGAGTCTTTTCGCATTTTTCCTAACAGAGACAGAGGCGGATGAGTCTGCTCCAGAGGGGAGCCTTGGCCGCAGAATTTCTGCTGGCTCTGCAGGGGAGGAACCAGTACATCCGGCTGAGGACCCTGCAGAAGCCAGTCCAGGGCGTGCCCCCTCGCAGGCAGTGGGCCTCCTCACAGAACTCAATTTTAAATCGGATTTCCATACGGAGATTCTGCAGAGGATGGACGCCAGTCTGATACGGGTGGCTGAGGCCCTGGAGCAAAATGCTGCGGCCAACGTGACCATTGCTCAGGCCCTGGCGGAAAATACCAGGGCCAACATCCGCATCGCCGATGCCCTGGAGCAGCTCGTTCGCCAGCACATGGTGGAGCCGACCTCCCTTCCTGCCGGAACATCCGGATCCTCCACCTCTGGCACAACATCAGCCAATCCTCCAAATGTGCCTAGCCCTGTGCCTAGTCCAGAGGCCACAACATCTGCCTCTGGACAGGCCAGCCCGATGGCATCCCGGACCCGGTCTGGCGCCCACCCTCACCCAGCCAAACGGGCGAGAAAACGGTGACAGCAATGGCGACTTTTCCCACACTCCTTCTGTGCTTGGCTCATATTCCTTTCTGGTCAAAACTTCCCTCTCCTTTCTTGTGAAATTTTTTTACATTTGGTATTTACGTTTATGTTACCAGTTATGGCTTTTTTTTTTTTTTAACAAATATCTTTGCCACAAAAAAAAGGCAACAAAATATTAGGCCAATTTGTTTGTGTTTAAACAATAAATTTAAAACAAAAAACTGACATTGTATTGTGACATTATTGTACAAATGGGTTACATTTAATCCTGGCCCTAAAGGCAAAAACTGACCCTCTTAAAAAAAAAAAAAGGCCTCTTTAAGGAACGTTTAAAAAATCACATAGCGATGCAAATTCCACAGTAAACCAAAAAAAAGGGGAGCTAATTAAAACATGATGACATTATTGTTACAATAGGCCATAACCAACAAATTGTGGCCAAAATAAAACACCAAAAATGTACGCTAATTGATTGTGTAATCATGACATTAGCAGCTCTGATTTCCACCTGCGTACGCTTTTGTGCTATCCCAATAAACTGCTTTCCAAACACATACCAAGCCGGTTTTCAATCCAACACTAATTACTTTACTGACCAGCCGCGATTAATCGCAGCACCATCCTTGAGTCCAGGGACGGAGGAGAAGGCCATCGCCAATGTGGTCGAGTAATCCTGACCCTAAGCTGTGCGAGCATTTTGAAGGGAAAGCGGATGTTCCAGTGACGTATGAGACGGTCCGAACACATTTGACGTTCGCATCTGCTAATGTATGTACGCCCCAAAAACGCCTCGCCACGCCTGCGTTTTTTCATCTCCACCCCCGTCAACACCCAAAAACGCCCTGTTCTGTCAATCACATTTGACATGTCACTTCCTGTACGCTATTTTAGGAACGAGAGAAAAAAAACTCGCAATCTGCCGTACGCACATGCGCAGTGTAACACCGACGCATGCGCGGTTAGTCAACATCGGAACGCAACGAGCGTACTGTTGTTAACGTGCGGCTCTGAATGAGGGCCTTTGTTTGCTGCTTGTTAACTACGACTATTTTTTTAGCAAGGATATTCCACGCACGATTTTTAGTAAATTTCTGTGTTTTATTGTTTTCTATTGAACATACTTGCGAATTAGTTTGATTGGTTATTGCTGATACATTACTAATTTGCATAACATTTGTAAACAGAAATAACTGCTGTGTGTTTGTGCCGCTGCTCTGTTGTTTGCTTGTGAGCTATGAATTGGTCAAAATTGACTGGGAATTACTGGAAATGAATGTTATTGAGGTTAATAATACTATAGGAACAAAAAAAAGGCCCAAATGAAGAAAATACAGACCCAAAACCAAAACACGCAAGGGCGGTTTTCCAAAGCCAAATCCAGATCCAAAACCCCAAAGGAGATACAGATCCAAAACTTAGACCAAAACATGGGGGTCGGCGCACATCTCTACTACAAATAATAATTGTCATATACCAAACTAATATACAGCTCTCATCATTGTATGATAATTACTTCATTGTAGATCACATTTTTTGCTCAGATTTTTTTTCCTGGTTATCTGACAGGCTTTTGCATAAGACATAAGACATGTACTTTTGTGTGTAACATTTAAATATTTCCTGGTAGTTTATGTTTAGTATTTTGGATTTAAATAGAAGCTGAAACAAACAACTACTGTGGCAAAAAAAATCATAAAATGTGATCTGATCTTCATCTAATGCTGGGTACAAACTGGCAGATATATTATTGGCCGTTCAATTCAATGGTCGACATACTGTATTGTGTGTGTGTCGGCCACTTGGCCTGATTCACTACGGATCGCTATTGCGATCGCAACTGCAATTACATACGCAGTTCTGCTGCGAAAATATGGTAATGTTTGCAACAGAATGTAGTTAATATACTGATGCCGGAATCCCGCCGTCCAGCAAAATGATGACGCTGCTATCCCAAACGAGATCAGCATAACGGCATCGGCATCCCGTAGTCCGGAATCCTGAATGGTAGGACCTGGGTAAGTATTGGAGTTTCCCCGGAGATGCGGGGTTTTGATTTAGGCACCCCCGGGGGGGGGGAGATTAGGATTAGGCACACCCACGGCAGGCTCGGCGACAGGGGGGGTCTAAGGGGACACCTGTACCAGGCCCTAGGTCACGTAACCCATAACAGGACAGCGACTCAAAGTTCCAGCCGATGGATGCGGCCTTCGGGACCCATAGCTGACGCCCAGCCCCAGCTCACTTGTAGCCTAGGCTGGGCAGTGCTGGGCTCTTCCATGTGGCGCAGCTGCAGCCTGGGCCGGGCATGACCGTTAACTCTGCAACTCAGCGGCGTGTCTTCCCTGCCCGTCAGGCAGGCTGCGCCACTGTGGTGGTCAGGAGTTAGGGGATATATAGTATAAGGCATAGGGGCTGGCAGGCGCGCATGGATGGGGGGGGTTCTGAGTACCCAGAAACCCCCCTGCCTGCCAATCACTAAGTGTACACACTAACAAACATACCGCCGCCAGCACCAGCGGTGGTGTCAATATTTTAGCAGCCAATGAGAGTCAGACAGACTCTCATTGGCTGCTGCGTCCACGAAGGGAGCTGGGTGGAGCTCACTTATGAGCTCCACCTTCTGGCTTCCCCCACAGTGGGAGGAGTCGACAGTGGAATTCGCGGCAGGAGCGCTGATTCAGGTAAGTTGTGTTTTTCTTTTTGTGTGTGTATATGGGGCATGGACACTGACACTGGCACTGCATAGCAGGAGCGCTCCTGGGGGAAACTCTATACGGGGGTGGCCGCTACTAGGGGCACTGTATAGGGGGGCGCTACTGGGGGCACTGTATAGGGGGGAGCTACTGGGGGCATTGTATAGAGGGGGTGGCCACTACTGGGGGCACTGTATGGGAGGGCTGCACTGAATAGGGGGGTGGCCCATTCTGGGAGGTCTACTACTTGGGACACTATATAAGGGACACTACTACTGGGGGGACTACTACTGGGGGCACTATGTAAGGGGCACTACTGGAGGCACTGCATAGGGGGGGACTACTACTGGGGACACTGCATAGGGGGGACTACTACTGGGGGCACTACAAAGGGGGGACTACTACTGTGGGCACTATGTAAGGGGCACTACTGGGAGCTCTGCAAAGGGGGGACTACTACTGGGTGCACTATACAAGGGGCACTACTGGGGGCACTGCAAAGGGGGGACTACTACTGGGGGTACTGTATAGGGGGACTACTACTGAGGGCACTGCAAAGGGGGAACTACTACTGGGGGCTCTATATAAGGGGTACTACAGGGGCCACCCAATAAGGGGGACTACTACTGGGGGCACTATATAAGGGGCACTACTGGGGGCACTGCAAAGGGGTAACCACTACTGAGGGGAGGGAGGTCTTTAATAAATCATGCTGGCTGTATTTATTTGCTGGGGCTGGGGACGGAGGAAGGTGAAGAGGCCAGAGGAAGATGAAGGGGACTGGGGATGGAGGAAGGTGAAGGGGCTGGGGACGGAGGAAGGTTAAGGGGCTGGGGATGGAGGAAGGTGAAGGGGGCAGTATATCAGGCCCTGAGATTTCTGTTGCAGGCCTTGTCCCCCGGGGAGGGTTAGGGTTATGCTACGGGGAGGGGGGTTGGGGTTAGGCACCGCCAGTGGGAGGTTAGGGTTAGGCACACCCCTGGGAGAGTTAGATTTAGGGTGTGGGCAGGGGGGGTTAGGGTTAGGCACCACCAGGGTGAGGTCAGGGTTAGGCACCACCAGGGGAGGTTAGGGTTAGGCACCACCAACGGAGGGTTAGGGGGGGAGAGGGGTAGGGTTAGGGTACTTACCACCCCTGTTGGGATCTTCACTGATCACTTTTCCAGCGTCGGGAATTGAACTGGCAGCATATCATACCCACCCCTCTGTAACTGCTCACCTGGCATAGAGACCCATTTCCAATCATTTACTGTCCAATTCCTGTGTTTCTGAGAAAACTGGAGGTATTTCATCCTGTTTGCAGCAGATCGCAATGGCGAATAGACAGGCCTTCTGCTGCTGTAGCCCATACAATATAATGTGCAGTGTGCAGAAGCCCATACAATGTAATGTGCGGTTACAACCACAGGCCTTGTGCTCAGACCCAATTTATTGTCAGCTTATCCACACTGTATGCACTTTAACAACTGCTGCGCTAGAACAATTGACCAGTACAGCTGTTTTGTTACACACGCCAACATTCATTCCACATCCAACGTCCGTCAGATCGCATCATTTACCTATTATTTCATGCATGACACAGTTCATTAGTCTCTGCACACATTTGCCTTTCCGTTCTTATATAGATTCAGAAATCGCCTGGTGGTCACAACATTTTTGGCCACTCAGTGTATAATATAATAAATTATCAGTAAGAATTATTTGTAAGGACATATTTTGCACGTTCAGTGCTGACTGAGAATAATATAACAGGTCAGTGAGAAAACGTCAGTCATGTGTCTGATTTATCAGGACAACCTCTTACTGTATCTCCTGATGTAAAACATAGATTTCATTACAATTGACGGCTTGCTGTACATCAGTTCCAGGTTACGGGGTGATTCCTCAATAAATCTGATACATTATCATTTACATTCCGGCTTCTAGATGAAAGTTGTTCAACATGTGGAAGCTTAAATATATGTATTCATGCTGTTAGTCTACAGATGTGACAGCACGTTGAAATGTGCACTCCAGAAGAAGGGCCATAGTGTTTGTCTGATTTAAAGTATGCAAAACATGAAATGAATGAATGGTAGCCGACGAACGTTCATGGAAAATTTCACATGCATTACTACTTATGTGCAGTTCATTGTATACGATGAGATTTAAGGTATTATAATGATTGCTCCTAATGGTAAAAATAACATGAATAAATATATATTGTGCAAAGGACTCTGTGACTTCAGAAGGAAATGTATTACTTTGAACCTTTATTTACTTCATGATGTAGTGCTGCAATATGGTAGATCTCTGTTCCCAGGGCTGCCATCAGGGAGGTATGGGAGGACAATTGTACGGGGCCCTGTCAGCACTGATGTTTTTGACTGCAAACTGCTTTTCCTTCATAGACAGGAAGCTCCTTAGACAGTCACAGAAGGAAACCAATCATCAGCATCAGCAGGGGAGTGCCTGCCCACACCCAGCCCCCACTCTGCCCACACTCTGCTCCCTCCCCTCTGCTGCTCAGCCCACATACACTCCCAATAGTGACAGTGTTGCTCAGACTCATCACAGTTCTGGGCCTGATTCTAAGGTGGATTCAGTGTCGATGTCGGACACAAACGGTCGATGTTTTCAGTCTGCGACATACTTGCCTACATTTGAAAAAGCATTTCAGGGAGATTGTGGAAGTAACACCTATGAGCACGGCGATAAAGTGGACCCGTGCTGCTACATCTGAGAGGTGTGCCACAAACCTGACTTACATCCAAATGTAAATAAGCCCCAAAGCAGTCAGTAAGATCTATTTGTTGATGAAAACACACTGATACTTTTCAGAAAATGCATGTAGTCATAGGGATCATTGTGCCTTATAACCAATGCAGGGAAGTGATACTAATGATCCCATCTCTGTTTTTTTATATGTACTGTATCAGGGGCAGAACTATGGGAGACAATGGAGGCACCTGCCGCCGGGCACCAGCACTGAAGGGGCACCCTCTCCATTGTCCACAATATGTTCACCCCACTTAGGGCTGTAACTATGTACCCGGAGTGTACCGTCACGGCCCCCTAATACATGGCACCCCTTCCCGGCACCAGAGATGCCACCATAGACTAGCGGAGAGCTCTGTGTCCAACCATTAGCTTCTGTATATCTGAGGCCTGTCTGCATGTGAATTGCTACAATACAGTATCAGCAGCTGTGACGGGATGGGGGGGGCACTAAATTATAACTTGCCTCTGCACTGTATAACAGCTTCATCATGGGGTAAGATGAAATCAGGGAGATTGCTAGACCATTCTGGGAGTCAGGAGATTGCTACTATGTCAGGGAATCTCCCTGACAATCAGGGAGAGTTGGCCAGTATGCTCTTAGAGCTATTTCACATTTTCACAGTTTTGGCCAGTTTTTAGCCGGCTGTGAAATATAGTAATGCAGGGAATCTGCTGGCTCCTTTCACGCGGCATGGCCACGGCACGGTCGCTGTGTTACAGCCGGAAAAATCTACCATGCAGGACGGCTGCCGTACCGCGCCTGTGCCGTTCCTGCACGCCAGTGGTGTAAAGGAAACAATGTTTCCTTTCACACACACTGGCTTCTGTCGACCGAGTTTGTGCAGCAGCAGCTGCTGCTGCACATCCCAATTGTTTTATAAAACAAACAAACATACAAAGCGGCTTTGAGCCGCTGCTTCTGAAAGGCACACAGGGCCTGATAGCTACCGCCCGATTCATGCCTGGCCGGTCAAAACCGGCAAATGTGAAACTGGCCCTAACCTCATTGGTTTAGAGCAGTTTCACTTGCTTGATTGAAAGGAGTCTCAGTGCCTCTGCATACCCTCCAACTCTACCGCTTTAGTTAAAAAACAGTACTGTACCGGCAAACAGGGACTGTACCGTTTGTACCGAGTTCCCGATTCTGTTAGCAGTGTTGCTGGGACACAGGACTCCCGCAGCGCTGCTGAGTGACAGGCGGCACCGCTCCACCCTCCATGGTTCTCTGCAATGATGCTGACATAATCACCCCAGCGCCGGTATACAGAAGATAAATCAGCCTGCACTGGCTGCTTCTGGGCTCCAGCTACAGTATTAGTGGGCACGCCCCTTTATATTTTACCACTCCCCTTTTTTTATCTGTGGTCACGCCCATGTACAATATTCTTAATGTGAAATGTTGGAGGGTATGCCTCTGTTGTGCAGCCTGTCTGCACAGAGCTCCTTCAAGCTTCTCTTTGGACGTGAGATGTATCAAGCCTTGGGGCTCTATTTATTAACATTGGCCCTCATTCAGAGCCACTCGCTAGCGGCAGTATGCTCGTTCCGAGCGATGTTCGCACATCTGCGCATGCGTACGGTTTTTAGTACGCATGCGCGAACCAGTCAGTGCGGCCGAAAATCGTTGGTACGCAATATAGCGAGGGCCTGCTATTTTGAGTGACAGAATGAGGCGTATGTGGGTGGTAACAGGGGAAGGTGCTTGAAAACGGGGAGTGGAGATCCGAACGCAGGCGTGCTTAAAGGTCAAAACGGGCGTTTTAAGGGAGTGCATAATTAATACAGCAGCGTCATTGACCACGTCACTTGGTTTTTTTTAACTCAGAACTGCTCGCAAAATAGCGGTTGAAAACACCATACGCTCGTTTATTTGATAAAAACGCCCCCTGGCCGCTCGCATCATAAGTCATCTCCGCTATTTATTTGATTAAGCGAGTACATCGAAAGGCGTATGAACTGCTCGCTATTCTTGTGGTAGCATTTTCCTACCGCAATCATGCGAGCAGTTCAGGCTAAAAGACAACCAAGTGACGTGGTCGATGACGCTGCTTTGTTAATTATGCACACCCTTAAAACGCCCGTTTTGACCGTTTGGCACGCCTGCGTTCGGATCTCCACTCCCCGTTTTCAAGCACCTTCCCCTGTTACCACCCACAAACGCCTCATCCTGTCACTCAAATTAGCAGGCCCTCGCTATTTTGCGAGCGCACAATTTCCGACCGCAATGACTGGTCGGCGCATGCGCATTACGACCCATACGCATGTGCAGATGTGCGAACATCGCTCGGAGTGAGCGAGCGGCCGCTTACGAGTGGCTCTGAATCAGGCCCAGAGCTTTATCGCAAGCTCTGTCCCTGCAAGGGATTTGTAGTAAATCCCTGTGATTTTGCTTGAATTCGCAATGCGACTTCAGTCGATAATATCACACTACAATCTGCATTCAATATGCGGATTGTAGTAAATAGAGCCCTTGGAGAGAAATAAGAAGGAGAAGTTGCCCAAATCAGCCAATCAGCTTCTAACTGTAATTTATCTAGCACAGTCTATAATTTGACCATTAGAAGCTGATTGGTTGCTATGGTCAACTTCTCCATTTTATCTTTCAAAGTTTTGATACATCTCCCCCTGGGTGCGCACTGAGGAACTGTGTGTTGTCACAAGAAGGAGGAGCAGTTATACCATAGCACGCACTGCACCATGGCTGGACAAGTTTTCTTGGTTGGCTCAGTCCCATTCTATATTATTAAAATGTTACAAATACTGCTGCTCATAGGCCTAATTCTGGGAGGCGGCCTAGAGCTGTAGTTCTGCCTCTGTGGGGATGGTGATTCATCAAGTGGTGTAACACAAAGCTATTCCCTGCAAGGTAATATTAATTTCAGAGTTATTCTGAGCCAATGCTGTGTGTATTTCTGTAGTAATTGTATTTAGGGGGAGGCAATAAGCTTAAATCCTTGTCTGATTATATAAGTAATATATTTACAAGAGACAAGTAGCGCAGAAATACCCAAACTCTTGTGCTTTGTTTTATGACACTGTGATATGGTCATTGCCTGGCAGGACACTCTGAGACTTGTAGTTCCTTAACTGCTGGAAAGTTCTAGGTTGCCAGTACCTGCTAAAGAAGTGCATGTTATTAGGAAATATAAACATTTGCTACATGTTACATGCAAAGTTTGACCCTACATTTTATTTAGTGTTATTAATATCTCACAAAGTGTATTATACAATTGCACACATATTGCCTGGCAACAAACAATGCAAAGTTGCTAATGAAAGAAGTTGTTCGTTCTTTAAAACCAAATGAGAATAAGAGAATAAAGAACAAAGTTTTCTTCACCTATAGTAGAGCTAAAATCCCCAGGGAAATTAATACTTGTGACAAATGGCACATATATCCATGATTTATATATTTTTCCTGCATTTGTGTCTAGTCATTATCTTTGTATTTATAAAGCGCTGAGCTATTACACAACTTTGTACATTGACAGGATCATGACATGCCCCAAATTACATAAAATGGCATGGAACAAAAGGTGAGATGGTCTTGCCCCAATGAGCTTACAATCAAAGAGGGGCGGAGAACATTATGTAAGAAAGTAACAAATATATTTGATGGTGGGGAATGTTAGGTGCTGCCAGGGTCTACTGTCTGGCAGCAGCATTATCAGTATCTAATAATAAAGGAGCCACTGGTGACTGGCATTATGGTGCAGTTATTGGCATTATGGTGCAGTTACTGGTGGTGGAGTATGCTTGGAAGGAGGAGGGGCAGCAGAAGTCATCGACATAAAATATGACCCAGTCACTGAAAATATCTTATACCAGTCACCCATGACTGTCCTTCACCATTTATCATTATGAGTCTAGATAAAGTGTCAGGACAGTTGTTCCCTATTTTTGGTTGCCCCGGAGCAGTGGCGTACCTAGGGGGGGTAGAGTGGGGCATGTGCCCTGGGCACCATTACAGGACAGACAGAGGGGGACTCCGTCAGCCACTGCTGCTGTACAATGTACTGCTTTCCTAGCCTCTTACTCTGACTGAACCATCAATAGCAAATGATTTCTGGGCTCCTTCTATCTCCCCTGCTCTTACCAGTCTCCTCCTTTAGTATCAGGCAAATTATATGTCCCTTTATATCAGAAACATTTAATATTAGAGAGATTAAATATTTTTTATTTTTTTTCTAATATATCTCTTCCCCCTCAATACCCACCACATACCAATCACCACCCACTGATTCCCATATGTCAACCATGCAGGAAAAGAGTGCAAGCACCACATCAATCACAAATATTTTGAGGTATATTTACTAAAGTGCCAATTTGAAGTGAAGATGCTGCCCATAGCAACCAATCAGATTCTACTTATCATTTATCTAGAACCATCTAGAAAATAATAGCTAGAATCTGATTGGTTGCTGTGGGCAATATCTCCACTTCTATAAACCCACACTTTAGTAAATATACCCCTCTGTCTTTTTGGGAAGATGATTAAGTGGGAGGTGGACGCTGAGCTGATATAAAGTGTAGCAGTCTCCTGCTGCCAACCCCAAGCCAATGAGTGAAGTGATTGGCTTAAAATGTAACAGGTTGACAAGTCATAGACAACAGCGCCTCCTGCTGGTTGCCGTGTGTAAATGCAAAATGCCTACAACTCACAAAGGGCTCTATTTATTAACATTATTTTTACTAAAATAAAGTGAAAAAGGGTGTTTTCACACCCTTTTCACATTATTTTAGTTTCACCTGTATTTATTACAGGGCAATTGGAGTAGAATTAGTAAAATTATACTCCAACCCCCAGTATCACTTATTTTTAGTAAAGCAGATCGCATTTCCCATAATTGTAATGGGAAATGTGATCTGTGTGCAAGTTACTAAAAATAAATTGTAAAAAAATACCGGGGGAAGCCCTGTGATAATAACGCCACCTGGAGGTGGCGTTATCCAGGGTCTCCCCCGGTTACCGGGCTCCCACTCTGCTCTAATGGGGAGAGCAGAGGCGGGAGCCGGTACCAGTAATCAGCTATGTGGTCTAAAGAGACCACAAGCTGATTGCTGTAAAAAAAAGAAAAAAAAAATTAAACATTTTTTTTTTCACTTACCTGAATCCAGGGACCGGTGATCGGGCCTCCGGTGATGGCTCCTCTCCGGTCAGCTGGTCTCCCACAGTGCACTGTGGCCCGGTCATCAGGTGATCGGGCCCCAGTGCAGTATGGGAGCTCACCTGATCGGGAAGCCCGGAGAAGACCACCGGAGGCCAGGAGGATGCAGGTAAGTGTAATGAAGGGAGGGGGGGTCGCGGGTGGGGGAGGGGGGTAGCGGGGGCGGGGCTTAGCGCCGGGGGGGGGGGGCTTAGCATCGGTGGGGGGTAGTAGCGGTGGTCGGTCGGCACATGCGCGGGCTCTTAGTCGCGGTATTTTTTCCGAAAATACCGCGACTAGAGTGCGGATGGGATCCGCAGGGACAGAGCTTTATCGCAAGCTCTGTCCCTGCAAGGGATTTATAGTAAATCCCTGTGATATTACCTGAATTCGCAATGCGAATTCACTCGGTAATATCACACTACAATCCGCATTCAATATGCGGATTGTAATAAATAGAGCCCAAAATGCCTACAGATCAAGGTCTCCCATCCAGAGAACTGTCAGATGTTTTGCTGCTTAGCTTATGGTGGTATCGCTCAAGCAGGGTCTCTGTGCCTGTCTATGCTGTAGGCATTAGTTCTCTCTCATTTTGTAATTTTCAACTTTCACTATGCAGCATGGCTACATCTGATAATCCTACTTATCTTACAGCCTTAGTTCTTTGTTTTTTTAACATATGTAATATTATTGGTATTATTAATATTTATTATTAACTTCATATTCATTTTTATTCACATTCACTTCCATAAAGTATTATGTTGAAAACATTTGTTATTTTGAAACATAAATTCCAATGTTTATAATGGACAATGAGTAGTTAATACTATAAAATAACCATTAAAATCCCCATCGGCAGATAATGCGTGCGACCTTAAAGTTATTTAACCAACTTAAATAAAATAAAGAGGCAGAGCAAGTATATATGCGATCAAAAATATATGGTCAGCTTTA
This sequence comes from Taudactylus pleione, assembly GCA_031769625.1. Classification (NCBI taxonomy): domain Eukaryota; kingdom Metazoa; phylum Chordata; class Amphibia; order Anura; family Myobatrachidae; genus Taudactylus; species Taudactylus pleione. Next base: position 8,255,168 of record JAUIMM010000153.1, on the reverse strand, counting down.
TTTATTTTACAATTAGAGTATGGTGGCATAAGAAAGAACGGCCAGTAACCTGACGCCCCACACTTGGCTTAGGCAAAGATGTAAAACACTCACTGAACGGGCCACTATCCCAATTCAAGTGTAATAGTGATATATAAACTTGCAAGGGCCGATATCCCTCTCTGGCAAGTGAGACGGTATCCAGCCCCATCCCAATGCACTATTTTAGCCCTCTCCGACGAGAGGTGCCGCTGACCCCAGTAGGGTAAAATCAGCCTAACCAGTGCATTGAAGGAGGCACACCGCTCATACTGCAGCAAGGTGGACGCTTTATAGATACTGCCGTTCTTTCCCGCCACGCAAGTTCCCAATGATGGAACATGCCTGCCACCATACAACCTACCCTCTAAAACCTCCCCACACCGAACAAAAAACACTCTATAAATGACATTTGTCCTTGCTAGGCATCTTGTACCCCATTAAAGGGTGATGCTCCACAAATCTACCCCCCCCCCAACCATGCACCTACATCACCAGGAATGACTAGCACAATATCGGACAAAATTATCACGACATCTGGCCAAAGCCAAGCAACCCACCCAAATCATGAACAAATACTGTGCCGCAGGTAAAGCGACATCTGCCGGCACAAATCATTCCCTCCCAGGTGAATTGCTAAGACCAAAGGAGAACCAAAGTCCTCTGCTGATGTCCGTATACAGGGCACTAATGCCTCCCAACCCATACTAACCAAGCGGGATTGACCTGCCCAACATATATACAAGTGTCCGTTAAACAAAATGAGCTGTAATCCTGTAAACCACCTGCAATACATGAAACATACATGAGTATGGTATTATGACATATTGCAGAGGGAGGTGATGGGGGGGGAGGGAAAGGGGGGGACGGAGGACTTGACCCGAGGTAAAAACCTACAAAAAACCTGCTGGATCTTTTTATATTGCTTAGTAATGTCATTCTCATATTTTTGTTGTTTATTTGTTTACACGAAGTTAAACTATAGCATTAGTCAAACATTGTCCTAAGCAGGGCAAAAAATAGGGCAAAATCCCTCGAGACCCCCACCGGAAAGGTGGCAAGTTGGCCGGAGCACTCAAGTCCACAAACAAACATTACACATCATTAGTCCACATGAATATAGGTGTAGGACTTCCATCATCATAGAGCCTGTATCCCCTGCCGAGCTGTGACTGCCAGAAAGACTCTCACTGCTGCCACAGAGTCTTATAGGCAAAGGACTGAGGAGCCAAGGACCGACATGCGAAAACTCTCCATGGCGTCTTGAGGATTGAACAGGGTATCATCTGCGCTGATGACTCCATTCCTGGCAACAACATAAGCGACAATATCGATCCCTGGGGTGGCGGTAGGAGGGGATCCGGCCACATTGATGTCTGAAACAAAAGAAAAACAGGGGCAGTATCGAAATTCAGGGTCCTTTGCATTAGGCAATGAACCGTATGCGCAGGCACAGCAGTGTAAAGAGCAAACAAGACACAAGGAACAACAGCCTCAAATCATACTTAGCTGTTTAATTAGTGGACTCAGCATGCCGACATATCAGATGCTGGGGGAGCAAACAATGCCAACCCTTGTTGCAAACAGAGCCCCCAACTGTTATGACAGCAGGGGCCTCAAAAACACCCCCACTGACACAAGCAACACAGCGATGGCTCCTGAATCCAGGGATGTAGTATTCCCCGATATATGCAACCCCGCATAAACACTGACCGAGCTTCTCCAAGCCATTAGGAGACCACAACCCACGGCCCGGGGAAACCCAAGCCAGGGGCGTGTCCCGTTATTACATAGGGCTGTGTATAAGATATGGTGTGCTTAGAAGAACGTTGTATGTGGGGGTGGTGGACTCAGGTCAAACCTGTTTCCCTATGTAAGATTTATATATAAATATATGATTAGGTATATATGAATGGGGATCAGATGCAATGTAAGCTGTGTAGCTCACCTAAATCCTATGAACATGTATTTGTAAAAAAAAAAGGGCGGGGGGTGCGTGTATAAGATATGGTGTATTTTGAAGAGCGTTGCATATGGGGGTGGACTCGGGTCGATCCTGTATCTGTATATAAAATAATATATATGATTAGGTCTCAATTGGAATAGGGATGAGACTACCATGCAAAAATGTGTAGCTCGCCTAAATCCTATGAACCATATTTGGCATATAAAACATTTTCAACACCAAAATGTAAAGTATAAAACAAATATTCCCAAAGGCCAGATACTGAGTCTGAGGAGGAACTGGACCACTGAGGGGATAATTGAAATCATACCAGCAGTTATCACATAAATGTACCTTATGTATGACCACCAATATATCAGACAAAGCTCTCCAATTAAAACGGTATGGAAAAGCACCCACTCATGGGTAAGAAAAACCAACTGCAGCCGCCGGCTATAGGGAAAGGGCCAGAAAACCCTACGTGAATAAAAGCAATAAACTACCGAAAGTATCAGGGAAAATTATACGGACAAAAGAAAAATTACCCCAGAACGAAGTGGTCCGTAGCGTGCCCGAGCACCGACACGTGGTGTTCCTATGCATGCACGCTTATGACCAAAAGGGTGGTCCAAACATTTTATAACAGAGAAGTTTAATCTTAACGCAATAATCTAATGAGGAACCATGCAGAAGCACCAAAGAACAAAGGGCCAAAAGCACCGTGGTTCCTGACATGTTGGCTTATGATAACGTGTGCTATAACGCATTTAACATGTATCGAAAATCACTGCATATATTTATGAAATAGGTGCTCTATCAACAGTATTGATTAATAAAAAACATTTTTTTTGTTTTTTTTTATATGACTAGATGAATAAAACTGGTTTGTTGCCAATGACGAGCCGACTGTGAATAGACCAAATAAAGTATGTTTGGAGTTGGGCTGGTAAGCTACTGAGTAAACGGCACATGGCCGAGAAACTAGATACGCCAAGGCCTGGTAGTCGTGGGTTATGTATGAAATGAGCCCTCACAATAACAAAAACAACAACCGAGCATAAGGCCGCCGTCTCCTGAAACCTCCCAGCACTGTACATATATATTCTCCCAGCCCAAGAGCTGCGGCTGACATGAGCGCTAGCGAAACTGCTTTTTGACTGCAACCAGATATAAATATAAATGCTTCCCTACAGTTGTATATATAATATATAATATGCTGCTGGCTTACCGATAGATAACTTGCCACAGGCGTAACCTTATACTTAAATAATACCAGAATGGACCACTTAATAGCGTCCTTACTGCTGTGCGTATCATTCAGCCTGTCATTATTGAATGTGCATGCACTACTAATACTTTTTGTTTCGTATAAAATAAAAAGGCTGAGGGAGAGGCTGCACACATTTTTTAAATGCTGAGCTCGTGTAACTTATGTCGCCTGCACAGCCGTGGTGCTAAAAGCCTACCTCCACACCCCCAGACTGCGGAGACCGTAGGGGTGTAAGAGCACCCCCACTGCCACCAGCTGTCCGGCGATAGTCCCAGTATCCATGGCGGCATCACCAGCGTAACCAGCTGGAACTATATTATGATTGAAGACCATGAGATGAGAAACCCATGGCAGCAAGCATGTCTAGCTGCGCTGTGAGGGACACAGGGCTGGTAAAATCTCACCTAAAGATAGCTCATGCGGAGCTAGCTCACACAGAGGTAGCTCATTAACAAATTGAGGAATGGGGGCTGCCATGAGGGATCCCATGGCAGCAAGCAGACCACTCTGCCCTTGATTTAATACTTAAGATGTCTGCTGGCCCCTCCCCCGGCTGGTTGGCACCCTGGAGCGGGGGTGACCACTACTGTTGCGCTTTGATGGGCGGGTCACGCGCGTCCATGCGAGCAGCGCCCACGATGCCTCTTGACTTCCGTCCCCCAGCTGATTAGCTCCCCAGAGCGGGACTCAGCCGGGGTGGCCAGGGTCCTGCATGGAGTGAGCGCCGTGCCGCGCGCGCCCTGTGAGAGCAGCGCGCGCAGGACTGAACGGCATCGCCAGCACATATTTTCCTTCTTCATCCCCGCCAGCGCCTCCGGATCGATGGGAGGACCGGCGGGGCTAACTAGTGAGGATCGGGGGGGGGGGTTGACTAAGGGCATGAGCCCCAGCCCGGCAGTATCAGCCAGCCGGGCGGGGACTGAATGAGCACGCTGGGGGTGAGACATAGCTGGATCCAGAGCACACTACAGAGAGAGGAAAGGAAAAGACAGAATAGATAGGGAAAAGAAAGATGTAGGATAATATGGTAGAATAGAGAGAGGAAAGAATATATGAATTTTGAAATGTAAAAACACAGAAATCTACAACCTGTGTCTGTACAGCTAGCAGATCAGATTCCAAAGAGGCAGTGTAACATTGCTGACCTACCCACACTCCTATTAACCACACCCCTTACACAACGCTTCACCAATCCTAACCTAATGTCAATCTGACCATAAAAAACTAACACTCCCCTACCTAACTTTATTAACCCCATGCATCCCTGCCTAGGGGTTTTATGTGCCCTCTGATCTATCCGAACCTCGGTTATCTTATGATTAATTAACAATTAAAAGTAGGTGTTTTAAAGTGTGCATTTTTATAAATAAATAAAAGCATACTTGGAATTCATTTTATTATTGCTATTATTATTATTTTTAATATTATTAGTAGAAGTAGCAGCAATAGCAGTAGTATTAGCTATAGTTAGTGCTATTTTTCAGCAGGAACAAGCAGGAACTCAGGGCCCGATTCAGAGCCGGACGCTATTTGCGGACGGTCGTTCCAAAAAAGGGGCCGGCTATTTAAATTGAGCGCTCGCTCATTGCGGTTTGTTGACGCCTCTATGTCTGAGCGAGCGAACGAAAAATGCGCTCGCTATTTTGTAAAGACGCCCCTTTGCCGTTCGCATCACACGTCATCTCCGGTATTTATATGATTAATTGGGTACATTGAAAGGCATCTGAACAGCTCGCAGTGCTTGTGGTAGGTTTTTCCTACTGCAATCACTGCGAGCAGTTCAGGCTAAAAGACTACCAAGTGACGTGGTCGATGACGCTCCTTTACTAATTATGCACTCCCATTAAACGCCCTATTTACCGTTAGGCGCGCCTGCGTTTGGATCTCCGCTCCCCAGTTTTCAAGCACCTTCCCCTGTTACCACCCACAAACGGTACATTCTGTCAATCAAATTAGCAGCCGCTCGCTGTTTTGCGAGTGCACGATTTCCGACCGCAATGACTGGTTTGCGCATGCGTATTACGACCCATACACATGCGCAATGGTGAGGACATCGCTCATAGCGAACGAGCGGCTCTGAATCTGGCCCTCAGGCCCTGATCCAGAGCCGGACGGTCTGACAGGGCGCTCGCTCTGAATCAGGGCTGTCCCTCTGAATTTTAGAGCGGCCTCCTGGCCACCCACAGCTATAGTGAGTGGCCAAAAAGATGGTCGCAATGGTCAAGACCATCGCGACCATCAGGCTTGCGACGAGACCCTTGTGGTAGGGTCTCGTCTGCCGCAAGCCCTGGAGTGCTTTTGGCTCTATCGTTCCCATGGGAACTCCTCCGTCTGGCCAGCCACGCCCCCGGCACGCCCACCAAAGGTCGCACTGGCCCAACATCGACCCGCTCGCGAGCGGGTCTGAATTAGGCCCTCAGTTCCTGAACCTCTCATTAACTGTGACGGAATGTCCTGGGCCAAAATGTATTTTCAATAAGATAAGTTTCATTTTAGAGGCCCATTTGAGTGTCTTCATTTTTAAAATACTATATATATCTATATATATATATTAGGGGTGAGCGGGTTCGGATTTCTGAAATCCGAACCCCCCCGAGCCCCCCCGATCCGAGTCCGATCCGAGTCAGGCTCGACTTTTCCCGCCTGACTCGGATCTGAAATCGAGGCAAAACGTCATCATCCCGCCTTCCGAGTCTCGCAGGTTTTGGATCCTATATAAGGTACCCGCGTCGGCGCCATTTTCTCACTCGGCTGTGGACAGTGAAGAGGGAGGGTGGGAGTTAGGGCTGTGTAGTGTAGTGTAGTGTAGTGTAGTGCTGCTGTTGTCCACTACTTCAAAGTCCATAGGGGCTGGCTGTGTTGTGCTGTGCTGCTGTTGTTAATAGGGGCTGTGTCCACTACTTCAAAGTCCATAGGGGCTGGCTGGACTGTGTTGTGCAGTCAGTTCTCCATAGGGGCTGTGTCCACTCCAAAGTCCTGTGCAGTGTCCCAGTCCTAAAGGGGTGCTGTAGTGTTGTCCAGGGGGTGCTCTGTCCATCAGGGGTGCTCCCCCCAAGTGCTAAAAAAATAATATATTTTCTGTGTTTGTGAATTGTGTGCGCAGTAGCCGCACGTGCATCAACAAAGTAGTGCCAAGCGTGCGCCTGTGTCATAAGTAAAGGGCCGGCTGGCTTGACCGTTAAAGGGTGCTGTAACCCCCGAAAGTACACTCCAGTCCAAACCAAAAAAAAATTATTTTCTGTGTTTGTGAATTGTGTGCGCAGTAGCCGCACGTGCATCAACAAAGTAGTGCCAAGCGTGCGCCTTTGTCATAAGTAAAGGGCCGGCTGGCTTGACCGTTAAGGGTGCTGTAACCCCCGAAAGTACACTCCAGTCCAAACCAAAAAAAAAATTATTTTCTGTGTTTGTGAATTGTGTGCGCAGTAGCCGCACGTGCATCAACAAAGTAGTGCCAAGCGTGCGCCTGTGTCATAAGTAAAGGGCCGGCTGGCTTGACCGTTAAGGGTGCTGTAACCCCCGAAAGTACACTCCAGTCCAAACCAAAAAAAAAATTATTTTCTGTGTTTGTGAATTGTGTGCGCAGTAGCCGCACGTGCATCAACAAAGTAGTGCCAAGCGTGCGCCTGTGTCATAAGTAAAGGGCCGGCTGGCTTGACCGTTAAGGGTGCTGTAACCCCTGAAAGTACACTCCAGTCCAAACCAAAAAAAAAATTATTTTCTGTGTTTGTGAATTGTGTGCGCAGTAGCCGCACGTGCATCAACAAAGTAGTGCCAAGCGTGCGCCTGTGTCATAAGTAAAGGGCCGGCTGGCTTGACCGTTAAGGGTGCTGTAACCCCCGAAAGTACACTCCAGTCCAAACCAAAAAAAAAATTATTTTCTGTGTTTGTGAATTGTGTGCGCAGTAGCCGCACGTGCATCAACAAAGTAGTGCCAAGCGTGCGCCTGTGTCATAAGTAAAGGGCCGGCTGGCTTGACCGTTAAAGGGTGCTGTAACCCCCAAAGTACACTCCAGTCCAAACCAAAAAAAAAATTATTTTCTGTGTTTGTGAATTGTGTGCGCAGTAGCCGCACGTGCATCAACAAAGTAGTGCCAAGCGTGCGCCTGTGTCATAAGTAAAGGGCCGGCTGGCTTGACCGTTAAAGGGTGCTGTAACCCCCGAAAGTACACTCCAGTCCAAACCAAAAAAAAATTATTTTCTGTGTTTGTGAATTGTGTGCGCAGTAGCCGCACGTGCATCAACAAAGTAGTGCCAAGCGTGCGCCTGTGTCATAAGTAAAGGGCCGGCTGGCTTGACCGTTAAGGGTGCTGTAACCCCCGAGAGTACACTCCAGTCCAAACCAAAAAAAAAATTATTTTCTGTGTTTGTGAATTGTGTGCGCAGTAGCCGCACGTGCATCAACAAAGTAGTGCCAAGCGTGCGCCTGTGTCATAAGTAAAGGGCCGGCTGGCTTGACCGTTAAGGGTGCTGTAACCCCCGAAAGTACACTCCAGTCCAAACCAAAAAAAAAATTATTTTCTGTGTTTGTGAATTGTGTGCGCAGTAGCCGCACGTGCATCAACAAAGTAGTGCCAAGCGTGCGCCTGTGTCATAAGTAAAGGGCCGGCTGGCTTGACCGTTAAAGGGTGCTGTAACCCCCAAAAGTACACTCCAGTCCAAACCAAAAAAAAAATTATTTTCTGTGTTTAGCCGCACGTATATATCAAATCGATATAACATAAGTGGAGGACCAAACTTTCTCCGATAAAAATAAAATAGAGAAAGATCAAGAACCACTTCCTCCTAGTGCTGAAGCTGCTGCCACTAGTCATGACATAGACGATAACATGCCATCAACGTCGTCTGCCAAGGCCGATGCCCAATGTCATAGTAGAGGGCACATACAATCCCAAATGGCAAAGTTCAGGAAAATGACCTTGAAAAAGACATTTAAATCAGCTGAAGAGAAACGTAAACTTGCCAATATGCCATTTACGACACGGAGTGGCAAGGAACGGCTAAGGTCGATCCCTAGTATGTTCATGACTAGTGGTTCAGCTTCACATGACGATGGAAGCCCTCCTCCCACTAAAAAAATCAAAAGAGTTAAGCTGGCAAAAGCACAGCGAAGAACTGTGCTTTCTAAGAAGATATCACAAATCCCCAAGGAGAGTCCAAGTGTGGTGGTGGTTGCGATGCCTGACCTTCCCAGCACTGGACGGGAAGAGGTGGCTCTTTCCACCATTTGCACGCCCCCTGCAAGTGCTGAAAGGAGCACCCACAGTCCACTTGCTGATATGCAAATTGAAGATGTCACTGTTGAAGTACAACAGGATGAGGATACTGGTGTAGCTGGCGCTGAGGAGGAAGTTGGCGAGGAGGATTCTGATGGTGATGTGGTTTGTTTAAATCAGGCTTCGGGGGAGACAGTTGTTGTCCGTGGGATGAAAAAGCCCATCACGGTCATGCCTGGGCAGAAGACCAAACATTCCACCTCTTTGGTCTGGCAATATTTCTATCCAAATCCAGACAACAACTGTCTTGCCATATGTACCATATGTAAAGGTGGAATAAGTAGGGGTAGGGACGTTAACCACCTAGGAACATTCTCCCTTATACGGCACCTGCAGCGCGTTCATAAAAAGTTACTGTCAAGTTCAGAAACTTTGGCTAAGACCGTAAGCAGTCCAGGGACACCTAAATCCCGTTGTCCTGTTGTATCCAAGCGCCTGCAAACCACACCGTCAACTCCCTCCTCGTCAATTTCCTCCTTAGTCAGGATCGGAAGTAGTCCTGCAGGCCATGTCACTGGCATGACTGACTCTCCTATCCGGGATTCCTCTGGAGGATCCTGCATTGCTACGCCTACTGCTGCCGCTGCTGCTGTTGCTGCTGCTGGGAGTCGTTCATCATCCCAGAGAGGAAGTAGGAACACCACTACTTTTACTAAACAATTGACCCTCCAACAGTCCTTAGCGAGGAGGATGAAGTACGACAGCAGTCATCCTGAAGCAAAACGTATAACTGAGGCCTTGACTGCTATGTTGGTGTTAGACGTGCGTCCGGTATCCGCCATTAGTGCAGTGGGATTTAGACAATTGATGGAGGTAGTGTGTCCCCGGTTCCAAATCCCGTCTAGATTCCACTTCACTAGGCAGGCGATACCGAGACTGTACAGAAACGTCAGAAAAAGTGTCCTCAGTTTCCTGAAAAATGCCGTTGTACACAATGTCCACTTAACCACGGACATGTGGACAAGTGGAACAGGGCAGACTAAGGACTATATGACTGTGACAGCCCACTGGGTAGATGTATCACCTTACGCAGCAACAGCAGCAGCGTCACCAGTAGCAGCATCTCAGAAACGCCAGCTCGTTACAAGGCAGGCTACGCTGTGTATCACCGGTTTCAGTAAGAGGCACACCGCCGACAACCTCTTAGAGAAACTGAGGGAAATCATCGCCCAGTGGCTTACCCCACTTAGACTCTCCTGGGGATTTGTGATATCTGACAACGCCACCAATATTGTGCGGGCATTACATCTGGGCAAATTCCAGCACGTCCCATGTTTTGCTCACACAATAAACTTGGTGGTGCAGAATTTTCTGAAAAGCGACAGGGGCGTGCAGGAGACGCTTTGGGTGGCCCGAAAAATTTCTGGCCACTTTCGCCATTCAGCGACTGCGTGCCGAAGACTGGAGCGCCAGCAAACACTCTTGAACCTGCCCCGCCATCACCTGAAGCAAGAGGTTGTGACGCGGTGGAACTCAACCCTCTATATGCTTCAGAGGATGGAGGAGCAGCAAAAGGCCATACAAGCCTATACATCCACCTATGACATAGGCAAAGGAGGGGGTATGCACCTGACTCAAGCGCAGTGGAGAATGATTTCCGTGTTGTGCAAGGTTCTCCAGCCCTTCGAACTTGCCACACGTGAAGTCAGTTCAGACACAGCCAGCTTGAGTCAGGTCATTCCCCTCATCAGGCTTTTGCAGAAGCAGCTGGAGAAAGTGAAGGAGGAGCTAAGACGGAGCGATTCCGCTCGGCATGTGGGACTTGTGGATGAAGCCCTTCATTCGCTTTGCCAGGATTCCAGGGTGGTCAATCTGTTGAAATCAGACCACTACATTTTGGCCACCGTGCTTGATCCTAGGTTTAAAGCCTATGTGGTGTCTCTCTTTCCGGCCGACACAAGCCTGCAGAGGTGCAAAGACCTGCTGGTGAACACACTGTCAGCTGAAGCGGAACGTGACACGTCAACGGCTCCTTCTTCATTTTCTCCCGCAACTGGGGCTGCCAGGAAAAAACTTAGGTATCCTAAGCAACCCGCTGGCGGTGATGCAGGGCAGGCAGAACCAAGTTTGGACATCTGGTCCGGACTGAAGGACCTGGCAACAATTTCTGACATGTCTACTGTCACTGCATATGATACTGTCACCATTGACAGAATGGTGGAGGATTACATCGGTGACAGCATCCAAGTAGGCATGTCAGACAGTCCATACCTGTACTGGCAGGAAAAAGAGGCAATTTGGAGGCCCCTGTACAAGCTGGCTCTATTTTACCTGAGTTGCCCCCCCTCCAGTGTGTACTCCGAAAGAGTGTTTAGTGCAGCCGGGAACCTTGTCAGCGAAAGGCATAGGAGGTTGCTTCCACAGAATGTGGAGAAGATGATGTTCATCAAAATGAATTATCAGCTCTTCCAGGGAGACCAGCCTCCAGAAGGTACAGAGGGACCTGTGGTGGTGGATTCAAGTGGGGACGAGTTAATACTTTGTGAGGATGAGGATGTACACACTGAAGAGGGTGAGGAATCGGTGGATGAGGAGGATGAGGATGACATCTTGCCTCCGTAGAGCCAGTTTGTGCAGGGACACATTAATTGCCAGCTTGTTTTGTGGGGGCCCAAACGAACCAATCATTTCAGCCACAGTTGTGTGGCAGACCCTGGCGCTGAAATGATTGATTTGTTAAAGTGTGCATGTCCTGTTTATACAACATAAGGGTGGGTGGGAGGGCCCAAGGACAATTCCATCTTGCACTTCTTTTTTTTCTTTGCATTATGTACAGTTTGGGGCCTAGTTTTTCTAACTGCCATCCTGTCTGCCACTGCAGTGTCACTCCTAGATGGGTCACGTGTTTGTGCCGCCCACTCGTGTCGCTTAGCATAGTCATCCAGCTACCTCGGTGCAACCTTTTGGACATGAAAACACTATTGTGAGGTGTGAGGTGTTCAGAATAGACTGGAAATGAGTGGAAATTAAGGTTATTGAGGTTAATAATAGCATAGGAGCAGAGAAACCAACAAATTCTGTGATTTTAGCTGTTTTTATGCTTTTTAAAAAAAAAATACAGATCCAAAACACAAAACCCAGAACCCAAAACACGGAAGGGTGGTTTTGGCAAAACCAATCCAGATCCAAAACACGAAGAAAGATCCAGATCCAAAACCAAAACACAAAACACGAAAAGTGGCCGGTGCACACCCCTAATATATATATATATATAGATTAAAGTGCTAATCCACTGCTGAACGCAGATTACCGAGGTTCAGGAATCTGCGCAGGCGCAGGACCCATTCTGCGAATGTGCAGAATGGGTCCTTCTAACTTGCTCGTAGACTGGCAGCAGACTATCAGTGATTGATTTGTGGGTAGGGAGGGGGCAGCGATGTCCTCCGTTTCCCGAATTGGAGGCGTGTCGCCGCCATTGCGGCGAAGAGGCCAGGATCTCTGTTGGCTGACGGAGGTTTCCGGGCCTCTTCCTCTAAATGTGAACGCAGAAAGGTGGAATTTCAGTGGGGATTTCTGGGTGGTAACAGAGAGGTGGCTAACGGGGCGTGTCATGGTCAGCGACTGCGAATTTTCCGCAGTTGCACTGATTCCAGCACCCATGATTAGATTGACATTCTGCGCCTCCATAGGGCTGGTGCAATGTTTGATGATGCGACTGCTGTTGTCTGGATGATAGTCCTTTTTATGCAAAGCGGCGGAATAGTGTAGCAGCCAGTGGACGTCTTTGTAGGATTCCCATTGGCTGGGGCATTAGCATAAAGGAAATAAATCTCTGCTGTGGCTGAATTAACAACCACCTCTGAATCAGGTCCTCATGCAGTTTGTATTCTTCCCAACAAGATGTGCATAAGTGAATCTGAGCAACTGAGAGTTCATATGTATAGGTGACTTGTGTATTCCATCATATTACTGTTGGCAATGGGACATAACATTAAAGTAGACAGCACTGTGACTCACCTGTTCAGTTCTGAAGCACAGTGCATGAAGGACATAAAGGTGACAAGTTGTCCATTGAACTTCACATTCACAGTGCGCATCTACTTTCTAGTCTTTAATATGCATTATGTAAACTGTATGTGTGTCTGCATAGGCGGCACATGGAATAATCTGAACATGTAAAGTGTAAACATCATATCAAAGTCATTAAAGTGACGTGTCACTTTTGCTTAGTCTGAACATACCTCTAACCCATTTCTGCCAGTTTGGTAGGAAAGTTTCCAAAATGTTTGCAATTATTGAGTTAGGATTCTGTGCTATTGTTAGAAGGACATTTGGATTCTGTTACCAATAACTGGAGTGAGTGGTTTGGTTTTGACTTGTTTCTTTTTGCCAACTTAGCACTAATTCGGAACTGAAAGCGTCATCTTATTGGCTATCCAGAGCACGTGAGAGCCAGATAGCCACTTTTGCAGAGCAGAACGTAACGTAATCTGAACGACAGTCAAAACCGAATCACTCATCTCTAACAATAATCAGGATACAGTGTACCAGCAAAACTAATTTTTGGTCTCTCTATAAAACAACTTTAATACCATAGAGATTTCCATCCAGTGCTTTTCGTCCTCCTATACCTAGTATTTTTTGTGCAGTGACACATGGCGAGACTGAGATGCTCCAATATGGGTAGTGTAACAAAGCTTTTTTCAATTCTGCGTCCTAGTCACATTGCAGCCTCAGACTAGGCCGCTCATAGCATACCAGAGGCTCTATCTAGGCTGCAACTTTTTTGCACAGGAACTGGTATAACACAAGTACTAAGGCCCTCATTCAGAGCCGTTCGCTATTTGTGGTCGCTCGTTTAAAAACAAGGGGTGGCTATTCAAATGATCCGTACGCACATTGCAGTCTGTTCACACCTCTAAGTCTGAACGAGCGAGCAAAACATACGCTCGTTTATTTGTTAAAAACGCCCCCTGGCCGCTCGCATCCTACGTCATGTCCGCTATTTATTAGATTAATCGAGTACATCGACCAGCGTATGAACTGCTCGCTATTCTTGTGGTTGGTGTTTGCTACCACAAATTTGCGAGCAGTTCTGGCTATAAAATAACCCAGTGACGTGGTCACTGACGCTGCTGTTTTAAATATGCACACCCATAAAACGCCCGTTTTGACCTTTAAGCACGCCTGCGTTCGGATCTCCACTCCCCATTTTCAAGCACCTTCCCCTGTTACCACCCACATACGCCTCATTCTGTCACTCAAAATAGCAGGCACTCGCTATATTGCGTACCAACGATTTTCGGCCGCACTGACTGGTTCGCGCATGCGTACTAAAAACCGTACGCATGCGCAGATGTGCAAACATCGCTCGGAACGAGCGTACTGCCGCTAACGAGCGGCTCTGAATGAGGGCCTAAGTCCCAGATAAAGCGTAATGGATGGTAGCTGGCTCAATAGCCATGGCCGCTCTGAACCATTTCTACAGAGGTCTGAGACTCAGTAACATACAGATGTACAAGTAAGCCCCAGTGGTCAGTGTATGCTAACAAATAGTTTTGTCGCTTGTGGTTGTTTTACCAGTGCAAATAAGATGCATGTTTTCAGCAAATGAGATGCTCGGTGCGGCTGAGTCACACAGATTATGGTGCGCCAAGAAGGACTTTTTGGCGAGACTTGAGCCACAGTGTATGAGGACACATCTGTATGTACTTCATGATTTTTACAAATTGCCTGCATTGACTTGCTTCACCTCACACATTAAGATGCAGTGCTGACATCAAAAATTTTGGCTGTAAGAAATTGGTCTGCCCCTGCCAGGGCTGCCATCAGAAATTGTGGGGCCCGGGACTGCCAAATTGGCAGGGCCCCCCTTCCCGTGTTCGTGCAACTCCAGCTATGCAGTCTAGCCAGTTCCAGCGAGCCCCCCTTCTGTGTCTCCCCAGCCACCACCCCTTCTGTGTCTCCCCACCCTGTCACCCTTCTGGTTATCCAGCCTGCACCCTTCTGGTGTTTCTCTAGTCCAGCTCCCCCTTCTGTCTCTCCATCCCCACACTTACCTTGTATTTGTTGCTTCTAGACCTACTCCCCATGCGACGCTGCTCCTGTCTTTTTAGGGGCACGGTGTAAGGTGGGAATGTGGAAGGGTGGCAAAGTGGGCGGGCAGCGAGATTGCAGGGGCAAATGCAGGATCTGCGATGGGGTTTTTAAGACAGACAGACAGAATTGGAGAAGCGGCGTCACTCATGAGTACTTTCATTTAAGACTTCAAATGGCAAACCGTGTCTGTGTCCACCGTCTCAGTCCATCCGGACTTCTATCAATAACATTATTGCTAAAAATCCACATGGACTGAAACTTTGGGCTCAGACACTGTTTGTCGTTTGAAATCTTACATGACGCCGCTTCTCCAATTCTCTCTCTGTTTATATATATATATATATAGATAGATAGACAGACAGACAGACAGACAGACAGACAGACAGACAGACAGACAGATAGATAGATAGATAGATAGATAGATAGATAGATAGATAGATAGATAGATAGATAGATAGATAGTATAGATATACATACACACACATGCTATATAATTTATAAATTTATTTATATATACATAAACACTGTGTGTGTATTTATGTATATATAAATATGATTCCCCCCAACATGTGCCACAGTTATAAAGGTGATGCAGGTGTCATATCTGCAGCTGACCGGATGAAGGATGACTGGAGTGCAGTGATTGACCGGAATCACCACCGCACAGGAAACTGCCTGGGAGAATAACAGGAAACTGCCTGGGAGGAGCTGTGTGTCACTGCATCAGCCCCCCCCCCCCCCCATTCTGCAATCTCCGTGGCTACAAGGAGCTGCCGCATGCCGGCAGCTTCCTCGACTGACAGGCTCTGTTCTGAACTCCAGTGAGACGGAGACAAGAATCTCCGTCTCACAAAAAAAAAAATCACTTCAGCAGTGGTGATGGATTGGCGGCTAGGGGGGTTTGTAGGTACTGAAACCCCCCTGCGTTCGATACTGGGATTGCGGGCGGGCCCCCCTCTGTGACTGCTGTAAGCGGGCCATGGACTCCAATGCCGGCAGTCCCCCCCTGATGGCGGCCCTGGCCCCTGCAACACAATTTTAGAAACATCACTTTCAGCTACTGATTGGCTGCTTGCACACTGACCCCTCCAGCTGCCAGTATTTCATTGATTAAAGTTATGGATATATTATGTCAACTGACATCTATCTATTCATAGACCGGTATCCTACTAGCCACAAACATTTAACTCACAATAAAATTAGCTTTTAACGCAATTTTTCCCGATGGTCATTATCGGGCTATTCAATTAAAGCCCGTTTCATTCGTGAGAAATATGTCTCTTGAGAAAACACACAGGGTTCCTGAAACGGGGCTGATTTCTGGCATTTAGATTTGCCTGCCTGAGCAGGTGAAACACAATTCCTGATAAGTGCCGGATTTTGGGGCTAATTGGATAGCCCTGTCTAATAGAATAACGGCCATAATATGAATTTGTTACAGTATTTCCAATTTAACTACTACAGGAAAGAAGATTTCCATTTGTTTTATAAAGTGGTAAATGAGTGATGTTTGGGTGTTTGTATTTATTTACATTGAAATTCAGACCTTTGGATTTACGTTTAACATTTCAAGCCACATCTTGTTGGGTATATACTGTACATACACATTTCTACGCCTGGCATACACTGATTCAGCATACACATGTAATTCTACAATTATTGCAACAACATTCTACTAGTAAATTTGCGGTGTGAAATTTATCAAACTCTAATGGGGAGATGTATCAAACCTGTGAGAGAGAGAAACTAGAGATGTTGCTCTAAGCAACCAATCAGCTTCTGTCATTTATCTAGCACAGTAGATGAAATGACAGATGCTTTGGGAAACATTATCTCTCTCCAAGGCTCGATACATCTCCCCCTAAATGAGATCATTTAGCAGGATTAGTTCTTACCTCTCATCCAGACCATTGGTCACAGCCATGGTTATAGTTCTCCTTTTAAGCAAAAGAATAAATAAATATCAACATACGACCATTTCATATAATCCCAGTAATCTCGATGATTTATTCTATAAACTGAAATCATGAAGGGAGACTGTAATCATAGACATGTGCCGAAAGACTGTTTTTCCACATTTCATTTTTTTCTATTCAAATATTTGCTCTCCTCATGGATTTATTGAACATATTTCCTTTCTGAGACAGCTTTGCAGGAAGTGTTTCAAAAGAATTTGTAATCCGTTTAATATTAAGATTTGTTAAACAAATCAGTCAGTAAGAAGACTGTAAGTAAAAATACAGTGTTAACTGAAGAGGAATGACTAGAGCAAAGTACACAGTTATAAATCTGGTGCTTGCATTATAAATTATTATTGCCATAACAACTTTTCATGAGGCTGAATGCTTTCAAATTAGAGTGAGAATGATTTCCAGATGAGAAATATAGTATCTCTTTACAGTTTTTGTAATTAATATGATACATATAGGCTTCAACCTACTCATCTGATTGTGAGGTTACCTGTGAATTATAGGATATAGGATTTAGCTCTGGTCTTTATATTGGTTTACTTTTACTAGGCCAGTCTGTTCCAATAAGTTCCAGCATACTATTTTCTTTTCTAGTATGCTAAATCTACTTCTCCTACATACAATATATAGTAGAAGTAGTTTAGCATTCTATATTATACAGTATATAGTAAAAGTAGATTTAGCATTCTGTAATATACAGTATATAGTAGAAGTAGATTTAGCATTCTATAATATACAGTATAGTAGAAGTAGATTTAGCATTCTATAATATACATTATATAGTAGAAGTAGATTTAGCATTCTATAATATACAGTATATAGTAAAAGTAGATTTAGCATTCTGTAATATACAGTATATAGTAGAAGTAGATTTAGCATTCTATAATATACAGTATAGTAGAAGTAGATTTAGCATTCTGTAATATACAGTATATAGTAGAAGTAGATTTAGCATTCTATAATATACAGTATAGTAGAAGTAGATTTAGCATTCTGTAATATACAGTATATAGTAGAAGTAGATTTAGCATTCTATATTATACAGTATATAGTAAAAGTAGATTTAGCATTCTGTAATATACAGTATATAGTAGAAGTAGATTTAGCATTCTATAATATACAGTATAGTAGAAGTAGATTTAGCATTCTGTAATATACAGTATATAGTAGAAGTAGTTTAGCATTCTCTATTATACAGTATATAGTAGAAGTAGATTTAGCATTCTGTAATATACAGTATATAGTAGAAGTAGATTTAGCATTCTATAATATACAGTATAGTAGAAGTAGTTTAGCATTCTCTATTATACAGTATATAGTAGAAGTAGTTTAGCATTCTATATTATACAGTATATAGTAGAAGTAGTTTAGCATTCTGTAATATACAGTATATAGTAGAAGTAGTTTAGCATTCTATAATATACAGTATATAGTAGAAGTAGTTTAGCATTCTCTATTATACAGTATATAGTAGAAGTAGATTTAGCATTCTCTATTATACAGTATATAGTAGAAGTAGATTTAGCATTCTATATTATACAGTATATAGTAAAAGTAGATTTAGCATTCTGTAATATACAGTATAGTAGAAGTAGTTTAGCATTCTCTATTATACAGTATATAGTAGAAGTAGATTTAGCATTCTATAATATACAGTATATAGTAGAAGTAGTTTAGCATTCTATAATATACAGTATATAGTAAAAGTAGATTTAGCATTCTGTAATATACAGTATATAGTAGAAGTAGATTTAGCATTCTATAATATACAGTATAGTAGAAGTAGATTTAGCATTCTATAATATACATTATATAGTAGAAGTAGATTTAGCATTCTATAATATACAGTATATAGTAAAAGTAGATTTAGCATTCTGTAATATACAGTATATAGTAGAAGTAGATTTAGCATTCTATAATATACAGTATAGTAGAAGTAGATTTAGCATTCTGTAATATACAGTATATAGTAGAAGTAGATTTAGCATTCTATAATATACAGTATAGTAGAAGTAGATTTAGCATTCTGTAATATACAGTATATAGTAGAAGTAGATTTAGCATTCTATAATATACAGTATAGTAGAAGTAGATTTAGCATTCTATAATATACATTATATAGTAGAAGTAGATTTAGCATTCTATAATATACAGTATATAGTAAAAGTAGATTTAGCATTCTGTAATATACAGTATATAGTAGAAGTAGATTTAGCATTCTATAATATACAGTATAGTAGAAGTAGATTTAGCATTCTGTAATATACAGTATATAGTAGAAGTAGATTTAGCATTCTATAATATACAGTATAGTAGAAGTAGATTTAGCATTCTGTAATATACAGTATATAGTAGAAGTAGATTTAGCATTCTATATTATACAGTATATAGTAAAAGTAGATTTAGCATTCTGTAATATACAGTATATAGTAGAAGTAGATTTAGCATTCTATAATATACAGTATAGTAGAAGTAGATTTAGCATTCTGTAATATACAGTATATAGTAGAAGTAGTTTAGCATTCTCTATTATACAGTATATAGTAGAAGTAGATTTAGCATTCTGTAATATACAGTATATAGTAGAAGTAGATTTAGCATTCTATAATATACAGTATAGTAGAAGTAGTTTAGCATTCTCTATTATACAGTATATAGTAGAAGTAGTTTAGCATTCTATATTATACAGTATATAGTAGAAGTAGTTTAGCATTCTGTAATATACAGTATATAGTAGAAGTAGTTTAGCATTCTATAATATACAGTATATAGTAGAAGTAGTTTAGCATTCTCTATTATACAGTATATAGTAGAAGTAGATTTAGCATTCTCTATTATACAGTATATAGTAGAAGTAGATTTAGCATTCTATATTATACAGTATATAGTAAAAGTAGATTTAGCATTCTGTAATATACAGTATAGTAGAAGTAGTTTAGCATTCTCTATTATACAGTATATAGTAGAAGTAGATTTAGCATTCTATAATATACAGTATATAGTAGAAGTAGTTTAGCATTCTATAATATACAGTAGGGCATTATTTAGAGGTGGTTGCATTTATGCCCTGCATATATACAGAAAAAGGCATAAAAGTATACTTCCATGTGTATGTTTAAATTATTTATCGGAAGATGTGTACAACTCAAACACAGTAGCATTTTTATCAGGTGTATATCATGCGTACAAGTATGCTGGATCTCTATTGGGGGTTTCCAGAATTTTTATTTCGGACAGAGCAGACCATTACTTGCTATTCCGACAGCTCCACACTGCATGGAATGGAGCTGTGACATGTTCAGAATGTAGACATGCATAATGTTGACATTTTGAACATGTCGACATTTTGCCATATCATCATGTTGAATGTCGACATTATGAACATAACAACATTGTTGACATTCTGAATGTCGACAATATGACTACATACCCTAATTACTGTTGAAGCAGGAGAGCACTACTGTGCATACTCCATATTGGCTCCTTTAGGGAGGCTTCGACCCCTAACCAAGATCGCGGCCATCTGTACTTCTGCTCATGCGTAGCGCCATCTAGTCACTGTGTTAGAGTGCCACAGTAAGTACACAGACATGTCCTACTTAGCTCCAGAGAGACCCTATTACCGTGTGCTACATCCACTGATGAACTTTACTGCCTCACAGCACTGAGGTAATGAGTTCAATTACCAACCAAGGTTGTATATGTGTTGAGTTTGTATGTTCTCCCCGTGTTTGCTTGGGATTCCGATTTTCTTTTACACCAAAAACATACTGGTAGGTTATATGATTGTAAGCTCCATTGGGACAGGGACTGATGTGACTATGCTGCATAATATGTGTGCATTATATAAATAATTTAATTAATAAATATCTCCAACTGAAAATGATGTCCATTATGTGCATATACTGTACAGATGTGTCCACACTAACCTATTCTCAAATAGGTTCACCACAGATTATGCGTTTTAGCTGCTCCATGCACCACGCAACGCAGTTTTGCTTTGAATATGTGTATTAGTTGAGTCTATAAAGCAACAAAAGTACAATGCACAAGTAGCCTGGACAATTGCGCTGGCACTGCATGCAGCAGCTGTGTGCAACTTGGATGCTACCATGGGAAAAAAGGCAAAAGAAAAAGTACAGATACAAGTGAGCTGCGCAACCCATCCAGCCATACAGTGTTGTGCGTAATCTGTGATGTACTGTGGAGGTTCCTACTTCCTACCAAAGAACACCTTGCAGAACTCCCCCAATTCATCACACTGTGGGGCATGCCCAGCACTTACAGAGGTGCTGGGCTTCCCCCAAGCTCTCCCTTCATGGCGAATAATTGCCATGCGTAGTAAAGCGCCTTACACAGTATGTCACACGCAGTGATGCCCTTTATAACACATTATGCGACACACGGTAATAGCCTTTATAACACATTATGCCACATGCAGTTATGCCCTGTATAATACATTATGCCACACACAGTAATGCCCTGTATAATACATTATGCAATACACAGTAATAAGTAATAACCTGTATAACACATTATGCCACATGCATAATGCCCTGTATAATACATTATGCCACACACAGTAATGCCCTGTATAATACATTGTGCCACACACAGTAATTACCTTTATAATACATTATCCCCAATTTAAATTACACCACACAATAGTCCCTTATTCATGTTATGACACACAGTGGTGCCCCTTTTACACAATGACCAAATTAGTGTCCCTTATACACAATGCCCACAGTAGTAGTGCCCCTAATACAATGCCCACAGTAGTAGTGCCCCTTATACAATGTCCACAGCAGTGATGCCCCTTACACAATGGCCCCAGTAGTGGTGCCCCCATTTTATTTTTTTATTTATTACCAGTTATTTATATAGTGCACACATATTCCGCAGCGCTTTACATTGGTAATGCCCCCAGTAGTAGTGCCCACATTGGTAATGTCCCCAATAGTAGTGCCCCAATTGGTAATGACCCCAGTGGTAATGACCCCATTAGTAATGCCCCCTATTAGTGCCCCCAGTAGTAATGCCCCCTATAGTAATCCCCCCAGTAGTAATGCCATCTATAGTAGTGATGCCCCCAGTAGTAGTGCCCCCATTGGCAATAACCCCAATAGTAGTGTCCCCAGGGGTAATGCCCCCTATAGTAGTGATGCCCCCAGGAGTAGTGCCCACAGTAGTAATGCCCCCTATAGTAGTTCCCCCAGTAGTAATGCCCCCATTAGTAATGCTCCCCAGTAGTAATGCCCCTATATTAGTGCCCCAGTAGTAGTGCCCCCTGTAGTAGTGCTCCCAGTAGTAATGCTCCCCAGTAGTAATGCCCCCATTAGTAATGCCTCCTGTAGTAGTGCCCACAGTAGTAATGCCCCCATTAGTAGTACACCCAGTAGTAATTCCCCCGTTAGTAATGCCCCTATAGTCATGCCCCCCAGTAGTAATGCCCCTTATAGTCGTGCCCCCAGTAGTAATGCCACCTATAGTAATCCCCCCAGTAGTAATGCCCCTATAGTCGTGCCCCAAGTGCTGGTGCTTCTGAAAAAAAAATACAAACACAATACGCCCCACTCCTGCTTCCGCTGCCGTCCAGTCTGACTGCAGCCCCACGGATTGTCATGACGTCCCTCCCATAGTGCTTTCTGCCGGAAGCCGGAGCTCAGGAATGAGCTCCGGCTTTCGGATGCCACTGCAGGGAGGGAGACAGGTGCCCACTGGTAGCAAATCTCAGCAGGCGTCCGGCAAATGGAGCCTCCCTGCGGCGGCTAGCCGGGGGGACCGGTGCAGTTTTATTTTATTTTCCTCTGAGTTTTTGTTTTCTTCTTCTGGGACTCAGTGGCGCCCTCTAGGGGCCAGCGCTCCGGGCGACGGCCCTTTTAGCCCGCCCCTAGAACCATCACTGATTGCAAAAAGTGCATAGGAATAAAGCAATCTTCTGTTGCAATGTGCCTTGGTCCCTGGTCATAGCACAGCATGCTTGTTTAAACATTTGCACCAACCACTCAGTTAAATGATTCATGACCAGGTGATATGGGGCAGATGTAATGTGGTAAATGCCATTCCTCTTCAATATATCTGAAACTTTTCAGCTACGAACTAAGGTCCACCAAGTTCTGGCAAACTGGTTCTATAACATCATTACAGTATGGGAAGCAATTATGGAGTCATGGAGAAGGAATGCAACTCCACCAGTTCCATAATCAAGCCACTGAAGTCAACATGCACTTTTTGCCATGTGGTAGTTGGCCACTCCCATGGATGCAATGGTGACAGTCTAGACATGTTTTTTACTTGCTGGCACTAGAAACAATCCTGAGCTAAGTGTTTCAGCTGATGGTCTAAAGGTGTATACACACAGGATGATGTGCTGTATGAGTGATATTGGTGAAAGATTTCCCTTGAACTTTCTGTAGTGCAGGACAAACGATATTGGGTGTACACACTGAATGATATCTATGATAGACATTTTTCAGTGAAGTCATCCTGCCACATATCTGAACAGGCAATTCTGGACGATATCATCAGATTGGCCTATATATATCCAGATGACAAAAGATATCGTTATTGGCCAGCGGGAGCGCACATCGTTGGTTGTTCACTGCATACACATTGACGATATGAACGATATATATCGTTGAGCAATATCGTTATTGTCCATATCGTTAATAAAAATTTGTCCCGTTTGTATGCCCCTCTAGCCTAGCCACTAATCAATTCTTCTAGCCAAGACTTTTTAACAATGCCAAGGTGTCCCACATGTAGCTCTTCAAAGTATGTAATTCACAGCATCTCAGGAACAATGATCCATATTCCCCACAATAGTCAATAGACAGTTCACGACTCTGATAGTATTATGAGGACAGGTGTCTCTGAGGTGGCCCTGACCATAATTTCTGAGTAGCTGTAAACACTTGAGCCAGTGTCAGGTCCCTTGCAGTATCACATTGTGTCAGTTGAGCTGTAATGGGAAAGCTTTCTACTTGTGCTAGCATAAAACCAACCAATGTGTCCCCAAAACCCTGTAGTTGGGGAGCAGCCTCCCATAGCAATTGGGACAGGCTACCAGCATTTGCATGGAGCAATCTTCTTTTAAATTCAATACCATAGGTATGTCCATCTAAGATTAAGGCCCAACACAGCATATGTTCAGCAGTAGTAACTGGAATGTTCTTCCTGTGATTAAAAATGGACAGAAGATGTTGGTAATCTATCATGAAAATCTTCTATCTTTTATAGCACCTTGTGTGCAAAAGTTAACAAGTCAATCTGAAATGAGGGGACACATGGGTATATATATTAAGCCTGGGAAAGAGATAAAGTGGAGAGAGATAAATCACCAACCAAACAGCTCCTAACTGTTATGTTACAGACTGTCAGTTTGAAAAATTAGTTAGGAGCTGATTGGTTGGCTACTTTTTAATTTCTCTCCACTTTATCTCTCTTCAAGGCGTAATACATCTACTCCATAGTGAGTTAGCGTTGACGTAACCAGTTCTTACACCTTTTTTAAAGAACTGTCACACTCCACTTACCACATGCATTTCTGTTGTAAAAAGCTTGCGTGAGGGGTTGAGTGCTGTCACTAGACCTGTCAAGACCTGTCAAGAATCAGTGATATAGGGCATTAAACATTCAGTTGAGGTGGGGTAACCGTATCAAAACATTTCAGTATATTTTTTGCAATAGGCCATAGAGAAACCATTGGGGCCCAAGGACTTGCCTCATCTTTGGACTTTAAAAATTTGGGATTAAAGACCAAACACTTTATGCTCAGGACAATTACCCCATCAATAGATAATTAATTGCTCAGCTAACTGCTGTCTAGTGACAACATTTGAAAAGGTTGGCTTTGAAAGAAAGTTGGAAATTAGCTGCTCTTTCAAGGTTAATAGACCTAAAGAAATTGTGCAAGATTATATAAATGACTGTAATTTTTTGGAGGATAAATATGTTATTATCATACACAATAATTAAGCCCAACTCCATTCTGACCCCTTAAAGTCTTTGGTAGGTTAGAGGGTCTGAAATGTGCCTGCATTGGGCTTCTAATATTTGGATCTGACTAGTGAGATCTGAGATTTTAGAGTTTATATATTTTAGCTTCGGAGCTATGTTGATCAGATGCCCACTCAATTCAGCTTTTTAGGAATAATAGGGGTAAGGGGTACATTGAGATCAAAATATTCTTGAAAAAGATTGAAAAAATTCTCATTGATTGTGATCTTGTGTAGGAGGTTTCTTAATCCTTTAGGTGGCCATGGGAAGGCTGCATGCTAGCTCCCACAATTCAGCAGAGACAGAGGAATAAACTCACCATATGACTAAGGCCCGTATTCAATTTGAGGCGAAAAGTCCAGATTTTTCGCATGCTGGACTTTTTGCCTCCTTCGCCTGCTTTCCAGGCAGAAAAGTATCGCGCGCATGCCCGTTATTCCACTAATTCAATTTCAAAGGACGCGAAAACGGGACTCGGCGAAACTTGGAGCGGCGAAAAAAACGTGAATTTTTGGGAAATCATCCTTGGACCCCCCTAAAGATGTTCAGACATGAGGAATCACTATGGGTACCCCCGTTTTTGCATGTTGAAGGGAAGTTGGGTTTTTAAATAGCCACGGCGGGTGCATAAATGCGACTTTGAAGAAAGTGATGCAGAAGAGCATTTAGCAATTTTTTTTTTGAAAAGTAACTATGGCCATCAAATTTGGGGTACATGAACATGGGTGCAAGCATATTTTTAAGTCCCTAAAATGATTTTTAAAAATTATTCAAAAATGCACCTGCTGCTACTACCCGCATTGAAGAATACACCTACCGCATATATGGGAACGTCTCAGGATTACATTTAGCTAATTTACAAGTGGTTTCCTTATTTTTTTTTTTAAGCCCAAAATTTTAAATATTTTTTTTTGGGTGTCCCGATTTTTTATTTAAAACTTTATTTTTGCACACATTGTTTTTAGGGGGCATTCCCAGGGGTGCAGGCTATTTTTTTTAAGCCTGCACCCCTAAACCCCAATTCTACACTTTCTTTTGCCAGCTAAAGGCTGGCGAAAAATTATCCCCGTGTTTTTACATTGACTTTTCGCACTGGTGAAAAGTCTTTGTAATTGAATACAGGGATAATGACAATAGGCGAAAATGATGTCATCGGCGATAAAGTATCGCCGATAACGGGTTTTCACCTCAAATTGAATATGGCCCTAAGTGTATCTGAAGTAGTTTCAGAATTTTTAAAAATTGTAACTGAGCAGCATTAATTCTATTATTATCTTTTATTTATATAGCTTGAATATATTACAAGGTGCTTTACAATATGAAGATCATGATACAAACACTAACAATACATGCCCCTTGTACACCCCTTTATTCTGGCTCTAGTTTCCTAGAACCTGACACCTCCAAGTACATGCTTGATATGGGTGTTATTGCGGTCACTTGGACCTGCCCCCATAGTATTGGGGATGTGCTGATGTAGTCCATCGTAAATTTACCAGGCCCCCATTTTAATATTTGCCATTGAAACTTGTATGATGGGACTTAAAGTGGAAGCACTATGAAAATATATTTCTTAAAGAAATTCTGAATCCCCTTTAGATGATCTCAAGGTGGTGAAAAGCCTCTTTTTGGCTGCAGTTAAGCCTTATGTGAAACCATAGACTATATACTGTAAAGAGACATTTGGATGGAAATTGAAGGATATATACTATTGACTAGTGAGGTAGAATAGATAGGACTGTGCGGATACAGGGTTTATAGGCCTGGGAAGGAGATCAGAGTTGGGGAGTGGGAGACCAGTTGCTGTGAGTCTCATTGGCTTACTATGCAAGCAGGAAAAAGCAGTGCAACTTGCCAGCAATTGACAGTAAGTACAGGAGTAGACATGTTGCGTCATTTAATGACCAGAGGTAGGAGATGTTTTCCATACAAAAATAACTCCACACAATTATAGCGTAAAGGTAAGCGGGGATAGAAGGGACAGAAAGCTAAAAGGGAGAAAATAAGTAAAATGATCAATTATAGCAGTTCTAAATTGAGCATAGGAGGGAAAAGGGAAGTCTAGAGGCATAGTCTGTGAACTTAGGGGTGATAGAATATAAAGTGGTGCAGTCTGACATGTAAGAGATTAATATATATTGTTTAGTATGAGAGTTGTCAATTAGTGTTACTATTGTTATGTTCGAGGAAGTGAAGGGGGACGTTATGGTTGTTATTTTCTCAGTGCCAAACAACTGCTTGAAAAAGACCTACCAGGCTGAAACACGTCTGAGACCCACACACCATCCTCGCCACATTCAGACATTCTACTGCAGCACTTTTCACCACCACAGAAAGAGCCAGCAACCCGTGCACACGTCTCTTGTCTGTGCAACCATACTCAGATTCTAGCCACCGGGAGCACCATCAGCTACCGGTTGAGCCAGTCCCCGCAGGCTTGTGGGGTCACTTTATGTTACAGCCCTCCGCAAGTTTGCAAGTATCCCAAAGACTCGCCAGACGAGGGAGGAGAGGGAGCTCTCCAGGGACTGTTTAAGAGACGCAGCACACCTATTGGTAATTAAGCTCTTCTTCCCATACCAGTGTGGGACGTTACCTCTAATTCAGGTTTGTACTATGCACAGGACAAATGCCTGAAAGCTCGTAGACCCATAAAGTTTGTAGACCAAAGGTCCATTAGGGGAGATGTGCTGGTTCAGAACTGCAAGTAAAGGGCCCCCTAAAAGGGTTCACCCACCTCCCCCACTGAGCACATTATCCTATCTCACTACTGAGCAGGGGACACTCTTTTACTGTACCGGACAGGGTATTCTTACCAGAACAGACCCAAATTACCATCTCCACCATCCTTAGCATTTCACTGTGCCTTCTCAAAAGATAACCGAGGTTCGGATAGATCAGAGGGCACATAAAACCCCTAGGCAGGGATGCGTGGGGTTAATAAAGTTAGGTAGGGGAGTGTTAGTTTTTTATGGTGAGATTGACATTATGTTAGGATTGGTGGAGCGTTGTGTAAGGGGTGTGGTTAATAGGAGTGTGGGTAGGTCAGCAATGTTACACTGCCTCTTTGGAATCTGATCTCCCACCCTCCCTCCCCATTTTTTCCTCTTGTGTCTTGTGTCGGCTTTATTTCAAGGGCGGGAAAGAACGGCAGTATCTATAAAGCGTCCACCTTGCTGCAGTATGAGCGGTGCGCCTCCTTCAATGCACTGGTTAGGCTGATTTTACCCTACTGGGGTCAGCGGCACCTCTGGTCGGAGAGGGCTAAAATAGTGCATTGGGATGGGGCTGGATACCATCTCACTTGCCAGAGAGGGATATCGGCCCTTGCAAGTTTTATATCACTATTACACTTGAATTGGGATAGTGGCCCGTTCAGTGAGTGTTTTACATCTTTGCCTCAGTCAAGTGTGGGGCGTCAGATTACTGGCCGTTCTTTCTTATGCAACCATACTCTGATTGTAAAATAAATAAAGCTGACCATATATTTTTGATCGCATATATACTTGGTCTGTCTCTTTATTTTATTTAAGTTGGTTAAATAACTTTAAGATTCCACGCATTATCTGCCGATGGGGATTTTATAAACGGTTTGGTCCTGCACATCTGCCTCCTCTCATTATTTATCCACCGCACACACTCCACACACACATAGTTAGCCTATATAGCACCCCACATCTATCAAACCAACCTCACCCACAATACCCTCCCCTCCTCCATATATATATTAGGGATGTGCGCCGGACCATTTTTGGCGGATTTGGATTTGGTTCTAATTCGTCATCCGGCTTTGGATTTGGATTTGGATTTGCCAAACTGCGGTGACTGGCTTTGGATTTGGATTTGGATTTGGATTTGGATTTTTTGCCAAAATTGGCAAAAAAAGCTAAAATTACATAAATTGGGCTTTTTTTTCTTCCTAGAGTGTTATTTACCTCAATAACATTAATTTCCAGTCATTTACAGTCAATTTAGACCACCTCACAGCTTAAATTATTCGTTTCACCATTATTGGCCAAAGGTTGCAGTGAGCTGACTGGTGACCAAGCGTCAGAGCAGCGGCGCAGTGGCACAGACACCACAGTTTAAAGCACATCTATGAAACTATGCCACACAGCAGTGGCAGAAATGAAAGGTAGTGCTAGATGGAATTGTCCTTGGGCCCTCCCACCCACCCTTTATGTTGGATCTTAAAAAGGACATGCACACTTTAACAAACAAAGCATTTCAGCGACAGGTACTGCCACTTTGTGGCTGAAGTGCTTGGTTTGTTTGGGCCCCCACAAAAAAATCTTCCAATCTACTAAAGGCAACAGGTCTACAGTGGCATGATGTCACCATCATTGCCATCCTCACCCTCATCAGTGTGTACATCATCCGATTCCTCACACAATATCAGTTCATCCCCGCTGGAATCTACCATTACAGAAGTATCTGTACTGTGACGTGATTGGTGGGAAAGGTTTTCCTCGTGAAATTTCCAGTTCATTTTAATGAACATCATTTTTTCTACATTTTGTGGAAGTAGCCTCCTTCGTCGTTCACTCACAAGGTTCCCGGCTGTACTGAAAACTCTCTCCGAGTACACACTGGAGGGTGGGCAGCTTAAATAATGCAAAGCCAGTTTATACAAGGGTCTCCAAATTGCCTTTTTTTTCTTCCAATATTCGAAGGGACTCTGTGACATGTCTACGTGTATGGTGTCCTGAAAATAATCCTCCACCATTCTTTGGATGGTAATCGTATTAGATGGAGTTGCGGTAGAGGTGTCACTGGTGTTGGGCAAATCTTTTAGACCCGACCAGATGTCAAAATGTTGACTTGACTTATCTGCATCACCACTGGGTCTTTTGGAAAAGGTGCATTTTTTTCTGGCTGCTGCTGCAGAAACCGAAGGAGGAGACGTCATCGTAGTGCCATGTGTCACTTCAGCTGCCAACTTGCTCACCAGGAGCGCTTTGGTTCTTTTAAGATCTGGGTCAGTTGTAAAGAAAGACACAGCATATGACTTGAACCTAGGATCAAGAATGGTTGCTAAAATATAATGATCAGATTTCAAGATCTTGGCCACCCGTGGATCCTGGCGAAGCGAACAAAGGACTTGATCTATCAGTCCAGCATACTTTGCGGAATCACTTTGTTTAATATCATCCTTCAATTTCTCCAGCTGCTTTTCCAAAAGCGAAATCAGGGGAATCACCTTACTCAAGCTAGCAGTGTCAGCACTCACTTCACAAGTGGCAACTTCAAATGGTTTGAGCACCTTGCACAAGACAGAAAGTACTCTCCACTGTGCTGGGGTAAGGTACATTCCCCCTCCTCTCCCAATGTCATGGCTTGTCGTATAGCTATGGATGGCTTTTTGCTGCTCCTCCATCCGCTGAAGCATATACAGGGTTGAGTTCCACCTCGTTACCACTTCTTGCTTCAGTTGATGGCAGGGCAAATTAAACTGCTCTTGCAGGTGCTGCAATCTCCTGCACGCTGTTGCTGAATGCCGAAAATGTCCCGAAATTTTTCGGGCCACAGACAGCATCTCCTGAACGCCCCTGTCGTTTTTTAAAAAACCCTGCACCACTAAGTTTATTGTGTGAGCAAAACAGGGGATGTGTTGGAATTCACCCAGCTGTAATGCTTTCACTATATTTGTAGCATTGTCAGAAATCACAAATCCTGAGGAGAGTCCAAGTGGGGTAAGCCATGTTTCTATGACATCTCTTAGTTTTTCTAAGAGGTTGTCAGCGGTATGCCTCTTATTGAATCCGGTGATGCACAGAGTTGCCTGCCTCTGAATGAGCTGGTGTTGTTTGTTAGATACTGCTGCTGCTGAAGGCGATTCACCCACCCAGTGGGCTGTCACAGTCATGTAATCTTTAGTTTGTCCACTACCGCTTGTCCACATATCTGTGGTTAAGTGGACAGTGGGTACAATAGCATTTTGCAGACCAATAATTAGGTTCTGTTTAACGTCCTGGTACAGCCGAGGAATGGCTTTTCGGGTAAAATGAAACCGAGATGGAATTTGGTACCGGGGACACATGACCTCAACTAGCTGTGTAAATCCCACTGCATTAATTGAGGATATTGGACGCAGATCTAATATTAGCATAGCTGTCATGGCGTCAGTGATCCGCTGTGCGACAGGGTGAGAGCTGTCATACTTGCTTCCCCTTGCAAGAGATTCTTTAACAGTCAATTGTTTTTTTGGTATACTACTAGTAGTCTTCTTTGTCCACTTCTGGGATGAAGATCCACCAGCAGCAGCAGCAGCAGCAGGCCTAGCGCTCAAAGATTCAGTTTCTTCTGAGGTGTCCTGGAAATTGGAGGAGTCACCGTGACTTAGCACTAATAAATTGGATGTTGTACTACCACTGATCATTCCTGAGGATATTGAGGAGGAAGGTGTTGTCGGTGGAGATTGCAGGTGCTGGGATTTAGTAGAGAGAAGGCATCTAGCTAATGCTGGACTGCTTGTTGTTATTTTTTTTGCAGTAGTTTCTGTTATCAAACACCTGTCATGAGCTCGCTGCAGATGACGTAATAGCGTAGAGGTTCCTAGATGTTTAACGTCCCTACCTCTACTAACTGTGGTCTCACAGAGGCTACAAATGGCTTGACAAACGTTGTCAGGGTTTGGGTAAAAGTAATTCCACACAAAAGATGTGGATTTCTTGGTTCTATGCCCAGGCATGGCAATGGCCTTCTTATCTTGGCCAAGAGCTGCTTCCACTGGTGCCTGACTTATACAAATAATATCCTCATCCTCAACATCCTCATTAGTGCCAGCATCAGCTGCACATATATTCCTCTCATCCTCTTGCAATTCCACGGTGGCATCCTCAATTTCTATGTCCTCGGCAATACTGCTCATCCCCACAACTACAGATGGAAAAGAAACTGTGGAGGGCGGCTTCTCTGAAAGGTCAGGCTTACACATAGAAATGCCACTTGTGGACCCACTTAGACTCTCCTCAGGGATTTCTGACATTTGTGTTTCAAAAAACACAGTTTGTTCGACTGCCTTATTGGTTTTAAATTTTTTCACACTTCTATAGTCTGATTGAAAAGGTCTTTTATCATCACGAGAGGCACAAGATGCCTCACTGACAGCTGCAGAACCACCACTCAGAAATAAAGGGCAAAGCCTGAGTCTTTCCTTGCCGCTACGTGTGGTGAATAGTATGTTGCCAATTTTCTGTTTCTCTGCAAAAGTAGTAGTCTTTAGAGGTTTTTTTTTTGTCTTTACCCCTGTAAAATCTAAATTTTTTGATTTCAGGTTCCCTAAGGTTTTAAAGCCTCTACGCCCTTGAGCATCAGCTTTAGATAAAAGTGATGGACTTCCAGCCGCTGCAATGCTAGCATTTACATGTTGTTTCTGCTCTCCTCTCAGTTCATTCTCGTGATCCATATTACTTTATCACTATGAACTGGAGTCACAGAGCTTGTATACACACAGTGGGCTATGCCCTTTCACGGAGCTTGTATAATAGACACAGTGGGCTATGCCCTGTCACGGAGCTTGTATAATACACTCAGTGGGCTATGCCCTGTCACGGAGCTTGTATAATAGACACAGTGGGCTATGCCCTGTCACGGAGCTTGTATAATAGACACAGTGGGCTATGCCCTGTCACGGAGCTTGTATAATACACTCAGTGGGCTATGCCCTGTCACGAAGCTTGTATAATACTCAGTGGGCTTATGCCCTGTCACGGAGCTTGTATAATAGACTCAGTGGGCTATGCCCTGTCACGGAGCTTGTATAATAGACACAGTGGGCTTATGCCCTGTCACAGAGCTTGTATAATAGACACAGTGGGCTTATGCCCTGTCACGGAGCTTGTATAATACTCAGTGGGCTTATGCCCTGTCACGGAGCTTGTATAATAGACACAGTGGGCTATGCCCTGTCACGGAGCTTGTATAATACACTCAGTGGGCTATGCCCTGTCACGAAACTTGTATAATACTCAGTGGGCTTATGCCCTGTCACGGAGCTTGTATAATAGACTCAGTGGGCTATGCCCTGTCACGAAGCTTGTATAATAGACACAGTGGGCTTATGCCCTGTCACAGAGCTTGTATAATAGACACAGTGGGCTTATGCCCTGTCACGGAGCTTGTATAATACTCAGTGGGCTTATGCCCTGTCACGGAGCTTGTATAATACGCTCAGTGGGCTATGCCCTGTCACGGAGCTTGTATAATAGACACAGTGGGCTATGCCCTGTCACGGAGCTTGTATAATACTCAGTGGGCTTATGCCCTGTCACGGAGCTTGTATAATACTCAGTGGGCTTATGCCCTGTCACGGAGCTTGTATAATACACTCAGTGGGCTATGCCCTGTCACGGAGCTTGTATAATAGACACAGTAGGCTATGCCCTGTCACGGAGCTTGTATAATACTCAGTGGGTTTATGCCCTGTCACGGAGCTTGTATAATAGACACAGTGGGCTATGCCCTGTCACGGAGCTTGTATAATACACTCAGTGGGCTATGCCCTGTCACGGAGCTTGTATAATAGACACAGTGGGCTATGCCCTGTCACGGAGCTTGTATAATAGACCCAGTGGGCTATGCCCTGTCACGGAGCTTGTATAATACACTCAGTGGGCTATGCCCTGTCACGGAGCTTGTATAATAGACCCAGTGGGCTATGCCCTGTCACGGAGCTTGTATAATAGACACAGTGGGCTATGCCCTGTCACGGAGCTTGTATAATACTCAGTGGGCTTATGCCCTGTCACGGAGCTTGTATAATAGACACAGTGGGCTATGCCCTGTCACGGAGCTTGTATAATACACTCAGTGGGCTATGCCCTGTCACGGAGCTTGTATAATAGACACAGTAGGCTATGCCCTGTCACGGAGCTTGTATAATACTCAGTGGGTTTATGCCCTGTCACGGAGCTTGTATAATAGACACAGTGGGCTATGCCCTGTCACGGAGCTTGTATAATACACTCAGTGGGCTATGCCCTGTCACGGAGCTTGTATAATAGACACAGTGGGCTATGCCCTGTCACGGAGCTTGTATAATACACTCAGTGGGCTATGCCCTGTCACGGAGCTTGTATAATAGACCCAGTGGGCTATGCCCTGTCACGGAGCTTGTATAATAGACACAGTGGGCTATGCCCTGTCACGGAGCTTGTATAATAGACACAGTGGGCTATGCCCTGTCACGGAGCTTGTATAATACACTCAGTGGGCTATGCCCTGTCACGGAGCTTGTATAATACTCAGTGGGCATATGCCCTGTCACGGAGCTTGTATAATACACTCAGTGGGCTATGCCCTGTCACGGAGCTTGTATAATAGACACAGTGGGCTATGCCCTGTCACAGAGCTTGTATAATAGACACAGTGGGCTATGCCCTGTCAAGAAGCTTGTATAATACTCAGTGGGCTATGCCCTGTCACGGAGCTTGTATAATACACTGAGTGGGCTATGCCCTGTCACGGAGCTTGTATAATACTCAGTGGGCTTATGCCCTGTCACGGAGCTTGTATAATACACTCAGTGGGCTTATGCCCTGTCACGGAGCTTGTATAATAGACACAGTGGGCTATGCCCTGTCACAGAGCTTGTATAATAGACACAGTGGGCTATGCCCTGTCAAGGAGCTTGTATAATACTCAGTGGGCTATGCCCTGTCACGGAGCTTGTATAATACACTCAGTGGGCTATGCCCTGTCAGTTGTCATGGAGCTTGTATAATACAGTGAGTAGTAGAGTACACATACACACAGTGGGCTTATTATGCCCAGTCACGGAGCACACACAAGGGCTTATGCCCAGTAAAGTCACAGAGCACTGCCTACTCTAATCTATCTAACACTAGAACAGACAGCGCACTAGCTAACTACCTAACTACGCGTCACGCGAGAAATGGCGCCGACTGCCGGGCGCCGCGCCTTTTTATTGAGGCCGAACGTCACTCGGCTCTCGCGAGAATCCGACGCCGGACGGGTGACGTTCGGCCTCGAGGTGGAATCCGAGTCAGGCGGGAACACCCGAACTTGCGTTCGGGTGGACTCGGATTCCACCTGTTCGGAGAGGTTCGGATTCCTCAGAATCCGAACCGCTCATCACTAATATATATGCTATGATATGGGAATGGAATGGCAAGTTCAGCACGTTACATACTGTAGTGATTGGACATCCCAAGATTTACCTTGATACAGGAATACTGGTTTACCGGTCATAGCACTTTCAGATCCAGTTTACAATTATTCATATATCTGCAGACACTTTGCCAGATTCAGAGATGTACGCTAATGCAATCACAGCTGCGATTTCGCACAGAATGCAGCAGCGAAAATATGCAAATTACTTGCCGTCTAGTGCTTAGAGATGCCCACTGAAAGCATCTCACATGAGCTGCTCACGCGCAAAATGTGAAACATTGAACACAGATCAGGTGGCCATCAGCCTTCTGAGTAGGTCTGAGGTGTCGCAGACACAGTGGGTTTAAAGACACGCAGAGGGCTCTCCTGCTGTGAGCAAGTACGCAGTGGCTAATTTATGCACACCCTAAAAAATGCAGCAGATACTGCTGCATTTTTCTAACCACCCTGCCTTACCTACCCCAAAAGCTGACTACGTATCACTCACATTGCAAGTAGGGATGTGCGCCGGACCATTTTTGGCGGATTTGGATTTGGTTCTAATTCATCGTCCGGCTTTGGATTTGGATTTGGATTTGCCAAACTGTGGTGACTGGCTTTGGATTTGGATTTTTTTACAAAAATTTACAAAAAAAGCTAAAATCACATAAATTGGGCTTTTTTCTTCCTAGAGTATTATTAACCTCAATAACTTTAATTTCCAGTCATTTACAGTCAATTTAGACCACCTCACAGTTTAAATGATAGTTTTCACCATTATTGGCCAAAGGTTGCAGTCAGCTGACTGGTTACCAAGCTACAAAGCAGCGGCACAGACACCACAGTTTAAAGCACATCTATGACACATTGCCACACAGCAGTGGCAGAAATGAAAAGTAGTGCACCCAGTGGAGTACGGCCAGCAGAATCACAGTACTTGTTTACAAAGTGGGCTATGGCCCTAGGAGTCACAGTGCACAATCTTATTCACAATACACCGCACATAGTGTCCCTGATTCACATTACACCATAAAGTAGTGTCTCTTATTTATGTTACGACACAGAGTAGTGCCCCTTTTACACAATGCCCACAGTAGTGACCCTTTTACACAATGCCCACAGTAGAGCCCCTTTTACAAAATGCCCACAGTAGTGACCCTTTTTTAAACAATACCCACAGTAGTGACCCTTATACAAAAAGCCCACAGTAGTAATGCCCCTTATACAATACCCACAGTAGTAGTGCCACTTATACAATGCCCCCAGCAGTGGTGTCCCTTACACAATGCCCCCAGTAGTGGTGCCCCCTATGCAAAAAATGCCATTGATGGTAACCAGACCGATGACCATCCCTAGAAGCAGCATTATCATAGGTTTGTGGAGGCGGAGTCACAAGAAGTTGTCCAGGATGTGCCTGAGGATGTCGTTACCATTAAATAAATGTGTAGTTTTCTCTTCCTATGTGTTATACGTTATTCATGTTATGGAAAACTAATATTATGGACCCATCTTTCGCTGGGTCGCAAGGTTTTCGTGCCAGGTGAATTACAGCCTTTTTTTTTCTCTGTCTCTCCCTTTTTCTTCTCTGTCTTTCTCTCCTTTCCTTATCTCATCTTATCCCATCTGTTTCTCCCCCTCTGTCACTCTCCTGTGTCTCTCTCTCTCTACCTCTTACCTTGTTTCTCTCCCCTTCTTCCACCCATCTCTCTCTCTCTGTGCCTGATTCAGACCCGGTCGCAAGCGCTGAGCGCTCTCAACCGGGTTGATGTTTGCCCACTAGGCATGTGCACGACGGAGCCGGCTCCATTGTGCGCATGCGCG
Source organism: Taudactylus pleione (assembly GCA_031769625.1). Taxonomy (NCBI): domain Eukaryota; kingdom Metazoa; phylum Chordata; class Amphibia; order Anura; family Myobatrachidae; genus Taudactylus; species Taudactylus pleione. Next base: position 8,218,718 of record JAUIMM010000153.1, on the reverse strand, counting down.
AGACCCAGCTAGTGACGGGCGCTCCGTTGCTCCATGTCTCGCACCAAAGGGGGCGAGCTGTCGATGGTGATTGACAGCTCGCCCCGTTTGGTAGGCGTGGCCGGGGGGTGGCTTCACAAACGGAGGCGTTCCCAAGCGAACGCCTATCATTTGTGGGAGGCCCCACTGACATCACCAGTGATGTCAGTGGGAGAGCTTCTGGCTCTATTAGAGCCAGAAGCTGTCTGGGGCTTGCGGCCACAAGACCCTACCACAAGGGTCTCGTCGCAAGGCCCGATGGTTGCGAAGGTCTTGACCATCGCGACTATCATCCTGGCTGCTTGCTATAGCTGTGGGTGGTCACCCACAGGTATGCGAGCGACCAGGAGGCCGCACAAAAAAAAACCGCCCAGATTCAGAGCGAGCGCTCTTTCAGAGCGTCCGTCTCTGAAACATAGCCACTGTCCCTACACTATAAGTTGTGATCTAAGAGGAGGTATTTAAATACAATTGAAGGCAAAACATGGGTGTGATATTTGGGGGTCCCACCACTGTTTCTGGGTGTGTGTGTGTTATGAGGTGTTTTTGGGGCTACTTGCGCTTATTCGAGGTGCTGGTGGTGGGAGAAATATAATTGTTGGTGCTTGAAGAGTGTGCTTTGTGCCCCTCTGTTCCAAGAATGTGATTGATCTTCTCCTGCAATCTGATGGCATGAGCTGGGGTATTGTCTGTCTACTCCTCAGTGACCCAAACCCTCTCCCCCTATCCCCTGGCTCCAGATGCTGACAAGTCGGTACAGACTTTCATTCAGCTCAGTTTTCCATCTTTAAGACTTCAGTGCATGTGAGCTAGGGGGAGGGATCAGAACTCACTGCTTATGTCACTGGCCTCCCCCTGCCCTGCTGGACTTTTCGTTCCACATCGGAGCTTTTCCTGGGATAAAGTATCAGGTGCGCGCCCGCTTTATCCCCATATTCAATTAGGAAGCAGCGAAATCCGGAGCCTGCGGAAAGGTAAGTATCACTAAAAATTCTGGAACTTTCGGGTTTTGTTCCTAGGACCCCCCTAAAGATGTCCAGACATGGGAGTTCACTCTGGGTACCCCCGTTTAGCCCTGCAGAATGTGTTCTGCATTTTCAAATAGCCGCGGCAGGTGTTTTTTCCCAACATTAGAACAAGTGATGCAGAAGAGCACTTAGGTTTTTTTTTTCTTCGTTTTTTTAAGTAGTCACATCCAAATTTGGGGTACATGAAAATGGGTACTAGCATATTTTTAAGTTCTTAACTAAGTTTTTAAAAATTCTGCAAAAATGCACCTGCCGCTAATAGCCTATTCTAGAAAACACCTACCGCATACTTACAGAATAGCCCTGAACCTATTGGGCTATTTTTAAACACTGTTCCCCAATTATTATTTTTTAACCACAAAATGTAAAAAAAAATTTTGCGGTGTCCCTATTCTTTGTAAAACTTTTTTTGACACAGTTCGTTTTTAGGGGCTATTCACAGGAGTGCAGGCTATTTTTTTAAAGCCTGCACCCCTAAACCCCAATTCTGCACTTTTTTTCGCCATGTAAAACATGGTGAAAAGTTATCCCCGTTTTTTTTCAAAGACTTTTCGAACCTGCGAAAAGTCTTTGAAATTGAATACGGGGATAATTGAAATAGGCGAAAATTACTATTCGCAGCCTAATTGAATACCTCCCTTAGACTGATATTTAGCATAGTTATATTATAGAAAGTGTAGTCCTTAGATGAGTCCATATTGGCTAAGGCCAGTCATGTGGGTGTAACTCCATAAAGTGTGTATTAGCTTTTAATAATTGTATTGTTAGAGAACAGTGTGCTCCTGCAAGTTCTCCTTACTGTGCATACATGCTGGGCACTAGGACCCAGATTATGCAGGAAGTTCTGTCCTTCAACATAATGTGCTCCTGCACATGTGACTGCAGCCATCTTAGTCTTCTTCCACTCTGTTATGTGTAGAAAGACATGGTGGGAGATAGAAGACTCCTGTTTACCTCTGTGTTAGAGACCCCAGTGTATACCTAAAAAAAACTGTTCCAGCATCCAGCACCACTACCTGCAAGCAGCATACATTCACTTAACTAGACAAAATTTTATTGTATACATATGCTTAAGTACTGAAGGGTGGTACTGTTTAGGTGCTAGGCGCCCGTGAAACACTACTCACCCAATGTATTTTACTCTATATTTACCCTTTAAGAGTAGTGTATATAGGCAGCCGCCTTATAGCCACTTCTTGAAAATGTATAAACATTTGAAAAATAAAGAAGAAACCCTAAAGGAGATATTTTGCGAAACACAACCCACACTAAGCGATGAAAATGTTGATACTGCAATGAAAAAAATGGAGAAACTATTATTGAAGGAAAATCGTTTATGGTGGGAGATTGTGACATTGGAGAAATATGTATCTGACCAAATTATCCCCAAGGGACTAAGGGCCTGATTCAGACCCACTCGCGAGCGGCTGTCCGCTCGCAAGTGGGTCGATGTTATGGACTGAGCATGCGCACGACGGAGGGAGCTCCGTCGTGCGCATGCGCAGACGCGACGAGCGAAGGAAAGTCCTTTGCTCGTTGTGTCCGATCAAAGGGGGCGTGCTGTCAATGTTGATTGACAGCACGCCCCCTTTGGTGGGCGTGCCAGGGGCGTGCCTCCCTGACGGAGGCGTTCCCACAGGAACGCCTCCCGTCAGAAGCCGGCCCACTGACATCACTAGTGATGTCAGTGGGAGTGATTTGGGCTCTGATAGAGCCAAAATCACTCCGGAGCTTGCGGTTGAAAACCTCAACCGCAGGCTCCGGCTCGCAATTTCGATGGTCGCGATGGTCTCGACCATCGCGGCCATCACAATGCACGCTCGTATAGCCTGTGGGTGGTGACCCACAGCTATACGAGCGTCCAGGAGGACGCTCCATGAAAATGAAGCCCGGCCCTCATTCAGAGCGTGCGCTCTGCTCAGAGCGTACGGCTCTGAATGAGGGCCTAAGATTGAAAATACTCCCGAAATTTGAGGATACAGGAGAGAACTTCAGACACAAATGGATAAGAACATTGGAAACATGTTCCTTTTCTTTGATGGACCTGATATTGAAAGAATGTAGAGGGAAATTAAAAGAGATTAAAGAGGAAATAGAGATCCTACAAACTCTTGTGGAACCATTTCATGATACACTTGAATATAAAAGAGCTGAAACTATGATAGAACAAAGAATTTTGAAGAACACAAGATAAATAGTACAGAAAAAACAGAAGAAACTCAAGAGGGATCATGAATATTGTAGGGAAAGAAAAGGAGATATCTTCATGCATAATGGTTCAGTCTATTCGTCAGAAGAAGAAACTATTGGATTAGAATTATAACCAGTTTTGAGTATACAGACCTCTAAGGAATTTATATATCAGGAGGATAAAGTAAGTCAAAAGAAGGCTACCCAGATACAAAGAAGAAAGACATTCTAAGAACTGGAAAGGAATACCTAGAAAACGGAATCATAAGTAATGATAAAAATAGAAGGAGATCCAGGAGTCATAATTATAGGTATGATACTGAAGATGTTAACAATAAAAGAATATCGCCCTATGAAATTCAGAGGAGCAGATATAAGAACGAATATTGGAAAAACAATGGAAGAAGAAATATCGAACAAAAGGGAATATATAGGAACTTTGATCGAATAATGAATGATAGAGAATACCGTAATCAACAGAAAAGATATGAAATAGAACCATGTTTTATCCGTCCAGGGGATAACCAATGGAGAGGGAGGAGAAAAGACCTAGATGTTGGGAAAACACAATGGCAGAGAGAACAGGCTCCAAGTTCTTTTTTAGACAAATGTTATCATTACAGGATGAGAAGGTAACACCCAAAACTATAAGAGGAAAAAGAGGGGGGAAGAAAAAGATTAAAAACAAAGGCAAGAAGAAGAAGAGAATAGATGAGTTGAATAGTATGATGAAGGAAATAACACACGAGAAGGCTCAAACATTTGAGAATCCGAATGACGAGAAAGGAAAAATATACAATTTAAGCTGAAGAGTTCTGACAAAAGATGAAAAGAAATTACTATTGAAAGGACTGAAGTTTACACCAAGTAAACAGATCAACCAATTTTACACTTTTATAGATAGAGAGAAATTCATAAGAAAATTAACTATTAAAAAATGTTTTGATGGGAAAGAAGTTAAAGAAGAGCCAGGTGATGAAAGAATTGGAAAGGAATTAAAGAAAAAAATCCACTTTCTATCCCAAACATCTTAAAGGATCAATGATAGACAGTTTGCAGAGGTCCATATTGGATGATATTGAAAAATTTGAAAAAATGTATCCAAATAAAGTTAATTTGTCTAGAAAGGAGAGGATGGCATTAAAAGAATTACAGAAGGACAACACAATTGTAATCAAGCCATGCGATAAAGGTGGAGGCATCACTATTATGAACAAAGAAGATTGAGAGACAACTCCAGGAAGGAGGAACATACCAGAAACTACGTTGTGACCCCACAATGAAGATTAAAAATAACCTCTGGAAGATCTTAGAAGAAACAGAAAGTAAGGGTATTATCGCAATGAAACACTGCGAATTTCTTAAGGTGGAGGACCAACAATCCCCACTATGTATGTTTTACCCAAGGTGCATAAAAACCCGACCAACCCACCAGGCAGACCGATAGTGATGGGGGTCGGGAGCCTAACTACGAACTTATCTGAATACATAGATGCTCATCTTCAACCGATTGTTAGTACAACGAAGTCACATTTAAAAGACACTATGGATGTACTTCGAAAAATAGAAGATAATATGGAATAAAAATATGATATTAGTGATTGCAGAAGTGACAGCTCTCTATAACAATATACCAAACAAAAAGGGTATAGAGGCTGTGAAATGGTATTTGAATAAAACAGATCTTAATGAGGATAAAAAATAATTTTTATTAAAAAGCATCGACTTCATTTTAAAAAATTATTATTTTTATTTTAATGGCGAATACTATATACAAATGATAGGTACCGCAATGGGGCCAAAATTCGCTCTCAGTTACGCCAATTTGTACATGGCGTACTGGGAGGAGACACAACTGAAGGAAACCTTTGATGTAAACTTGAAAATCTGGTATCGGTATATAGATGACATCCTATTCATTTGGGAGAAAACAGAAGAGGAGTTGGAATCATTTTGTAAAGTTCTTAACGATAATCATTTTAATATATGTTTTAGCTTCCAATCAAGTCAGCAGGAGATACATTTCTTGGACCTAATGCTGTACGTGGAGGATGTGAAATTGGAGACCAAATGCTACAGTAAACCCACGGACGCTAATAATTTTATATCAAATTTGAGTGAGCACCATGAGAATTGGCTCAAGACTGTCACGAAAAGCCAATTTTTAAGGTTGAGGCGAAACTGTAGTAAGAAAGAGGTGTTTACAGAACAAATTACAATGATGGAAGAAGGATTCAAAGAAAAAGGTTATGAAGATGGAATATTAAACAAATTTAAGAAGGACTGAAAAACGCTTTTACAAGGAAAACTAAAAGATAACAAAGAGAGTGATGTCTTCAAACATGCCTTCATAACTGAGTACACAGGACAACACAAAAAAGTGGAAGGAATTGTGAAGAGACACTGGCATTTGTTGCTGAAAGATCCAGTACTAAAAAAGACATTACCAATGAAACCTATTTTTATTTATAGGTGAGCATCTAATCTGAAAAACAAGCTGACATAGAGGACCTCATTCAGAGTCGGTCGTTGCGGCCGCACGGTCGTACGCCACCGATGTTCGCTAAACTGCGCATGCGTAAAGTTCGCAATGCGCGTGCGCAAACTAGCTGCTACGATCAGAAATTTCTCTCTCCTTGAACACAGCCAGGTCGGTAGTTTGAGTGACAGGATGAGGCGTTTATGGGTGGTAACAGGGGAAGGTGCTTGAAAACGGGGGAGTGGAGATCCGAACGCAGGCGTACCTAATTATGCGAACGGCGTTTTATGGGAGTGCATAATTAACAAAGTAGTGTCATAGTACACGTGACATGGGAGGTTTTTACACTGACATGATCGTAGTGCTTAAGAGAGGGTATGGTCAACCTTAAGCTCTACGACCAGTTCCGATTGTTCCCGATGGTCTCGATTAATCCTTATATGCCCGGAGATGACGTGTAAGGCGTACGAGAAGGGGGCGTATTTTTTTGTCTTATGGCCGCATCCTCACCTTGGTCGTCCAGCTACCGATCCGAACTTAAGGACGCAACTTGCGAGTGCATCATTTGCATATCCGGCCCCTTTTCCCTTACGACCGTGCGGCCGCAACGACCGACTCTGAATGAGGTCCAGAGTGCACTCAATACGGAAAATCCACATCCAATACGAAGCAAACGATTCTTTCGCTGTGGAAATTGTGTTGCATGCAGAGAAATATAAGTGGAGAAATCCAAATATGTTGATTTTAATATTAAAGGAAACACATCTAAGTTAAATCATTTCATGACATGCAATACGACGAATGTAGTATATTTCATTGAGTGCAGTTGTCACCTGGTATATGTAGGGAGGACTAGCAGAGCCCTGAAAACAAGACTGGGAGAACACCTCCGCAATATTAAGAAGGGGGTGACGACACACTGCCTATCAAATCATTTTAAGCTAGTGCATAACTGTTCCATAAGAGAAATAGTACGGTTCATGGCCATTGAAAATATTAAGAACACTTAGGGCTCTATTTATTAACATTATTGTTACTAAAATAAAGTGAAAAAGGGTGTTTTCACACCCTTTTCACATTAGTTTAGTATCACCTATAGTTATTACAGGGCAATTGGAGTAGAATTCGTAAAATTCTACTCTAACCCCTAAGTATCACTTATGTAATGGGAAATGTGATCCGACCAAAGTTACTAAAAATAAATTGTAAAAAAAATACCGGGGAAAGCCCTGTGATAATAACGCCACCTGGAGGTCTCCCCCGGTTACCGGACTCCTACTCTGCTCTAAAAGGCAGAGCAGAGCCGGGAGCCGGCCCCAGTGATCAGCTGTGTGGTCTAAACAGACCACATGCTGATGTATTGCAAAAAAAAAAAAAATAGTCAAAAAAAAATTCACTTACCTGATTCCATGGACCGGTGGTTGGGGCTTTGGTGATGACTCTCCTCCGGTTAGCTGGTCTCACATGCTGCACTGCGGCCCGGTCATCAGGTGATCGGGTCCCAGTGCAGTATGGGATATCAGCTGACCGGAGGCATGGAAGACATCACCGGAGCACCGATGACTGCAGGCAAGTGCTATTAAGGGAGGGGGGGTTGTGGGGGGGTCACTGGGGGGTCAGTGATTGCGGGGGACAGGGCTTAGTGTTGGGGCGGGGCTTAGCGCCAGGGGGGGTAGCAGCGGTGGCCGGTCAGCGCATGCGCGGGGCACTAGTCACGGTATTTTTTTGCAAAAATATCGTGAATAGAGTGCGGAGGGGATTCGCAGGAAGCACTGTAAAAATCCCTGTGATATTGCCTAAATTCGCAATGCAAATTAATTCGGTAATATCACACTACAATCTGCATTACAGATTACCCGGGCCCGGGCTTCCTGATGGGCCCGGCGGGGGCCCGAGTCCGGCACCGCTCCCCTCCCTCACAGCAGCCCAGCACACAGCGTGTGCTGAGCTGCAGTGGAGACTGCTCATGGCTGCTGAGCAGCAGCCACAGCAATCTCCTAAGCCTGTGGCAGGAGCGATCACACTGATCGCGCCCCCCCTGGCTTTGAGCAGGGCTGAGGGGGCACAGAGCGCCCCCTCCCCAGTGCGCAGCATATCTTTGTTTTTCTCCGGGAAGGGGGCGTAGCCACGCCTCGAGTGATTAGGCCACGCCCCCTATTACCCGGGCCCACCGCGGCTCTCAGCGGGCCTGCGTATATTGGTTTATTGATTTTAGAGTAGTTTTATGTGAATGATGTTATAGGATGCATCCATTCCTCATTATAGACCTGTACTAGTCACTTTTTCATGAGTTTTCATACTTATACATGTTAATGTTATAACCTCCATTTTATTTGCCCTCAAGTTAGGGATAGAGAACAGTCTGTGAAAAGTTACCACAGTTAAGATGGCACCTGACTGGAGGAAAAAGGAAGTATGATGACCAAAAGTGCCAAACATAAGATGGCTGTCTAAAACTGAGCTAAATAAACGATGCCAGCATCAAACAGCATGGCAAGCTGCCCCATCAAAGATGGCTGTCTGACGACAAGATCAAATACTTAAAAAATGTCTGTGCCACATAAAAAATGGCTGCCAAAACCGGCCGACGGGCCAAACGTGCGTTCCATACACAGGAAGTGGGGACACTATTAATCTGAGAGCCGGCAATGGATAAAGCCTAACAAAGGAGGAAACACAACATGACCACTATGGGAGAGACCTAAGAGAATGGACCACATTGCGGGCGAATAGGGGATTGCCGATACCAGAAGTAGGGATGATGCACTTCCGGTCCGGTGATAACCCATGAAAGTATAGTTTTAAAGTACACCAGGCAGTTTTGGTAGTTTGATTTTAACAGTTAAATTAAGGATATTCCACTCTGTATTCCAGAGTGCTTGTATGTTGATTTGTAAAGGTTTTAAGGAAATAGAAGAACTGTCACCTATGACCCAGAAGTTTACCTAAGGAAGGGTATAAAAGATGAACATTTCTATATATGTCACTTTACCTTGAGGAAGGGAGCAGTTGTCTCCTGAAACGCGTTGGAACACAGTGACAGGATCATCTATCTGGGAGGAATTGCAGAAGAAAGATCCCCTAATAAGGACCCTGAGTTAGAGGTTATCCGGAGACCTCCACATTTACCACCCACAGCTTAACGACCGACCAGGTTGATGGTTGCAATGGTGATCACCATCGCGACCATCGGGGCTTACGACCAGACCCTAAGGTTGGGTCTGGGCACTCGTAAGCCCCAGGGAGCTATCTGCTCTGATGGAGCAGGAAGCTCCCCACTGACATCACTGATGATGTCAGTGCGGCTGCTCACAAAATGGTAGGTCTTCGTAAAGGAACGCCTCCGTTTTTGAAACCACATCCCCGGCCCGCCTACCAAACGGGGGCAGCTGTCGATCAACATCGACAGCCGCCCCTTTGGTAGCGAGCTCCGGAGCGACAGAGTTTCTCTGTCGCTCCGGGGCTTGCGATTGCACAATGCGGCCGCTGCGCGTGTGCACAGGCCAAACCATCGAGTCGGTTATGAGCGCATCGGCGCTTGCGACTGACTCTGAATAAGATCCTATGTCTGGACGATTTTATGTTTTTCACATCTATGAAAATTCTGTCACTGCAATTTGACAACTATACACGGGATCCCGACTGGAGTTTCTGCGGAAGTACCATTGTGATCATTTATTGTTTATTTGTGAGCACTGAGCGCACTTAACTAGACAAAATTTTATTGTAAGCATACATTCACCGACTGGTGAGCTATATAGGACTCCATTCTGCTCAAGCTTTGCTACATTATCAGTGTGTATAACAATGATTACAGCTGTACCTGCTACAGTATCTTTCAATAAACCAACACCACTGGATAAGTAACTGGGCTTTTCATAGTTGGAGTCACCTGCTGGTGTGTGCCTATATAACCGCAATATCAACACCTGTCCACACATAATTTCCAACAGGTTATGGGCCCAGGCACACAGGTGTAAAGTACCCTGACACCCAGCCCCAGACTTACAAGCTATTAGAGGTGCCTAGAGCAGCATACAGATGTCATCTTAGGCACATGTGTAGTGCAGACTGCATGAGGACAACACAGTGTTCCCAGTGCAGTGTGTCAGCACAGAAATTAGTCAATGCACAGAAGCTGCATAAAAACAGACTGAAGACAGCACAGAGGGCCTGATTCAGAGCCGGACGCTCTGACCAGAGTGCTCGCTCTGAATCAGGGCCCTCCTCCATAAAAATGGAGCGGCCTCCTGCCTGCTCGCATAGCTGTGGGTGACCACCCACAGCATATGCGAGCGGCCAAAAAGATGGTCGCGATGGTCTTGACCATCGCGACCATCGGACTTGCGATGGAGACCCTGCGGTAGGGTCTCTCTGCCACAAGCCCTGGAGTGATTTTGGCTCTATCAGAGCCAAAATCACTCCCACTGACATCACTAGTGATGTCAGTGGGGCCGGCTTCAGACGGTAGGCGTTCCCATGGGAACGCCTCCATCTGGCAGGCACCCCCCCGGCACGCCCACCAAAGGGGGCGTGCTGTCAATCAACATCGACTGCATGCCCCCTTTGGTGCGAGACCCGGAGCGATGGAAAGCCTGTCGCTCCCCGGGTCTCGCGCATGTGCACGACGGAGCTCCCTCCATCGTGCGCATGCGCAGTGGGGAACATCGACCCGCTTGCGAGCGTACTGCCACTCACGAGCCGGTCTGAATGACCCCCAGAGTGTTTCCAGTGCAGTATAGCAGCAGTAGGGATGGACATCGGCAGGGATTGGGGGTAAGGATTCTGCATTTAAACCTCTATACGCTCCTTCCTATACCTTCTAAAAACCTGCCTACACCTTCTAAAATTTACGCTATTTGCGTACGCAGTCATACAGTAAAAGAAAGACTTCAGACCTTGAACATGTGTTTCCAAAGCACAAAGTATTATTCAAGCAAAGTACAGATAGTTACACTCTGTGATCTAAATACAATTTAGCGCAAAGAAATTATACAGACCCAAGGTACAGTTATACATACACACGCGCTCTGGGGCCAGATTCCGGCATCAACAAGAAACCTCCATCTACAGCATCAGCATGAAGACTCCAGATTGGGGCCAGAACACACATATATATATATATATACCCTTATAGAAATACACTATACAATAGAGAAGTTTGGCATGGTTTCATTGGTTCCCAGTGCGGGTGCATCTGTTACAGGATATTTAACAGGTTAATTCAAATGGACACAGGTCAGCTTCCGACAGCCTATTGTCTCCTCTATTCCCCCTGCATGCAAATCTAAGCTGTTAATTTTACAAAGTACATTTTAGCGTTTTAACTCTCTACTGTTCATAAGTTGAGAATGCAGGTTGCGATCTTCTCACCGATGATACCTGAAAGCTGTTGAGAAAGAGTCGATCAGTACAACACCAAACACTGTTTGCTTATAATGTACTAAACCTTAGATACCAAATAATCTTTTATTTCACAGCATTAGTAATAAATGGATAAAACTTGAATCTTATACTTTGAAGCTATGGAACGTTTTACGTGAATGTGCAGTGTGTAAGTATTAGGGGTTTGGGAAAAGACGCTAGTTAACTTGGGGCAGATGCATATGCACGAAGCTAATAAACAGCGCTCGCATGCGGGGTATTATGCATTCGCTAATGTGCAACATGTTAACAGCGCAACTGTGCATAATGGCCCTGATTCAGAGCCGTTCGTTAACAGCAGTACGCTCGTTGCGTTCCGATGTTGACTAACCGCGCATGCGTCGGTGTTACACTGCGCATGTGCGTACGGCAGATTGCGAGTTTTTTTTGTTTCGTTCGTCAAATAGCGTACAGGAAGTGACATGTCAAATGTGATTGACAGAACAGGGCGTTTTTGGGTGTTGACGGGGGAGGAGATGGAAAAACGCAGGCGTGGCGAGGCGTTTTTGGGGCGTACATACATTAACAAATGCGAACGTCTAATGTGTTCATACCAACTCATACGTCACTGGATGATCCTCTTTCCCTTCAAAATGCTCGCACAGCTTAGGGTCTGGATAACTCGACCACATTGGCGATGGCCTTCTCCTCCGTCCCGGCACTCCACGATGTAGCATCGATTAATCACGGCTTGTCAGAAAATCAATTAGTGTTGGATTGAAAACCGGCTTGCTATGTGTTTGGAAAGTAGTTTTTTTGGATAGCACAAAACCGAACGCAGGTGGAAATCATAGCTGCTAATATCTGGATTACACAATCAATTAGCGTATATTTGTGGGGGTTTATTTTGGCCTCAATTTGTGGTTTTTGGACTATTGTAACAATAATGTCATCATGTTTAGGTTTTTGGGCTCATTTTGTTTTTGCAAGGTGAATTTGCATCCTTAGGTAATGTTTTAAACGTTCCTTAAAGAGCCCTTTTTTTCAAATGTAACATGTTTTTTTTGAACGTTGTTGCCTTGTGGGCCCGGATTAAATGTAACCCATTTTGACAATAATGTCAGAATACAAAGTCGTACATTTGATGTAAATTTATTGCTATTCCAAAAAAAAATAATGCACATATTTTACACAAACATTTTTGGCAGTGTTCATTCCACAATATTTATTAATTGTGCAAACAATACATTTTTGGTATACGTAAATCAAAAAATTAAAAACAATTCACAAGAAGGGAGAGGGAAGTTTTGGCCAGAAAGGAATATGAGGCAAGCACAGAAGGAGTGTGGGAAAAGTAGCCAATGCTGTCACCGTTTTTTCGCCCATTTGGCTGGGGGAGGGAGGGCGCCAGACCGGGTCCGGGATGTCATCGGGCTGGCCTGTCCAGAGGCAGATGTTGTGGCCTCTGGACTAGGCACAGGGCTAGGCACATTTGGAGGATTGGCTGATGTTGTGCCAGAGGTGGAGGATCTTGATGTTCCGGCAGGAAGGGAGGTCGGCTCCACCATGTGCTGGCGAATGAGCTGCTCCAGTGCATTGGCGATGCAGATGTTGGCCCTGGTATTTTCCGCCAGGGCCTGACCAATGGTCACGTTGGCCGCAGCATTTTGCTCCAGGGCCTCAGCCACCCGTACCAGACTGGCGTCCATCCTCTGCAGAATCTCCGTATGGAAATCCGATTTAAAATTGAGTTCTGTGAGGAGGGACACTGCCTGCGAGGGGGATTGCCCTGGACTGGCTCCTGCAGGGTCCTCAGCCGGATGTACTGGTTCCTCCCCTGCAGAGCCAGCAGAAATTCTGCGGCCAAGGCTCCCCTCTGGAGCAGACTCATCCGCCTGTGTCTCTGTTGGAAAAATTAGAAAAGAGTCACATTAGAATCTACATATTGGCACAATAACATTTCAGAGTTGGTGACATCACAATATTTACCTGGGACAACATGAGGAGCCGCAAAGTCTGGCATGTCCGTATCCATGTTGGACACGCCAAACACCTCCACAGGCTGCACACACCCCTGTGCCAGCTCTTCTAAATCATTCAACTCCAATGACACAGGGGTGGGACCCCCACCTGTCCCCCTTGCATGCCTTGCCCTGTCCGCCAGTTTTTGCTTCAGGCGATATTTGAAGTCGGCCCATCTGTGGGTGAAATTGGAACCATTATCCTTTTTTTTAAAATGGGTTTTGGTTTTAGGGGGGGGCTAGTGTTTACTTACCGCCGTTTGACATCCCGGGCTAGACGGACATAATCACCCACCCTATTGACAGCAACGGCTACCTCTTCCCACATTCTCCACTTCTGGCTTGCACTCATATTCCTGTCTGCCTGTGGCAGGATGTCCACACACTTCTGAATGAAAACCTCCATCTCCTTTCTTGTGAATTGTGGCTGCCTTTTATTTTTGCCAGCTTTGCCCGGAATACTGGGCCCGGCAGCCTCTTCCATGTCATCCTCCTCACCTATTTGTGTAAATTTGGAGAATTGTCAACTTCACAACTTGCACAATATTATGTTTCTAATTCATCATTGAGTCAAAATGCCTGAAATACTTACTGCCAGACTGTTGTCCATTGTTTCCCTGGTCTGTAGCCATGTCTGAGCTCCACACAAGAAATACACCAGAATGTTTGGTTTGGCTCGTGACGTATTTATACATGCGTCCTTATTTTTCGGCCGCATCATTGATTGTGCGTTCCTATGATCCCTCCTTAATTTGTGCGGGAAACTAAACACTATTTATGGCTTGGGGCGTCTCGAGTCGAGGTGGCGTTTTTTGATTGTTGGAGGTTACGTTGGTTGGAGTTGATTGTTGGCGGGTTTTGGAGTTGGCGTTTGTGGAAGTAGTTTATTTTGGATATATTTGCTTTTTTTATTTCCGTTCGCATTTTTTCTGTTGGATTTCTTTTTGGCGTTTCTTGTTTTGGTAAGTTTTTGGAAGTCTAACTTTGCTTAAATGTGTGTCTCCTTCTGTTTCTGATTTTTCTAACGTTTTTTTGTCGTCATTTCATCTCTCTTAGGTTTTTTTTTGGCTCTGCCCCAAAGACCTTTTGATCCGGAATCTTATATATTATCTCTTGGTAAGTTCATTTGTTTAATTGTTTTGTAAATGTTCATGTTTGTCTTTACGCAACTTTGGGTGGCCTTACACTTGTAACCTTTGTTTCTCTAACTCCGACATGTTTTAAAAATGCTTTTTTTTTGTAGCTGCGTATCTTTTAACTTGGATTTGCGAACTAATTAGCGCATTTTTATTAGTTTCTATTGTGACTTGTATTTGCGAACTAATTAGCGCATTTTTATTAGTTTCTATTGTGACTTGTATTTGCGAACTAATTAGCGCATTTTTATTAGTTTCTATTGTGACTTGTATTTGCGAACTAATTAGCGCATTTTGAAATGCTTATTCATCCCGTAAAATTGTTTGTGTTTTCTCTTTTGCATTTGTTGCTTACATTTGGCCACAATTTGACGTAGTGTGCGCAATGTCGTTTTGCTCTTTGGCCAAATGTGTGTTTATCCCCTTTTATGTTTTGTCTTGCACAAAATTTGAAAACAGAAATGGCCAGCATAAAATGATGTATATTTATGTTGTGATTATTTTCAGTTTGCACGTATCATGACAATACCCTGGCATGTAAGCATCATTGGATGGTAGCATCAAGCTAAGTTATATTTTTGTTTTTTGGGGGGGTTAAAAAGCCTTCCATTCAAATCTTGCCATTTCAGGTTGATCTGGGTCGGATTGTTCTGGCCATGCTCCCGGAAGCCGACCAACCTCAATCTCGTCCCAGGCGTAGGCATCGTAGGCATGCAAGGCCCCAGATATATAGAACACGTGTCACCCTTTTTGGAATGCCCGATGATGAGGTTTTAAGACGCTACCGTCTTCCTCCCAAAATCATCATAGACACTCTCTCATTAATAGAGAGTGATCTTGAGCGGCAAATTGACAGTCCTACAGCAATACCACCACTTACGCAATTTATGGCGGTGTTACATTTCTGTGCCTCAGGATCATTTCAAACAACGGTGGGAATAGTGGCGGGCATCTCACAATCCTCTTTTTCCCGGATCCTGAGGGCAGTGATGGAGGCACTTTTCAAGCACCTCCATAATTTTATTCAAATGCCTTTGGATATGGGTGCCCTTAGTGTGGCCAAGGCCAATTTTTACCAAATAGCTGGCTTCCCACACATCATAGGGGTTGTGGATGGTACTCACTTACCACTTCAGCCTCCAGCATGGCTGGAGGCAATATTTAGAAACCGGAAACACTATCACTCCCTGAATGTAATGGTGGTATGTGATGCCTCCCTCCAGATCCTGTCCTTGAATGCAAAATTACCAGGAAGTGCACATGACTCCTTCGTCATCCGGCAATCAGGGATATGGCACAAATTAACCAACCTACAAGCTGGTGATGCGTGGCTTCTGGGTAAGTGGAGACCTTTAGTACATAACAATGTTAAGCTTCATACAGAGTGATCCTGATGTTGTCTATTCTTTTTCACCGGAGACAGTGGCTACCCTTGCACGCCCTGGCTGCTCACTCCTTATTTGGCTCCCACACCAGGGCCACAAAGTGAGTTTAATGCCGCACTTACAGCCACCAGGCAAGTGGTGAAGCGCTGTATCGGCCTTTTAAAAGGCCGATTCAGATGCCTCCACCACTCTGGTGGCGAGCTCATGTATTTGCCGGATATGGTTTCGAAAATTGTGGTCCTGTGTGGGATATTTCACAACATCGCCATAAGGAGTGGTGTCCCAATTCAGCCAGAGGATGCCTTACCTGAGGATGGCCCCCCCGAGGTTGGTCGGAGGTCAGTATGTGGGGGGTCCATACGCGATGATGTGGTGGCCAGATATTTTAGGTAATTATTGTCAAAACAACAGTGTTTATACCCAATGTGGTACGGTTTGTTTGAGAACATCTAATTAATTGTTTTTATTTTCTCCATCTTCTGTTTTTTTCCATAATCTTTGGCACTCCAACGATGACTACTTCCTGCTACCCATAAAAAACCTGTATGTGGAAATTTTGGGGATATATTATGGAACCCATCTTGCAACGCCATATTTGTGGAATCATGTTGGCATGGTCCTTCGTCAACGAGTTCTTGATTTGTGTTTTTTTTTTTTTTTTTTTGGTATGTGTTGTATTTGTGATTATCACTGTGTGTTTTGTTTGTGAGTGACCACTTTGATTTTGGAGTTATGTTGTGAATAAATGTCTTGAGAGTGAAATTTTGTACCTTTTTTTGAACGTTACAAGCAAGTGTAACCAGGTTCACACACGTTACATTTGCCTAAGGGGTAATCCAGTAATGACGCAAGTTGAGCTAAAATGTAATATGTTTTCAGGGTCCAAACCAACACCCAAAGGAATCCTGTACAATCAGTTGGCTTCGTAATATCGGCCTAAGCAGCTTGCACCCCAAATAGGAACCTGTAAAATGTAGTAATATCTAATTGTGACTACATCAAAAAAGGGAAATGAGATTGTTACTGTTAGGTGTTTCTTGTGCCTGTTTTACATAAAAATACAACACACAATCTTAGTGACAAAAATTGCAAATCCTTGCAGGAAGAGTCTACTTATGTCAGGGTAAACAATCTCTGATTTTGAAAGAACGAATGAGACAGAACGTTAATTAGAAAATATAAATTTATTTGCATATAGCAAAAAAACCAAAAAAAACTAGTCCCTAAGGAGGACCGACATATGGTCAAGGACCACCAGCAGACCGATTATATTGTCCCGCATACGGGCCACACAGGCGGCTAATTCAGCCCTACGCCTCTGTTCCTCTGTGGGTGAGAAAAGTGTGGGGATTAATACAACAATAATGAAACCACATTAAAAAACAAGCCAAAACAAACAAACCAACAATACAAATATTTGGAAACAAAGCATAATTACACCATTAAAACCCATCCCCCCAAAATGGTGTAGGCCAAAAATACAAGGGCAAATAACAAAATCAGACAGGTGTGATATGTGTATGGTGAAATCAGCAGTAACAGGTAAAGCCAATCTGCAAAATCACCAAAAGTCTACCCAAACACTCAAAAAAAGGGAACGACACATGATTACATACAAACAGTTTGTGGCGAAAAAGAAACAAAAACAAAAACATACCGGTATAAAAAACGGCAGCTACAGAAGGCCCTCCCTCGTCCTCCTCGGAGGTGCCTCCATTCCCCAACGATCTGGGCGGGGTAATTTCTGAATCCGGGGAGGGGGTAATTCGAAGAGGGGTGGTTGGAGGAGAGGGGGAATTGGGACGGAGGGGAAGGAGCCCCGAAATTTCCAACAGAGGGTCTTGGAAGGCTGTGGAGGAGTGGCAAATAGGGGAATTTGGGGTTGTGGAGGGTTGGCTGGGGGTTGGGGAGAGTGGGCGTGAGCGCCGTCTGCGATGACGATGACGCCGTAGTCTTCGATGTGCCCCTAAAAGATGTGAAACAAATTGTGGTTAGTTTCAACCCAAATCCGAGAAAAACACTATTTTCTGACCCAAAAATAAAAAAACATGGCCATGCAGATATGAGTACAATGCATAAATATGACATACATGAAAAACATGGCCATGCAGATATGAGTACAATGAATAAATATGACATACATGAAAACATGGCCATGCAGATATGAGTACAATGCATAAATAGGACATACATGAAAACATGGCCATGCAGATATGAGTACAATGCATAAATAGGACATACATGAAAAACATGGCCATGCAGATATGAGTACAATGAATAAATGTGACATACATGAAAAACATGGCCATGCAGATATGAGTACAATGAATAAATATGACATACATGAAAACATGCCCATGCAGATATGAGTACAATGAATAAATAGGACATACATGAAAACATGGCCATGCAGATATGAGTACAATGCATAAATAGGACATACATGAAAAACATGGCCATGCAGATATGAGTACAATGAATAAATATGACATACATGAAAAACATGGCCATGCAGATATGAGTACAATGAATAAATATGACATACATGAAAACATGGCCATGCAGATATGAGTACAATGCATAAATAGGACATACATGAAAACATGGCCATGCAGATATGAGTACAATGAATAAATATGACATACATGAAAACATGCACACGCAGTTAGGGCCACAAAGACAAACATGAAAACCACAGTCCCTAAAACTTACTTTCTGCGATCTGCATGCGAAAGCATGCCAGCAAGCGGGGCGTCCGCCGTTGCAGGTCCGACCACCTGCGCTCCAGCTGCCCGATCTGGCGGCGTGAGCCGAAGGAGCGCAGGCGGGCCCGTACCTCCGCATATGCGGAACGCTTTTCACGGTTGGTGATGGGTGGAGGCTGGCTGGTGATCCGCCTATCCATCACCTCCGTTAGCACCAGCAGCTCGCGCCTGGTGAATGCGGAGGCTCTCATGATGGCAATGGTGTATTTGTTAAAAATCATTTTTAATAAAGTGCCCCAAAAAAATTTGATTGGCTAATGTATTTGGGTAATTAAGAGGACCAATTCTATTGGTTAGTGTATGAGTCATGTGTTCGACAGGGCCAGAAATCTCTTGAGAGTTATGATAGGCTGGATGCAGTGACATGCGTAAGCAAATTTAAATAAAGAAATGAACCCCGGGAAATATGCGGGTAGAAAAACAAATAGAACAATTGTTTAATTGGGGCTAACATGTATTTTGACAAATAAAAGCGAATGTTTAAGCCGTACGTATTCTGCGGGTAAACACAAACACGATTAAAGTTTATTGCATTGTGTTAAAAAAAAAAAAACAATTAAGCTAATCGATATATTGATTGGCATGATACGATTGAGGGAGGTAGGCAGAATAAACGGGCAGTTAATCGAAATCTGACAGTCCCACTTCCGGGTTGTACTTGTGCGTGCGTTCCCTTCAAGCCATTTCGGGGATGTACGCTCGCTATTTGGCACGCTCGTTAGTTAGAGGAGGGGTCGCTTGAGTTTGGGGAGGATGTTTGGCTGCGTTCGAAAATACGAGCGAGTGCTTGAATTTAAATATTTTTGTACGTACGCCAAACGTACGAACGGCCACTTGCGTCCGGGTCTGAATGAGGGCCAATGTGCGGTGTTTATGCATGTGATTCTATTTATGATGGATTTAACACATATATATATATATATATATATATATATATCATTCCTTACTAACATTTTTAAACTGCAATGCAATGTGTTATGGGCAGTGAGTTTCACTCTCAAACAGTGTGGAGACCCCCCGCCGATTGCTGGTGCCATCCTGTATGAGAGTGAGTTTAAAAGCTTTCTTCTACATGTGTCAGTTCTTTTCAAGCAGATTTCTTACCATTGTTCATTCAGTCAAATTCAAGTGTCTGGGCCATATTACAATTGCCACAGCTACACCTGTCCACATGTGGGGTCTCTCCCTTTACATGCAAATACACCCACAGTTCCTGGTGTATTGTATTTTCTAATTACTTTTCTCCGGAAGCTGTTTTTCTAAACTCTGCGTGAATACTGTGTTTGTTATGGTATTTTTTTATGCAAGGTTGTCCTAAGATACATCAGAGTATGGTTTCTGAAAGGATTATTAAAACATTGCCATATGTACTGAGCTTGTGAATTGTACAATTTAGCGCAAAGAAATTATACAGACCCAAGGTACAGTTATATATACGCACGAGCCCTGGGACCAGATTCCGGCATCAACAAGAAACCTCCATCAACAGCAGCAGCATGAAGACTCCAGATTGGGGTCAGAACACACATATATATACCCTTACAGAAATAGACTATACAATAGAGAAGTTTGGCATGGTTTCATAATGTGCGGTGTTTATGCATGTGATTCTATTTATGATGGATTTAATATATATATATATAAATATATATATATATACACATATATATTATATATCATTCCTTACTAACATTTTTAAACTGCAATGCAATGTGTTATGAGCAGTGAGCTTCACTCTCAAACAGGGTGGAGACCCCCCGCCGATTGCTGGTGCCATCCTGTATGAGAGTGAGTTTAAAAGCTTTCTTCTACCTGTGTCAGTTTTTTTCAAGCAGATTTCTTACCATTGTTCATTCAGTCAAATTCAAGTGTCTGGGCCATATTACAACTGCCACAGCTACACCTGTCCACATGTGAGGTCTCTCCCTTTACATGCAAAAACACCCACAGTTCTTGGTGTATTGTCTTTTCTAATTACTTTTCTCAGGAAGCTGTTTTTCTAGACTCTGCATGAATACTGTGTTTGTTATGGTAATTTTTTATGCAAAGTTGTCCTAAGATACATCATGGTATGGTTTCTGAAATTATCATCAATAATGTGTCTCTGGGAGGGGACATAAAACTACCATTATATGAACACCGTGGATCTTGGAAGATCATGGGAGTGACATGGGGATGCATCAATCCTATAAAGACAGTCTTGAGGGGGAATAGGGACTTACATTATTTGAGGTGTTTTTAAAAATAACATTTTAATAATACATTTTGTGCACGTTTAAATATAATACATTATATGATGGTATTACCTAGTTCAGGGTTGTAATGTAGTTCTACATTTACCTCAGTATTCATATGGGCACTACTAACCACCATCATAATTTCGCTCTTCCAATTTACCTTATTTTTCCATTTTCCACACTTCAACACATTAGGAACACACTTAACACATATGCCAATTACTATGATGACAACCAGTATAAGGATCAGGAGTTTACCTATGCTTGCGATCATTTCCTGGACCCACTCCCCTAGACCTGAGAACCACTTCACTGGGTTCAACCTTGAAACCCATTCCTCTACCTTCTCCTCTACTTCAGCCACTGAAGCATTATGGTTCTTCCGAAATTCCCATTTTAGCTGCAGAATTTCATCCATCTTCCGGTCTATCACCTCCTTGGGGTCGCTGGTATCATTGATGACATAGGTGCAACACTTCACTCCAAATTGGGTGGCCAAAGTTACGCAGTACCCTCCAGAAACAGTGGTTAAATAATTTAACACTAGCCTGTGTTGCACCAGTTCTTTCTTGTACGCTTGCAATTCCCTACCTGTATACCTGAAGGTGTCATCATACATCTCGGTGATATTATCTATCAATTTAGCAAGGTCCTGAATATATCTAAAATGTAATGTTCCCCGAGCGATCCTGGTGGGATCCAGTGCTACTAAAACTTGAAAGCCAGTTGTCTCACTAATTAACTGAGTGGCTTTATGCACGTCACCAGGTATCATATTTCTTTTGCCTCTGTGTTCATACTGCGTGTGAAGATATGGTGATGGTGTGTTTTTATGAATACCAAGCATTTCAACATGTGTAAGGGTCATAATTTCTGGAAGCATTCTTCCCAAATAACATAACAATTATGGTACTAAGATTGGTCAGACACTCCCCTGATTTGGCATAGTACTCCTCCTCTCGACTCCACTTCATTGATATCACTATCAGCTCCCCTCTCCGTCCTCTGTCCTCCATCACAGAAACTGGATATCCCCAAACATATTATCATGACAGAAACTCTGGAAGAAAGAACTAGGATGACCACAGCAGACCACTCCATTGCTGGAAGCACTGATCTACACATTTCTTTAGCTCAGGTATCTCACCGCACCTTTTAACCCTCCCGGAACAGGCTCGCAATCGACAGGTTCACGTTATCGGCCTCGACTCCGCCCCGTATCTCCACCGGTTGGTTGACCTTTCTACAGTGAGTGGAATGGACCCAGGTATCTCTCTCGGCCACCTTCAGCAACACCTGATACGGACCTTCCCATCGATCTACCGGACAACCTGAGCTAAAGAAATTTTGGATCATAACAAATTCTCCAGGTTTGACATCCTGACAATTTGCTTCTGGCATATCAGGTGATGACAATTTCAGTTTCTGCTGCTGTTTTAACTGCTTACTCATTGATATAAGAAACTTTACAGTTACCTCGTTGTTACCTTTCGAATCTTCCTGCGGACTTATAATCAAATTAGGTTGTCTACCAAATTTCAAAGGGGGACAGATTTAGATGGGGCCTGGGGGTGATCCTGGTGCTACTATTACTCATCAATTACTAATTACTCACATATTGAAAATATATACCCAATTGAGTTACAATGCGGGAAATGTTATCTTGATTAATTCGGTCTGTTAAGGGAACGTCTCCATCCAATACACAATCCGTGATAAATTTTGTCACGTCGATATTGCGTGGAAGACAAGCCCTTAACACTACTCGCCAATCTTTGTTAGTTGGCTCGTGGGAACTACCCAATTTTCTCAAAAATCTTTGACATTTGGCTAATTCCTTTTTGGGATCGGGGAAATCATTCATTATGGAATTTAGCTCCGCTCTTGTCCAAGGACAGTGCATTACTACTTCCCTTGTGGGCACTACTCCGTTCGCATCCGCATTCCCATTCGGAACAGTTATTGTCCGGATGGGATGCAGACCGGCCGCACTACAACCTTTGACCTTATTACCTGGCTGGGGGTTAGTCTGTTGCTGCAACGTAAAGTATTAACAACTTCCTCTACGGGTGCAGAGGATGATAACACTTCCCGTGCTGTTAATGATGGATATGGTGGCACCACTTGTGCTTGTCGTGGTGCAGCATCTAACATGTGTACAGCATGGGAAATGGCAGACATGACAATAGGCTCATTATCCACATCATAAACATTTTCCTTATGGTTACTTGAGAGGGTACAAATTGCTTGTTACGTTTTTATGGGTTTTTTCAATAACTGTACCTGCACCCCCATCCACATAAGGTGGTGGTGGTGCGCGTGAACTACTGACAATACCTTCTGCAACGCTACCTTGCCGCACGTGCGTGCCGTTTTGCGTCTCGCACGCATTGCAATTCAGCGTCTTGGGTGTACTTTCTGGCAATGTGTTCGCAACACTAGTTTGCGTCGCTTGCACATTTTTAAGCCACGCATCCCTTTCATGCTGCCACAATTTTAAACATTCGTAATATTTTACCTTTTTCCCTCGGGAACGCACCAGACTGATGTGATCCCGGACATTATTCAATACATCCTTATCAAAACTACCAATTCTGGGAAACGGTCTAACACTCTTCATCGTTATCTTAAACCATACGTCACAATACCTTATTGTATAAGCACCGTACTTAGTATGCATAATAATACGACGGGCCGATCCAAGTGGCGCTTCCATTAGCAGCACATCATTGTCTAACATTTCTATTGTTTGCGTGGCTCCCATCTTGGGACAACGCCTACGTTTTTCAATAAAAATTTAAACTGGTGAAAAGACAGTCAAGATACTTTCACTTACCTGCGGACGCCTTTGAAAAAGGGTGTACCCTATGGAGGACCTCTACACGCCTCCACTCACCTATGGAAGAAAAGGCTGCTTCCACGCAGCAATCCCTTTTTCAGTACTTTCCAACTGCAAGGGGGCAGTTGATTTCGTCCACCCTCTCACCAGTTCACAATCATAGTTTATCCCTAAACTATGCAGTTCAATTAATAGTGCTCAAATAAGCCTAATAGATCACACACAGTGATTACTGAATACTATAATCACACTGGGAGCCGAACCCTAACAAAAATAACAACCCATACACCTGCCTTGTGTAAAGTAAACGGTAAGCTGCTACCGAGTTACTAGGCCAAATCCTGCGCCTAGTACTTAAGGGTCCTACGATACCCTTAACATTTAGGTCCCGTGTTACACCCTAAACAAATACTCACAGTTCCACACTTTTTTCCTGCGCAGAAAAATACACGTTAACCCAGTTATTGGCAACAGTTGATAATGTAAACTCAACGGCTTTGTTTAAACACGTGGAACCACAACCGGAAATACGTATACGCTATTGTGCGACTAGTCGCATACACAATAATGCGACTACTACACAACCGTATAACTTACCCTTAGCTGCATACGCAAAAGTGCGTCTCTGCTGCGCGTGCAAAAATGCGACTCAGCCGCGCACGCAATACTGCGGCACCCTTTTTAGCATGCAATTCTATCAACAAAGGAAAACAAACTTTTTCCTTTCTTGTCCCTGGATTCTAGTCAGCGTACCTTGACTCACACGATAATGGATAGCGATCTCTCAGCATCAAGTGGTTGCAGGTAAACCCTGCGTGTGGCCACTCCACCCTTTGGTGAGAGATGGATAACAGTATGTTTATCGTGTGAATTGGTAAGTGACCTCACTCGATGAGCCCCCAACTAAGGATTCTGAATTTAAACCTCTATACGCTCCTGCCTATATCTTCTAAAAACCTGCCTATACCTTCTAAAATTGACGCTATTTGCGTACGCAGTCATACAGTAAAATAAAGACTTCAGACCTTGAACATGTGTTTCCAAAGCACAAAGTATTATTCAAGCAAAGTACAGATAGTTACACGCTGTGATCTAAATACAATTTAGCGCAAAGAAATTATACAGACCCAAGGTACAGTTATATATACGCACGAGCTCTGGGACCAGATTCCGGCATCAACAAGAAACCTCCATCAACAGCATCAGCATGAAGACTCCAGATTGGGGTCAGAACACACATATATATACCCTTACAGAAATAGACTATACAATAGAGAAGTCTGGCATGGTTTCATAATGTGCGGTGTTTATGCATGTGATTCTATTTATGATGGATTTAATATATATATATATATACACAGATATATTATAAATCATTCCTTACTAACATTTTTAAACTGCAATGCAATGTGTTATGAGCAGTGAGCTTCACTCTCAAACAGGGTGGAGACCCCCCGCCGATTGCTGGTGCCATCCTGTATGAGAGTGAGTTTAAAAGCTTTCTTCTACCTGTGTCAGTTCTTTTCAAGTAGATTTCTTACCATTGTTCATTCAGTCAAATTCAAGTGTCTGGGCCATATTACAATTGCCACAGCTACACCTCTCCACATGTGAGGTCTCTCTCTTTACATGCAAAAACACCCACAGTTCTTGGTGTATTGTCTTTTCTAATTACTTTTCTCAGGAAGCTGTTTTTCTAGACTCTGCGTGAATACTGTGTTTGTTATGGTATTTTTTTATGCAAGGTTGTCCTAAGATACATCAGAGTATGGTTTCTGAAAGGATTATTAAAACATTGCCATATGTACTGAGCTTGTGAATTGTAACTTAAAATGGCGCTGGGTGGCCATTCGCAAAATGGCGTCGTGCAGATTCTTATTTTTAAGATGGAGTCTGGTTTCCATTCGCAAGATGGCATCGTTTCGATCTAATTTTAAGCTGATCTTGTCTCAGCCAATTATCCAGCTTCGACAGGGGCAGGGCCTGGAGTAGCTCCAGTGACAAGATGCCTGATGCTTAGAGCTGCAGGAAGGTACAGCGCAGCTCTTGGCATTACAAAAAAAAAAAATACACCCATCACAAGACCATCGAAACATTACCATCCGATGGCGGCAAACATTGGAACACCGCCATCGAATGGTAAAAATACTACAATCACAACAAAAACATTGATGGTCGAAAAACATCGACCATCGATGTGAATCCTTAAGCAGCAGTGAAGCTGATTAAAGCACAGAAGCTGCACAATGATGTCTGTAAAAAGCATAATTACAGGAGCTACAACCATAATGGGGTATCAAGTTAAAAGGTGCCGAAAATTATACAATCTGGAAGTTTGCTATGGAAATGCAATTAAAGCGTGAAAGATTGTGGGAAGTCAATGTAAAACCAGATGCAGATTCAAGCCCAGATGATATAGAAAGCCATGTGGACCATAGGTTTACAGTATGTGTAGAGTAACATGTGTGCTATAATACATGGGAAAGAGACAGCAAAAGACATGTTGACAGCACTGCAAGCAGCATATTAAGATTGAGATCTGATGAGGAGAATAAATTTAAGACGTGTATTGAATGCTGAGACAACTGCATTACCTACTATAGCAGAAGCTCTCATGCTGTATGAGTTGGACAAATTACAGTGTTAAGCCTTATATAGATTAATTTATCACCTTGACATTATTAGGTACCTATCATATGCAGACAGGTTTAAATAAAGCACAACAACCAATAATGCAATCAGCCAACAGCACAATCAGTGGCGTCCCTCCCCGCGGTGTCACCCGGTGAGAGGAGGAACGATATTCCACCGAAAAGGGGGGCGTGGCCATGTGAGAAGGGCGTGGCCACGTCGACCGAACCCCCGTGCCTATCACTTGGGGAGGGGAGGGGAGGTGCATGAGGTCCCTGTGTGGAATGCCAGCCGTCTCACTCAATGACAGGAGCCAAGTGTTGCACTTAATGTTACAGTGCAGTAACCGGCTCCTGTCAGTGAGGGGGAGTCTGCATCTTGGTGTCATCCCTCGGTGGATGACACCCAGGTGCGGATCGCACCCCCCACTGAGCATAATTACAGAATGACACAATTTCCTGTAAGTGGACAGGTACGCTTCAGATTAGTTTGTTGTACCTCTTCACAATTTTCTACTCTGTGATCGCCCTTGAATAAACCTTCCTTAATCATATGTATAACTAAATGGGGAAGTTAAATCAATTTCCTAAAATCTTAACCCTTTCTATTGTCCCCAATATCAAGTTTCTCCATTTACAGATACTTCATGCTATTAGAATTCCCATACTTTATTGCCAGACCAGATAATAGAAAATCATACATTATGACGTGTAAAAATAAAACAATCCTTCAGAAGAACATGTTCATAGAGCATATCTTCGTGAGGTCATGTATAACCAATTTACAGATGTACCATCAGCTGGCTGTATGTCCTCAGGGTCATGATCCACAGACAACAGGATGAGTTTAGAGAAAGTAAGTTTAGGTAGTAAACTTTAATATTTTCTAGAATGATGTTTCTGTGGACTTAAATCAATACACATCATTTCTATCCAAGGCAAAGTTATATTACTAGTTATAAGTTATTATTGCCGAGCATATATCAGATGATGTAGTCCATTGTAGGATTGTGCTGTGTTTTATTAATTCCATCAATAATAGGGTCAAGGGCCATGTTGAAGTCACCAAGTAATATCAAGCTATAACCTAAATGATCTGCTATAACCTTGAACAAAGATTTGAAAATAAAAATAATTTTGCCAGTGGAAAGGGCATTACATTTTGCAATGAGCACTAAGTATTTGTTCTACTATATTGCTGAAAGATAGATATACCTATTGTCAAGACATTCAATAGTAAATTATTTCACATCCCCTTCTACTTAGTATTGCAACTAATTAAAAAGACATCTGTCTTCAACTCATAAAATTCTTTAATTTCAAACCTCTGTTTTCTAGGGGTTAAATGACTGCATATTGTGGGTTAATATCTTAATTGAACTCCATTGACATATTTAAGTGAAAACTGCTGTGAATTGTTACTGTTCTACACTCATACTATACATAATTTGTAGGGTTGGGTGACAAGAGGAGGACAGGGTAGGTAACAAACCAATAAACAGCAAAAAAAGAAAGTTCCCACAAAAATATGTTTTTGAATTCTATGGGATTGAATGGCATTTTTGTGGCCCCTAGGAAATAGAACCCTGTGCTCACAGGCCTAAGACTGGTTGGCACTATGGTCGAGGAATCCGATGCTGTGTATCCTCCCTACTCTATTTCCACCCTCCCAGTCTGTTAAAATACAGGAGCTGGTAGTGGAAATTTTGGTGGGACCCTACATTCTTTGTACCCCTAATTTTTCAAAAAATATCTCCTGCACTAGGCTGTTGAAAATAGTGTGTACACTGTTGGTGGTGGTATGGCAGAGTAATAGTACACATCAGCGGATATTCTAATCACAATAAGGCCCAATGCTTAACCAGTGGGGTGGTTTATTCAGGAGTAATCTGGATGTACAGCCGTACTCACAGTTTAGTATGTAACTGACTCTCAGCATGGAGCAGAGCTTGCGAGAATGTACAGGTACCAGCCGGTGACTGTACTGAGCTAGCGTTGCAGGATAGAAGCAATGACAAATGGTATGTAATGAAATAATGGCGGAGTCTCATAGAACTGTGTTCAACTGTGGAGCTCTAACACAGTAGCAAGATGGTGCCATGCATGTGCAAAATACAGTGGCCATGTTGATTAGGGAATGAAGCCTCCCAGACAGAACAACTATGGAAACTGCACAATAGTGCTCACCAGGTTTCAGCACTTTTATTGGTTTCTATACTTTTAATGGGGAAAAATCTGGAATGGGTTTTTGATCTAAAACAGTGGTTCCCAATGATGATGACATAAAAATGAAGGATGCTACTGTGTAAATGCAACTGCATGATGGGGATATTTGTGTATCTGATGCTATTGATGATGTTGATTATGAATGTATTTAACAAGGACAAGTTAATGAAATTTAGGAGGAGTACAGATCTCCTACATCTAGCTGCAGTGCGACATGCCTGGCATGTGTAAGCCGCCAGGTCCCGGGCAAATCTGTTACAATGCAATGTGAGTAGGCGGCACCAGGAAACTGTGCTGATTATGTAACACTTGTATAACTGTGTGCAACTGAGTCTGTTTTTGGAACTTGGCATTGAAAAAAGCTGTGGCTGCTGCATCATAGTACTTTGCATGCTGATTGAGAGACTCAGTCGCACACATAAATACAAGTGTCACATATCAAATTAGTCACATTGCATTGGAACTTAGACGCAATTTCAGCAAAAAAAGACGAGTCTCACAGGAGCAGGTGTGCTGAGAGGTGCTGTTTGGCATGACTGCAGTCAGAGGACACATCTGTACATCTGCCACCAGTGGCAGCAGTTCTTGTCAGTATTAAGAAGAAGGACATTGTCATGCCTGGGCATATGACAAAAAAGCCACTTTTTCCATGTGGAATAATTTTTCCCCAAATCCTGACTACATTTGTAAAGGCCACACCCTAAATTAAACTACAGGAAAAGCAGCTAGAGAAGCTGAAAGAGTAGATGAAACTAAGCGATTCCGTTAATTATGTTCTACTTGTAGATCATGTTCTTCTTTCGCTTTGTCAGGACCAAAGGGCTTGCAACATCCTGCATTTGGATCAGTACATTTTGGCAACCATGCACGAACCTACAGATGTGTTCACATACATCTAGCCTCCTTGCGCGTTAAAGAGCTCTTCTAGTCATGCCGTGCAGTGGGGTGACTCTGTGGCACCAAGTGTGATTTTGTTCAACTTTTTGCCTAAAAATGTATCTTAGTCACATCTTATTCACAGCTACTGACACTGTAATGTAGCATTTTGCATGCAGATATAACTGCAGTCGCACACAGAATATAGACATGCCGCATATCATTTTAATCAGAATAAGCAGCTTGTGCTTACTATTTGTATAGCTAATAAGATGCATTATAAGGGTAAAAGTCACACAAAAAGATGCTTGGCACTACTGATTCGCATGGTGCTCACTCATGTGTAAAGCGACTTGTAGCGCCAGGAGGATAAATGTATGTGGATACATCTGTAGATTACAGTCGTATGTAATGTCTTTTTTTCCAACTGACACAGATCTTGAGAGATGCAAAGAGCTCCTGGCGAGCAAGTTGTTAGCTCAAGTGGCACATGACACAACAACGTTTCCTCCTTCAGTTTCTCCTACAAATGATGCCACCAGGAAAAAGATTACCTTTTCCAAGAGATACACTGGTGATGATGATGAGTCAACTCAGTGCACCAGAGTAATACTTTATGACATCTAGACAGGTTTAAAAGCATTGCCCACAATAATTGATACCTCTGCCATGACTCAATCTGATACAGTAAGCATTAATAGAACGGTTGAGGATTATTTTAATTATAAAATACAAATTAGCATGTCACAAAGTTCCATTGAATATTGGTAGGAATAAAGGCAATTTGGAGCCCCTAGTACAAACTAGCTATGGTTTACTTAAGCTGCCCACCCTCCAGTGTGTACTCAGAAAGAGTGTTTAACACAGTTGGCAACCTTGTGAGCGATTGGCGTAGGAGACTACTTCCAAAAAAATGTGGAAAAACTGATGTTCATAAATATGAACTACAAATTTTATGAGAAAGACCTTTGCCGCCAATTACAACAAAGTACAGAGACTTCTGAAATGGTGAATTCAATGGTGATAATGATATTAACAACAGTGATGAGAGTTATGATGTGGAAGATAATGACATCTTCCAACTGTGATGATGATTAACAACACTTTTAGCCACCTTAAGCCCATTGGTAGCTTGGTTTGTGGAGGGCCCAAACTAACAAAACATTTCAGCCACAAAAAGTGGCAGTCCTTGTCGTTGAAGTGCTTGGTGTGATAAACTGTGCATGTCCTTTCTAATATACAACATAAGGGTGGGTGGGAGGTCCCAAGGACAGTTCCGTCATGCACCACTTTTTATTATGGGCTTTGCCAAGATTGTGTGTTTAACAGGCAGTGTATATTACAGTACTTTAGCGGGTCATTCATGTTCTTTTGTATGTTGCAAGGTCATCCATCACCAGCTTCTCGTCCAGGCGCATAGGACCCTTTTTCTACAATTTCTCCACAGATACAGAGTAATATCATCAAATCATATAATTAATAATTATCGCCTTTGACTGGACTGTTACTCTGCCTTCAATCCTGAGGCCTGTGATTTGCTGTTTGGATTCAATTTCCTCTTTAAAAATCTCATTGAGATTTTAGATGCTTGGTTTTTAATAGTGTTTTCCATGTCTCAGATTTTTTATTTTTTTTATAATAGATATATTAGTACTGTAATCAATCAGTTCATTATCTGGTTTCCACAAAATTTTCCACTTCCATTTACCTGTGCTGGCCTCGGATATCTGATCTAGTTCTTTATTAAAGAAAGCATTTTATAGGATTGTGTAGTTTATTAAACTACCATCCTGTCTGCCACTGCTGTACCACTATGTATCATAGATGTGCTATATTCTTTTAAATGGCAATGTGTTTGTGCCACTGCTCTATCGCTTACAGATGCTCCCAGTTACATTATGGCTGATCGCGCCATAAACGTATGCACGCATTGCGACATGTGATTCCCAGTGCCTGCATACGCTATGGTACACTATGGCACACACTGCAATCGCACCATGCATTCCTATGGAGGCATGGCCACGTATGCAGAGCGTGTTTCCGCACACAGGGCATGTGTGGCGCGATTTGCCATGCTAGCGGCAACAGTATAGCTGAGCATATTTGTAGTTTAACAAGCCAGCTTGTTAAACTACAAATTTTTGGATTTAGACTTTGCACACTGCTCACTGGATACTATCCTGCTCTGCTTACTCCCAACGATTCAGCTGGACTGTGGCCATACACACATACAGGATCATAGGATCTCCTACTGTACCATGCACCATACTGCCCGGCGTTGAGTGGCTATTATCATTGAGAGATACTACCTGTTTGTAACATCTCCGCAAATCTGTGGGACATGGAATGCTGACAAAACCTTCCATAGGATTACAGACCTCCTTTGGATTATTGCATCCAGTTGTCCAGCCACTCCGCTGATCCTATTCTGGGGAGAAATTACAGTCCATCCAACATAGCGTGAGACATGGATCTTTAACTATACCAACCTGCAGGTTAGGTCAACTCTTTTTTACTATATAGTGACGCGCTGCAGCATTTTTATTAGGGGTGTGCACCGGCCACTTTTAGTGTTTTGTGTTTTAGTTTTGGATCTGGATCTTTCTTCGTGTTTTGGATCTGGATTGGTTTTGCCAAAACCACCCTTCAGTGTTTTGGGTTCTGGGTTTTGTGTTTTGGATCTGTATTTTTTTTTAAAAAAAGCATAAAAACAGCTAAAATCACAGAATTTGTGGGTTTTTCTACTCCTATGCTATTATTAACCTCAATAACCTGAATTTCCACTCATTTCCAGTTTATTCTGAACACCTCACACCTCACAATAGTGTTTTTATGTCCAAAAGGTTGCACCGAGGTAGCTGGATGACTATGCTAAGCGACACGAGTGGCCGGCACAAACACGTGGCCCATCTAGGAGTGACACTGCAGTGGCAGACAGGATGGCAGTTTGAAAAACTAGGCCCCAAACAGTACATAATGCAAAGAAAAAAAAGAGGTGCAAGAATGGAATTGTCCTTGGGCCTTCCCATCCACCCTTATGTTGTATAAACAGGACATGCACACTTTAACAAGCCAATCATTTCCACGCCAGGGTCTGCCACACGACTGTGGCTGAAATGATTGGTTCGTTTGGGCTCCCACAAAACAAGCTGGCAATTAATCTGTCCCTGCACAAACTGGCTCTACGGAGGCAAGATGTCGTCCTCATCCTCCTCATCCACCAATTCTTCACCCTCTTCAGTGTTGTGTACATCCTCATCCGCACAGAGTATTAATTCATCCCCGCTGGAATCCACCACCACAGGTCCCTCTGTACGTTCTGGAGGCTGGCCTCCCTGGAAGAGTTGATAATTAATTTTTATGAACATCATCTTCTCCACATTTTGTGGAAGCAACCTCCTACGCCTTTCGCTGACAAGGTTCCCGGCTGCACTAAACACTCTTTTGGAATACACGCTGGAGGTAGGCAACTCAGGTAAAATAGAGCCAGTTTGTACAGGGGCCTCCAAATTGCCTCTTTTTCCTGCCAGTACAGGTACGGACTGTCTGACATGCCTACTTGGATGCTGTCAACGATGTAATTCTTTAACAGACAGACGCATGCTTGTCACTGCTGCTTTGAGGATGCAGGTGCGGCTAATGCGCATACATTTCACACACAAACACAGAAAAAAAGAAGATTATTTTATTTTGGTTGGAGCGCACTTTGGGGGTTCACCACCCTTTAACAGACAGATGCATGGTTGTCGCTGCTGCTTTGAGGATGCAGGTGCGGCTACTGCGCATACATTTCACACACAAACAGAAAAAAAGAAGATTATTTTATTTTGTTTGGAGCGCGCTTTGAGGGTTACACCACCCTTTAACAGACAGACGCATGCTTGTCGCTGCTGCTTTGAGGATGCAGGTGCGGCTACAGCCCACACAATTCACAAAGAGAAAAAAAAGAAGAATTTTTTTAATGTTTGTGGAGCGCACTTTGAGGGTTACACCACCCTTTAACAGACAGACGCACGCTTGTCGCTGCTGCTTTGAGGATGCAGGTGCGGCTACAGCCCACACAATTCACAAAGACAGAAAAAAAAGAAGAATTTTTTTATTGTTTGTGGAGCGCACTTTGAGGGTTACACCACCCTTTAACAGACAGACGCACGCTTGTCGCTGCTGCTTTGAGGATGCAGGTGCGGCTACAGCCCACACATTTCACAAAGACAGAAAAAAAAGAAGAATTTTTTATTTTGTTTGGAGTGTACTTTGGGGGTTACAGCACCTTTAATGGACAAGCCAGCCGGCCCTTTACTTATGACACAGGCGCACGCAGTCGCTGAATGGCAAAAGTGGCCAGAAATTTTTCGGGCCAGCCAAAGCGTCTCCTGCACGCCCCTGTCGCTTTACAGAAAATTCTGTACCACCAAGTTTATTGTGTGAGCAAAACATTGGACGTACTGGAATTTGCCCAGATGTAATGCCCGCACAATATTGGTGGCGTTGTTAGATATCACAAATCCCCAGGAGAGTCTAAGTGGGGTAAGCCACTGGGCGATGATTTCCCTCAGTTTCTCTAAGAGGTTGTCGGCGGTGTGCCTCTTACTGAAACCGGTGATACACAGCCTAGCCTGCCTTGGAACGAGCTTGCATTTCTGAGATGCTGCTACTGGTGATGCTGCTGTTGTTGCTGCGTAAGGTGATACATTTACCCAGTGGGCTGTCACAGTCATATAGTCCTTAGTCTGCCCTGTTCCACTTGTCCACATGTCCGTGGTTAAGTGGACATTGGGTACAACCGCATTTTTCAGGACACTGAGGACACTTTTTCTGACGTTTCTGTACAGTCTCGGTATCGCCTGCCTAGTGAAGTGGAATCTAGACGGGATTTGGAACCGGGGACACACTATCTCCATCAATTGTCTAAATCCCACTGCACTAATGGCGGATACCGGACGTACGTCTAACACCAACATAGCAGTCAAGGCCTCAGTTCAGCTTCAGGATGACTGCTGTCGTACTTCATCCTCCTCGCTAAGGACTGTTGGAGGGTTAATTGTTTAGTAAAAGTAGTGGTGTTCCTACTTTCTCTCTGGGATGATGAGCAACTCCCAGCAGCAGCAACAGCACTAGGAGGAAGTGGTTCTTGATCTTTCCCTATTTTATTTTTATCGGAGAAAGTTTGGTCCTCCATTTATTTTATATTGATATATACGTGCGGCTAAGGCGCGCACAAACACAGAAAATAATTTTTTATTTTTGTTGGAGACTAGTGCACTTTGTGGGTTACACCACCCTTTAAGAAATGAGCCAGCCGGCTCTTTACTTATGGGACACAGGCGCACGCTTGGCGCTGCTCCTTTGTTGATGCACATGCGGCTACTGCGTACACAATTCACAAACACAGAAAATATATATTTTTTTTGTTTGGAGTGTACTTTGGGGGTTACAGCACCCTTTAACGGTCAAGCCAGCCCGCCCTTTACTTATGACACAGGCGCACGCTTGGCACTACTTTGTTGATGCACGTGCGGCTACTGCGCACACAATTCACAAACACAGAAAATATTTTTTTATTTTGTTTGGAGTGTACTTTGGGGGTTACAGCACCCTTTAACGGTCAAGCCAGCCAGCCCTTTACTTATGACACAGGCGCACACTTGGCACTACTTTGTTGATGCACGTGCGGCTACTGCGCACACAATTCACAAACACAGAAAATATTTATCTTTTTTTGCACTTGGGGGGAGCACCCCTGATGGACAGAGCACCCCCTGGACAACACTACAGCACCCCTTTAGGACTGGGACTCTGCACAGGACTTTGGAGTCGACACAGCCCCTATGGACAACTGACTGCACAACACAGTCCAGCCAGCCCCTATGGACTTTGGAGGAGTGGACACAGCCCCTATGGACAACAGCAGCACAGCACAACACAGCCAGCCCCTATGGACTTTGGAGGAGTGGACACAGCCCCTATGGACAACAGCAGCACAGCACAGAACAACACTACACTACACTACACAGCCCAGCCAGCCCTAACTCCCACCCTCCCTCTTCACTGTCCACAGCCGAGTGAGAAAATGGCGCCGACGCGGGTACCTTATATAGGATCCAAAACCCGCGAGACCCGGAAGGCGGTATGATGACGTTTTGCCTCGATTTCAGATCCGAGTCAGGCGGGAAAAGTCGAGCCTGACTCGGATCGGCCTCGGATCGGGGGGGCTCGGGGGGGTTCGGATTTCAGAAATCCGAACCCGCTCACCCCTAATTTTTATACATATATACCACTTTTTCTCCATTTTTATTTTATTTTTTGAATTGAGATATATCCATTCCATTTATTCTTATATTTATTTATTCATTATTTTTTTTATTTCTGCACATGCCTAAATCTGTCAATTTTCTTATATGTTTTTATATGATATGAGTCATTCATCGATTCACCTTTAAGGTTGATTTTATGTATTCATCAATATTCTCAACATATCAGGTTGTTATATTATATATTATTATCATTAAATATATGTTTTATATGCATCTGCCTAGTGACAGGTTATATATAATATGTGAATCCTTATACACACTGTTGATCCATCTTTTTCTACCATCACATATAGCTTGCGCTATCACCACTTTCTTTCCTTTAACAAGCCAGCTCACCGTAGCCTTTGGATAATATTGGTTAAAACAATATTGTGAGCTGTGAGGTGGACAAAATTGACTGGAGATGACTGGAGATGTATAATGTAAGATGTAATAAGATGTAATAATACTGTAGGAACAAAAATAGGTCTAAAGTCTATGATTTTAGCTGTTTTTATTAATTTAAAAAAATCCCAGACCAAAACCTTTGAGGGTGGTTTTGCCCAAACAAACACACTGTCACAAGACACCGTAATGTCTTGTTTGACATCAGTACTCCAGGCAGCTCTCTCTCGCCTGTTACTACGAGACGAGGATGCCGGGCTGCTACTCAATGAGATTCTCCTCCCTTACTGCTCTGTCACCTCCTCCCTGCACCGATTGGATCTTCTTCCTTTTTTACCTCCGCTGGTTTCCTGCTCTAGTGCCGGCTATATCATTCAGTACGTAGCTTCCGATTCCTGTGAGTGAGTTCATGTTTCTGTATGTTTCAGCTCCTCGTGTCCAGCGTGTATTTCAACTGCCTCTGCTGCACTTCAGCGTCTGTGTGGATTATCTGCTAGTACACCACAGCAGTCTCTGCTGCACCAGTGTGGACTTTCAGCCAGTGCACCACAGCCCTCTCTGCCACACTTCAGCGTCTCTGTGGACTATCCGCCAGTTACATTATGGCAGTCACTACCACACCTCAGCGTCTGTGTGGTCTATTGCTATTTACATCAACAGCCTCTGCTGCACTTCAGTGTCTAGCAATACATATTGGTAGCTGCTCAATCACCTTAGTAATATCACTCAGGTGCATGAAAGGGAGGAGTTAGTCTATACAAGAAACAAAAAAGGTTTCCCCCAGCACTCAGAATGATATCAGCAATAAGACATGAAAAACTACATGGTGGTAGATAATTCAGAGATCTTAGTTGCATATGTTTGCAAAAATATGTGTAAGCCTCCAGGCCGCGTCACGGCGTCTCTGATACTGGAGGTATCTAATTCTAAGTCAAAGTCTGGGGCGCGGAACCCCAAAAAGCCAGCAAAGGCCAGACTCTCCAGGGTAGCACACCAGTGAAAGACTAAAAGTGTTAGTAAGTGTTAATAATAATAATAATAATAATAATAATAATAATAATAATAATAAATCAAAAGCTATGTGTTAGGGGGTGATACACTAGTGAATGGTGCAATTACAATGCTAAATAAAGTAGTGTTAGTAAAAATAAGTATTAGTAAAGTGCTAAATAGAGTTCTAGTGTGCCACCCCAAAAGCAGTCCAGCCATACTAACCCAAGGAGCACCGTGCCACAAAACTCATCCCCAAAAATAACATACAATCAAGGGCATATATATGCCCAATGTAAGGCCACATGATAATGCCACATACATAAACATACAGTATCTAAAAATGAGAGCCAGCTTACCTTGGAGTCACCCCTAGGTCCTCCTAATGGCACTACAGAAACCAGCATGCCCTCCAAACACTGGTCCCATCTATGCCTCTCAGACTAGCAATGCATATTGGTAGCTGCTCAATCTCCCAGGTGCATGAAAGGGAGGGGTTAGTCTATACAAGAAACCAAAAAGGTTTCCCCCAGCACTCAGTATGATATCAGCAATAAGACATGAAAAACTACATGGTGGTAGAGAGCTTTTGATTTATTAATATTATTATTATTAATAACACTTACTAACACGTTTAGTCTTTCACTGGTGTGCTACCCTGGGGTGTCTGGCCTTTGCTGGCTTTTTGGGGTTCCGCGCCCCAGACTTTGACTTAGAATTAGATACCTCCAGTATCAGAGACGCCGTGACGCGGCCTGGAGGCTTACACATATTTTTGCAAACATATGCAACTAAGATCTCTGAATTATCTACCACCATGTAGTTTTTCATGTCTTATTGCTGATATCATACTGAGTGCTGGGGAAACCTTTTTTGGCACTTCAGTGTCTATTTGGACTTTCTAGTAGTACACCACAGTAGCTCCTGCCACACTTCAGCGTCTATGTATACTACCTATTATTTACATCACAGCAGTCTCTGCTGCACTCCAGCATCTGTGTGGATTTCCTGCTATACCTTAGCCCCCAAGACTGCTACCAGTCAAGTATACCTCAACCCTCAAGGCTGCATCCAGCCAAGTACACATCAGCCCTCAAGGCTGCTACCAATCAAGTATACCCCAGTCCTCAAGGCTGCATCCAGCCAAGTACACATTAGCCCTCAAGGCTGCTACCATTTAAGTATACCAGTCCTCAAGGCTGCAACCAGCCAAGTACACATCAGTCCTCAAGGCTGCATCCAAGCTAGTACACATCAGCCCTCAAGGCTGCTGCCAGACAAGTATTACTCAGCCCTCAAGGCTGCATCCAACCAA
Organism: Taudactylus pleione; assembly: GCA_031769625.1. Taxonomy (NCBI): domain Eukaryota; kingdom Metazoa; phylum Chordata; class Amphibia; order Anura; family Myobatrachidae; genus Taudactylus; species Taudactylus pleione. The sequence goes on along the minus strand of JAUIMM010000153.1, from coordinate 8,180,521 downwards.
GTACACATCAGCCTTCAAGGCTGCCACCAGCCAAGTTTATATCAGTTCCCAAAGCTGCAACTTGGTCATCAGGCCACACTCCAGTCAAGTACTCTCCAGTCTTCACAGCTTCTTTATAAATTGACTCCTCATCAATCGAATTCTAAACTTCTTTATCAATTGAGTCCTCCAAGCTTCTTTATCAATAGACTTCTCAAAGCCTCCTTATCAATTGATTTACACCTATATTGATAATCCTTCTTCCTGTGAATTCTCCCAGAGATTCATAAGACACACAAAGAATATTTAGAACCATTTTTTTTTACTTTAGTAGATTGGTGGCATGCAAATCGGGATTTCAAACCTGCCACTAAGTACATTTCTCCCCAAGTCTCTTTGTTACAAATGCATTATTAATTGAATCTGCAGAGATTGAAGAGAAGAGTGTAGTTATGTAACACTCATGTTTAAAAAACCTTAGGGCTATATTTAAGTATGTGGGGCTTTACACTGAATGTTAGTGCAGCTTTCAATTTTTCCCTGAAACCCACAGAGAAGCGGCGTCTTCGTAAATATAGCTCTTATTCCATTAGTCAAGTGACTGTAAGGCAGTGGCGGACCGGGGGGGGGGGGGGGCGATGAGGGCGAGTGCCCCCCATACCACACACAACCCAAGCCCCGACCACCTACTGATCATGTAGGCAGCGGAGGCTGGGGTCAGTTGCAGGTGCCGGCTGGGACCTGGACGCGCCGACAGCTTACAGTAAAGGTAGGCAGCTGAGACGAGTAAGCTGGCGGTGTCAGCCCAGGCACCCGGCTGGCCAGATAAAGAAGTGGAGTGACATGGGATTTGTAATTTTTCTTTTACTGCTCAAACACTAAGCAGTAAATGATTAACTACAAATCCAATGAGTCATTGCGTCCTTTACAAAGATGGTCGCCGCTGAAGCAACCGAACATGGTTGAGCTTATTTCCCCTTTGCGCTAGGGACCTGGAAGTGACATGCAGTGAGGGCGGAAGTGCGATTCCATGCCAATAAAGTCCACCTAGAGAAGAAATTTGAGCCCCGCGTTGGACGCGGTGGCTCATTGCGCATGCCAGAAGATTATATTCCCCCTCTATGTCCACGTGGATGGTAGGGAATGACATTGGACAGTAGCTGATAACGTCAGGGTCCTCTCCGTGAAGGGAATCTAGACACTACCAACCCAGCATGTGAATAGGGACTGGGAGAATAAAAGTGAAACTGAGTGACATGCTGACAGGGACTGACTGGGATGGTCAGTTGTACAAATGCAGAACACTTAGAACTTGAAGAGGGAGGACCCTCTGCCGCTATGTACTGTAGGACCACCCAGTGGCTGATCCAGGGGGGGTGAGGGGAGTTCAAGTCTGCAGACAGACTCTGGATACAGTGAATGAGTGCAATCATTCACAACACTGACTGTACAAGAAAACAGTGAGAGGGCTTGGTAACTGAATTGTGATGTCAAAGTGTTTGTTTTTTAATTACCAATCTAATTAACCCCTCTGCTGCTCTAGATGTTATGGTCAGCAATGCATATATCACTTGCTTAGTGGTATCGGCATTGGGGTGACTATGTGTATGTGTACAGTATGTCAGATACCATTGGTGATGCTAAAATAAAAGGTTCCTGTTTTAAAATATGCTATCACTTTAGTTTTTTTTTTTTGCATGTGTGTGTGTGTGTCTGAGTATGTGTGTGTGGGGAAGGGGGGATCTTTTAGTGTGGCGTTTGCTGGAAATTAGCGCAATGTCTATACTTTATGCAACACAATGTACTGCACAAATAACTATATGGGCTGTCACTGTGGTTTGGGGATCAGAGGCTGTGTGTGGTATGGACTCCTGTCACATATATTAGGTTGTATATACAGTTTGTAATATGTGTTAGTGAGCTGTTATTCTTAGGCTGGCAGTACTGGTATCTGAGTAGAGGAAATATGCAATGTCCAGAAACAGAGCAATAGTGTACAAGCATGTTTAACTTTTCTGTGTCAATTAATATTGCAGTAGTTTTCAGGTAATGCTTATTTGGGTTGCCAGAGTTCCCACTGGTAGACCAAAACTCTTGAAATAACAGTCTAAAGTCTGCAAATGAGTTTGGGACTATTCAAATATTTTTGAACACCCTGCGCCTGACGGAGCAATTCAATTCATGCATGCCATGGGCCCCTTTATTTCTGCTTACCCCCCTCCTGTTAAGTGCAAAAAATAATGGGAGCCCTGTCTAAAGTGACGGGCAATATGCAAATATGGGCGCCCAAAAAACATTTGAATTATCCTCTTTGTGTATTATAAATTCATGCACCACAGAAACTCACTTTGGGGGCAGGACTGTAAGTGGGAGGAGCAATGAGTAGAAAGGGGAGGAGTCAGTATTAATTCTGATACGCCCCCCCTAAATGTAAAGTCTAGATCCGCCACTGCTGTAAGGCTGGATATATCACCAAATAACGTTGGACGGGAGCAGGCCTTTGCACACCTATCACTCATACTTAAAAAAATATTTTCTAACATGAAGTTATTGGCGGTTCTGTTCTATATATGGCTAAATTGTTATACAGAGTTGTTAATGAGTAAGGACAGGCATTGGGACAGCTAGTTATTCCATATCCCTTCATAAGAAAAGACACTCTCTGGCCCTTAAAAACCACTTTCTTACCTTTCCGGTGTCTGTCCAGGCTAGTACCGAGGTCTACTTGCGCTGTGCATCACTCCAGGATAGCACAGAGGTCCGCTTAGCTGCACATTGCTCCCGGATGGTACTGAGGTCTGTCTGTGCTGCTCCTGCCCCGTCCACTCAGGGTCCTGTCACTGAGCATGGAGATGGCTCTCCGCAGCCCCTTGCTCACAGCATGTCTTCCCAACATGATGGCACACGGACTGCACACCAGGGTTCACTTCGAAACCACAGTATGGGTGCAGCCATGTTGGACTCTGTCACCTGACACTGTTCCTCCACTCAGAGCGCTGCTCCCAAACCAGCTGATCGCGGCATCCAATTCCTGTGGATCCTCCCCTATAAATTCCATTTCCTGACTGACCTCTGTTCCCAGTACAACTTTGCTTCTTGCTGAAGTTACAGCTCTGTGCTGAGCTCCCAGGTACTTTGTATCTGAACAGTCCCAGTCCGTTATATCCATTTCCTATATTTGATTAACAAGTCTCCTATACCATCTTGTACACCAGTCTGGTTTTACCATGGAGACTTGTACTTACAGCCGCCATAGGTTTCAGCAGATAACTCCAACCATCGGTTTCATCTGATGCCTCCAACATTGGAGCCATAACAATTAAGTTCTTCAATTCATCAACATCGGTCTCAACCTATCAAGTTTATCAATTCATCAACATCGGACTCATATCAATTAAATTCACTGCTGAATTATGCCCTCATATAAGTTAAGTTCTTCAAATCTTCAACATCTGTCCCAATCCGATCAAGTTCATAAATTCATCAACATCGGATTCAAATCCATCAAGTTCTTCAATTCATCAGCAACAGTCTCAAACCCATCCAGCTTTCAATCTAGCATCATCATCCCTATTCCGATTCTGCCCATTCCTTCAGTATTTTATGTCCAGTCCCATTCCAACCTCCTGTTTATTAAAGACATTCTATTCCTGTTCTCGCCTTTGGGCCCATCATCCACTGTCGTATCTCTACCTCCTAACATCTATACATGAGGAAGTCCTGGCTCAAACTACCTAAGTTCAAATCTCCTCTTCAGCCTCCCACACATGTTCCAACCCAAACCAACCTTCAGGCGTGACAGAAAGGTTTTACATTTGGTGCAAACCCATTCCTATAAGAGCCATATTGGTGCTGAGAAAGCTAAATCTAGTGTTTTAAATTAAATCATTGGCCAGTTGTGCGTAATAATAAAATGTACAGTTCCTCCTATCCAGATCTCCAGTTAGCAGCCCTCACCTCAACGCATTACTTGTTCCAGTGAGCATAATTAATATACGATAGACTTGAAGGGCCCTTCAGGTTTCTCAACGTTTTTTGTTTCTTTATGAAAATAATCTAAGTAAAGCAAGAATGGAATGAGCAAATCAGCCCTGGTAGAAATATTTGAAACAACTGGAGCATATTGTACAGGTTACACTTTTACCAACAATTAAAATAAACTTCCCTAATACAGCAACAACAGATCCAGATCTCAGGTATGAAAAAAACAATAACAAATGTCCTTAAACACACTCACAAAAGCACTAGCTATGCCCGAGTAACTAGGAAATTTCCCATCAGTGCCAGTGAAGCGGTTTCAAGCAGCCAATAATAAGCAATTTGCTATTGATTGTGACCATTATCACTGTATGTATGCATGTATGTACCTGTATGTCCATCACCCCACATACCCTTACTACACCAAGATAACATATATACACCCCATGCCAAGTAACAATCATCATCACTGTATGCATGTATGTATCTGTATATCCACCAACCCACATACCCTTACCAGGGCCGCAACTAGGGGGGGGCTGGAGGTGCACGTGCACCGGGTGAGCCGCTGTACCTGGTGCCAGTGACCTCCAGCCCGGTGCTGCAGAGAGGCTCCAAGCCAGACGTCCGCTGGTAATATTTATTACCGGCGGGCGCCCGGCTCCTTCTCTGCAGCGATGCGGTGTAGCCGGAGCCGGAGGCTGGAGTTCTCTCCCGAACTCCAGCTTCCGGCTCTCCCCACGGGCACTACGGGGGAGACGTCATGACATCTCCCCCATAGTTCCAAGGAGCAGCCGGCGGACCGGACGCGATGCTGGATGCAGGAGCGGGGTTCAAGGTAAGTATTTTTTTTTTTAATAAGCTGCACTACAGGGGCATTATTATGGGGGCAGGGGCATTACCACAGGGGCATTACTATGGGGGCATAGGCAATAAGGGGCATTACTAATGGGGCATGAGCACTACAGGGGCATTACTGTAAGGGCACTACAGGGATATTACTATGGGGGCATGGGCAATACAGGGGCATTACTATGAGAGCATGGGCACTACAGGGGCATTACTATGAAAGCATGGGCACTACAGGGGCATTAATATGGGAGCATGGGCACTACAGGGGCATTACTGTATGGTGGGCCCTACAGGGGCATTACTATGGGGGTATTAACATATGGGCATTACTATGGGGGCATTACAATATGGGCACTACTGCAGGGGGAATTACATGGGGGGCGCCAAATTACTGTCTTGCCCCTGGTGACAAAAATCCTAGTTTCGGCCCTGCCCTTACTACACCAAGATAACATTTATACACCCCTTGCCAGGTAACAATAATACCCCCTTTCCCCCAATTACTGAAACCTATGCAAAGGAATCACTCTGGTTTCTGCATGAACCAATGTGTAGAACGGATCTGTGGAGGAACTGAGATAGGGTGGAGGGAAGGAGAAAGAACAGATCTATAAATGGCACCACAGTGTCTCTCCCATTACTTAACCACCTTGAAGCAGAATACCTGCAAGGCCTCATCGGACTCATATAATTTAAGTTCTTCAATTCTTCAACATCAGTCCCAACCGATCTAGTTCATCAATTCATCAACATCGGACTCATAAATTAAGTTCTTCGATTCTTGAACATCAGTCCCAAACCGATCAAGTTAATCAATTAATCAACATCGGATTCAAATCCATCAAGTTCTTCAATTCATCAACATCTGTCTCAAACCCATCCAGCTTTCAATCTAGCATCATCGGTCCTAATCCGATTCTGCCCATTCCTTCAGTGTTTTATGTCCAGTCCCATTCCAACATCCAGTTCAATCAAGACATTTTATTCCTGTTCTCGCCTTTGGGCTTATCATCCGATGTCGTATCTCTACCTCCTCACATCTATACATAAGGAAGACCTGGCTCAGGAAGTCCACGCTCAAACCACCTAAGTTCAAATCTCCTCTTCAGCCTCCCACACATGTTCCAACCCAAACCAACCCTCAAGCGTGACAGAAAGGTCTTACATTTGGGGCAAAACCATTCCTTTAATAGCCATATTGGTGTTGAAAAAGCTAAATCTAGTGTTTTAAATTAATTAATTGGCCAGTTGTGCGTAATTAATATGCAATAGACTTGGAGGACCCATCAGGTTTCTCAATTTTTTTTTGTTTCTTTATGAATATAATCAGTAAAGCAAGAATGGAATGAGCAAATCAGCCCTGGTAGAAATATTTGAAACAACTGGAGCATATTGTAAAGGTTACACTTTTTACCAACAATTAAAAGAAACTTTCCTAATGCAGGAGAAACAGATCCAGATCTCAGGTATGAAAAAAACAATAACAAATGTCCTTAAACACACTCACAAAAGTATTAGCTATGCCAGAGTAACTAGGAAATTCACCATCAGTGTCAGTGAAGCGGTTTCAAGCAGCCAATAACAAGCAATTTGCTATTGATTGTGACCATCATCACTGTATGCATGTATGTATCTGTATATCCACCAACCCACATACCCTTACTACACCAAGATAACATTTATACACCCCATACCAAGTAACAATAATACTCCGTCCCCTTCCCCCCAATTATTTAAACCTCTGCAAAGAAAGCGATCTGGTTTCTGCATGAACCAATATGTAGACCAGATCTGTGGAGGAATTGAGATAGGTTGGAGGGAGAAAGAACAGATCTATAAATGGTACCACAGTGTCTCTCCCATGGATTAACCACCTTGAAGCAGAATACCGGCAAGGTCAGTCACCTTTATGTCAGCCGAGCATGCATCACCTTCTAGTATTTGGCGTGGGATCCTAGAGTGTACCAATGGAAGACCTGGCCCTGGCTACACAATGTCTCTAGTGACTAGTAATCTAGAAGTGGAATGGTGCCAGGGGGCTAAATGCTTGTAACATCAAAACAGAAGCTAGGACTTCAAACTCTCAATTGTACACAGTAATTCATTAATTTAATTTGGAGGAATTTAAAAAAAAAGTGAATTTACCTACACAGTGATATGCTGGTGAGCAGATGTCAGCTGCAGCCAGGCACTTGATACAGCACAGACTAATGGGATTCATGTGGAGATTCTCTCTGTCAACTATGAGACAGAGCAGCTGGACTGACTGTTGGGTGAAGAGCACTCTGCAGGGCGCTACTGTGCAGTCTCCATAGTGGTTCCATCTGAGAGGCTTTATTGCCTAACCAAGATTGCCACCGTTTAGTATTCTGCACATTCGCAGTGCTATTTTCTCACTGTGTTCCACTTATCTCTATGATACCCTGCCATTATTGCATTACATACTGACACTGTTTGTATCCTGCAATGCTAGCCCAGTACAGTCACTGGCTAGTGCCTGTACATTACTCTCAATCTCCACTCCACGCCAGGCTGCATCTAATACCGAGTTATATTGTACCTGCTTTATCCTTGTGTCTATAGTCACCTATATGTCTGCCTGGTTAATAAAACTAAGAACTGGTTAAGCTGTTTCACATGTTGGCTACTGCTACCATCACATTTGCTGCATACTTCACCAATCCAGCATGCACCATCAGTACTCCCAGGGCTCAGAGTACTGTTAAGAGCCCCAACTCTGCTAATACTCTGCTAATAACTAAGTAATGGGCACAGGCAGGGCCGGCAACATAAATCTTGGGGACCCATACACTGATCTCTCTGGGCTCCCCACCTCATCACCACTCCCAACCACACCATCTTCGACCCCACACCCACAAATCTCTCCCCTGCATGTGTGCTATGTGAAGAATGATAATGTTAATTGAAAGATATGCCAGACTTTAAATAAAGTAAAAATACACTATGACTTACCATATGGTCTCTCTGTCACTGATGATGCAGGCTGTAGTTCTTGTCTGCCGTCTCTTCCAAGGTATTCTTGTTGACAGTGCTGTGGATGCCAGGGGTTGGAGGGATGGTGTCTGCAGCCAGCCATCCTCAGCCCTCAGTCCCATCTTCTTTGTCATTACCATCCTCACATTATTCAGCCCATATTATCATGCTCAGCCCCAATCATCATCCTCAGTCAGCCCCCCATCACCATCCACAGCCCCCTTCACCATCATCAGCGCCTTTCACCATCATCAGCCCCCTTCACCATCCTTAGCTCCTATCACACTCCGCAGCGTCCAGCCCCATCACCATCCTCAGTCAGCCTTTATCACCATCCTCAGTCAGCCCCCTTCACCGTCATCAGCCCCCTTCAACATCATCAGCCCCCTTTACCATCCTTAGCTCCTATCACCTTCATCAGCCCCCTTCACCTTCATCAGTCCCCTTCACCTTCATCAGTCTCCTTCACCATCATCAGCCCCCTTCACCATCATCAGCCCTCTTTACCATCCTTAGCTCCTTAGCTTTATCAGCCCCCTTCACCTTCATCAGTCCCCTTCACCTTCATCAGTCCCCTTCACCATCATCAACCCCCTTCACCATCATCAGCCCCCTTCGCCATTCTTAGCTCCTATCACATTCTGCAGCATCCAGCCCCCATCACCATCCTCAGTCAGCCTTTATCACCATCCTCAGTCAGCCCCCATCACCTTCATTAGCCCCCGTCACAATCATCAGCCCCCTTCACCATCATCAGCCCCCTTTACCATCCTTTGCTCCTATCACATTCCGCAGCTTCCAGCCCCCATCACCATCCTCAATCAGCCTTTATCACCATCCTCAGGCAGCCCCCTTCACCGTACTCAGCTCATATCACCTTTTGCAGCCTCCAGCTCCAAGCCCCTAACGCAGCCTGCCATGTCAGCATGTGTGTACAGCAGGCACACATGCTCCTTCAGTAACAATCGCGGAACCCACAGCTGTTCCAGGTGATGTGCGGTGCCGGTGACATGACCTATGACATCACGCCGCTGCGTCACCAACTGCAAGGTCACGCCAGGCCCTGGTCATGTCTGAGCTCCCAGGGATACCTGGGCCAGACTACAAGTGAGATTCACGGCGCTCGGTATGGGTCCCGGTGGTGGCTGCGCTGTAACCAATGGAGCAGTGAGCCAGCTGCACCAATTTGGGCACTGTGAATCTCGGTGCCCCTCTGGACTTTGGGGCCCGGTACAGGTGTACCGTTAGACCCCCCCTTGTTGCCTGGCCTGGGCACAGGGCCTGATTCAGAGATGGTTGCAAAGCCCGACTGCAATTCCATACACAGCGAATTTGCAAAAAGTTGCTAATGACTTATGCTGGGCATACACTAAACAATTATCTGTCAGATATCTGTCCACTCTAACATACAAGGAGATAAGAATACGCTCTTCTGTTATGCATATATAAATTATTTATATTAAGCTATAACAGCCTAGCGAGTTCTTATCCCCTCTTTGTATCAACAAGAACTTATTATCTGAATAACTATATCCCAAGATAATGCAGGATACACTTAATATCTTTTAACCCTATGTGATACAATAATAAAGCAAAGTAATATTGGCTACTTATATCTGTCCACATTTATTGTATATATGGGACTTTGTATAGTTCCTATGTAACGGTATAAACATAATATATGGGAATCATTATAGTAGGGACTGCATTATCAGATATATGATCACTGATGAGTACATTCACCCTATCATTATATGAACTGTCAAAGTAAGCTATTAAAAGAACCCTGTCCCTGAAATATTGGCATAATATAATATATAATAAAGGAATAGTGTCAGAAGTTTGGGTAATATAATAGAACACGTGAGAGCCATTCAACATAATACTCTACAAGGTGAAATAAACAAACAGCACTACGTGTCCCTCAGTCTACAGACACCCGTCTGATAAATATATAATAAGCCATTGAGCTATATGATATCTACTGATATACAGACATAGCAATAATACAGGAAACAAATAGTGGTCAAACAATATTATTTTCTTTTTCTTTTTTTTTTTATATTTTGCTAGTTACAATTTTAGATAGAAATAATAAAGGTTATATTTTAAATTATACATATGAGTGTTTCCCCGATCTTATTGACGATTTATTGTCAAATTGTATAGCCCAGATACGTGAGTGCCCCATAAAGAAATTACTGTCTCTTCTTCTTTTGTTTATTCTGCCAGAGCTCTCTCAGACTTCTCCGACCCAGCAGCATGCACCTTTTCCACTACTCTAATGTCATACCGCCCAACATTTGTATCTGGTAGGCGGGACCATGCAGAAAAAGAGGGTCTGGTACGGGGGCATGGCCTTTCATCATGCACCCATTTTCTGTCACTCTAGAGGAGTGCTCCCCAAACTGTTGGGCTGCTCCCTGACTCTGTCTGACTGTCTAGATCCTGCTCTCTTGGCACTGTTTAGATGCCTGGCAAACAGAAAATGGTATTGATTTAATTAGTTCAAGAACTAGAACCTCCTTGATAAATATAATAATTTAATAATAATTTCCTGAAATAAGAATAATCAACTGGGAGGTGGCCATTTGTAAATAATTATTATCTTTTCAGTGTGTCTGGATCTCTTTTTCTTTTGATAGCAAATGTAACCCTGGTTAAGGGTTAAAATAAGTACTGTACTCATAAATGATTGTAATATTTATAAATATACAATTTGTGAGGTCAAGTATATGTATTAGGGGTGAGCGGGTTCGGATTTCTGAAATCCGAACCCCTCCCGAGCCCCCCCGATCCGAGGCCGATCCGAGTCAGGCTCGACTTTTCACACCTGACTCAGATCTGAAATCGAGGCAAAACGTCATCATCCCGCCTTCCGGGTCTCGCGGGTTTTGGATCCTATATAAGGTAACCGCATCGGCGCCATTTTCTCACTCGGCTGTGGACAGTGAAGAGGAAGGGTGGGAGTTAGGGCTGGCTGGGCTGTGTAGTGTAGTGTAGTGCAGTGTAGTGTTGTGCTGTGCTATGCTGCGCTGTGCTGCTGTTGTCCATAGGGGCTGTGTCCACTCCTTTAAAGTCCATAGGGGCTGGCTGGACTGTGTTGTGCAGTCAGTTGTCCATAGGGGCTGTGTCCACTCCAAAGTCCTGTGCAGTGTCCCAGTCCTAAAGGGGTGCTGTAGTGTTGTCCAGGGGGTGCTCTGTCCATCAGGGGTGCTCCCCCCAAGTGCAAAAAAAAATAATATTTTTTCTGTGTTTGTGAATTGTGTGCACTGTGGCTGCACGTGCATCAACAAAGGAGCAGCGCCAAGCGTGCGCCTGTGTCCCATAAATAAAGGGCCGGCTGGATTGACCGCTAAAGGGTGCTGTAACCCCCAAAGGGCACTCCAAACAAAATAAAAAAATATTTTTTTTTGTGTTTCTGAATTGTGTGCGCAGTAGCCGCACGTGCATCAACAAAGTAGTGCCAAGCGTGCGCCTGTGTCCCATAAATAAAGGGCTGGCTGGATTGACCGCTAAAGGGTGCTGTAACCCCCAAAGGGCACTCCAAACAAATTAAAAAAAAATTTCTGTGATTGTGAATTGTGTGCACTGTGGCTGCACGTGCATCAACAAAGGAGCAGCGCCAAGCGTGCGCCTGTGTCCCATAAGTAAAAGCCCGTCTGGCTTGTCCATTAAAGGGTGCTGTGACCCCCAAAGGGCACTATAAAACAATCTAAAAAAATATTTTCTGTGTTTGTGAATTGTGTGGGCTGTAGCTGCACGTGCATCAACAAAGGAGCAGCGTCAAGCGTGCGCCTGTGTCCCATAAGTAAAGGGCCGGCTGGCTCATTTCTTAAAGGGTGGTGTAACTCACAAAGTGCACTAGTCTCCAACAAAAATAAAAAATTATTTTCTGTGTTTGTGTGCGCCTTAGCCGCACGTATATATCAATATAACATAAATGGAGTACCAAACTTTCTCCGATAAAAATAAAATAGGGAAAGATCAAGAACCACTTCCTCCTAGTGCTGAAGCTGCTGCCACTAGTCATGACATAGATGATAACATGCCATCAACGTCCTCTGCCAAGGCCAATGCCCAATGTCATAGTAGAGGGCACATACAATCCCAAATGACAAAGTTCAGGAAGATGACCTTGAAAAAAACATTTAAATCATCTGAAGAGAAACATAAACTTGCCAATATGCCATTTACGACACGGAGTGGCAAGGAACGGCTAAGGTCTTTCCCTATGTTCATGACTAGTGGTTCAGCTTCACATGACGATGGAAGCCCTCCTCCCGCTAAAAAAATCAAACGAGTTAAGCTAGCAAAAGCACAGCGAAGAACTGTGCGTTCTAAGAAGATATCACAAATCCCCAAGGAGAGTAAAATTGTGGTGGCGGTTGCGATGCCTGACCTTCCCAGCACTGGACGGGAAGAGGTGGCTCTTTCCACCATTTACACGCCCCCTGCAAGTGCTGAAAGGAGCACCCACAGTCCACTTGCTGATATGCAAATTGAAGATGTCACTGTTGAAGTACAACAGGATGAGGATAGTGGTGTAGCTGGCACTGAGGAGGAAGTTGGCGAAGAGGATTCTGATGGTGATGTGGTTTGTTTAAATCAGGCTCCGGGGAGACAGTTGTTGTCCGTGGGATGAAAAAGCCCATCACGGTCATGCCTGGGCAGAAGACCAAACATTCCACCTCTTTGGTCTGGCAATATTTCTATCCAAATCCGGACAACAACTGTCTTGCCATATGTACCATATGTAAAGGTGGAATAAGTAGGGGTAGGGACGTTAACCACCTAGGAACATTCTCCCTTATACGGCACCTGCAGCGCGTTCATAAAAAGTTACTGTCAAGTTCAGAAACTTTGGCTAAGACCGTAAGCAGTCCAGGGACACCTAAATCCCTTTTTCCTGTTTTATCCAAGGAATCGGTGGATGAGGTGGATGAGGACGACATCTTGCCTCCGTAGAGCCAGTTTGTGCAGGGAGACATTAATTGCCAGCTTGTTTTGTGGGGGCCCAAACGAACCAATCATTTCAGCCACAGTCATGTGGCAGACCCTGGCGCTGAAATGATTGGTTTGTTAAAGTGTGCATGTCCTATTTATACCCAAGGACAATTCCATCTTGCACCTCTTTTTTTTCTTTGCAGTATGTACTGTTTGGGGCCTAGTTTTTCAAACTGCCATCTTGTCTGCCACTGCAGTGTCACTCCTAGATGGGCCACGTGTTTGTGCCGCCCACTCGTGTCGCTTAGCATAGTCATCCAGCTACCTCGGTGCAATCTTTTGGCAATAAAAACAATATTGTGAGGTGTGAGGTGTTCAGAATAGACTGGAAATGAGTGGAAATTAAGGTTATTGAGGTTAATAATTGCATAGGAACAGAAAAACCCACAAATTCTGTTATTTAAGCTGTTTTTATGGGTTTTTTTAAAAAAATACAGATCCAAAACACAAAACCCAGAACCCAAAACACAGAAGGGTGGTCTTGGCAAAACCAATCCAGATCCAAAACACGAAGAAAGATCCAGATCCAAAACCAAAACACAAAACACGAAAAGTGGCCGGTGCACACGCCTAATATGTAAATATATATTTAGTTGTATTCATGTACATAACCCTTCTATAATTTATGTATACAGGTATATCTATTTAGTGTATTTAAATAGAAGTTTATATGGTACTTCTTTCTTTGGTGGGGATGTGTCTCAGTGTATGGGATACACACTAGGGATGGGCAGAATGATTCACTACACTGAGTTGAGCCACATGGCTCAACTCAGTGAAGTGTCTCGAGTCAGTGTCTTGAGACATTACTCTTTAGATAGTGCAGTGCTGTATCCAGCAGGGGAGCCAGCGACTCAGAGTGAGTCGCTGACATCTCCGCCCCCGAAGCCCAGCACTACAGCTCAGGGTTCTGCACTGACTCTCCTGAGTCAGTGCACTCCCCGAGCCCTGGCTGTAGCTGCACGACTCAGAGTGAGTCGCTGACAGCTCCGCCCCCTACACTGCTGATCTGACACAGTGTGGAGTATAATCAGGTTGGATCAGCAGTGTAGGGGGCGGAGCTGCCATTCACTCTGGCTCCCACTGACAGAGAGGCTAGGGAGGTGAGTGTCTCGACACACCAAATACTGAGTGACTCGAGCCACCCACTTATCTAGCCATCTCTAATACACACACACTAGAGAAGGGGTGGAGTGATATGGCTAGGAGTGGTTGGGTTCCTGTCAGAGAAAGAAGGGCAGGGACAGAGAGATGTATAAAAGGAGCGCCGGCAGACTGAGAGTTAGTTAGTGAGTGATGGAAAATCTAGTTCATTTTGGTGAATAGGGGCTCTATTTATTGTCATTATTTTTACTAAAATAAAGTGAAAAACTGTTTCACACCCTTTTCACATTATTTTAGTATCACCTACAGTTACTAAAGGGCAATTGGAGTAGAATTCGTAAAATTCTACTCCAACCCCTAAGTATCACTTATATTTAGTAATCCGATCGCATTTCCCATAAATACTTAGGGAGGCCCTGTGATAATAACGCCATCTGGAGGTGGCGTTAACCAGGGTCTCCTCCGGTTACTGGGCTCCTACTCTGCTGTAACGGGCAGCGCAGAGCCCGGAGCCGTTCCCAGTGATCAGCTGTGTGGTTTAAACAAAAATGTACTTACCTTAGTCCATGGACCTGTGGTCGGGGCTCCGGGTGATGTTCTCCCTCCGGTCAGCTGGTCTCCCATGCTGCACTGCGGCCCAGTCATCAGGTGACCGTGTCCCAGTGCAGTATGGGATGTCAGCTGACCGGAGGCATGGAAGACATCACCGGAGCACCGATGACTGCAGGTAAGTGCTATTGAGGGAGGGGGGGTTGCGGGGGGGTTCCGCAATTGCGGGGCCGGGGCTTAGCACCGAGGGGCGGGGCTCAGCGCCGAGGGGGGTAGCAGCGGTGGCTTGTTGGCGCATGCGTCGGCACTTTGTCACTGTATTTTTTGCGAAAATACCGTGACTAGTGTGTGGAGGGGATTCGCAGGGACAGAGCTTTCTCGCAAGTTTTGTCCCTGCAAGGGATTTGTAGTAAATCCCTGTGATATTGCCTGAATTTGCAATGCAAATTCAGTTGATAATATCACACTACAATCTGCATTACAAATGCGGATTGTAGTAAATAAAGCCCTAGGTCATTATTATCTAGTTCACTCAAAAGAGTAGTTCAAATGATCAATTAATTTAGGTCATTGCATCACTGGCTCTGGAAACAGAACTAGTCTATTACACATACAGTACAGCATTTCTACTAGATGATTCTTGTTCAAATGAACAGATATGTTTAATATGTCTGATCTTTTAATATTTAAAAAAGCAATCACTTATACAGCAAAGTAGTAGTGACATGTTTAGCTCTGCAATGTTAATTATTTTTGAGGAAGACACAAATTAAGAATATTGTGATGTGTCACTTTTTCTTGCTTTTAAAACACAGTAATTGGGAAGAAAAAACAGTAATTGGAAAAAACCCATACCTTTACCCCATCTTATTTTTTAATTGCACCCATTAATGTCACTGAATGCACACCTGGCCTATATTAAAAATGGGGTTGATGGGACTACAGCTTCAGGCCTCCACAAAAACATAGGCCCATCATCATTACAGCATTATGATACCCAGCTGCCTCGCTGGCACACAGTTTGCTACAAATCATAAGTATTCTAATTGCAATTATGTTTTCCTCTCAAAAATATAGAATTTTTCTATTTTTCAGTATTTAGGGAGATAATGGGTCTGATAGTGTAGAGGATGAAAATGCCAACTTCTGTCATTTATCTAGCACTTTCTATAAAATCACAAGGGGGAAAGGGGGAATTAGGAAGAAAAACCTAAGCACAGGTAAGTCAAAACAACACAAAAATTATCTAAAAAATTCAGTATGTAGCCCACTAATTAAAGTAAATTCTACTGAGACATTGTCTCACCAGGAATCACATTTGTGTGGTTGCACCCCTGAGAGTAAAACATATGGCAAGAAACAGGGGAAGAAAAGGACTCTCTTTGTTTGGGGGCACTCGTATATATTATCTTATTAAAACGTAACTTTTAATAAACTTGTTAAGATATACAGTATGGATATTTATGCCAAAATGTAGACATACAGGAATAAAATATATAAATTAAGCACCGTTTAGTGCTTAGTAAGAAGCAACAACAATGTGTTTTAGCAAAATTATGCTCTTAATTTGATATAAAGAGAAGCAGCAAAGTATTATTGGCAATTTATCATAATATTAGAATGTTACTTTCTATAAAATGACAGAAGCTGATTGGTTGCTATGGGCAACTTTTCCATTTGATCACATCTCCCCCTATATCTTGTGGAATAAACAAAACTACAGTATATAGCATGCAGCACTCAGCACTGTGTCTTGAGCTGATGGGGAATGTATCATGTGACTTTCCACTCACTAACCTAAACAAACTACTGACCTACAGTATATGCCAGGAGAATAATGACTCATGAGCTCTACAGACTCCTCACAATGGGCTCTATTTACTAATGAGTTCCACTTGCAGTGATATTTTTCTTTATGGTTCACTGCATTTTTATTTTTTAATGAGTATTTATTAAAACCTATGCCATGTGTAAGTGCTAACTAAGAAAGTCCTCAGCGCTCTTTTTCATATCCAGATAATGCAGATAAATTTTATTTTTCATATAAAAGTTGACCTGCACATGCGCATCAGAGGTTGTCCTTCCTAACCCGGCAGCATCAGTTTTCCCTTCACCTGCTGCTTCCTACCCATTTCCCTACCTTCCAGTTCCCCCTCTGGGACCCTCATTGGCTGGCAGCCTTCCTGAATCGTGTCCCAGTTGCTGCCTTCCGTCCTGTGCTCTCCCCCTCCAGCGGTCTCTCCTTCCGATACAGCATCCTGCTATTGTGGATCCCTGCTGTGATCGCCTCCCCCTCTGGCAATATCATGAGCTTGCAGCCAGGGGACTGGGTGACAGCTGACTCCTTTATGTGAACGCTGGCTGAGTAAGTCCAGTGCGGGACGCCAGGTACACACTGTCAGCTGGGATCCCCCTGCACCTCCAGTATCATTCCTGCTGGTCCTCCCCATGCCCCAGGGCAGGGACTGATTTCTCACTGCCGACCTCAGTGCTCAGAAGTCAGGAACCTGATGCTAATTACCCTGCTTTGCCTTGTTCTTTTTTCGGGGTCACTGTTGCACTGGTGTCTAGGGGTGAAAGGGATTTGTGTTCTGTACTGTAGAAATGTGTGAGCCTAGCAACAATCAGATATGCTGCCCCTGCTGCAGCCCCCCTTGTATGCCTCTGCCAAACTCCCCCTTGTGTTGTGATACTTCTGTTGGGACCTCAGCGCTTGTGAGCGCTGTTTAACTGAGGCCAGTGGCTGGAGGATTGACTTAAAATATATGAACGGTAAGTTAGCTTTACCGCACGTTACTAAATAAAGTTTGCCATCTCATGTCATGGGAGATGCGCTACTAAATAGTGCTATTCTAAACAACAGCTAATGTTAATTTACTGAATACCTGCAACTGTTAAAATTGTTCCCTAACGAGTTTGAAATGCTCAAACTCGTTAGTAAATGGAGCCCAATGTCTGAAGTACCCCATACATCAGCAATTGATTGCAGCAATTGTGCAATTTGCAATCGATTGTGTATAAAATTCTTTCCCTTTTTCAATCGATTGTAGCAATTCTGCAATCTGCAATCAATTGAAAAAGGGAAAGATTTTTATACACAATCGATTGCAAATTGCACAATTGCTGCAATCAATTGCTGATGTATGGGGGGCCTTTAAGCATAGCAGTGCCACCTGTGGTACTGACTCATGATGATTGTATAGGCCCCCATACATCAACAATCGATTGTAGCAATTCTGCAATTTGCAATCGATTGTGTATAAAAATCTACAATGTATGGGCTTCACAGATCGCAGATTGCAACCAAAAAGTGATTGGAATTGTTAAATCAGATTGTCCAACATGTTGGATTTCACAGATCGATTGGGGATGTAAATTGCTAGTGTATGGACATGATCAGCAGATTTGCAGACTATTACTAGTAAAAGGATGGGCCTTTCAAGATTGGCACGTCTGTGTTTGCTGCAATCATTCTGCAAATCACTGAAAAAGATCTGTAATGTATGGGCGCAGATTGTTAGATTGGGAAATCCTAAGATCGGGCAATACATTTTCAAATTGTTCAATTGTGGTTTTCAGATTGCTGATGTATGGGGGCCTTTATACTCGGGCGGAGGCACTGATTTAAAAAGGAGTTACACCACTTAGGGCCATATTCAATTAGCCGTGATAAGTCAGTTTCTGCTAAAAAAAGTATCGCGAGTAACGTCATTTCGCCATGCGAAGATTCCTCCGTATTCAATTCCAAATTCTTTTCGACGGTGCGGAAACTCAATGCGATGGGACCTACAAAAAAGTTTTGGCTATGAATAGATGTTGAAAAAAAAGTGCAGAATTGGCTTTAGGGATGCAAAGCTGCGGGAACCCCCTGCACCCTTGGGACGGTCCCCCCAAAGGTAAACTGTGTTAAAAAAGTTTAAAAAAGTAATTAGATCACTCAAAAAAAAAACTTTCGATTTGGGGGCGAAAAAGTCCAAAGTTGGGGTAAAAACTTAAAAAGTAGCAAAATAAACTTCAGATGGGACCCTAAATATATATAAAGATATTTTTTTTGCAAAGGGCAAAAAAATAGGAGAATAAAGACAAATATGCCTTGGTTGGGGCACTCTTTAAAGAAATAGAATAATTTTCTCTTTCCTATAGCATAAAGATGACAAATGGAATAAAGTTAAAACTTAACATTTATTATAGTACCTAAAATACAATTCTCTCCTGAGAGTAATTAATAAAAATGAACAATGCTATATTTAGAAAGTATTAAATCACAGATGAAGGGTCAAAAAATTATAAATAGACAGTTTAGGACCAATCAGAAAAACAATAAACAAAAAGCTTGTATGAAGGAAAAGTGGGCATAAATCCCCAATGTATCAATAATTTGGGATACCAACATACAAGTACATATCACAGTAAATAAGTGTAAAATACAATAATTAAGACAGAAAAAAGGCAAAAATACAAATAAATATGTTAAGTGGAAATCACATAGAGATAACTATAACACACAAATAAGTAATACCAAACACATATAGTGCTTAATTGCATTCATAATCGGTATACTGCAACCAAACGGTTAAACTTTAGTAAAGACAAAAATGTCTAAGTTGAAAAATTAAGTCGGTACTAGGAGGATTTAAACAAATGTGTAAATAAATAGTGATACATGAAAGTCATTCAATAATGCACAAATTGTGAATTAACACAAAAGACATACATGGGTCATAAGCATCATTGTTATATGACATTCACATGGGGATATTCATGTAAAGCACTGATGAAGAAAGTAAAGTCTGGGGTATAGGAAACGTGAGGTCACTTCTACTTTCCCCTGTCTATATCAAATAGGGGATGAGAGAGTGTTTCCAATGCATTAGCCCAGATGAAACAACAGACAGCACTTCTGCTGTCTGAGGAAAAGCCACGTCTCTCCCCTGTTACCAAAAGGGCATTGCAGGGGGAGTCAAATGCCAGGGACTCAAATGAGAGAGCGCTCTGAGAAATAGAAAAGTACCTGAAGATGGATACAAGAGGAGGCTGCAGTACAGTGTGTATAGGCGATCCGGCAGCTGTAAGCAGCGGTTGAAGGACGCACATTTTGCCGACAGGGCTTGGTCACCTGAAATATGCCCCAGGTGTTTTTAAGTTTGCAGGTACTTGTGGAAGGTAGATTTTTAAAGTTTTTTAAAACTACACTTTAGCAACTTAAAAATATGCTAGCATCCATTTTCAGGTACCCCAAATTTTCATTTATTTTGAGGCTAAAAGACAACAAAATGCTATTCTTCACCACTTCTGCAAACACGTAAAATAGCAGCTATTGAAAGCATTTAAGTACCCCAAATACCTTCAGCAGGGCTATTTGGGGGTATCTAGAGTGATCCCCAATCTCAGACCATCTTTTGGGGGGTGTCAGGCTCATTTCCCCCAAATCTGACAGTACTTTTTGCATGTTACAGTTTCGCCGGCTCCCGTTTTCGCCATTTTCTAATTGAATATGGCAAAAAAGTGGGCACGCGCGTGGTACTTTTCCGCATTGCAAACAGGCAAAGTAGTCGAAAAGTCCAGCATGCGAAAAGTCCGGGACTTTTCACCGGGAATTGAATATGCCCCATAGTGGGAGGTAAAGGGTGGGTACAGTAGACTTTATGGGAGTTATTAACCTGGTGTCCCTTTAGAGCAGGGGTTCCCAACCACGGTCCTCGAGGCACACTAAAGGCCCCCATACATCAGAGATTGATTGCAGCAATCGTGCAATTTGCAATCGATTGTGTATAAAAATCTTTCCCTTTTTCAATCGATTGCAGATTGCAGAATTGCCACAATCGATTGAAAAAGGGAAAGATTTTTATACACAATCGATTGCAAATTGCATGATTGCTGCAATCAATCTCTGATGTATGGGGGCCTTAACAGTCCAGGTTATAGGGATAGCCATACTTGAGCACAAGTCACTTAATTAGTACCTCACTTGTTTTGATTTAACCATCTGTGCACAATCATGGATATCACTAAAACCAGGACTGTTAGTGTGCCTTGAGGACTGAGGTTGGGAATCACTGCTTTAGAGAGTAAAGTGGGGTTGCACAAACAAGAAGAGGACCTGCTGAGCTGGGAACTAGAGGCAAACCTGCCTAGGCCCAGGGGAGAGCTCCTCCTAGTGAATCAAGTTAACAAAGTGGCTTCTACAAGAGGAATCAGGACTCATAGGCACACTTGTAAAGTCAACAGTACAAAGCCAAGCATCAGAAGTAGGAAATGAAAAACAGACAGATCTGGAGCTAGAGAAAATATGAAATTAGATGCAGGATTATTTATTATTTTTGTTACCATACCAAGGAGGGAAGGAGGGGGGGGGGCTAAGGAATATTAGGATGATAATGATTGTAATAGATTTTCAGGCCAATATTTATGCAGGATTGGTATTAACTGAGACTTAGATTTATATTTTCTGCTGCAGCAGCCATCATTGGCAGTTACCTATCTCCTGAGTGTACCACATAAAGCTGTATAAGAGAAAAGCGTTATACCAGCAATTAAAAGTGAGCACTGATTTTTATTAATGTATCATGTTGTCAGGTGAAAAAAGTTGAAAGATAATGAAACAAGGAGAATTTGCTGCCAGTACAATTGTGCCACTCTTCTGCCCCATCCACTAATCCAAGTCTGTCTTTAGCATATGTGATATGATTATTATTGCATGCAAGTAATTGTCCCAGCATTTTTTATTACAGCAACTGTGTGTACCTTCTGATATGGGAGAACTAATGTGCATTCATTTGTTGTTTTGCCTATTGCTATGTCATGATGGGTTTCAACCCATTAATGTCAGTCCTGAGAAGTAAATACCAGCAACAACAAATGGTTCCCATGATTTTAAACTCCCAAAAGAATCATCTTTAATGTACAATGATGGAAGTAATGACAGTGTTGCATCAGTAAAATATATATATATCTACTCTACAGTTCCCATTCTACAGCTGTTTGCTGTCAGACCCTAGACTGGAAGCCAAGTATTAGTCCAGAACTTGGCATTCACTTATGAATTTTGTGATCCGCATTGCATGTTAGATTAATATTTAGAGTGTAAAGAAAGCACAACATTTGTCTCCAGTACTTCTGTATAAAAAACATCACTGTCCACATTATTAAATCACAACTTAGCACATGTACGTTTTGTGTATGAAATGAAACACACTAAATAAAATAGTCTGGTACATGGTAATTTCTTAAAAAACCTGCAGTGTATTACATTATATAATACATTTATCTTTTATTACTGCCAAAGTTCTTTACATTCCTCCAGCCTTGTGTTTTATCCACACCCATGAATCAGATCATGTTGATGAATTGGATCTATTTCCACTGGATGCCTGGGATATAAAGGAGAGAAGTAAATGAAGAACTAAAGAACATGTTGATTAGTTACTTGCCTTTTTATTTAGGAAAACTAAAGTGAACTCTAAAGCTGTCTATTTGCATATTTACATCTATGTTATACCGTACACAGTGCTTGAAAATAAAGCACTGTGTCTGCTAAATGCTTGGTGCGAATCACAGGGACCTGCCCACGTGGAACGTGCCTGTCTCTTCCTGGCCCATCACTGCTGTGGTGGCCATTCCCTCCCCCTGAGCGGTGCGCATAACCTGTATCCAGCACTGTGGGGTGAGGGCGCGGGGCACTTCCTCCATCCTCAAGCTGACCCTGAGGCCATCGGCCTTTCTGGCATTTGACAGAAGTGCCCGATGGCCTGTCCGGCCTTTACTAATAGTCAGTATATGGTTTTGTTACTGTATCTAGGATTTTTAGCATAACCTTTTTACATGATGCATTTAAAATAATGTCATCTGATTGTCTAGACCTATAAAATGGTTGGTTTGTAAAAAACATATTTGCTTACTCTTCCGAATCTTGGGTGCTGCTCCCGGCCATGTCCACCCAGCACTGCCCACTTCCCAAGTACAGTGGGCGGTCCCGACTCCCAATGACGCAAAATTGCGTCATCGTAGGGAGCAGCCAGAAAGCTGGCGAGTATGGTTACAGTAAATGAGAGACAGATATTTATCATATAAACCATGATTGCCAACACTGCCTGAATGTCCCTGAAATATAGCAGTGAAATCATTGCTCTCCCTGATTCCATGAAGAGTCTGGCAATCATCCATGATGTCTCTTATCACATTTGCACATTACCACCGTTATCTAGTGTTTTATAACTTGAAAAATGTATAATAAAATATTATAACTGTCTTTATAAATATTTGATATTTTGTAAGTTTCTGAAAATCATAACAGACAATGCAACGTTCTGTAAAGTGATAATGGCGTTCAATGTTTTCGATCAAGGTCCACCGCTTGCGTTATTAGTAGTGTTCTTAACAATTTTTTATTTTTAAAAACTACATATTAAAAAAGTATTTATCCTTGTTGTTATTCAATCTATGAAGATCAGCCATTCACAGTCTGGGTCTGATTCTGAGGTCAATGAAGACGTGGCCATGACTTTGCCGCGTCCGATTTTCTAACAGCTGAGATGCCCACTTGAAGCATCTTAGGACAATGGCAGTTCTGACACTGTGTATTCAGATGGACAACTGACGCACCATAGGTCACAGCATGGAAACTTGCAACAGCCCTATGGCAGGCGCAGTTTCTCCATCCGGGTAGCACCTACTGTGTGAGTGGCTGTGCATCTTTGAACGCAGCCGGTTTTAGCGGCACACCCAGCTAAAATCACATAAAATGGGCCTATTTTTGTTCCTACAGTATTACTAACCTCAATAACATTTATTTCCACTCCTTTCCAGTCAATTTTGACCACCTCACAGTTCACAATATTGATTTTTTCATCTAGTTATAGGGCCAAAAGGTTGCATCCAGCTTGCTGGCTCAAAACTGATTGGTATAATTATTAATAGAGTTGAAGACTGTGCAAGGATGATGGTTTGGATACCCTTGAGGATTGAAGAATTGATTGTTGATAGTTGGTGCAGCCCCTGGCTGTAAAATTGTTAATAAATGAATTAAAAAAAACAATTCATTGGTGCGGCCCTGGGCTGAATAATTAATAATAATTTCATTATAAAAGTAAAAAACAATTCATTGGGTGCAGCCCCTGGCTGAATAATTAATAAAAAGAAATTCATTTGTGCAGCCCCTGGCTGTAAAATTGATAATAAATTAATTAAAAAACAATTCATTGGGTGCAGCCCCTGGCTGAATAATTAATAAAAATAAATTAATTGGTGCAGCCCCTGGCTGTTAAATTGATAATAAATGAATTAAAAACAATTCAATGGGTGCAGCCCCTGGCTGTAAAATTGGTAATAAATTATTTAATAAACAATTCATTGGGTGCAGCCCCTGGCTGAATAATCAATACAAAGCAATTCATTGGTACAGCCCCAGGCTATAAAATTGATAATAAATTAATTATAAAACAATTCATTGGGTGCAGCACCTGGCTGTAAAAATGATAATAAATTAATTAAAAACAATTAATTGGGTGCAGCCCCTGGCTGAATAATTAATAAAAATAAATTCATTGGTAATAAATTTATTTAAAAATAAATCATTGGTTCCTAAACCAACCATAACATTAATTTAAAATGTCAGCCAGCAATGCCCCAATCAGCACATAATGGAATGGAAAAAGGTGGAAGATGGAATAGTCCTTGGGCCCTCCCACCCATTCCACCCATGATGGCATTTCACGTGCAGTTGCAGCTGACAATTTTTTTTACCAACAGCTCTTTGCACAGTTTTAGATTTGGGTCTATTGGAAAAAATCTCACAAGGTAGGACTTAAACCTAGGATCCAGACTGGTCGCCAAAATATATTTTTCAAATTTCAATAGATTGACGACTCTTGGATCCTGGTGAAGTGAATCAAGGGCTTGATCCACCAGTCCGACATACTTTGCGCAATCACTCCGTTTCACCTCCTCCTTCAGTTTCTCCAGCTGTTTTTACAAAAGTCTGATGAGGGGAATGACCTGACTCAAGCTGGCAGTGTCTGAACTAACTTCACGTGTGGCAAGTTCAAAGGGTTTGAGAACCTTGCACAACACTGAAATTATTATCCAATGTGCTTGAGTAAGGTGCATTCCCCCTCCACGGCATTTGTCATAGTCCATTGTATAGCCCTGGATGGCCTTTTGCTGTTCCTCCATCCGCTGAAGCATATAGAGAGTAGAATTCCACCGAGTTACTACCTCTTGCTTCAGCTGATGGAAGGGCAAATTTAACATTACCTGCTGGTCATGCAATCTTCAACAAGCGGTCGCCAAATGTCTAAAATGTCCGGATATTTTGCTGCCACCAAGAGCATCTCCTGCACGACCGTGTCAGTTTTTAAAAAATGTTGCACCACCAAATTAATTGTGTGAGCAAAACATGGGACGTGTTGGAATTCGCCCACATGTAATGCTCTCACAATATTGGTGGCATTGTCTGAAATCACAAATCCCGAGGAGAGTCCAAGTGGGGTAAGCCATTTAGCAATGATTTCCCTGAGTTTTTCTAAGAGGTTCTCAGTGGTATGCCTCTTAGTGAAACCAGTTATACAAAGAGTAGCATGCCTCTGTATCGGCTGTCTTTTCGCAGATGTTGCTGCTGTTGTAGGCAATACACCTACCCAGTGGGCTGTCACAGTCATGTAATCCTTAGTTTGCCCTGTCCCACTTGTCCATATATCATTGGTCAAGTGGACAGTGGGTACAATGGCATTTCTGAGGACATTAATAAGGTTTTTTTTAATGTCCTTGTACAGACTTGGAATTGCTGTTCTAGCAAAGTGGAATCTAGAAGGGATCTGGTAGCAAGGACACAGGACCTTAATTAACTGTTGAAAACCCACTGCAGTAATGGCGGATACTGGATGGATATCTAATACCAGCATAGCTGTTATGGCATCAGTAATCTGCTGTGTAAATGGGTGATTGCTGTCATACTTGTTTGCCCTTGCAAACGATTGTTTAACAGTTAATTGTTTTTTGGAGGATACGCTACAAGTAGTCTTCCTCCTGGCAGCAACAGGAATAGTCATCAAGGATCCTTCTGAGGAATAACGGAGAGGAGTCAAGCATGCTTTGAATACCAACCTTGGATGCAGCAGGACTACTCCCGATGACGAATGAGGATGTTGATGATGCAGGTGTTGGTGTTGGAGATCGAAGGCGCTTGGATCTCACAGAGAGGGAGCAGGTAGGTGACACTGTTACGTTTTGAGTTTTGGAACTTGGCGACATACACTTTGATATTTGATGAATGCGCTCCAAATGACGTAACAAGGAGGAGGTTCCTAGGTGGTTTAAGTCCCTCTTTCTACTCACTCTTGCATGGCAACGGTTACATATGACTTGACAACTGTTGTCCGGATCAGGGAGGAAATAATTTCGCACGTGAGAAGTAGATTTTTTTGTCTTTTGTCCTGGCATGACAACAATGGGCTTTGGCTTTTTCAATCCATGGGCAACAGTTGTTGCCTTACTTACACAAAGGACATCCTCGGCATCAACATCCTCATCACCAACATCTTCATCATCAACATCCTCATCATCCTTAGCGCCTTCAACTACCAAAATATCCTCCTCCTCCATGTGCAATTCCGCAGAAGCATCTTCAATGACTACATCTGCAATATGTTGACTGCCCTTCCCCACATTTACAGAGGGCACTTGGAGGATCCTCCAGTACACTAGTATTTAGGTCTGGCTCACACATAGCAACCGCGGACACACTTGCACTCTCCTCGGGGATTTGTGATTTCGATTTCTAAGGGCACACAGTTGTTTTTTCCAAAGGGCTATCAGAATCAGCAGTCTTCCTAAAGAAAGGCCCAGGCCTTATCCTTTCCTTGCCACTTCGTGTAGTGAAGGGCATATTGCCAATTTTTTTGTTTATCTAAAGGCAAATTTCCTTTCAATTTTTTTTTCTTAACTTCAGTACAAGTAGCTTTACCATATCGATGGCATGACTTAAGCCCTGGGGCATGGGCCTTCATAGAGGATGAGGAAGTTGATGTCCTTGCACTGCTGGCGGCAGCTACAACATGTGGTTCTTGGCCTTGCTCTCCTGTCATGTGACAGCCCTCCATATTTTCTGTGGTCTTGAAGTAGTGTCACAAGCACCAATAGTGTAGCCAAGGTGCGGTTACAAAATTCACACACGTGCAGTCGTGCACACACATAAAAATATTAGACAAAAAAAAGACAATTGACTTTTATTTTTTTCAGCTCCAGAACTTGAGCCCAGAGCACTGGTTGGTCACGACTGGAGTCGTGCAGCACTAGGTTGCAACTTGCTTTGATGGCTGGATTTTGTACGGTTAAGCCTAACACGCATGCACACAGACAGTAAAAGATAAAAAAAAGGCAATTGATTTTTATTTTTTTTCAGCTCCAGAACTGGAGCCCAGAGCGCCGATTGATCACAACTGGAGTCGGGCAGCACTAGGTTGCAACTTGCATTGCTGGCTGGATCTTGTGCAGTTAAGCCTAACACGCACGCACACACACAGACAGTAAAAGATTAAAAAAAAGACAATTGATTTTTATTTTTTTTCAGCCCCAGAACTTGAGCCCAGAGCACCAATTGATCACGACTGGAGTCGGGCAGCACTAGGTTGCAATTTGCATTGCTGGCTGGATCTTGTGCGGTTAAGCCTAACATGCATGCACACACAGAAAAATATTACACAAAAGACACTTTTATTGTTTTGTTTTTATTGACTTTTTTTTTTTTTTTTTAGTCCAGAACTTGGGCCCAGATGGACGCAGCAGATCCCAGATGTATTCTGCACCAGCCCAGATGGACATAGCAGACAGCACAGCCCAAAATGGATCAGCAGCACCAGCCCAGGACACAGCAGACAGCATCAGCCCAGAATGGATCAGCATCACCTGCCCAGGACACAGCAGACAGCAGACAGCACAACAACAAACAACACCAGCAACTCTCCCAGCCCTACACTACCCACCCTCCCTGTTCAGTCCCAACAGCCGGAGTGAAATGGCATCCGCCGCGTGGTCCCTATATACCACATTGATCATAGAGACGTAAGCTCGCGAAGCGCGAGATTTCTGACTCTATGGCTTTGCCTCGATATTGAGATCCGAGTCAGGTGGGAAACCCCGAGCCTGCTTGGATACGACTCGGATCTGCTAAATTTGGGTGGGTTCGGATCTCTGAAATCCAAACCTGCTCATCTCTAATAATAACAGTATACATTTTATTGTAGCAGTTCACTTCTGCTTTGAGTAAATATATACTCTAGGGGGTAATTTACTAAAGGTCGATTTAAACCCATTTACTAACACTTTAAAAATTTATTTAAAAATTGTCCATTAGTAAATGTGTGCTATAGCCCAGAAACAAAACACAGATTTAGATCGATTTGAAATCGATTGACCAAACTAACTAAACAACAGTAGTCCGAACATTACAGAGGGTTGAATGATTCATCTGAGTGTGCCCGGAGTCTACCGCGGCAGCCATTTTCCGGTGTTCTAAGCAACACTGAGACCCGCCGCGGGACCACGGACAGGTAAGTTTAAAATAATATGGGTGCAGGGTGTGTGGTGCGGGGGGGGGGGGCACCAAAGTATAAGTTGCTCCGGGCATCTGGGATGAACTTACGCCACTGATACTAGGCTAGTGTTTCCCAAACCTGGTCTTCATAGTCCAGACATTAGGGATATCCGTGCTTCATGTGGCTGCCAGTGGTGTAGCAATTAGCCATGTCATGTGGACTATGTGAGTTATATGGTGCCCCTTCCCCCACCCCCCAAGTATGCCAGGGAGGGGGCATGTCCACCATGTGGGGACACTTTAAAGGGAATTATCGGAATAGGCCCCTAAGAGGTAGTACTGCACTCAATTTGTAATTGCAAACTGACTCCATTTATGTCATCCGATAAAGGTTGCTATTTGGATATACTGAGGACAGTTTGGAAGCAGGCAACTGAAACGTTGATATTTCACCGTGGTTCT
Organism: Taudactylus pleione; assembly: GCA_031769625.1. Classification (NCBI taxonomy): domain Eukaryota; kingdom Metazoa; phylum Chordata; class Amphibia; order Anura; family Myobatrachidae; genus Taudactylus; species Taudactylus pleione. Next base: position 8,152,068 of record JAUIMM010000153.1, on the reverse strand, counting down.
GGTCATTATTGTGGAGTCTGAGTGCCGCATGCTTGGGGTTGCTATATATATACATATATATAACATTTACAAAAGAAGGCACTCAAAAGGGACTTTAAAATAAAGGTTAATATACATTTTGGCCCAGAATATTGCGTCATAGTTAGTGAGCGTTTCAGGAACTGCTTGTTCCTGCTGAAAAATAGCACTGACTGTATATATATTAAATATATGTATATATATATAGTATGTACAAAAGAAGGCACTCAAGAGGGACTTTAAAATAAATATATATATCTATATATATAGATATATATAGATATTGTGATAGAGGCACTGGAAAAGTTGTGGATGATATATATTTGTGTCCCACATTTCTCACATATGTCTTTTAAACCCCCAGGAAAAGTCTGTTCTGCTGAACAGATTGGAATGTCGGCTTTGGTGAAAAGCCGGAATGGGTCCTGGGGGCGTGGATGTGAGGAGAGGGAGGGCTCCATCCACAGGCCACTCCAGGTGTTGGGCCTGTCAGCCTGGTAGCAGGCTCATTAAGGCTTGCACCTGGAAATGGCTGTTATAAGCTGGATTTAGTTCTGGCTGAGTGTCTCACACCTGGGAGAGCAGGCCTGCAGGGTAGCCTGCTCTGAGACATTGTTTTGATACACACCTGTAAGTACTGTGGACGTGAACTTGTTTATAGTGTTCTGATAGTGAGAGATCCTACTGTCTAGTTAGAGACCAGATGAGCTAGGATTTTATTTATGTTTTGTTTTATTTACGTACCTGGTACAATAAAGACTGGCTCCAACCAGCTTGCACGAGAACCCCAGAATTGTGTCCTGTTTCTCTGGCTGCGGTGTGTGTAAAGAGGGAGTCCGTCTACCCCAGGAGAGGGACCCCTATCCCGACTGTGTCACAAGTGGTGGAGAATGCGGGAAAGCACACACTGAAATTGCAGCAAGGAAACATTTTCCTTTTAAAATTGAAAGGAACAGGCACGTAATTGTGAAATCCATGAAGGTGGCGTCAGCAGATGCTTAGAGAAGCCATATTCAGCTTCCAACCCGCACCTAAAGACAACATGGAGTACATTGTTAAGGCCTTGCTCCAAGCTACGGCAGCTCAGCAGGAAATGAACAAACTTCAGCAGGAAGCTACCAGAGCTCAGCAGGAATCCACCAATGTGCAACTGTTGGCCTTGGAGACAGTCCAGAGGCAACAACAAGTCACCATCGAGGAAACCCGCCAGGCCTTAAAAGAGGTAGTACAACACTTGGTAGCCCGGTCTGGAGATGCATCCACTGACCCTCCAACCCACACTCGCTCCATACGTGCCAGTCATTTTTTACAGAAGATGACTCCAAGTGATGATGTGGAGGCGTATCTCACGGCATTTGAGAGAACCGCAGAAAGGGAGAGTTGGCCCAAGGAACAGTGGGCAAGTCTTGTGGCACCCTTCCTGTCTGGAGAACCACAAAAGGCCTATTATGATTTGTGCCTGGCTGATGCAAAAGACTATGAAAACCTAAAATGGGTGATCCTAACTCGCTTGGGGGTCACCTTGTTTGTTCATGCCCATTGAGTCCGCTGCTGGGAATTCCAAATGGAAAAGCCTCCACGCTCACAGATGCATGACCTTGTCCATCTAACCACAAAATGGCTACAGCCCGAGACGCTGACAGGACCACAGATCATCAAAAGAGTCATGATGGACCGATGTTTGTGATCACTACCTGCATCTCTGCGAAAGTGGGTGAGCCATGCAGACCCTAAGTCCACAGACCAGTTAGTTGAACTGGTGGAGAGGTACATGGCGGCTGAGGAGCTGTTGAGTCTGCCCCACTGAGCCCCGATGGCGCATCAGCGGACTCCCATCGACACTGGTAAGACTGTTCGAGGGGAGAAGGGTGCTGGGCGATGGAATGTACTTAAGACTGAGGGTTTGGAACCTGGAGATAGGCCAGCCAGGCCAGGAAGGTTCCTACCCCGTAAAAGACTATGTTATAATGTGATTAAGTGTTTCTGATGTGGTGGTTTCGGCAATATTGTGGCTAATTTTTCACTTACCTCTGAACCTATGCAATGTGATACTGCTCATATCAACCTCAGGATGTCTTTCTCTGCACATCCAGCCTGTACTGCTGACCGGCAGGCTGAGACAGATAAGCACATGTGTGTACTCACTGTAGAAGGCAACCGAGTAGAGGCTCTGTTAGATTCTGGTAGCCTGGTTACACTTATGAAAGCTGAACTGGTGAACCCCTTGAAGCGTAAGTGGACAACTGTTGGTGTGACCTGCATACATGGGGATACTAGGTATTATATTACTGCAGAAGTGAACATCGAGACACCATGTGGTTCCGCGATAGTCTCTGTGGGTTTGGTACATGGCTTAATGTATGATGCAATATTGGGGAGAGACTTTGCTCACTTCTGGAAGTTGTGGGAAAGCCGATTTTGCACACAGGTAAATCGCCCTGACCCATTTGAGAAGGTCACTGGTGTAGTAGCAGAGGAAGTTTCTTCAGAGTCAGAGATGTTCCCTTTTTCTAGTATGATTGGCGAACTAGAGAATGCGGAGCGTGATGGTGTCTTGCCAAGTGATGTGCCTCCCACTGAGGTGGGAATTGTTGTTGAGTCAGTTGATCATCTGCCAGATTTAGAGGTCAGAAGAGAGGTCTTTGCCGTGGAGCAGTTAAATGACCCTACTCTGGTAAAAGCCAGGGAGAATGTCAAAGTGATCGATGGTAAACCCCTAGACACAGATAGTCCTTTGTCATATCCTCACATGGCAGTATGTCTGGGATTTTTTTGTATCAGGTGACTAAGAAAGGGGAAGATATTGTGGAACAATCAATAGTTCCCAAAGCTTACAGAAGAACAGTGTTAGATCTGGCTCATGGTCATATAACGGCAGGTCACCTAGGGGTAGAGAAAACCACTGAGCAAATTTTGCAGAGGTTTTTCTGGCCTGGGGTCCATGTCTTTAGCAGGTTGGGAATACACAAGGAAATACTGACTGATCAAGGTACCCCATTTATGTCAAAAGTCATGAAAGAGTTGTGCCGCCTGTTCAAAATCGAACAGATAAGGACTTTGTTCTATCACCCCCAAACCGATGGGTTAGTCAAGAGGTTTTAGAATATGTCAAAACATATGCTCAGAAAAGTAGTTTTATATATATATATATATATAACACACATATATATATATATATATATGGTATATATGGGGGAGGAATAGTGCTGACAGGGTGAGTGAATGTGTTAATGGGTGCCGGTTGCTTAGTTTAAACTCTGGTGTTTAAAGAAAGAATGGCACTGCACAGTTTAGCCATAAAATCTGCTTTAGAAGTAAAAGATTCAGACCAACTGATAATTTAACCATACTTGCCTACCTTTTGCTTCTCCTCCCTGGGAGAAGCCTGGGGAGGAGAAGCAGGTGGGTTGTGACATGGGCGAGGCCTGATGGTTCGCGTAATTAATTCATGAATAATTGCGTCATTAAGCCCCGCCTCCTACATGGGGACCTGCGATCACCGCAGAAATTCTCCCCATTCTGCCCACTTCACTAGGAAGTGGGCAGAATGCGGGAGAAGTGCCTACCCTTCCGGGGGTGCGGGGGGTTACCCAAAAAATCAGGTGCCTCCCACGAAAACCGGGAGGGTAGGCATGTATGAGTTTAACACTTTAAACAAGCACAACATCTATTATCATGTGTGCGGTATAAAATAATTGACCATGTCCCACCTCGGGGTGGTGATAACGCAAACAAATTGTTATAAATGGAGTCAAAATGGAATTTTCTATTGGACACGGTAAACCCTAAAGGCCTTAATGACGAAATTGCAGAATACCTTTTTATGAATATTAATTAAATCTTATATACCTTTATAGTTTTTCTGTCCCTGCATAATTTATATTTCTGTTTATTATGGATCTGTGTTGTCCCTGTCCTCTAGTCCCTCACTCCATCCCTGCCCTGCCCGGAAGCTGTGACTGTCTCTCCTCCGGGTAGCCCCTGTCCTCTAGTGCTCACCCCTGTGTCTCCCACAGACAGACAGTACTGAACAGGATGACGACTCCGTCTGCCACACATCCAGGGTTATTCTGGACTGTCAGTAAAGTCCACTGTCCAGAAATAGAAATTCTTTGTATACATTGCTCTTTGCTCATGCGCTGCCTGCTGGCGGGGGGATCTTGCCAGCACCATTGCATAAAAGCAAGGTGTCTCAGGATAGGGAAATTGTATTCAAATCTGGAGATGTGCATAGATCTCTCTGTTTTGGTTTAGGCGTTGGTTTTGCACATTGTAACTATATTTGCTGGGGATTAGCGCGTACCGTCATATAATGTTTTGTTTATTGCATTTGAAGTCTGAAAATAAAGGATATTTTTAGATAATGCATCTCACTAAACAATACAAATTATAGGAAAAAAGCTAACAACATTACAGTTAGTGGGTTTCTTCCCACAGCCTAACCCTAACTCTCCAACCCTGCAGCCTAACCCTAACCCTAACTTTAGAAGGCTGGACTAGCCTTGGCTGGTGTGCCCTATCTTTAGAAGTGTCCTATTTTAAAAGTGTCGACTTCTTTTTAAATCGATTAATTGGCGCTATATATCAGCGTTAAACAGCAGTGAAACAGAAGGAAACCCACCAAACTACAAACAAACAACAACCTCACCATTAATTGGACAAAGTGGAATGAACAATTGTGAGTTCACAGTCTCCATACTACTAGCTCCTGTGGATACATAACCAGGACTTTCATTATTGAACTCCCTGTCTGGTGGCTGCATAAACCTGGTGCCTCCCTTGCTACTATTGCTGCTGGCTCTGTGCTTTAGATATAATCCTAATGCATACTCATCTGTGTTATGTCAGTTTACCTCTATAATAATGTACTTTTACCTTAGCTCTTTTTCTAAGTCTTATATCATCTAGCTCCTACCACTGTATATTTTACTATTTAATTTCTGCTCCCACCAAATCTCCACTTTTTTATACTCAATAATAAACTTCTGCAGTACAGACTCTTTTCCCACACTGTACTATTACTTGCGTTTCTGGAAATCTGCTCTCTCCTACATTCTGTCTTCATTCCTACTTTTAACTTTTCTTCCCCTATTTAGTATTTACATCATCCTTACTATTACCATGTTTTCTTCAACTCCCACCTACACTCAGTGTCTACCTAATCTTTTGTTCTGCCCCTTGCTTCCTCCTTTATCCTTTCCCCCTTGTCTCTTCCATTTCCTCTTCCCCTTATCTCCTCTCCTCTGTTTACCTTCCTCCCCATCTTCTCCCATTACACCACTTTCATTCTCTTATACTCCACAGGGGTCCTACAACCTCACTGCTAATCCCTCCTTCCTCTCCCCTCTCCAGGTCACTTTACCCCACATCCATCCACAAATCATTAATTTCCCTTCCTGCCCACCTTCTACTGGCTCCCCTTCTAGCACTGGAGTCCGCACCATCGCTACACTCTATTCAGCTCGGTCCCCCAAATTAATCTCACCCCCACGCTACCACAACCCTGATAGTCTCATTCAAATCTCTCCAACAAACTCTGTCCCTCTATCCTGTGCCCTCTGGAATGCCAGGTCAGTCTGTATTAAACTGGTCCCAACCCATGACCTTTTCATCTCCAACTCCCTGAATCTCCTAGCTATTACTGAAACCTGGATTTCACCCTCTGACACCACTTCTCCTGCAGCTCTCTCCTCTGGGGGCCTCACCTTTTCTCACACCCCACTGGGGGTCGCCATGGTGGTGGTGTTGGGGTCCTTCTATCCCCTGGTTACTCATACCAACCCATTCCCTCTGAACCATCCCTCACATTCTCTTCATTTGAAGTCCATGCTATACGCCTCTTCCACCCAGTATACCTCCAAGTAGCTGTCATTTACCGTCCCCCTGGCCCTCCCTCCAAGTTCCTTGACAACTTTGCTTCTTGGCTCCCTCACTTTCTCTCCTCAGACCTTCCCTCCATTATCCTAGGTGACTTCAATATTCCAATTGATATCCCCACAGAATCCTCTGCCTCCAAACTCCTCTCCCTCACATCGTCACTTGGTCTCTCCCAATGGACCTCCTCACCCTCCCATGTGAGTGGCCATGTGCTTGACCTGGTCTTCACACACCGTTGTGATATTTCTGACCACTTCAATCCCCATTCCCTCTTTCTGACCATCACCTTCTCTCTTTTAACCTGTCCCTCTCTCCTTCCCCTCCTCTACCACCAAAAACCTCCATTACTAAGCGTAACATTGACGCTATCGACACAGGTTCCTTTTCTTCCCTGCTTGACTCACTTCTCTCCCCTATCCTCTCTCTCTCCTGCCCTGAACAAGCCACTTCCCTATACAACGCCTCACTTACTTCTGCTCTGGACTCTGTCGCCCCAGTGATCACTACTCACACTCGCAGATCTACTCCTCAACCCTGGCATTCCAAATGCACCAGATACCTGCAAAAGTGTTCTCGAACTGCCGAGCGATAGTGGAGAAGATCACGCTCTAAAGCAGATTTTCTCCATTTAAAATTTATGCTCTCATCCTATAGTGCTGCTCTCTCCCTCTCTAAACAGTCATACTTTAAGAACCTCATCTCCTCTCAGTCCTCTAATCCCCAGCGTCTCTTCACTACTTTCAACTCCCTCCTTCGCCCACCCCCTCCTCGTTTCCCCTCCTTGATCACTGCCCTTGACTTTGCTACCTACTTTACATCTAAAATTGATCAGGACATCATATCCAACCAGTCCCCCAGCTCTCCATCTCCTCCTTTCCCAAATCACCCCTCCCCATCAACTTTGCCAACTCTAACATCCTTCTCCTCTGTATCTGGAGAGGAAGTCATGGCCCTCATCCAGTCCTCCCACCCTTCTACCTCCCCCCTTGATCCCATCCCCTCCCGCCTCCTCCGCTTCCTCTCTCTCTCTGCCTGCTCCCATCTTGCCCACCTCATTAACCTCTCCCTCTCATCAGGCACTGTCCCTTCTGCATTCAAACATGCCCTTGTCTCCCCCATTCTTAAAAAACCTACCCTTGATCCTAACCTTCCTTCTAACTACCGACCCATCTCTCTCCTCCCCTTTGCCTCCAAACTCCTTGAGCGGATTGTCTACAACCGCCTTACCACTTTTCTTTCCTCCCACTCCCTCCTTGACCCTTTTCAGTCTGGCTTCAGTTCTCTCCACTCCACTGAAACTGCCCTCACAAAAGTCAGCAATGACCTCCTTGCTGCCAAATCCCAAGGCCACTACTCTCTTCTCAATCTCCTTGATCTCTCTGCTGCTTTTGACACTGTGGACCACCCTCTCCTGCTGAATATCCTTCACTCCCTTGGTCTACGTGAAACTGCCCTCTCCTGGCTGTTGTCCTACCTCTCTGACCAATCTTTCTCAGTTTCCTCTCACGACTCCTCTTCCCCCCCACAGCCTCTTACAGTAGGTGTTCCCCAAGGTTCTGTTGTTGGTCCTCTCCTATTCTCCCTCTATACTTCCTCTCTAGGTGAACTCATCAGCTCTTTTGACCTCCATTATCATCTCTATGCTGATGATACTCAAATCTACCTTTCCTCCCCTGATCTCTCCCCCTCTCTTCTGACTCGTATCTCCAACTGTCTCTCTGCTGTCTCTTCCTGGATGTCCCAGCGATTTCTTAAACTTAATATGTCAAAGACAGAGCTGATCATCTTCCCACCCTCCCACATCACCTCACTTCCCACTATTTCTTTATCAATTGATGGAATAACTATCTCATCTAGTCCCAAGGTGCGCTGTCTTGGAGTTATCCTGGACTCATCCCTCTCCTTCAAACCACATATCCAGAACCTTTCACAGTCCTGTCGTTTCCATCTCAAAAATATTTCTAAGATCAGACCCTATCTCATCCAGGATGCTACTAAAACCCTCATACACTCACTGGTCATATCCAGATTGGACTATTGTAACCTCCTCCTATCTGGCCTCCCCAAATCCCATCTCTCTCCTCTCCAGTCTATCCTTAATGCTGCTGCACGGCTTATCTTCCTCTCCAAGCGCTCTACATCTGCCTCCCCTCTCCTACAAGCTCTCCACTGGCTCCCCTTCCCTTTTAGAACCCAATTTAAGGTTCTCACGCTCGCTCACAAAGCCCTCACCCAATCTTCTCCCATATACATCTCTGATCTCATCTCCCTTCGCTCAACGAATGCACGCCGCCTTTCATACCAGCTGATTACTTCCTCCCACTCCCGCCTCCAAGATTTTGCCCGCACTGCTCCCCACCTCTGGAACTCTCTCCCACTCCCCATCAGACTCTCCACCTGTTTGCAATCCCTCAAATGGGCTCTCAAGACCCACTAATTCATCAAAGCCTTCCAGCTATCATTCTAACTCCTTGCTACATGCTCCTTCGTCCCCATCTACCCCATCTGTGTCAACCCAGTTTGTCTTCCCCCACCTTTTTAGAATGTAAGCTCTCACGAGCAGGGCCATCTACCCTCTTGTGCTTCTCCTTACTATAGTGTCATTTACTTCTTACTCACCACTAGGGCACCTAACACTTGGTTGCTTATGCTCTATTGCTTATCTGGGTGATATGGTCGCTAATGTAGCAATATATATTATCCATGTCCTGTATTGTATTGTTCTGTAAGTCACTTGTATACAATTTGTTTTTGTCCTTTGTAAGGCGCTGCGGAACACTTTTGGCGCCATATAAATAAATGATAATAATAATAATAATAATAATAACCCTCCCCTCACAGTCTAACCCTAACCCTCCCCCTAATGCTTAACCCTAACCCTCCCTCTAACCCCAGTACTTACCGTCAGGATGCCAGCAGTCGGGATGCCTGCGCTGGGATTGTGACTGGTGTCGGGATTCCGGCACCGTATTCTGAGCGCCAGCATTCTGACAACAGGTTTCAACTACATCCTCCAATGTGGTATACAGGGTGGGGCCAAAATTATACAAAACTAGCCAGCTGTACCTCCTTCCTGGGTTTTTCCTGGAGAGGAGATGAAAATAGTAGGTAAATAGGAGTTTAAGGGGTTTATTTGCTAAAGGTCAATTTTAATCAATTTTGATTGATTTAAAATTGATGAATATTGGTCAACATGGATGTTGTGTTTCTGGGGCTAAAGCACACATTTACTAATACTTAAAAACAAAAATCAAAAATTGTTTGTCAGTAAATGTGATTCAGACCCAGAAAAACAACATCTATGTTAATCAATTTTCATCTATTTTAAATTGATCAAAATCAGTTATAATTGACCTTTAATAAATGTACCCCTAAGTTTTTATAACAGATTAAAGTTTTCAAAGAGAGAGGCTAGGTTGAAAAGCAGGTTGCTTTGAGTATATATGCCTTGATACATCTCCCCTATATACAAAAAAATATTCCTCTTAGATGGCGCAAAAACACATAAATTAAAATTAACCAGTCCTTACATTAAAGGAAATTCAATTCAACTCCAGTATTTCTAGTAGATAACAGCTCTTCTCCATATGCACGGGAGCAATTCAATTTCTCCAGATACTTCCTTCATCTCAATATGGAAGGGAGACACAGAATATAGTGCAATATAGCCAAAAAATTGAACACGTTTTATTTTGACATCACACTCACATTTCAATAGATAAAAAAAGGCATATAATCCCAATGGGTAATGTAGACAAATGCTCATTTCATCAACAAGTTACCCTCCCACGATGGAATAGGTTAGGAGGCTCAGAGTCCCGGAAACCCTTCTCCTCCTGAAGATAACAGTCTTAGATGATGGCAGCAATTCCACATATAAAAGCACCAAAACTTAAAGCTTTTCGGACATCCTTGTCCATCCTCAGAAGTATGGTGACTTAGTTGCTAAAGCACATATAAGTACCCACTCTAATTCCATCGTGGGAGGGTAACTTGTTGATGAAAGGAGCATTTGTCTACATTACCCATTGGTGTTATATGCCTTTTTTTATCTATTGAAATGTGAGTGTGATGTCAAAATAAAACTTGTTCAATTTTTTGGCTATATTGCACTATGGGCCTGATTCAGAGCCAGTTGCTATGACAGAGCACTCGCTCTAAATCAAGGCCGTTTTTTTTTTTTTTTTAGAACGGCCTCCTGGCCCCTCGCATAGCTGTATGTATGTATCTAACCTTCTGAGGATTTGTGAAGAGTCCTCCTTTCCCCTTAGGGCTTGCTACACTTGTTTTGCGCTGTCATTATTATTGTTTTTAAAATTTACATCTCCCCTATAGTAAGAAACACTTTTGCTTTGCCTGGCTCACACTTAAATACATTTTTAATGCTCCCCTGGGATATCACAGAGGGTGATGTCAAGGTGTGAAATGCAAAGTGCGTGGAGCTGAGAATCACGTCATTGCCCACGCTATACAATTCCAGGATATCTAAACCTACATAACTAAGGCCATTTCACCATCATCAAAGCAATGTGTTTGCTCTGTGTCGTACGGTGCACACTCCCCTTTGGTCGTCATCTGTATTGTCAGGTCGTTCCTACATGCAGGCCAACCTGATGATACAGCTGACGACCCCATGCAGCGGGATGCGGTAGGGACCGACATTTTGGTCGGTCTGGCACCGGATCATCTAGTATGTACCGGTTGCCCAATATGTCGGCCCGTCGGCGGGGGGTCGACGGTCACTTCGCTGGGTACTCACGTTGTCTAATGTGTACCCAGTATTAGACAACTGCTTGGTTGTAATAGTGTACCAAATCCACATGGCTCCTCAGTCTTCCCTTCATGTGTGGGATGTAGCTGGAGGCTGGGCAGTGGCAGTACAGTGGGAGGAGTGGATCTGTGCATTCTGTCTGTGCTACACCTCTGAGCACAAGAGTAGGTCACTCTGCAAGCACAAGCCCTCCCTCAACTCAAGCTTAACTGATGGCTGGTTCCGCCCCGCTGCACTTACCACGTTCAGCCATGCATGTCCTGAAGTCTCCACTGATACAAGAATTCTATTGCCATACTTTACTTTTTTCCACCATACTTCTCCATTAAGATTCCTTAAGGAATTGGATACTAATTATTTGCTTTGCTTTCTTTGAGGACCATCATTAGAAGGATGAGTTCTAAAACGTGAGCATTATATATACAGCTTATTTGTTTCCCATATTGGAACCTTTACAAAAACATTCACTCTATACAATTATATCTAACTACAGGCAGGTGTATATCCACATACTGTAGTGTGATTACTAAAATCCAAGCTGCAGGTATAATTTTATCATTTTTATTGATTGTGTGATTCATGTGTGACTTTGATATTTTATGAGATAATAAAAACTATTTATGGCATTTCCGAGATATAGCATATCATTATGCAAGGGAATATGAGTAGTCTTTTCTTTGTTCTGCTATGTTAGGTGTACAGTGTAAACCTGGTGTGATGCACACACATTCTCTGAAGCCTCAGCTAGGTCATGGGTGGATCAGTCCTGACCAGAGGGCCCCTGAATACACAGGTGCTTACTACATAAGTTAGTGGGAGGTGGAGACAGACGATGACATATGGTGCAGTGCAATAGTGATATAAGTATTAGACGCCAGACCATCTTTTGCAAAATATGGATAAGTTTATTTACATGACTGTTTCTCCAGCATGACTGTTTCTCCAGCACAAATCTTGATGGTTACGTAACAAAACTTATTTTAATCTTGATGGTTGCGTAACAAAACTTATTTACATTTCCTCCCCATATTTTTCCAGCACAAATCTTGATGGATGCGTAACAACACTTGTTTACATTTTCTCTCCATATTCCTCCAGCACAAATCTTGAAGGGTGGGAAATTAAACTTATTTCCATTTTATCGCCATGCACCTCCAGCACAAATCTTGATAGTTGAATTATTCACATTTCCTATCCATACACCTCCAGCATATACAGTATATACAGTATACTGTATATATATATATATATATATATATATATATAAAACACAGATGTAACTAACTAACTACTGCTTTCTCCTCATGCACAAAACTTAAGGTTATGTATCAAAACTAACTAACTTACAAACCACTCCTTTCTCCTCCTGCACAAACTTTTAGGTTACATATTAAATACTAACTTATTGTCCAACTAACGAACAATGCCATCCCACTCTAGCACAATATAGATTTTCCAGTTTCTTTGTTATTTATCTGCCGCAGGTCTTATCCATCTGTATGAAAAAAAAAAAAAGTATTTCAGCAGTTACAATAAAATGTCCACGGATATTTTATGCTGACAGGGTGCCCACTCATAGTATTTGGTAGCATGGTTTACAAGGGGGCAGGCTCCCTCCCCAACCTCAGATGAACCAGCACCAGGGGTCTGTGCATTTGTGCTAATTTTCTTTAACTTCAATCTATCACATTTTATAAGAGAAACCACTTTTCTGTCATCACATGCACCTACTGCGGTATAATGTGGAAGATACAGGAGACATGGCTGCCATTAAGTAAGTGATGAACAGTGTATAGGAGGACAGGGAGGATGTGTTTGAGGTACAGAATATTCTTGCCATTAATATTGAATGGCTGAGTGAGGAAATTGATAATGTGTATGGGCAGCTATCTGTGAGTAGAGCATACATGTACTGTAACCAGCTTCTTTACTAATGGGCATAGATCAGGAGAAGCAGAGCATGCATGTGCTGTGACCTGGCCCTGCTTCCTCACTATTGGGCACAGACCAGGAGAAGCAGAGCATGCATGTGCTGTGACCTGGCCCTGCTTCCTCACTATTGGGCACAGACCAGGAGAAGCAGGGCATGTATGTGCTGTGACCTGGCCCTGCTAATTTATTAAATGCACCCTATATGTAAAACTAAACAAATATAACCTGTTTCTCTCTATCTACTAATAAATTGGGCTCTTACCTCTGATGTACGAAGTTCGCTGATATCACTTTTGATTTCTTCGAATTTTAAGTGGATATATAAAATAGGATCCATGAGTATCTTAGTCTTATTTACTTACTGAATATTATTCCAATATTATTACTTTATTCTTATTTTTGCAATAAACTGTCACATAATATACGGTTGTGAGGTCTAATCATATATTTCCTTGTGCGTCAGAAACATTTGTGAACAATTTACCTACAACTGCTTCACAGTTACCAAATGTTATCTCTAATAGGGGTCCATTCTTTATAGTATGCTAATTTTGTTAATTATCAGGGGTCTGGTAGCTCTCGGTAATTAAGCATCCAACTTGCTGCAAGCAGCAGCGGTGGATAAAAGATTTCTGGAGCAATTCACCAACTGTGCCTGTGTGAACGTTGGTTCATGCATGTGCAACCTCTGGTGGAAGAAGCCAAATGGGGGCAGAGGGAACGAGTGGATCCCATTTTGCAATCCGGACTCCTGGGAAAGAACTGAGGTCCAGGGAACAAACAGCGTCTGAAAATGGCGTAAGTTCCCGTAATCAAGCTCCGAAAATATAGTTTTTCAGAGTGTGATGAATTTAGGGTCCCATATTAGTATAAGGGGACAGCAGGCCACATTGGGGCTGAAAGGTAAGGAGGAGATATCGGTGATATCTTCTGTTACCTATATAATGAATGGCCCCAATACTTCATTTATACAAAAGTGAAAATGTAAATTTTCACTTGTTTTTGCATGAATGAAGTAATGATGAATAGACCCCATAGTGACACACAGACAAGCACACATACACATTATGATGTTATGACTAAAACTATGTGCACGCTTGTCTATGATTAGGGTCTGACCACCTATTTGTATGCAAATGTCATGTCTTACACATGTCTAATGTCATCAGTGCGGAAGTGTACAGGGACAGAACATCCAGCAGTAATTGTGATACTGTATTATAATGTACAAAGCAGCAGAGGATCTGGGGGATGAGGTTTCTGCTCTTGAGGGAGTCAGTGACCTGTACACATATTTACTGTTAACCAGAGTCCTAAATCTGGTAAAAATGCTGCTTTTGCCAGAGATAGTGGAACAACTTTATTCAACAAGTCCAGCAGCTGACAAAAGCTATCACTGGGTATCGTCTTCCACATGGCGATAACGGGATAGAAAAGGGTTTTATTTTTGTAATATTTCCATTGAAAGCCATATCATAATTATTTTATTCTGTTTCCATTTCCGAACAATTGCTTATTTGTTTTTTTTTTCCCACTACTTAAAATTTGTGGCTGAAACTGCAACACAGAATCCGAGATATTGTGACCCCCGGAGGCCTCTAAGGTCTTGGACCCACTGGAGAAACCACTGGTGAGTTTTCATGCTTATGTTTCAAAACCAAACAAAATAACAGCAGGTAAGTAATAATCACGGCCAATTCACACCAATCATAGTGCAAGATGCAAAAGAGTATAAAATTCACCTTTGTATTCTACAGTTTCAATTCTGCCATCTCCTTTGCCTCCAATGCCTAGACCGATTGCTTCTAAAAATAAAATATTAGTTGAGGAGCGTTTATGTTACTGAGCAGAACAATAAGAACTTGGTGAAGGAAACATTTCTAAAGTTAGTCGGTGTCACAATTCACTTCAACTATTGAAATCTTAAATGTCTTCTCCCACAAGTGAGAACCACCTCATGAATGACAGCATCTTACACATAAAGGAATATAATAAAATGCTAGAAAATACATCAACCCAATTGGATGGATGTCAGCCATGGTCCTGTGATTATTTCTCTCTGACAACTTGCTGCTTGTGTGACAAAGGCCTGGCAGGAGCACAGAGAGCAGGATGGGGCCATGCTATGCTTTAGAGACACCCTCACTAATAATTATTGTTATTAGGTTCCTTATAACGTATAACTCCACATTATATGTGTTGTAAATGACTGCCTGACCTGGTCCTCATCAGTCATTGGATATAACATAAAGCAAGTCTCAGTTGAAACACTTCATCCTCTCATAATCTAATGTGGTCTACAAAAAAACAATCCAGGGTTATTATAACCTCATGATGCTCAAGGTGGAGAGATTGTACAGATCATATGAAGAGTGATGGGAAACACATAGCAAAATGGTTCCCTGGTACAGTAGCTGTATGCTTCATCCAAACAGCCCTAAGAGGAACTCCTATAGAGGTGCTTTTGTAGCGTTCACTTTTTGCATAGTATTTTACCTCTGGATATAGGGGTGATTTTTTCATTATGTACTGTTTTAAAGGTGTGAACATTATTATTAGTACAGTATGTTTGGGGTGGCACAACCCCGTTTATTTTTATAAGAAAATATAGATTTTGGGTCTCTGTATTTCTGTTCTAAAAGTGTAATGGCTATACAATTGGCCATACCCACTTCCACATTTCCCAGTGATGTTGACTGTGAGTCTCTGGGTGGGCTAGGTGAGGAGAGGAGGTGTGGACATCTCAACTATCTCCCACCAAGCACGTTTTGCATTTAACTACATTTTCACAATTTATATTTGATTTTTATCATATCCAATCTCTATAATTTCTATAATATGATCTTACATTATAAGGGTATAAACAGACCTATCTCCAGCTCAGAGGATACATCCCAGGTGGGGCTGTGGCAGCCAAGCCAGGCCAGGGGGCCAGGAGGCCTGTTTGCCACAAGGCTAGTGGGCCATAACTGCAAGAAGCAGACAGGACTCTGTGACTTTGTGTGCAGTTGTGTGCAGGTTAGCTGTCCTTGATATTTAGGGCTGGAGAAGTGAGGAAGTAGCCTGAAAGGAGTGAGGTTGTGTTTTATTTTCTGTTGCTGTATGCTCACAATATTAATGCATCATTTTATTTGTTTTAACCCGGACAAGCTGTATTGTGATGATTATTATGCACCCAAATATATATTATTTCATATTATTGTCTTGGCATTACAACTACAAAAGGTGATTTATTGCATGAAGGTCATTTTACCATTAACATAGTTTCTTGGCTCCCATGTAGTAGCTCATGAGGCACTTGCTTCATCTTTAACATCCTTCTGTCACATCTCTACATGAAATTACAATTCTAACCCTAATATCTTACTTACCAAATGACCTTCATAGCTGGTAATCAAACTATGCACTAACCTAGCTGCTCAAATATCAGTTGTCTCACTTCTCGCTGCGTCCATTTTGCCATGCAGCTATTACAAGGGCTCAAGGGTGCCTTATTATTAATCAATGATGACAATGACATATGAAAGTAACGAGGCAGTGGAAATCTAAAAATTTACCTCAAGAACAAAAAGAGCATTTTCCTCTGACCATGAAGCAATGCTTGCCAACAGGATAACAGCTAATCCTAAGAAATATAAGGATGACAGTATGAGGCCCCTTCTCAGAATTCCCTACAGATTTATACATGATAAAATGTAGCAACGGACTTAATAGATGCATTAATTTCATTAATACCCGTAGCCATGCACAGTGGACTTTTCCCACTCCAGCCAATCAGAGCATTGTAAAAACTATACAGCATCAGCAATAAAACAAACAAAAAGAATGGCCACTCTGTGTCACTAATGCATTTCTTTGGGGGAAAAAAACAAAATGTATCACTATATACTACACAGACAGCAATAAGCTAAAGACGAACAACATGAGAAGAAATAACTACATGATATAATTAATACTTTCTAAATTTTTCTAGCAAAATAACGCACAGTGCTGAATTACATTTCATTATGCATCAAACCCAATAGATAATTGAGAAATTCAACTACTTACCTCATAAAATGGCAGAAAATATGACATTCTGGATGTTCTTGAAAAGCAAAGTGGGAATTATAAATTATGATTTTATAGACCAGCTCATTTTTTTCTGGCATAAAAACAAAGGATTTAGAGGCAGTGCTGCAATTATTAACAGTTCATCTTGCAAACGGGCCTTTACACTTTTTACAGAAATGTCCCAGCTATGTACTAAGTGTAACTTGCAGGAACAGTGTTAGTGATAAACACTGTCTCTGTGAGGTACATCACTGGGTTATTGGAGGAGTCTTCCACATTTGTGAAAGACTCCTCCACAGGAGGTTAAAGTGTCGGTTACAGGATCCTGACAGGGCTGCGGCAGAGGGATTGTAAGAGAATGTCTCCTTAGGTATAAAGCGGCTTACACCAAAATAATAAGAATTCTTAAGGACTGTTTTGTTGATTCAATTGCTAACACACCCAGGTGTAAACCCTTGTGTAATCATCCGAAGGGTATTTTTATACAGATCACTGGGACATTGTGCATTCATGCTCCTGAGGAAGCTGGGGTTGTATCACCCAGGGAAACGTGTCGAGCTTCTTTTATATATACCACCTTGGTTTTATTTATGGACTCCTGAATCTTACTCACGGATATTCATTTGGACCATTATTTCTCCTGATCATCTGATTGCGGTTTACCACCTATTGACACCCATAGAGCACCTATTTACAAGGACTGAGGGGCCTATTCATTAAACCTAAAAATTCTCTAGAGATAATTAGGTTTAGAACTCACATGGAGTTCTACCTAATTATAGGTGGAATTCATTATTCCACCTCTCCATAAGTATCTATTCCGAAAAGCTGTCATTTTTGCGATGACAGCTTTTCGGGAAATAGATACTTTTCCCTGCCTACACTACCTTATCGCATCTGGAAACAGTGCTGCGCATGCGCTGTTACATCTGTAAAACCAGCGCATGCGCAGCACTGCCTACAGATGCGTTAAGTTTGTGTACCCCCCTGACCCCCCCCCCACACCCCTCCCCCCTCCGCTCACCTTCCCTCCCCCCGACTTACCTGTCCGCGCAGCAGCCTCCGGCTCCGTCCTGCTGGTCTGTCATGTGGTTTCCCAGCAGACCACATGACAGATTAGAAAAAATAATAATTTTTTTTTTTCTAAACTTTCTTGTGCTCTGCACACATGTCCGACCAGCCTCCGGAGCCTGAGGACGGAGCAGAGCGCCGGAGGGACTCGTCGGGGGACCTGCACACGCGGATACAGGTAAGTCGATTCTGCTATTCGCCACCTCACAGTGGCGAATAGTAACTGCATCAAATTCCGAAAATTCATAATTTTCGGAATTTGATGAATACCACAATTTCCACATCCCCATACTAATGTATGGGGAGTGTGGAAATTAACGCAGGGGAACTTAGCAAGGAGATATCTGTGATATCTCCTGTGCTAAGTCTGTTCATGAATACCAAAATAATGTTATTTAAGGAAAATGTCCTTAAAAACTTTATTTTAGTGTTGATGAATAGGCCCCTGAGTGCTTATTGACTTTTGGGGAACCACAACAATTATTGGTGAACATTGCTGCCAACTATACAAGGAGGAGGTCCTAATCCAGTAAACTATATAAGGAACATTAGAGGTGGATGATTTTAAACACATAAACTTGAACTTTTTATTAAAACTTTTTTTTATATACCATTATCATTGGTTGGAATAAATAATAAAAATATTTTTAACGACAAAACCATCCTACAGTATATGAGATATCTTTACATAAATTTTCAGCCAGCACTGGTTTTTGTATATATGTTTCTATGATATTGTAGAGGACATACAACACTCTTACCAGCTGCTGTTGACAGCGCACCTGAACTTATTCTGCACATTTTTTACTTTAAGATAGCTTTTGATGTAGTAGGACCCATTGTTTCTAAGTATATTCCTGACTATATATATATTTATTATGGAGTTTAGTAGCTGCCTCTTTTTTCTTGTTAGGTTAGGGCATTTTTGCTCTTAGGGTGATTGGTAAACCCTTTGGCTAGCAGCAACTCCCAATTTTATTTTAATATACTATTGAGTGGTTGCATTTATTGTTTCTACAAAAATTAGTATAGTTACTCAAAAATGTGGACGTACGCCCTACTGTAACTGGGGCCCTGTCTCTCCAATCTAAAATGTACAATGCAGCAGCACACTGACACTACTGCGTTGGTAAGGGATAAGACCTAAGTATCCCACATAAGGCATTACTAATTCATCCATGCTATCAAGTATTTATTAGTAACTGCCGTGTTAGGGGTGTGGTATGACTGGTCGACAGCCTGAAGGTCGACATTCAGAAGTTGACACCAAAAGGTCAAAAGGTTCCGCAGTGGTGTATCTAGGGGTCTGTGCACTCTTGTCAAATTAAAGGGACTGCCCCCCCCCCACATTATGCCCACTACACCAAGTGACCTGGGCCTAATGCCCAGATCACTTATAAGGGCCCAGTGCCCTAATACTGTGCAATTCCATCTATCTCAAATACACATGCAGCTCTTGTTGCATCTGCGATCCCAGCCTGAGATCACTATTCCAACCATCGCAACCGATGGTCGCGATTGTTGCTCCTTTGGCCGGGCTGTGGTAGATAAAGCTTATCGCAGCCTGGCAGGGTCCTGGTAGCTGTAAGGCCAGGAAATCTGTGTCTCGACGCAAACTCTGCCCTCGTCCACCCTAGATAATGGAGCGACACGCCCCTGTTTCCAGGAACGGTGACCAGCCATGCCCCCATTTACCCCCTACTACTGGGGGCACTGCATAGGGGGGACCACTACTGGGGGCACTGCATAATGGGGACTGCTACTGAGGCCACTGCATAGGGGGGACCACTACTGAAGGCACTGCAGAAGGGGGTAGTTATGGAACCTGGGGATTGTTTGAGGATGGGGGCAACTATCTGACATAATTAATGGAGGATGAGGGACAGTTATGGGGCATAATTATAATTGTTGGAGGAGGGGGCTGTTCTGGGACCTAATTAAAATTGTATGAGGGGGCAGTTATGGGACATAATTGTGTAAGGAGGGGGCAGAGTCTAAATACCGCAGTATAGCTTAATGGCCCTTGGGCTTCATTGAATTTTTTAATGTGGTCCACACTGTCTTAACAGTTGATGACCCCTGGCCTAAAATGTTTTAGTGACTTGCTAAAATCCCTATCTATTGTACAGTTCAACAAGGAACGCCAATAACAAAAATGTTTTCTTTTGTTTGGTGTCAAACATACCAAACACTTCAACCACAAATGTGGCATTCGCTGTCACTGAATGCTTGGTATATTTACCTATGCATTTCCTTTTAATATACAACTAATTGTGGGTGGGAGGTTCCAAGGACAAGTCCAACTTGTACTATTTTACATTATGGGTTTTGGTCAGTTTGCTAGTGTACCTTCAGTTTTAAAATAAGCATTTTTAAAATAAACACTATGCCACTGCTATCCATCTGTCTGCATGTCACACGTGCTGCTGTATAACTTAATTAAAATTAAAGAAGCCGACCGTTTTTGTTAAACCATTACATTTCTGAGGTTTGCCAGGCCAGATTGTTGGTGAATGTACTTTTTTAAAGTTCAGCAGTCTTCTGCTGCTAAGCCTTTCTCTTTATGCCAGACATGTCAAGCCATTTAAATTCTGGGCTCTTACTGGCCATCTTCTAATTTGTGACCATATATACTGTACTTTATTTAAATTGAACACTCTGCCACCCATCTCCTTTTCCATGGTACTCATGTTCCTATAAAACATATATGTATTCATCAGCGACCGTTAGGGTTAATAAATTACTCTCACATCCAACAGCATATAACAAGGATGTCCACTGTTTCCTCTCATATTCGTCTTGGAGGTGTTGGCATGTGCAATTTGCCAGATGCGGACATTGGACAGTTCCAGATAAGAAACAAAAAAATGAAACTTGCATTATTTGCAGACACCCTCCTTGCTGTTGTTAAACTGTTATTATGAGCCCTAACATGTCACTTTCAAATGGCAGAGTTTAAAAAATGTAGATACCTACCCAACTTTAAAAACAACTACTCTAAGTCATCCTCATTAAATATTTCTAACATCCCTCATACAATGGAAGGTTTCATAGCCACTCCTCCCGGGTCCATTACTAGGGATCACCACCATCCTGTTTGACTTGAATTTCTCTACTAGCCAAGACTTTATAACTTTATATATATATATATATATATATATATATATATATATATATATATATATATATATATATATATATTAGGGGTGTGCACCGGCCACTTTTCGTGTTTTGGTTTTGGATCTGGATCTTTCTTCGTGTTTTGGATCTGGATTGGTTTTGCCAAAACCACCCTTCCGTGTTTTGGGTTCTGGGTTTTGTGTTTTGGATCTGTATTTTTTTTTAAAAAAGCATAAAAACAGCTAAAATCACAGAATTTGTGGGTTTTTCTGCTCCTATGCTATTATTAACCTCAATAACCTTCATTTCCACTCATTTCCAGTCTATTCTGAACACCTCACACCTCACAATATTGTTTTTATGGCCAAAAGGTTGCACCGAGGTAGCTGGATGACTATGCTAAGCGACACGAGTGGGCGGCAAAAACACGTGGCCCATCTAGGAGTGACACTGCAGTGGCAGACAGGATGGCAGTTTGAAAAACTAGGCCCCAAACAGTACATACTGCAAAGAAAAAAAAGAGGTGCAAGATGGAATTGTCCTTGGGCCCTCCCACCCACCCTTATGTTGTATAAATAGGACATGCACACTTAACAAACCAATCATTTCAGCGCCAGGGTCTGCCACATGACTGTGGCTGAAATGATTGGTTCGTTTGGGCCCCCACAAAACAAGCTGGCAATTAATGTGTCCCTGCACAAACTGGTTCTACGGAGGCAAGATGTCGTCCTCATCCACCGATTCCTTGGATAAAACAGGAAAAAGGGATTTAGGTGACCCTGGGCTGCTTACGGTCTGAGCCAAAGTTTCTGAACTTGACATTAACTTTTTATGAACGCGCTGCAGGTGCCGTATAAGGGAGGATGTTCCTAGGTGGTTAACGTCCCTACCCCTACTTATTTCACCTTTACATATGGTACATATGGCAAGACAGTTGTTGTCCGGATTTGGATAGAAATATTGCCAGTCCAAAGAGGTGGAATGTTTGGTCTTCTGCCCAGGCATGACCGTGATGGGCTTTTTCATCCCACGGACAACAACTGTCTCCCCCGGAGCCTGATTTAAACAAACCACATCACCATCAGAATCCTCCTCGCCAACTTCCTCCTCAGTGCCAGCTACACCAGTATCCTCATCCTGTTGTACTTCAACAGTGATATCTTCAATTTGCATATCAGCAAGTGGACTGTGGGTGCTCCTTTCAGCACTAGCAGGGGGCGTGCAAATGGTGGAAAGAGCCACCTCTTCCTGTCCAGTGCTGGGAAGGTCAGGCATCGCAACCGCCACCACACTTGGACTCTCCTTGGGGATTTGTGATATCTTCTTAGAACGCACAGTTCTTCGCTGTGCTTTTGCCAGCTTAACTCGTTTGATTTTTTTAGCGGGAGGAGGGCTTCCATCGTCATGTGAAGCTGAACCACTAGTCATGAACATAGGGAAAGACCTTAGCCGTTCCTTGCCACTCCGTGTCGTAAATGGCTTATTGGCAAGTTTACGTTTCTCTTCAGATGATTTATATGTTTTTTTCAAGGTCATTTTCCTGAACTTTGTCATTTGGGATTGTATGTGCCCTCTACTATGACATTGGGCATCGGCCTTGGCAGACGACGTTGATGGCATGTTATCGTCTATGTCATGACTAGTGGCAGCAGCTTCAGCACTAGGAGGAAGTGGTTCTTGATCTTTCCCTATTTTATTTTTATCGGAGAAAGTTTGGTCCTCCATTTATGTTATATTGATATATACGTGCGGCTAAGGCGCACACAAACATAGAAAATAATTTTTTATTTTTGTTGGAGACTAGTGCACTTTGTGGGTTACACCACCCTTTAAGAAATGAGCCAGCCGGCCCTTTACTTATGGGACACAGGCGCACGCTTGGCACTACTTTGTTGATGCACGTGCAGCTACTGCGCACACAATTCACAAACACAGAAAATATTTTTTTATTTGGTTTGGAGTGTACTTTGGGGGTTACAGCACCCTTTAACGGTCAAGCCAGCCGGCCATTTACTTATGACACAGGCACACGCTTGGCACTACTTTGTTGATGCACGTGCGGCTACTGCGCACACAATTCACAAACACAGAAAAAAATTTTTTATTTGGTTTGGAGTGTACTTTGGGGGTTACAGCACCCTTTAACGGTCAAGACAGCCGGCCCTTTACTTATGACACAGGCGCACGCTTGGCACTACTTTGATGATGCACGTGCGGCTACTGCGCACACAATTCACAAACACAGAAAAAAAATTTTTATTTGGTTTGGAGTGTACTTTGGGGGTTACAGCACCCTTTAACGGTCAAGCCAGCCGGCCCTTTACTTATGATACAGGCGCACGCTTGGCACTACTTTGTTGATGCACGTGCGGATACTGCGCACACAATTCACAAACACAGAAAAAAATTTTTTATTTGGTTTGGAGTGTACTTTGGGGGTTACAGCACCCTTTAACGGTCAAGCCAGCCGGACCTTTACTTATGACACAGGCGCACGCTTGGCACTACTTTGTTGATGCACGTGCGGCTACTGCGCACACAATTCACAAACACAGAAAAAATAATTTTTTTTTAGCACTTGGGGGGAGCACCCCTGACGAACAGAGCACCCCCTGGACAACACTACAGCACCCCTTTAGGACTGGGACACTGCACAGGACTTTGGAGTGGACACAGCCCCTATGGACAACTGACTGCACAACACAGTCCAGCCAGCCCCTATGGACTTTGAAGTAGTGGACACAGCCCCTATTAACAACAGCAGCACAGCACAACACAGCCAGCCCCTATGGACTTTGAAGTAGTGGACACAGCCCCTATGGACAACAGCAGCACAGCGCAGCACAGCACAGCACAACTCTACTCTGCACTACACTACACTACACTACACAGCCCAGCCAGCCCTAACTCCCACCCTCCCTCTTCACTGTCAACAGCCGAGTGAGAAAATGGCGCCGACGCGGGTACCTTATATAGGATCCAAAACCCGCGAGACTCGGAAGGCGGGATGATGACGTTTTGCCTCGATTTCAGAATCCGAGTCAGGCGGGAAAAGTCGAGCCTGACTCGGATCGGACTCGGATCGAGGGGGCTCGGGGGGGTTCGGATTTCAGAAATCCGAACCCGCTCACCCCTAATATATATATATATATATATATATATATATACAAACATACATTCATGGTCTTCTCTAAATTGGCTTTACTTTTTTTTTAATTGATCTACAGCATGTGATTAGGAACTTTGGGCCTAAAGGCCCCCATACATCAGAGATTGATTGCAGCAATCGTGCAATTTGCAATCGATTGTTTATAAATATCTTTCCCTTTTTCAATCGATTGCAGATTGCAGAATTGCCACAATCGATTGACAAAGGGAAAGATTTTTATACACAATCAGTTGCAAATTGCACGATTGCTGCAATCAATCTCTGATGTATGGGGGCCTTAATTTATGTTTGTAGTTATACACAATTGCCGATGTTCATACAGGTGAGCGATTATCTGCAGACTGCGCATGCACGGTGATTGCACTGGGCTTGTATATAAATGCTTTTGCGATCACACTCACATTGAGATTCTTATCATAGTGTTATTGACAGGAAGGGACCTTTGGAGGAGGTAATGGAGAGGCAGCAAAAACGCAGGTGTGTCATGGACGGTTTTAGGGCATGTTTCTGTTGTCAGCTGTGTGTACGTAGTGAAACATGGTGCCTGCGTCGCTATTGCCACGGCCAATCTGTGCAGTTATAGGGCTACCCTAGCAGTCAATGTTACTTGTTCTTGCGTATAATCTCCATATGTGTACACAGTTGCGAATGAGTTTGTGACGGCTCCGGTGGGCATCTATAGTCTTTTCTGGGAGACAGCTTCACTTGCAAAGATTTGCAGTTCCAATGCCTAAAGAAAATTGCAATTGCGAATACAAATGTGTACAAACATGAATCGGGCCCTTTTTCAGGGGAGGGGGTGGGGTGTTTGGGCAGAGATTTTGGTTTAATTATGAGGTTCTCTGTAGAGGCAGAACCTAACATGGCCTAGAAGTCTATTAACAGGCCAGTATGTTAACAGGGTTATTAACTGCATTAGACGGTAGGAAACCAAGCAATGGATTTTATTGAAGAGTTAACTGTGACAATTCCTCATATGCTGTTGCTTTTCAAGTTCAACTGCAACTGCTGAAACTGCTGTTGAGGGCTAAGGACCAGTTTAAATATTTAGGGGCCTATTCATGATGTTAATTATCATGATGATTAACATTCTAACTCGCCGCGGAATCTGGAGCAAATCATCATTGCTTCGGCGTGGTGACAGCTGCTTGAAAATCATTTGAATCAATTGAATCTTTTCACTGCTACTTTCGGAGCAGTGACAGGAGTGCGCATGCGTGACGCATATGCACAGCAGCCCCGACGTCCAGGGGAAGGAGCGGAGGGATCGAAAGGAAGGAGCGGGTATCCGGAGTATTCACCATCTGAAGATGGTTAATGCTACCGCACTCAAGCTCCGAAACTATTGTATTTTCGGAGCTTGATTAATTCTGTCCCCGTACTAGTGTATGGGTACAGCGGGCCATACCGCAAAAGGAAGATAAGTAGGAGATATCTGTGA
This sequence comes from Taudactylus pleione, assembly GCA_031769625.1. Taxonomy (NCBI): domain Eukaryota; kingdom Metazoa; phylum Chordata; class Amphibia; order Anura; family Myobatrachidae; genus Taudactylus; species Taudactylus pleione. Next base: position 8,126,616 of record JAUIMM010000153.1, on the reverse strand, counting down.
TATCTGCTGCTTTACCTTTTTGATGAATGGTCCGATAATTAAATTTTGACAATTTCAAGGGAAAATATTCATTTTCACCTGCTTTTATAAAAATTAAGTGAGGATGAATAGGCCCCTTAGTCTTTTTCACCACTCACCACATCATCTGTAATTCTGATTTTTTTGCCATATCTTCACTTGGACTTTACTTGTTAAGCCAACCTGGGCACCCACAGACTGGATGACTTGGTTCAAAATGGTGCCGTCCACACTTTCTCCTTATTACAGGAGGTTTTTACCTTCAATAGAGCGCTGGAGATACTGCCAGCTTCACTAATTTCCCCTGATATGGCATATTCTTAAGGGTGTACGTAAGCAGATCTCTATCTACCTTTGAGTCACTCTGCACATATTCTGTACCTCCAAAACATTCTATTTCTGCCATCTATAACTTGTACTAGAGGATAGACTTATTGAAAAACCGCACTTTGTAAAGAAATGGGAGCGAGACCTAAGTGGAACCCTTTATCAATTCACTCATGTATGCTCCTACATTACCTTAGTGCTTTACAGTAAATACAGTGTAAATTATAAACCTGGTTGTATAGGGGCCCAGAGTTTCTTCCCAAGAAACACAGACCATCTGTTTCACCACTGTTTTGGAAAAGTAAAGCTGCATACACACTAGATCATTTTATTTTAACAATATGGACAATAACGATATTGTCCAACGATATATCGTTCATGACGTTCAGTGTGTATGCAGTGAACGACCAACTATGCGCGCTCCCGTGGGTCATTAACAATGTTTGCTATCGTGCAAACATACAGGCCAATCTGACTATATCGTCAGAAAGTGCCTGTTCAGAGATGGGGCAGGATGACGTCACTGAACGATATTGTTAATAGGGATGTGCAGGCTCGGATAGGTTCGAGTTTGCACGTGGAGTTCGGATTTTTCCCTCCAAAAAAACGGAACTCAGAACGAGGCAAAACGTCATCTTACATGGACGAACATCATCATTCCTGGACAAAAGACCAGGAATGATGATGTTCGTCCATGTAAGATGACGTTTTGCCTCGTTCTGAGTTCCGTTTTTTTGGAGGGAAAAATCCGAACTCCACGTGCAAACTCGAACCTATCCGAGCCTGCACATCCCTAATTGTTAATGATCTCATTCAGTGTGTACACCCAATATCGTTTGTCCTGCACTACAGAAAGTTCAAGGGAAATCTTTCACCAATATCTTTCAGCACATTGTCTATTGTGTATGCCCCTTAAGACTACAGTGGGGACCCTTATATGTATTTGGTGGATTTGTATTAGCATTATTCTTTAATGAAACAGGATTATAGAATTGTCTAAAATGAATTTGGGATTTGAATTTACTGGCTGATTTTGGTTCGTGGTTTCTGCCTCTATCATATACCACTCAATGTACAGTATAGAAAAAACTTTTCTTAAATACCTGCCTAATGCTGCCAAGATTGTGATCCCTATCTACTGGAAATTACTGACTGCTCCTTTAATCTCAGAATGATTACAATGCCTAGACTTCCATGTCAAAAGGCGGGATTCACTATCATCAAAAATGCGGTAAAAAATCAGAAAATGCCTTTTTTGGAGGTTTGAATTTAAGGAGCTAAACATGTATGCCTACTTGGTTATCCTATAAGGAGATAAACATGTATGCCTTCTTGGTTACCCCATAAGGAGCTAAACATGTATGCTTTCTTAGTTACCCCATAAGGTCCTAAACATGTATGCCTTCTTAGTTACCCCATAAGGAGCTAACATGTATGCCTTCTTGGTTACCCCATAAGGAGCTAAACATGTATGCTTTCTTAGTTACCCCATAAGGTCCTAAACATGTATGCCTTCTTAGTTACCCCATAAGGAGCTAAACATGTATGCCTTCTTGGTTACCCCATAAGGAGCTAAACATGTATGCCTTCTTGGTTACCCCATAAGGAGCTAAACATGTATGCCTTCTTGGTTAGCCCATAAGGTGGTAAACATGTATGCCTTATTAGTTACACCATAAGGAGATAAACGTGTATGCCTTCTTGGTTACCCCATAAGGAGCTAAACATGTATGCCTTCTTGGTTACCCCATAAGGAGCTAAACATGTATGCCTTCTTGGTTACCCCATAAGGTTCTAAACATGTATGCTTTCTTGGTTACCCCATAAGGTGCTAAACATGTATGCCTTTTTGGTTACCCAATAAGGAGATAAACATGTATGCCTTCTTAGTTACCCCATAAGGACCTAAACATGTATGCCTTCTTAGTTACCCCATAAGGAGCTATACATGTATGCTTTCTTGGTTACCCCATAAGGTGCTAAACATGTATGCTTTCTTAGTTACCCCATAAGGAGCTAAACATGTATGCTTTCTTTGTTACCCCAAGGTGCTAAACATGTATGCCTTCTTGGTTACCTCACAAGGAGCAAAACATGTATGCTTTCTTGGTTACCCCATAAGGAGCTAAACATGTATGCCTTCTTGGTTACCTCACAAGGAGCTAAACATGTATGACTTCTTGGTTACCCCATAAGGAGCTAAACATGTATGCCTTCTTGGTTACCCCATAAAGTGTTAAACATGTATGCCTTCTTGGTTACCCCATAAGGAGCTAAACATGTATGCCTTCTTGGTTACCCCATAAAGCACTAAACGTGTATGCCTACTTGATTATCCTATAAGGAGATAAACATGTATGCCTTTTTGGTTACCCCATAAGGAGATAAACATGTATGCTTTCTTGGTTACCCTCATAAGGTGCTCAACATGTATGCCTTCTTGGTTATCCCATAAGGAGCTAAACATGTATGCCTTCTTGATTATCCCGTAAGAAGATAAACATGTATGCCTTCTTGGTTATCCCGTAAGAAGATAAACATTTATGCCTTCTTGGTTATCCCATAAGAAGATAAACATGTATGTCTTCTTGGTTACCCCGTAAGAAGATAAACAAGTATGCCTTCCTGGTTATCCCATAAGAAGATAAACATGTATGCCTTCTTGGTTATCCCATAAGAAGATAAACATATATGCCTTTTTGGTTATCCCATAAGAAGATAAACATATATGCCTTCTTGGTTACCCCATAAGAAGACAAAGATGTATGCCTTTTTGGTTACCCAATCTCTTCCCTAGCCCAACTCTTATTTATTTTTCTCATGGTTAGAGCCCCCATGATGATGTTCCCACAGCCTGGATATCTTAACATACCCCAATGTTTGGATAAATCGGTCTGTACTTTCAATCTCTGTCTGTGAATATGTACAGTGGGGCAAAAAAGTATTTGGACAGCCACCGATTGTGCAAGTTGTTGCACTTTAAAAAATGAGAGAGGTCTGTAATTTCCATCAAAGGTACACTTTAACTGTGAGAGACAGAATCAGAACAAAAAATTTCCGGAAATCACATTGTATGATTTTTAAACAATTTATTTGTATATTCTTCCGGAAAAAAAATATTTGGACATCTACCAACCAGCAATAATTCTGGCTTTCACAGACCTGTTACTTCTTCTTTAGGAAGCTCATCTATCCTCCACTCGTTACCTGTATTAATGGCACCTGTTTGAACTGGTTAACTGTATAAAAGACACCTGTCCACACCCTCAAACAGTCAGACTGCAACCTCTCCACCATGGCCAAGACCAGAGAGCTGTCTAAGGACACTAGGGACAAAATTGTAGACCTGCACAAGACTGGGATGAGCTACTCGACAATAGGCAGGCAACTTGGTGAGAAGAGATCAACTGTTGGCGCAATTATTAAAAAATGGAAGAAGTACAAGATCACTGACAATCTCCCTCGACCAGGGGCTCCATGCAAGATCTCACCACGTGGGATATCAATGATCTTGAGAACGGTGAGGGATCAGCCCAGAACTACATGGGGGGACCTGGTCAATGACCTCAAGAGAGCTGGGACCACAGTCACAAAGGTTACCATTAGTAACACACTATGTCGTCATGGATTTAAATCCTGCAGCGCCCGAAAGTTCCCCCTGCGTAAGCCAGCACATGTCCAGGCCTGTCTAAAGTTTGCCCGTGACCATCTGGATGTTCCAGAGGATTATTGAGAGAATGTCATGTGGTCAGATGAGACTAAAACAGAACTTTTTGGTACAAACTCCACACGCCGTGTCTGGAGGGAGAAGAATGATGAGTGGCATCCAAAAACACCATACCCACGACTGATCCATATTATGGAGAGGATGAATGGGGACATGTATCGTGACATTTTGGGGAAAAACCTCCTTCCCTCAGTAAGAGCATTGAAGATGCAACGTGGCTGAGTCTTCCAGCATGACAATGACCCCAAACACACGCCCGGGCAACTAAGGAGTGGCTCCTTAAGAAGTATTTCAAGGTCCTGAATTGGCCTAGCCAGTCTCCAGACCTCAACCCAATAGAAAATCTGTGGAGGGAGTTGAAAGTCTGTGTTGCCTGGCGACAGCCGCAAAACATGACACATCTAGAAAAGATCTGCATTGAAGAGTGGGCCAAATTACCTGCTGCAGTGTGTGCAAACCTGGTCAAGAACCACAGGAAACATTTGACCTCTGTAATTGTCAACCGAGGTTACTTTACAAAGTATTGAGTTAAACTTTTTGATTGTCCAAATATTTTTTTTCCGGAAGAATATACAAATAAATTGTTTAAAAATCATACAATGTGATTTCCGGAATGTTTTGTTCTGATTCTGTCTCTCACAGTTGAAGTGTACCTATGATGGAAATTACAGACCGCTCTCATAGTTTAAAGTGCAACAACTTGCACAATCGGTGGCTGTCCAAATACTTTTTTGCCCAACTGTATGTATATGTATGGTATGGCACATGTGCAGTCTGTGATCGCTTTCTGTGGCACATGAATAGTTTGCATATATCTGCAGGATCCATCCTCATCTGGACTTGTGTCCAACTCAGAAATGGGCCTTATGTTTCTGTTGCCTTCTGGTGTGGTTAATGTCATAGAGCCACACATGTCACTGTGCGCGAAAACAAATGGTCTTGATGTTGTGCTGTAACCTACTTTTATAATTGTTCTTGTGGCTTTAGCTTTTATGCAACAATCGCACCTCATAAGTTACTGGACAAACTTGAAGTATCAGGCCCAGATTTTGCAGTTCCTGTATGCTGTTTAGTTGTCTGTGCTCCAGGCAATTATCATGTCTGTGTGTGCTTATTCTTAGTCTTACCTGTTCACCTGTCATTTTGTGTTCATCCACTTTATCTGTGGCTATCCCCTTTTTTCCATTCAGGATAATACACGTCACCTTGGAATTTGATGGCGAGTACTTTATGTCTTGCAAACAAGAGTTTGTCTTTCAGGGGTATGAACATATAGCACAATCTTTACTGGTACTCTACTAAGATTGTTACCATCTGTATTGGTGCACATGAGTAGATCATGCTGAGTTCTTTCAGCAGCTATAACACTTCCATCAGCAAGATAGGTTATTTCTGTGTGATGCATATCAGGTAACGTGACTAAGGGGCTCATTTATCAACAATTTTAATCATATGCAAAGAGATTTAAAACTCATGTGTATGATAAATGATGCTCCAGCCAATCAGCTTTCAACTGTCATTTTTCAAACAGATGATAGTTAGGAGCCAATTGGCTGGAGCACCATTATCATACGCAACAAGTTTTAAAACTCGTTGTGTATGATAAAACTCGTTGATAAATTGGCCCCTCAGGTCCTATTTCTTGTCATGTGACACATTTCTCCTGAATGGGACAGGTGACCTTCTGTTGTTTTAAAACTCCGTTGTAATGATTTAAGCATGTGTCAGAGAGTGTTTGAGCATGTGTCAGTGAGTGTTTGAGCATGTGTCAGTGAGTGCTTGTGTATGTATCAGTAAGTGTTTGTGCTTATGTCAGTGAGTGCTTGTGTATGTATCAGTAAGTGTTTGTGCTTATGTCAGTGAGTGCTTGTGTATGTATCAGTAAGTGTTTGTGCTTATGTCAGTAAGTGCTTGTGTATGTATCAGTAAGTGTTTGTGCTTCTGTCAGTGAGTGCTTGTGTATGTATCAGTAAGTGTTTGTGCATGTGTCAGTGAGTGCTTGTGTATGTATCAGTAAGTGTTTGTGCATGTGTCAGTGAGTGCTTGTGTATGTATCAGTAAGTGTTTGTGCATGTGTCAGTGAGTGCTTGTGTATGTATCAGTAAGTGTTTGTGCTTCTGTCAGTGAGTGCTTGTGTATGTATCAGTAAGTGTTTGTGCTTCTGTCAGTGAGTGCTTGTGTATGTATCAGTAAATGTTTGTGCTTCTGTCAGTGAGTGCTTGTGTATGTATCAGTAAGTGTTTGTGCATGTGTCAGTGAGTGCTTGTGTATGTATCAGTAAGTGTTTGTGCATGTGTCAGTGAGTGCTTGTGTATGTATTAGGGGTGTGCACCGGCCACTTTTCGTGTTTTGTGTTTTGGTTTTGGATCTGGATCTTTCTTCGTGTTTTGGATCTGGATTGGTTTTGCCAAAACCACCGTTCCGTGTTTTGGGTTCTGGGTTTTGTGTTTTGGATCTGTATTTTTTTGAAAAAAAGCATAAAAACAGCTAAAATCACAGAATTTGTAGGTTTTTCTGCTCCTATGCTATTATTAACCTCAATAACCTTAATTTCCACTCATTTCCAGTCTATTCTGAACACCTCACACCTCACAATAGTGTTTTTATGTCCAAAAGGTTGCACCGAGGTAGCTGGATGACTATGCTAAGCGACACGAGTGGGCGGCACAAACACGTGACCCATCTAGGAGTGACACTGCAGTGGCAGACAGGATGGCAGTTAGAAAAACTAGGCCCCAAACTGTACATAATGCAAAGAAAAAAAGAGGTGCAAGATGGAATTGTCCTTGGGCCCTCCCACCCACCCTTATGTTGTATAAACAGGACATGCACACTTTAACAAATCAATCATTTCAGCGCCAGGGTCTGCCACACAACTGTGGCTGAAATGATTGGTTCGTTTGGGCCCCCACAAAACAAGCTGGCAATTAATGTGTCCCTGCACAAACTGGCTCTACGGAGGCAAGATGTCATCCTCATCCTCCTCATCCACCGATTCCTCACCCTCTTCAGTGTGTACATCCTCATCCTCACAAAGTATTAACTCGTCCCCACTTGAATCCACCACCACAGGTCCCTCTGTACGTTCTGGAGGCTGGTCTCCCTGGAAGAGCTGATAATTCATTTTGATGAACATCATCTTCTCCACATTCTGTGGAAGCAACCTCCTACGCCTTTCACTGACAAGGTTCCCGGCTGCACTAAACACTCTTTCGGAGTACACACTGGAGGGGGGGCAACTCAGGTAAAATAGAGCCAGTTTGTACAGGGGCCTCCAAATTGCCTCTTTTTCCTGCCAGTACAGGTATGGACTGTCTGACATGCCTACTTGGATGCTGTCACCGATGTAATCCTCCACCATTCTGTCAATGGTGACAGTATCATATGCAGTGACAGTAGACATGTCAGAAATTGTTGCCAGGTCCTTCAGTCCGGACCAGATGTCCAAACTTGGTCCTGCCTGCCCTGCATCACCACCAGCGGGTTGCTTAGGATACCTAAGTTTTTTCCTGGCAGCCCCAGTTGCGGGAGAAAATGAAGAAGGAGCCGTTGACGTGTCACGTTCCGCTTCAGCTGACAGTGTGTTCACCAGCAGGTCTTTGCACCTCTGCAGGCTTGTGTCGGCCGGAAAGAGAGACACCACATAGGCTTTAAACCTAGGATCGAGCACGGTGGCCAAAATGTAGTGGTCTGATTTCAACAGATTGACCACCCTGGAATCCTGGCAAAGCGAATGAAGGGCTTCATCCACAAGTCCCACATGCCGAGCGGAATCGCTCCGTCTTAGCTCCTCCTTCACTTTCTCCAGCTGCTTCTGCAAAAGCCTGATGAGGGGAATGACCTGACTCAAGCTGGCAGTGTCTGAACTGACTTCACGTGTGGCAAGTTCGAAGGGCTGAAGAACCTTGCACAACACGGAAATCATTCTCCACTGCGCTTGAGTCAGGTGCATACCCCCTCCTTTGCCTATGTCATAGGTGGATGTATAGGCTTGTATGGCCTTTTGCTGCTCCTCCATCCTCTGAAGCATATAGAGGGTTGAGTTCCACCGCGTCACAACCTCTTGCTTCAGGTGATGGCGGGGCAGGTTCAAGAGTGTTTGCTGGCGCTCCAGTCTTCGGCACGCAGTCGCTGAATTGCGAAAGTGGCCAGAAATTTTTCGGGCCACCCAAAGCGTCTCCTGCACGCCCCTGTCGCTTTTCAGAAAATTCTGCACCACCAAGTTTATTGTGTGAGCAAAACATGGGACGTGCTGGAATTTGCCCAGATGTAATGCCCGCACAATATTGGTGGCGTTGTCAGATATCACAAATCCCCAGGAGAGTCTAAGTGGGGTAAGCCACTGGGCGATGATTTCCCTCAGTTTCTCTAAGAGGTTGTCGGCGGTGTGCCTCTTACTGAAACCGGTGATACACAGCGTAGCCTGCCTTGTAACGAGCTGGCGTTTCTGAGATGCTGCTACTGGTGACGCTGCTGCTGTTGCTGCGTAAGGTGATACATCTACCCAGTGGGCTGTCACAGTCATATAGTCCTTAGTCTGCCCTGTTCCACTTGTCCACATGTCCGTGGTTAAGTGGACATTGTGTACAACGGCATTTTTCAGGACACTGAGGACACTTTTTCTGACGTTTCTGTACAGTCTCGGTATCGCCTGCCTAGTGAAGTGGAATCTAGACGGGATTTGGAACCGGGGACACACTACCTCCATCAATTGTCTAAATCCCACTGCACTAATGGCGGATACCGGACGCACGTCTAACACCAACATAGCAGTCAAGGCCTCAGTTATACGTTTTGCTTCAGGATGACTGCTGTCGTACTTCATCCTCCTCGCTAAGGACTGTTGGAGGGTCAATTGTTTAGTAAAAGTAGTGGTGTTCCTACTTCCTCTCTGGGATGATGAACGACTCCCAGCAGCAGCAGCAACAGCAGCAGCGGCAGCAGTAGGCGTAGCAATGCAGGATCCTCCGGAGGAATCCCGGATAGGAGAGTCAGTCATGCCAGTGATATGGCCTGCAGGACTACTTCCGATCCTGACTAAGGAGGAAATTGACGAGGAGGGAGTTGACGGTGTGGTTTGCAGGCGCTTGGATACAACAGGACAACGGGATTTAGGTGTCCCTGAACTGCTTACGGTCTGAGCCAAAGTTTCTGAACTTGACAGTAACTTTTTATGAACGCGCTGCAGGTGCCGTATAAGGGAGGATGTTCCTAGGTGGTTGACGTCCCTACCCCTACTTATTTCACCTTTACATATGGTACATATGGCAAGACAGTTGTTGTCCGGATTTGGATAGAAATATTGCCAGACCAAAGAGGTGGAATGTTTGGTCTTCTGCCCAGGCATGACCGTGATGGGCTTTTTCATCCCACGGACAACAACTGTCTCCCCCGGAGCCTGATTTAAACAAACCACATCACCATCAGAATCCTCCTCGCCAACTTCCTCCTCAGCGCCAGCTACACCAGTATCCTCATCCTGTTGTACTTCAACAGTGACATCTTCAATTTGCATATCAGCAAGTGGACTGTGGGTGCTCCTTTCAGCACTTGCAGGGGGCGTGCAAATGGTGGAAAGAGCCACCTCTTCCCGTCCAGTGCTGGGAAGGTCAGGCATCGCAACCACCACCACACTTGGACTCTCCTTGGGGATTTGTGATATCTTCTTAGAAAGCACAGTTCTTCGCTGTGCTTTTGCCAGCTTAACTCTTTTGATTTTTTTAGTGGGAGGAGTGCTTCCATCGTCATGTGAAGCTGAACCACTAGTCATGAACATACTAGGGATCGACCTTAGCCGTTCCTTGCCACTCCGTGTCGTAAATGGCATATTGGCAAGTTTACGTTTCTCTTCAGCTGATTTAAATGTCTTTTTCAAGGTCATTTTCCTGAACTTTGCCATTTGGGATTGTATGTGCCCTCTACTATGACATTGGGCATCGGCCTTGGCAGACGACGTTGATGGCATGTTATCGTCTATGTCATGACTAGTGGCAGCAGCTTCAGCACTAGGAGGAAGTGGTTCTTGATCTTTCTCTATTTTATTTTTATCGGAGAAAGTTTGGTCCTCCATTTATTTTATATCGATTTGATATATACGTGCGGCTAAACACAGAAAATAATTTTTTTTTTGGTTTGGACTGGAGTGTACTTTGTGGGTTACAGCACCCTTTAACGGTCAAGCCAGCCGGCCCTTTACTTATGACACAGGCGCACTCTTGGCACTACTTTGTTGATGCACGTGCGGCTACTGCGCACACAATTCACAAACACAGAAAATAATTTTTTTTTGGTTTGGACTGGAGTGTACTTTGGGGGTTACAGCACCCTTTAACGGTCAAGCCAGCCGGCCCTTTACTTATGACACAGGCGCACGCTTGGCACTACTTTGTTGATGCACGTGCGGCTACTGCGCACACAATTCACAAACACAGAAAATAATTTTTTTTTGGTTTGGACTGGAGTGTACTTTCAGGGGTTACAGCACCCTTTAACGGTCAAGCCAGCCGGCCCTTTACTTATGACACAGGCGCACGCTTGGCACTACTTTGTTGATGCACGTGCGGCTACTGCGCACACAATTCACAAACACAGAAAATAATTTTTTTTTAGGTTTGGACTGGAGTGTACTTTCGGGGGTTACAGCACCCTTAACGGTCAAGCCAGCCGGCCCTTTACTTATGACACAGGCGCACGCTTGGCACTACTTTGTTGATGCACGTGCGGCTACTGCGCACACAATTCACAAACACAGAAAATAATTTTTTTTTGGTTTGGACTGGAGTGTTCTTTCGGGGGTTACAGCACCCTTTAACGGTCAAGCCAGCCGGCCCTTTACTTATGACACAGGCGCACGCTTGGCACTACTTTGTTGATGCACGTGCGGCTACTGCGCACACAATTCACAAACACAGAAAATAATTTTTTTTTAGGTTTGGACTGGAGTGTACTTTCGGGGGTTACAGCACCCTTAACGGTCAAGCCAGCCGGCCCTTTACTTATGACACAGGCGCACGCTTGGCACTACTTTGTTGATGCACGTGCGGCTACTGCGCACACAATTCACAAACACAGAAAATAATTTTTTTTTGGTTTGGACTGGAGTGTACTTTCGGGGGTTACAGCACCCTTTAACGGTCAAGCCAGCCGGCCCTTTACTTATGACACAGGCGCACGCTTGGCACTACTTTGTTGATGCACGTGCGGCTACTGCGCACACAATTCACAAACACAGAAAATAATTTTTTTTTGGTTTGGACTGGAGTGTACTTTCGGGGGTTACAGCACCCTTAACGGTCAAGCCAGCCGGCCCTTTACTTATGACACAGGCGCACGCTTGGCACTACTTTGTTGATGCACGTGCGGCTACTGCGCACACAATTCACAAACACAGAAAATAATTTTTTTTTGGTTTGGACTGGAGTGTACTTTCGGGGGTTACAGCACCCTTTAACGGTCAAGCCAGCCGGCCCTTTACTTATGACACAGGCGCACGCTTGGCACTACTTTGTTGATGCACGTGCGGCTACTGCGCACACAATTCACAAACACAGAAAATAATTTTTTTTTAGGTTTGGACTGGAGTGTACTTTCGGGGGTTACAGCACCCTTAACGGTCAAGCCAGCCGGCCCTTTACTTATGACACAGGCGCACGCTTGGCACTACTTTGTTGATGCACGTGCGGCTACTGCGCACACAATTCACAAACACAGAAAATAATTTTTTTTTGGTTTGGACTGGAGTGTACTTTCGGGGGTTACAGCACCCTTTAACGGTCAAGCCAGCCGGCCCTTTACTTATGACACAGGCGCACGCTTGGCACTACTTTGTTGATGCACGTGCGGCTACTGCGCACACAATTCACAAACACAGAAAATAATTTTTTTTTAGGTTTGGACTGGAGTGTACTTTCGGGGGTTACAGCACCCTTAACGGTCAAGCCAGCCGGCCCTTTACTTATGACACAGGCGCACGCTTGGCACTACTTTGTTGATGCACGTGCGGCTACTGCGCACACAATTCACAAACACAGAAAATAATTTTTTTTTGGTTTGGACTGGAGTGTACTTTCGGGGGTTACAGCACCCTTAACGGTCAAGCCAGCCGGCCCTTTACTTATGACACAGGCGCACGCTTGGCACTACTTTGTTGATGCACGTGCGGCTACTGCGCACACAATTCACAAACACAGAAAATAATTTTTTTTTTGGTTTGGACTGGAGTGTACTTTCGGGGGTTACAGCACCCTTAACGGTCAAGCCAGCCGGCCCTTTACTTATGACACAGGCGCACGTTTGGCACTACTTTGTTGATGCACGTGCGGCTACTGCGCACACAATTCACAAACACAGAAAATAATTTTTTTTTTGGTTTGGACTGGAGTGTACTTTCGGGGGTTACAGCACCCTTAACGGTCAAGCCAGCCGGCCCTTTACTTATGACACAGGCGCACGTTTGGCACTACTTTGTTGATGCACGTGCGGCTACTGCGCACACAATTCACAAACACAGAAAATAATTTTTTTTTTGGTTTGGACTGGAGTGTACTTTCGGGGGTTACAGCACCCTTAACGGTCAAGCCAGCCGGCCCTTTACTTATGACACAGGCGCACGCTTGGCACTACTTTGTTGATGCACGTGCGGCTACTGCGCACACAATTCACAAACACAGAAAATAATTTTTTTTTTGGTTTGGACTGGAGTGTACTTTCGGGGGTTACAGCACCCTTAACGGTCAAGCCAGCCGGCCCTTTACTTATGACACAGGCGCACGCTTGGCACTACTTTGTTGATGCACGTGCGGCTACTGCGCACACAATTCACAAACACAGAAAATAATTTTTTTTTGGTTTGGACTGGAGTGTACTTTCGGGGGTTACAGCACCCTTTAACGGTCAAGCCAGCCGGCCGGCCCTTTACTTATGACACAGGCGCACGCTTGGCACTACTTTGTTGATGCACGTGCGGCTACTGCGCACACAATTCACAAACACAGAAAATATATTATTTTTTTAGCACTTGGGGGGAGCACCCCTGATGGACAGAGCACCCCCTGGACAACACTACAGCACCCCTTTAGGACTGGGACACTGCACAGGACTTTGGAGTGGACACAGCCCCTATGGAGAACTGACTGCACAACACAGTCCAGCCAGCCCCTATGGACTTTGAAGTAGTGGACACAGCCCCTATTAACAACAGCAGCACAGCACAACACAGCCAGCCCCTATGGACTTTGAAGTAGTGGACAACAGCAGCACTACACTACACTACACTACACAGCACTAACTCCCACCCTCCCTCTTCACTGTCCACAGCCGAGTGAGAAAATGGCGCCGACGCGGGTACCTTATATAGGATCCAAAACCCGCGAGACTCGGAAGGCGGGATGATGACGTTTTGCCTCGATGTCAGATCCGAGTCAGGCGGGAAAAGTCGAGCCTGACTCGGATCGGACTCGGATCGGGGGGGCTCGGGGGGGTTCGGATTTCAGAAATCCGAACCCGCTCACCCCTAGTATGTATCAGTAAGTGTTTGTGCTTCTGTCAGTGAGTGCTTGTGTATGTATCAGTAAGTGTTTGTGCTTCTGTCAGTGAGTGCTTGTGTATGTATCAGTAAGTGTTTGTGCATGTGTCAGTGAGTGCTTGTGTATGTATCAGTAAGTGTTTGTGCTTCTGTCAGTGAGTACTTGTGTATGTATCAGTAAGTGTTTGTGCATGTGTCAGTGAGTGCTTGTGTATGTATCAGTAAGTGTTTGTGCATGTGTCAGTGAGTGCTTGTGTATGTATCAGTAAGTGTTTGTGCTTATGTCAGTGAGTGCTTGTGTATGTATCAGTAAGTGTTTGTGCTTATGTCAGTGAGTGCTTGTGTATGTATCAGTAAGTGTTTGTGCTTATGTCAGTGAGTGCTTGTGTATGTATCAGTAAGTGTTTGTGCTTCTGTCAGTGAGTGCTTGTGTATGTATCAGTGTTTGTGCATGTGTCAGTGAGTCATACATTCCATATTTTTGAAAAAGCATTTCAGGGAGATAGCGAAAGCAGCACCTGTCAGCGCGCATTACAGTTAGGGTTGTGCACCGGCCACTTTTCGTGTTTAGTGTTTTGGTTTTGGATCTGGATCTTTCTTCGTGTTTTGGATCTGGATTGGTTTTGCCAAAACCACCCTTCCGTGTTTTGGGTTCTGGGTTTTGTGTTTTGGATCTGTATTTTTTTGAAAAAAAGCATAAAAACAGCTAAAATCACAGAATTTGTAGGTTTTTCTGCTCCTATGCTATTATTAACCTCAATAACCTGAATTTCCACTCATTTCCAGTCTATTCTGAACACCTCACACCTCACAATAGTGTTTTTATGTCCAAAAGGTTGCACCGAGGTAGCTGGATGACTATGCTAAGTGACACGAGTGGGCGGCACAAACACATGACCCATCTAGGCGTGATACTGCAGTGGCAGACAGGATGGCAGTTTGAAAAACTAGGCCCCAAACTGTACATAATGCAAAGAAAAAAAAGAGGTGCAAGATGGAATTGTCCTTGGGCCCTCCCACCCACCCTTATGTTGTATAAACAGGACATGCATACTTTAACAAACCAATCATTTCAGTGCCAGGGTCTGCCACACAACTGTGGCTTAAATGATTGGTTTGTTTGGGCCCCCACAAAACAAGCTGGCAATTAATCTGTCCCTGCACAAACTGGCTCTACGGAGGCAAGATGTCATCCTCATCCACCGATTCCTCACCCTCTTCAGTGTGTACATCCTCATCCTCACAGAGTATTAACTCGTCCCCACTGGAATCCACCACCACAGGTCCCTCTGTACGTTCTGGAGGTTGGTCTCCCTGGAAGAACTGATAATTCATTTTGATGAACATCATCTTCTCCACATTCTGTGAAAGCAACCTCCTACGCCTTTCGCTGACAAGGTTCCCGGCTGCACTAAACACTCTTTCAGAGTACACACTGGAGGGGGGGCAACTCAGGTAAAATAGAGCCAGTTTGTACAGGGGCCTCCAAATTGCCTCTTTTTCCTGCCAGTACAGGTATGGACTGTCTGACATGCCTACTTGGATGCTGTCACAGATGTAATCCTCCACCATTCTGTCAATGGTGACAGTATCATATGCAGTGACAGTAGACATGTCAGAAATTGTTGCCAGGTCCTTCAGTCCGGACCAGATGTCCAAACTTGGTCCTGCCTGCCCTGCATCACCGCCAGCCGGTTGCTTAGGATAGCTAAGTTTTTTCCTGGCAGCCCCAGTAGCGGGAGAAAATGAAGAAGGAGCTGTTGACGTGTCACGTTCCGCTTCAGCTGACAGTGTGTTCACCAGCAGGTCTTTGCTCCTCTGCAGGCTTGTGTCAGCCGGAAAGAGAGACACCACATAGGCTTTAGACCTAGGATCAAGCACGGTGGCCAAAATGTAGTGGTCTGATTTCAACAGATTGACCACCCTGGAATCCTGGCAAAGCGAATGAAGGGCTTCATCCACAAGTCCCACATGCCGAGCGGAATCGCTCCGTCTTAGCTCCTCCTTCACTTTCTCCAGCTGCTTCTGCAAAAGCCTGATGAGGGGAATGACCTGACTCAAGCTGGCAGTGTCTGAACTGACTTCACGTGTGGCAAGTTCGAAGGGCTGGAGAACCTTGCACAACACGGAAATCATTCTCCACTGCGCTTGAGTCAGGTGCATACCCCCTCCTTTGCCTATGTCATAGGTGGATGTATAGGCTTGTATGGACTTTTGCTGCTCCTCCATCCTATGAAGCATATAGAGGGTTGAGTTCCACCGCATCACAACCTCTTGCTTCAGGTGATGGCGGGGCAGGTTCAAGAGTGTTTGCTGGCGCTCCAGTCTTCGGCATGCAGTCGCTGAATGGCGAAAGTGGCCAGAAATTTTTCGGGCCACCCAAAGCGTCTCCTGCACGCCCCTGTCGCTTTTCAGAAAATTCTGCACCACCAAGTTTATTGTGTGAGCAAAACATGGGACATGCTGGAATTTGCCCAGATGTAATGCCCGCACAATATTGGTGGCGTTGTCAGATATCACAAATCCCCAGGAGAGTCTAAGTGGGGTAAGCCACTGGGCGATGATTTCCCTCAGTTTCTCTAAGAGGTTGTCGGTGGTGTGCCTCTTACTGAAACCGGTGATACACTGCGTAGCCTGCCTTGGAATGAGCTGGCGTTTCTGAGATGCTGCTACTGGTGACGCTGCTGCTGTTGCTGCGTAAGGTGATACATCTACCCAGTGGGCTGTCACAGTCATATAGTCCTTAGTCTGCCCTGTTCCACTTGTCCACATGTCCGTGGTTAAGTGGACATTGGGTACAACAGCATTTTTCAGGACACTGAGGACACTTTTTCTGATGTTTCTGTACAGTCTCGGTATCGCCTGCCTAGTGAAGTGGAATCTAGACGGGATTTGGAACCGGGGACACACTACCTCCATCAATTGTCTAAATCCCACTGCACTAATGGCGGATACCGGACGCACGTCTAACACCAACATAGCAGTCAAGGCCTCAGTTATACGTTTTGCTTCAGGATGACTGCTGTCGTACTTCATCCTCCTCGCTAAGGACTGATGGAGGGTCAATTGTTTAGTAAAAGTAGTGGTGTTCCTACTTCCTCTCTGGGATGATGAACGACAGCAGCAACAGCAGCAGCGGCAGCAGTAGGCGTAGCAATGCAGGATCCTCCGGAGGAATCCCGGATAGGAGAGTCAGTCATGCCAGTGACATGGCCTGCAGGACTACTTCCGATCCTGACTAAGGAGGAAATTGACGAGGAGGGAGTTGACGGTGTGGTTTGCAGGCGCTTGGATACAAAAGGACAACGGGATTTAGGTGTCCCTGGACTGCTTACGGTCTTAGCCAAAGTTTCTGAACTTGACAGTAACTTATTATGAACACGCTGCAGGTGCCGTATAAGGGAGGATGTTCCTAGGTGGTTAACGTCCCTACCCCTACTTATTCCACCTTTACATATGGTACATATGGCAAGACAGTTGTTGTCCGGATTTGGATAGAAATATTGCCGGATCAAAGAGGTGGAATGTTTGGTCTTCTGCCCAGGCATGACCATGATGGGCTTTTTCATCCCACGGACAACAACTGTCTCCCCCGGAGCCTGATTTAAACAAACCACATCACCATCAGAATCCTCCTCGCCAACTTCCTCCTCAGCGCCAGCTACACCAGTATCCTCATCCTGTTGTACTTCAACAGTGACATCTTCAATTTGCATATCAGCAAGTGGACTGTGGGTGCTCCTTTCAGCACTTGCAGGGGGTGTGCAAATGGTGGAAAGAGCCACCTCTTCCCGTCCAGTGCTGGGAAGGTCAGGCATCGCAACCACCACCACACTTGGACTCTCCTTGGGGATTTGTGATATCTTCTTAGAAAGCACAGTTCTTCGCTGTGCTTTTGCCAGCTTAACTCTTTTGATTTTTTTTAGTGGGAGGAGGGCTTCCATCGTCATGTGAAGCTGAACCACTAGTCATGAACATACTAGGGATCGACCTTAGCCGTTCCTTGCCACTCCGTGTCGTAAATGGCATATTGGCAAGTTTATGTTTCTCTTCAGATGACTTAAATGTTTTTTTCAAGGTCATTTTCCTGAACTTTGTCATTTGGGATTGTATGTGCCCTCTACTATGACATTGGGCATCGGCCTTGGCAGACGACGTTGATGGCATGTTATCGTCTATGTCATGACTAGTGGCAGCAGCTTCAGCACTAGGAGGAAGTGGTTCTTGATCTTTCTCTATTTTATTTTTATCGTAGAAAGTTTGGTCCTCCATTTATGTTATATCGATTTGATATATACATGCCGCTAAACACAGAAAATATTTTTTTATTTTTGCTGGAGAGTAGTGCACTTTGTGGGTTACACCACCCTTTAAGAAATGAGCCAGCCGGCTCTTTATTTATGGGATACAGGCGCACGCTTGGCGGTGCTCCTTTGTTGATGCATGTGCGGCTACTGCGCACACAATTCACAAACAAAGAAAAAATATTTTGTTATTTGGTTTGGAGTGTACTTTGGGGGTTACAGCACCCTTTAACGGTCAAGCCAGCCGGCCCTTTACTTATGACACAGGCGCACGCTTGGCACTACTTTGTTGATGCACGTGCGGCTACTGCGCACACAATTCACAAACACAGAAAAAATATTTTGTTATTTGGTTTGGAGTGTACTTTGGGGGTTACAGCACCCTTTAACGGTCAAGCCAGCCGGCCCTTTACTTATGACACAGGCGCACGCTTGGCACTACTTTGTTGATGCACGTGCGGCTACTGCGCACACAATTCACAAACACAGAAAATATAATTTTTTTTGGTTTGGACTGGAGTGTACTTTGGGGGTTACAGCACCCTTTAACGGTCAAGCCAGCCGGCCCTTAACTTATGACACAGGCGCACGCTTGGCACTACTTTGTTGATGCACGTGCGGCTACTGCGCAACACAATTCACAAACACAGAAAAAATATTTTGTTATTTGGTTTGGAGTGTACTTTGGGGGTTACAGCACCCTTTAACGGTCAAGCCAACCGGCCCTTTACTTATGACACAGGCGCACGCTTGGCACTTCTTTGTTGATGCACGTGCGGCTACTGCGCACACAATTCACAAACACAGAAAATATATATTTTTTTTGTTTGGACTGGAGTGTACTTTGGGGGTTACAGCACCCTTTAACGGTCAAGCCAGCTGGCCCTTTACTTATGACACAGGCGCACGCTTGGCACTACTTTGTTGATGCACGTGCGGCTACTGCGCACACAATTCACAAACACAGAAAATATATATTTTTTTGGTTTGGACTGGAGTGTACTTTGGGGGTTACAGCACCCTTTAATGGTCAAGCCAGCCGGCCCTTTACTTATGACACAGGCGCACGCTTGGCACTACTTTGTTGATGCACGTGCAGCTACTGCGCACACAATTCACAAACACAGAAAATATTTTTTTTTTTGGTTTGGACTGGAGTGTACTTTGGGGGTTACAGCACCCTTTAACGGTCAAGCCAGCCGGCCCTTTACTTATGACACCGGCGCACGCTTGGCACTACTTTGTTGATGCACGTGCGGCTACTGCGCACACAATTCACAAACACAGAAAATATTATTTTTTTTGGTTTGGACTGGAGTGTACTTTGGGGGTTACAGCACCCTTTAACGGTCAAGCCAGCCGGCCCTTTACTTATGACACAGGCGCACGCTTGGCACTACTTTGTTGATGCACGTGCGGCTACTGCGCACACAATTCACAAACACAGAAAAAAATTTTTGTTATTTGGTTTGGAGTGTACATTGGGGGTTACAGCACCCTTTAACGGTCAAGCCAACCGGCCCTTTACTTATGACACAGGCGCACGCTTGGCACTTCTTTGTTGATGCACGTGCGGCTACTGCGCACACAATTCACAAACACAGAAAATATATTTTTTTTTTGTTTGGACTGGAGTGTACTTTGGGGGTTACAGCACCCTTTAACGGTCAAGCCAGCTGGCCCTTTACTTATGACACAGGCGCACGCTTGGCACTACTTTGTTGATGCACGTGCGGCTACTGCGCACACAATTCACAAACACAGAAAATATATATTTTTTTGGTTTGGACTGGAGTGTACTTTGGGGGTTACAGCACCCTTTAATGGTCAAGCCAGCCGGCCCTTTACTTATGACACAGGCGCACGCTTGGCACTACTTTGTTGATGCACGTGCAGCTACTGCGCACACAATTCACAAACACAGAAAATATTTTTTTTTTTGGTTTGGACTGGAGTGTACTTTGGGGGTTACAGCACCCTTTAACGGTCAAGCCAGCCGGCCCTTTACTTATGACACAGGCGCACGCTTGGCACTACTTTGTTGATGCACGTGCGGCTACTGCGCACACAATTCACAAACACAGAAAATATTATTTTTTTTGGTTTGGACTGGAGTGTACTTTGGGGGTTACAGCACCCTTTAATGGTCAAGCCAGCCGGCCCTTTACTTATGACACAGGCGCACGCTTGGCACTACTTTGTTGATGCACGTGCGGCTACTGCGCACACAATTTACAAACACAGAAAAAAAATTTTGTTATTTGGTTTGGAGTGTACTTTGGGGGTTACAGCACCCTTTCACGGTCAAGCCAGCCGGCCCTTTACTTATGACACAGGCGCACGCTTGGCACTACTTTGTTGATGCACGTGCGGCTTCTGCGCACACAATTCACAAACACAGAAAATTATTTTTTTTTTGGTTTGGACTGGAGTGTACTTTGGGGGTTACAGCACCCTTTAACGGTCAAGCCAGCTGGCCCTTTACTTATGACACAGGCGCACACTTGGCACTACTTTGTTGATGCACGTGCGGCTACTGCGCACACAATTCACAAACACAGAAAATATTTTTTTTTTTGGTTTGGACTGGAGTGTACTTTGGGGGTTACAGCACCCTTTAATGGTCAAGCCAGCCAGCCCTTTACTTATGACACAGGCGCACGCTTGGCACTACTTTGTTGATGCACGTGCGGCTACTGCGCACACAATTCACAAACACAGAAAATATAATTTTTTTTGGTTTGGACTGGAGTGTACTTTGGGGGTTACAGCACCCTTTAACAGTCAAGCCATCCGGCCCTTTACTTATGACACAGGCGCACGCTTGGCACTACTTTGTTGATGCACGTGCGACTACTGCGCACACAATTCACAAACACAGAAAAAATATTTTGTTATTTGGTTTGGAGTGTACTTTGGGGGTTACAGCACCCTTTAATGGTCAAGCCAGCCGGCCCTTTACTTATGACACAGGCGCACGCTTGGCACTACTTTGTTGATGCATATTCGGCTACTGCGCACACAATTCACAAACACAGAAAATATAATTTTTTTTGGTTTGGACTGGAGTGTACTTTGGGGGTTACAGCACCCTTTAACGGTCAAGCCAGCCGGCCCTTAACTTATGACACAGGCGCACGCTTGGCACTACTTTGTTGATGCACGTGCGGCTACTGCTAAACACAATTCACAAACACAGAAAAAATATTTTGTTATTTGGTTTGGAGTGTACTTTGGGGGTTACAGCACCCTTTAACGGTCAAGCCAACCGGCCCATTACTTATGACACAGGCGCACGCTTGGCACTTCTTTGTTGATGCACGTGCGGCTACTGCGCACACAATTCACAAACACAGAAAATATATATTTTTTTTTTTGGACTGGAGTGTACTTTGGGGGTTACAGCACCCTTTAACGGTCAAGCCAGCTGGCCCTTTACTTATGACACAGGCGTACGCTTGGCACTACTTTGTTGATGCACGTGCGGCTACTGCGCACACAATTCACAAACACAGAAAATATTTTTTTTTTTGGTTTGGACTGGAGTGTACTTTGGGGGTTACAGCACCCTTTAATGGTCAAGCCAGCCGGCCCTTTACTTATGACACAGGCGCACGCTTGGCACTACTTTGTTGATGCACGTGCAGCTACTGCGCACACAATTCACAAACACAGAAAATATTTTTTTTTTGGTTTGGACTGGAGTGTACTTTGGGGGTTACAGCACCCTTTAACGGTCAAGCCAGCCGGCCCTTTACTTATGACACAGGCGCACGCTTGGCACTACTTTGTTGATGCACGTGCGGCTACTGCGCACACAATTCACAAACACAGAAAAAATATTTTGTTATTTGGTTTGGAGTGTACTTTGGGGGTTACAGCACCCTTTAACGGTCAAGCCAGCCGGCCCTTTACTTATGACACAGGCGCACGCTTGGCACTACTTTGTTGATGCACGTGCGGCTACTGCGCACACAATTCACAAACACAGAAAATATAATTTTTTTTGGTTTGGACTGGAGTGTACTTTGGGGGTTACAGCACCCTTTAACGGTCAAGCCAGCCGGCCCTTTACTTATGACACAGGCGCATGCTTGGCACTACTTTGTTGATGCACGTGCGGCTACTGCGCACACAATTCACAAACACAGAAAATATTATTTTTTTTGGTTTGGACTGGAGTGTACTTTGGGGGTTACAGCACCCTTTAACGGTCAAGCCAGCCGGCCCTTTACTTATGACACAGGCGCACGCTTGGCACTACTTTGTTGATGCATGTGCGGCTACTGCGCACACAATTCACAAACACAGAAAAAAAATTTTGTTATTTGGTTTGGAGTGTACATTGGGGGTTACAGCACCCTTTAACGGTCAAGCCAACCGGCCCTTTACTTATGACACAGGCGCACGCTTGGCACTTCTTTGTTGATGCACGTGCGGCTACTGCGCACACAATTCACAAACACAGAAAATATATATTTTTTTTGTTTGGACTGGAGTGTACTTTGGGGGTTACAGCACCCTTTAACGGTCAAGCCAGCTGGCCCTTTACTTATGACACAGGCGCACGCTTGGCACTACTTTGTTGATGCACGTGCGGCTACTGCGCACACAATTCACAAACACAGAGAATATATATTTTTTTGGTTTGGACTGGAGTGTACTTTGGGGGTTACAGCACCCTTTAATGGTCAAGCCAGCCGGCCCTTTACTTTTGACACAGGCGCACGCTTGGCACTACTTTGTTGATGCACGTGCAGCTACTGCGCACACAATTCACAAACACAGAAAATATTTTTTTTTTTGGTTTGGACTGGAGTGTACTTTGGGGGTTACAGCACCCTTTAACAGTCAAGCCAGCCGGCCCTTTACTTATGACACAGGCGCACGCTTGGCACTACTTTGTTGATGCACGTGCGGCTACTGCGCACACAATTCACAAACACAGAAAATATTATTTTTTTTGGTTTGGACTGGAGTGTACTTTGGGGGTTACAGCACCCTTTAATGGTCAAGCCAGCCGGCCCTTTACTTATGACACAGGCGCACGCTTGGCACTACTTTGTTGATGCACGTGCGGCTACTGCGCACACAATTTACAAACACAGAAAAAAATTTTTGTTATTTGGTTTGGAGTGTACTTTGGGGGTTACAGCACCCTTTCACGGTCAAGCCAGCCGGCCCTTTACTTATGACACAGGCGCACGCTTGGCACTACTTTGTTGATGCACGTGCGGCTACTGCGCACACAATTCACAAACACAGAAAATTATTTTTTTTTTGGTTTGGACTGGAGTGTACTTTGGGGGTTACAGCACCCTTTAACGGTCAAGCCAGCTGGCCCTTTACTTATGACACAGGCGCACACTTGGCACTACTTTGTTGATGCACGTGCGGCTACTGCGCACACAATTCACAAACACAGAAAATATTTTTTTTTTTGGTTTGGACTGGAGTGTACTTTGGGGGTTACAGCACCCTTTAATGGTCAAGCCAGCCAGCCCTTTACTTATGACACAGGCGCACGCTTGGCACTACTTTGTTGATGCACGTGCGGCTACTGCGCACACAATTCACAAACACAGAAAATATAATTTTTTTTGGTTTGGACTGGAGTGTACTTTGGGGGTTACAGCACCCTTTAACAGTCAAGCCATCCGGCCCTTTACTTATGACACAGGCGCACGCTTGGCACTACTTTGTTGATGCACGTGCGACTACTGCGCACACAATTCACAAACACAGAAAAAATATTTTGTTATTTGGTTTGGAGTGTACTTTGGGGGTTACAGCACCCTTTAATGGTCAAGCCAGCCGGCCCTTTACTTATGACACAGGCGCACGCTTGGAACTACTTTGTTGATGCATATTCGGCTACTGCGCACACAATTCACAAACACAGAAAATATAATTTTTTTTGGTTTGGACTGGAGTGTACTTTGGGGGTTACAGCACCCTTTAACGGTCAAGCCAGCCGGCCCTTAACTTATGACACAGGCGCACGCTTGGCACTACTTTGTTGATGCACGTGCGGCTACTGCGCAACACAATTCACAAACACAGAAAAAATATTTTGTTATTTGGTTTGGAGTGTACTTTGGGGGTTACAGCACCCTTTAACGGTCAAGCCAACCGGCCCATTACTTATGACACAGGCGCACGCTTGGCACTTCTTTGTTGATGCACGTGCGGCTACTGCGCACACAATTCACAAACACAGAAAATATATATTTTTTTTTTTGGACTGGAGTGTACTTTGGGGGTTACAGCACCCTTTAACGGTCAAGCCAGCTGGCCCTTTACTTATGACACAGGCGTACGCTTGGCACTACTTTGTTGATGCACGTGCGGCTACTGCGCACACAATTCACAAACACAGAAAATATTTTTTTTTTTGGTTTGGACTGGAGTGTACTTTGGGGGTTACAGCACCCTTTAATGGTCAAGCCAGCCGGCCCTTTACTTATGACACAGGCGCACGCTTGGCACTACTTTGTTGATGCACGTGCAGCTACTGCGCACACAATTCACAAACACAGAAAATATTTTTTTTTTGGTTTGGACTGGAGTGTACTTTGGGGGTTACAGCACCCTTTAACGGTCAAGCCAGCCGGCCCTTTACTTATGACACAGGCGCACGCTTGGCACTACTTTGTTGATGCACGTGCGGCTACTGCGCACACAATTCACAAACACAGAAAAAATATTTTGTTATTTGGTTTGGAGTGTACTTTGGGGGTTACAGCACCCTTTAACGGTCAAGCCAGCCGGCCCTTTACTTATGACACAGGCGCACGCTTGGCACTACTTTGTTGATGCACGTGCGGCTACTGCGCACACAATTCACAAACACAGAAAATATAATTTTTTTTGGTTTGGACTGGAGTGTACTTTGGGGGTTACAGCACCCTTTAACGGTCAAGCCAGCCGGCCCTTAACTTATGACACAGGCGCACGCTTGGCACTACTTTGTTGATGCACGTGCGGCTACTGCGCAACACAATTCACAAACACAGAAAAAATATTTTGTTATTTGGTTTGGAGTGTACTTTGGGGGTTACAGCACCCTTTAACGGTCAAGCCAACCGGCCCTTTACTTATGACACAGGCGCACGCTTGGCACTTCTTTGTTGATGCACGTGCGGCTACTGCGCACACAATTCACAAACACAGAAAATATATATTTTATTTGTTTGGACTGGAGTGTACTTTGGGGGTTACAGCACCCTTTAACGGTCAAGCCAGCTGGCCCTTTACTTATGACACAGGCGCACGCTTGGCACTACTTTGTTGATGCACGTGCGGCTACTGCGCACACAATTCACAAACACAGAAAATATATATTTTTTTGGTTTGGACTGGAGTGTACTTTGGGGGTTACAGCACCCTTTAATGGTCAAGCCAGCCGGCCCTTTACTTATGACACAGGCGCACGCTTGGCACTACTTTGTTGATGCACGTGCAGCTACTGCGCACACAATTCACAAACACAGAAAATATTTTTTTTTTTGGTTTGGACTGGAGTGTACTTTGGGGGTTACAGCACCCTTTAACGGTCAAGCCAGCCGGCCCTTTACTTATGACACCGGCGCACGCTTGGCACTACTTTGTTGATGCACGTGCGGCTACTGCGCACACAATTCACAAACACAGAAAATATTATTTTTTTTGGTTTGGACTGGAGTGTACTTTGGGGGTTACAGCACCCTTTAACGGTCAAGCCAGCCGGCCCTTTACTTATGACACAGGCGCACGCTTGGCACTACTTTGTTGATGCACGTGCGGCTACTGCGCACACAATTCACAAACACAGAAAAAAAATTTTGTTATTTGGTTTGGAGTGTACATTGGGGGTTACAGCACCCTTTAACGGTCAAGCCAACCGGCCCTTTACTTATGACACAGGCGCACGCTTGGCACTTCTTTGTTGATGCACGTGCGGCTACTGCGCACACAATTCACAAACACAGAAAATATATTTTTTTTTTGTTTGGACTGGAGTGTACTTTGGGGGTTACAGCACCCTTTAACGGTCAAGCCAGCTGGCCCTTTACTTATGACACAGGCGCACGCTTGGCACTACTTTGTTGATGCACGTGCGGCTACTGCGCACACAATTCACAAACACAGAAAATATATTTTTTTTTGGTTTGGACTGGAGTGTACTTTGGGGGTTACAGCACCCTTTAATGGTCAAGCCAGCCGGCCCTTTACTTATGACACAGGCGCACGCTTGGCACTACTTTGTTGATGCACGTGCAGCTACTGCGCACACAATTCACAAACACAGAAAATATTTTTTTTTTTGGTTTGGACTGGAGTGTACTTTGGGGGTTACAGCACCCTTTAACGGTCAAGCCAGCCGGCCCTTTACTTATGACACAGGCGCACGCTTGGCACTACTTTGTTGATGCACGTGCGGCTACTGCGCACACAATTCACAAACACAGAAAATATTATTTTTTTTGGTTTGGACTGGAGTGTACTTTGGGGGTTACAGCACCCTTTAATGGTCAAGCCAGCCGGCCCTTTACTTATGACACAGGCGCACGCTTGGCACTACTTTGTTGATGCACGTGCGGCTACTGCGCACACAATTTACAAACACAGAAAAAAATTTTTGTTATTTGGTTTGGAGTGTACTTTGGGGGTTACAGCACCCTTTCACGGTCAAGCCAGCCGGCCCTTTACTTATGACACAGGCGCACGCTTGGCACTACTTTGTTGATGCACGTGCGGCTACTGCGCACACAATTCACAAACACAGAAAATTATTTTTTTTTTTGGTTTGGACTGGAGTGTACTTTGGGGGTTACAGCACCCTTTAACGGTCAAGCCAGCCAGCCCTTTACTTATGACACAGGCGCACGCTTGGCACTACTTTGTTGATGCACGTGCGGCTACTGCGCACACAATTCACAAACACAGAAAATATAATTTTTTTTGGTTTGGACTGGAGTGTACTTTGGGGGTTACAGCACCCTTTAACAGTCAAGCCATCCGGCCCTTTACTTATGACACAGGCGCACGCTTGGCACTACTTTGTTGATGCACGTGCGACTACTGCGCACACAATTCACAAACACAGAAAAAATATTTTGTTATTTGGTTTGGAGTGTACTTTGGGGGTTACAGCACCCTTTAATGGTCAAGCCAGCCGGCCCTTTACTTATGACACAGGCGCACGCTTGGCACTACTTTGTTGATGCATATTCGGCTACTGCGCACACAATTCACAAACACAGAAAATATAATTTTTTTTGGTTTGGACTGGAGTGTACTTTGGGGGTTACAGCACCCTTTAACGGTCAAGCCAGCCGGCCCTTAACTTATGACACAGGCGCACGCTTGGCACTACTTTGTTGATGCACGTGCGGCTACTGCGCAACACAATTCACAAACACAGAAAAAATATTTTGTTATTTGGTTTGGAGTGTACTTTGGGGGTTACAGCACCCTTTAACGGTCAAGCCAACCGGCCCTTTACTTATGACACAGGCGCACGCTTGGCACTTCTTTGTTGATGCACGTGCGGCTACTGCGCACACAATTCACAAACACAGAAAATATATATTTTATTTGTTTGGACTGGAGTGTACTTTGGGGGTTACAGCACCCTTTAACGGTCAAGCCAGCTGGCCCTTTACTTATGACACAGGCGCACGCTTGGCACTACTTTGTTGATGCACGTGCGGCTACTGCGCACACAATTCACAAACACAGAAAATATATATTTTTTTGGTTTGGACTGGAGTGTACTTTGGGGGTTACAGCACCCTTTAATGGTCAAGCCAGCCGGCCCTTTACTTATGACACAGGCGCACGCTTGGCACTACTTTGTTGATGCACGTGCAGCTACTGCGCACACAATTCACAAACACAGAAAATATTTTTTTTTTTGGTTTGGACTGGAGTGTACTTTGGGGGTTACAGCACCCTTTAACGGTCAAGCCAGCCGGCCCTTTACTTATGACACCGGCGCACGCTTGGCACTACTTTGTTGATGCACGTGCGGCTACTGCGCACACAATTCACAAACACAGAAAATATTATTTTTTTTGGTTTGGACTGGAGTGTACTTTGGGGGTTACAGCACCCTTTAACGGTCAAGCCAGCCGGCCCTTTACTTATGACACAGGCGCACGCTTGGCACTACTTTGTTGATGCACGTGCGGCTACTGCGCACACAATTCACAAACACAGAAAATAAATTTTGTTATTTGGTTTGGAGTGTACATTGGGGGTTACAGCACCCTTTAACGGTCAAGCCAACCGGCCCTTTACTTATGACACAGGCGCACGCTTGGCACTTCTTTGTTGATGCACGTGCGGCTACTGCGCACACAATTCACAAACACAGAAAATATATTTTTTTTTTGTTTGGACTGGAGTGTACTTTGGGGGTTACAGCACCCTTTAACGGTCAAGCCAGCTGGCCCTTTACTTATGACACAGGCGCACGCTTGGCACTACTTTGTTGATGCACGTGCGGCTACTGCGCACACAATTCACAAACACAGAAAATATATTTTTTTTTGGTTTGGACTGGAGTGTACTTTGGGGGTTACAGCACCCTTTAATGGTCAAGCCAGCCGGCCCTTTACTTATGACACAGGCGCACGCTTGGCACTACTTTGTTGATGCACGTGCAGCTACTGCGCACACAATTCACAAACACAGAAAATATTTTTTTTTTTGGTTTGGACTGGAGTGTACTTTGGGGGTTACAGCACCCTTTAACGGTCAAGCCAGCCGGCCCTTTACTTATGACACAGGCGCACGCTTGGCACTACTTTGTTGATGCACGTGCGGCTACTGCGCACACAATTCACAAACACAGAAAATATTATTTTTTTTGGTTTGGACTGGAGTGTACTTTGGGGGTTACAGCACCCTTTAATGGTCAAGCCAGCCGGCCCTTTACTTATGACACAGGCGCACGCTTGGCACTACTTTGTTGATGCACGTGCGGCTACTGCGCACACAATTTACAAACACAGAAAAAAATTTTTGTTATTTGGTTTGGAGTGTACTTTGGGGGTTACAGCACCCTTTCATGGTCAAGCCAGCCGGCCCTTTACTTATGACACAGGCGCACGCTTGGCACTACTTTGTTGATGCACGTGCGGCTACTGCGCACACAATTCACAAACACAGAAAATTATTTTTTTTTTTGGTTTGGACTGGAGTGTACTTTGGGGGTTACAGCACCCTTTAACGGTCAAGCCAGCCAGCCCTTTACTTATGACACAGGCGCACGCTTGGCACTACTTTGTTGATGCACGTGCGGCTACTGCGCACACAATTCACAAACACAGAAAATATAATTTTTTTTGGTTTGGACTGGAGTGTACTTTGGGGGTTACAGCACCCTTTAACAGTCAAGCCATCCGGCCCTTTACTTATGACACAGGCGCACGCTTGGCACTACTTTGTTGATGCACGTGCGACTACTGCGCACACAATTCACAAACACAGAAAAAATATTTTGTTATTTGGTTTGGAGTGTACTTTGGGGGTTACAGCACCCTTTAATGGTCAAGCCAGCCGGCCCTTTACTTATGACACAGGCGCACGCTTGGCACTACTTTGTTGATGCATATTCGGCTACTGCGCACACAATTCACAAACACAGAAAATATAATTTTTTTTGGTTTGGACTGGAGTGTACTTTGGGGGTTACAGCACCCTTTAACGGTCAAGCCAGCCGGCCCTTAACTTATGACACAGGCGCACGCTTGGCACTACTTTGTTGATGCACGTGCGGCTACTGCGCAACACAATTCACAAACACAGAAAAAATATTTTGTTATTTGGTTTGGAGTGTACTTTGGGGGTTACAGCACCCTTTAACGGTCAAGCCAACCGGCCCATTACTTATGACACAGGCGCACGCTTGGCACTTCTTTGTTGATGCACGTGCGGCTACTGCGCACACAATTCACAAACACAGAAAATATATATTTTTTTTTTTGGACTGGAGTGTACTTTGGGGGTTACAGCACCCTTTAACGGTCAAGCCAGCTGGCCCTTTACTTATGACACAGGCGTACGCTTGGCACTACTTTGTTGATGCACGTGCGGCTACTGCGCACACAATTCACAAACACAGAAAATATATTTTTTTTTGGTTTGGACTGGAGTGTACTTTGGGGGTTACAGCACCCTTTAATGGTCAAGCCAGCCGGCCCTTTACTTATGACACAGGCACACGCTTGGCACTACTTTGTTGATGCACGTGCAGCTACTGCGCACACAATTCACAAACACAGAAAATATTTTTTTTTTTGGTTTGGACTGGAGTGTACTTTGGGGGTTACAGCACCCTTTAACGGTCAAGCCAGCCGGCCCTTTACTTATGACACAGGCGCACGCTTGGCACTACTTTGTTGATGCACGTGCGGCTACTGCGCACACAATTCACAAACACAGAAAATATTATTTTTTTTGGTTTGGACTGGAGTGTACTTTGGGGGTTACAGCACCCTTTAACGGTCAAGCCAGCCGGCCCTTTACTTATGACACAGGCGCACGCTTGGCACTACTTTGTTGATGCACGTGCGGCTACTGCGCACACAATTCACAAACACAGAAAAAAAAATTTGTTATTTGGTTTGGAGTGTACTTTGGGGGTTACAGCACCCTTTGACGGTCAAGCCAGCCGGCCCTTTACTTATGACACAGGCGCACGCTTGGCACTACTTTGTTGATGCACGTGCGGCTACTGCGCACACAATTCACAAACACAGAAAATTATTTTTTTTTTGGTTTGGATTGGAGTGTACTTTGGGGGTTACAGCACCCTTTAACGGTCAAGCCAGCCGGCCCTTTACTTATGACACAGGCGCACACTTGGCACTACTTTGTTGATGCACGTGCGGCTACTGCGCACACAATTCACAAACACAGAAAATATTATTTTTTTTGGTTTGGACTGGAGTGTACTTTGGGGGTTACAGCACCCTTTAATGGTCAAGCCAGCCAGCCCTTTACTTATGACACAGGCGCACGCTTGGCACTACTTTGTTGATGCACGTGCGGCTACTGCGCACACAATTCACAAACACAGAAAATATTATTTTTTTTGGTTTGGACTGGAGTGTACTTTGGGGGTTACAGCACCCTTTAACAGTCAAGCCATCCGGCCCTTTACTTATGACACAGGCGCACGCTTGGCACTACTTTGTTGATGCACGTGCGACGACTGCG
The DNA here is from genome assembly GCA_031769625.1 of Taudactylus pleione. Classification (NCBI taxonomy): domain Eukaryota; kingdom Metazoa; phylum Chordata; class Amphibia; order Anura; family Myobatrachidae; genus Taudactylus; species Taudactylus pleione. The sequence continues at coordinate 8,095,508 of JAUIMM010000153.1, read as the reverse complement.
CACACAATTCACAAACACAGAAAAAATATTTTGTTATTTGGTTTGGAGTGTACTTTGGGGGTTACAGCACCCTTTAATGGTCAAGCCAGCCGGCCCTTTACTTATGACACAGGCGCACGCTTGGCACTACTTTGTTGATGCATGTGCGGCTACTGCGCACACAATTCACAAACACAGAAAATATAATTTTTTTTGGTTTGGACTGGAGTGTACTTTGGGGGTTACAGCACCCTTTAACGGTCAAGCCAGCCGGCCCTTAACTTATGACACAGGCGCACGCTTGGCACTACTTTGTTGATGCACGTGCGGCTACTGCGCAACACAATTCACAAACACAGAAAAAATATTTTGTTATTTGGTTTGGAGTGTACTTTGGGGGTTACAGCACCCTTTAATGGTCAAGCCAGCCGACCCTTTACTTATGACACAGGCGCACGCTTGGCACTACTTTGTTGATGCACGTGCAGCTACTGCGCACACAATTCACAAACACAGAAAATATTTTTTTTTTTGGTTTGGACTGGAGTGTACTTTGGGGGTTACAGCACCCTTTAACGGTCAAGCCAGCCGGCCCTTTACTTATGACACAGGCGCACGCTTGGCACTACTTTGTTGATGCACGTGCGGCTACTGCGCACACAATTCACAAACACAGAAAATATTATTTTTTTTGGTTTGGACTGGAGTGTACTTTGGGGGTTACAGCACCCTTTAACGGTCAAGCCAGCCGTCCCTTTACTTATGACACAGGCGCACGCTTGGCACTACTTTGTTGATGCACGTGCGGCTACTGCGCACACAATTCACAAACACAGAAAAAATATTTTGTTATTTGGTTTGGAGTGTACTTTCGGGGGTTACAGCACACTTTAATGGTCAAGCCAGCCGGCCCTTTACTTATGACACAGGCGCACGCTTGGCACTACTTTGTTGATGCACGTGCGGCTACTGCGTACACAATTCACAAACACAGAAAATATTTCTTTTTTTGGTTTGGACTGGAGTGTACTTTGGGGGTTACAGCACCCTTTAACGGTCAAGCCAGCCGGCCCTTTACTTATGACACAGGCGCACGCTTGGCACTTCTTTGTTGATGCACGTGCGGCTACTGCGCACACAATTCACAAATACAGAAAATATATATTTTTTTTTGGACTGGAGTGTACTTTGGGGGTTACAGCACCCTTTAACGGTCAAGCCAGCCAGCCCTTTACTTATGACACAGGCGCACGCTTGGCACTACTTTGCTGATGCACGTGCGGCTACTGCGCACACAATTCACAAACACAGAAAATATTTTTTTTTTTGGTTTGGACTGGAGTGTACTTTGGGGGTTACAGCACCCTTTAATGGTCAAGCCAGCCAGCCCTTTACTTATAACACAGGCGCACGCTTGGCACTACTTTGTTGATGCACGTGCGGCTACTGCGCACACAATTCACAAACACAGAAAAAAAATTTTCTTATTTGGTTTGGAGTGTACTTTGGGGGTTACAGCACCCTTTGACGGTCAAGCCAGCCGGCCCTTTACTTATGACACAGGCGCACGCTTGGCACTACTTTGTTGATGCACGTGCAGCTACTGCGACACAATTCACAAACACAGAAAATTATTTTTTTTTTGGTTTGGACTGGAGTGTACTTTGGGGGTTACAGCACCCTTTAACGGTCAAGCCAGCCAGCCCTTTACTTATGACACAGGCGCACGCTTGGCTCTACTTTGTTGATGCACGTGTGGCTACTGCGCACACAATTCACAAACACAGAAAATATTATTTTTTTTGGTTTGGACTGGAGTGTACTTTGGGGGTTACAGCACCCTTTAACGGTCAAGCCAGCCGGCCCTTTACTTATGACACAGGCGCACACTTGGCACTACTTTGTTGATGCACATGCGGCTACTGCGCACACAATTCACAAACACAGAAAAAATATTATTTTTTTAGCACTTGGGGGGAGCACCCCTGATGGACAGAGCACCCCCTGGACAACACTACAGCACCCCTTTAGGACTTGGACACTGCACAGGACTTTGGAGTGGACACAGCCCCTATGGATAACTGACTGCACAACACAGTCCAGCCAGCCCCTATGGACTTTGAAGTAGTGGACACAGCCCCTATTAACAACAGCAGCACAGCACAACACAGCCAGCCCCTATGGACTTTGAAGTAGTGGACAACAGCAGCACAGCGCAGCACAGCACAGCACAGCACAACACTACTCTGCACTACACTACACTACACAGCCCAGCCAGCCCTAACTCCCACCCTCCCTCTTCACTGTCCACAGCCGAGTGAGAAAATGGCGCCGACGCGGGTACCTTATATAGGATCCAAAACCCGCGAGACCCGGAAGGCGGGATGATGACGTTTTGCCTCGATTTCAGATCCGAGTCAGGCGGGAGAAGTCGAGCCTGACTCGGATCTGACTGGGATCGGGGGGGTTCGGATTTCAGAAATCCGAACCCGCTCACCCCTAATTACAGTACTACTACATCTGAGAGTAAACGTAAAATGTAAATGAGCCCCAAAGCAGTTAGTAAGATCTATTTGTTGCTGAAAACCCACTAAGGAGTCTATTTACTAAGCAGTGTTAGGAGACAGAGTGAAAAGTGATAAGGTGCCAGCCAATCTGCTCCTAACTGCCATCTCACAGGCAGTTAGGAGCGGATTGGCTGGCACCTTATCACTTTCTTATCACTTTTCACTCTGTCTCCTAACACTGCTTAGTAAATAGACCCCTAATACTTTTCAGAAAATGCATAGGGATCATTGTGCCTTATAACCAATGTAAGGAAATTATACTAATGATCCCATTTGAATGTATATATCTGTTTTTTTAATATAACAGCTTCATAATGGGGGTAACGTGCAATCAGGGAGATTGCTAGGCTCTTCAGAGAGACAGGGAGATTGATACTATTTCAGGGAGTCTTCCTGACAATGAGGGATAGTTGGCAAGTATGCAGTGAGTCTTGGTTGTGCATGTGACAGTGAGTGTTGTTGTGCATGTGTCAGTAAGTGATTGTGCATGTGTCAGTGAGCGTTGGTTGTGCATGTGACAGTGAGTGTTGTTGTGCATGTGTCAGTAAGTGATTGTGCATGTGTCAGTGAGTGTTTGAGCATGTGCCAGTGAGAGAGGTTTTTAACTTTGTGCTTGAACACTTTTGGAAATATTCTCTGTTGCTCTGCTTTCCGTATTTAGCAATCTTTCACCCGGGTCCCTGTTTCTTGCATCTAAAACATGCTTTTTCCTTATGTAATGGCCATTCCACCACTGTTACTTCCCATAGTCAGCATTAACAGCATTGTGGTCTTAGGTTCGATTTCCGTCAGGGTGTAGACTTTGCATATTCTCCCCATGCTTGCGTGGGTTTCCTCCAGGTATTCTGGTTTCGTCCCACACTCCAAAAATATACTGGTAGGTTAATTGGCTCCCAACAGAAAAACAAAATAACCCTAATGTGTGTGTGTACTTGTGGTAGAGAATATAGACTGTAATCTTCACTGTGAAAGGCCAAATGTTCTCTGTAAAACAGGAACGTGCAGTCAGGGTAGGCAGTCATACTCCTGAGATTTGATATAAAAATGATTAGAATAATACAAAAAAGATATTTATAACTTATAAACATCTTCTTTGTTTATTGTAATCATTTTTATAGTTAACACTCACCATCTTTGTGGAGCTCCCTGCGACTGCAGGGAGAGGAAAGATGAGGCAGGAACAGCTCAGCCTCGCTTCTGTATAGTCAGACACTGCTTGCAGAGCTTGGGGCTGGGCCGCACCACGGGCAGTAAGCTGCACAGAAATGGATAAGGCAGAATTCTCAGAACTTACTTCAACTGGTATGTGACCCGACACAAAGTTAAGTCCTAACAAACTATATTGATAGCTTGGTCACATTGAACTCTACAGTTAATAATAGGAAATCAAATTCAGATGTTACGTTCTGTAGCATCATCATTGCAACTTCCACATCATCTACTAAAGCTGGGACACACCTAAAGATTTTCTGTCCAACCATCCAACTAGTTGATTGGTTGGAATGAAAATCTAGTAATGTAAATGATGATCAGCAATTTACTCCTAAATGCCAGAAAACAGATGAAAATGGTCATAAGACAAGTTTGTTAAATGTTTGATCTAAACAATTCGTTCAAACAACAGTTTTAGTCCATTTTTATGGCGTTTCGGAGCAAATTGCTGATTGTCATTTGCTTTCATACCTTACCAGATTTTCATTCCAACCAATCAACTAGTTGAATGGTTGGACAGAAAATCTTTAGGTGTGTACGCACCATTAGACTCCTACAGATGTTAGCTGCTGAGATATAGACATCATCTTATCAATATAGTTATTCATGTACTTTGCATTCACTCAATTTGGCACCATACAATGTACAGCTCAATGCAGAGTTGGACTGGCCCACAGGGGTACAGGGGAAATCCCCGGTGGGCCCCACTGCCTGTGGGCCCACCCCGTTCTCTAGGTGTCAGGTTCCAGACCTCAAATTATAGATTGTTACTCTATTAGATGGTCAGTTACCAGGAACACTGATCGGCATGTGGGATTGGCTCCCCTCTATAGAAACTACACCAAGATTTGCCCATTGGTTAGCCAAACATCTGTGGTGGCTGACCACACCCTTTAAGCAGGGGCCCCTACCACCGCATTCCCCAGTGGGCCCTGCATGGCCCTGTCCAACACTGCCTCAATGTATCCTCCTCATGAGAGATCTGTCTTCATACGCTGTCTGCAGGGCTAGCCACATGTCATATGCTGACACTTTCCTATGAATTATGGAGTAAATGTGTTGCTCCACACTTAAGCTTATGGCACCCATGGCTCTATCTACTTCATTTGTGTTAAGATTGTCATCTATATTAGTTGTAGATTTCCATAGTTTCTCACAAGCCAGCTGCATCTAAATAGCGAACTTCCAAGTGGCATAATTCTCTGAGCCTCTTAGTTCATGAAGTTCATGCTGACTGCTGCACAATGCATGCTGTATCCTGATGCAAACGCAGGTCTCACTGTATGACTCGCATGCAGGATTCTTTGATGTCTTTGGTGCCTGGGCTCATAACCTGTTGATATGTCCTATTGGAGTAGAACAATAGGCACCTGCAGAATTGTGAAATGTAGTTTAGGCCAGACAGTTTATCCTTAGCCAGGCTTGCTGGTTTATTTGGTTAACAGTGGTAACAGGTATAACAGTGGATTTCAGCGATAGCAGTTGTGTAACCTGAGACAATTGTGGCAACAGTGGTAAGAATATATAGGTACTCACTCCCTGGAGGAACGTGTGCTGCAGTACATCCGTGCAGTACATCACACAGATCCAATATGGCGCAGAGGTGCGGGGTCACGCATGTGGAGTAAGTAATCCAGCGGACATTTTTGTGAAGGTGGCTAGCCGGTTTCACATAGCACATGAGAAGCGCTGAAGGTATTCCTTTCTAGTACCCACCCTCTTCTGTCAATGCTCTATCAGAGTGTTGTACTGTAGAGAAAAGTGTGAGTCCATCTGTCCAACAATTGAAACCTTATCATGCAACAGGACAATGATCCCAAACACACCTGCAAATCTGCAAATTAACAGCTAAATTCAATATTTTATGTTTTAGAATGGCAAAGTTAAAGTCCCAGACCTCAACTTCATTCATATGGAATGACAGGACATTCAGAGAGTGGTGCATAGACAAATGTCCTCCCTCAAACATCAGTGAGAAGGAATGGCCAAAATATCTCAATTATGATCTAAGGCCCTCATTCAGAGCCGTACGCTCTGAGCAGAGCGCACGCTCTGAATGAGGGCCGGGCTCCATTTTCATGGAGCGTCCTCCTGGATGCTCGTATAGCTGTGGGTCACCACCCACAGGCTATACGAGCGTGCATTGTGATGGCCGCGATGGTCGAGACCATCGCGACCATCGAAATTGCGAGCCGGAGCCTGCGGTTGAGGTTTTCAACCACAAGCTCCGGAGTGATTTTGGCTCTATCAGAGCCAAAATCACTCCCACTGACATCACTAGTGATGTCAGTGGGCCGGCTTCTGACGGGAGGCGTTCCCGTGGAAACGCCCCCGTCAGGGAGGCACGCCCCTGGCACGCCCACCAAAGGGGGCGTGCTGTCAATCAACATTGACAGCACGCCCCCTTTGATCGGACACAACGAGCGAAGGACTTTCCTTCGCTCGTCGCGTCTGGCGCATGCGCACGACGGAGCTCCCTCCGTCGTGCGCATGCTCAGTCCATAACATCGACCCACTTGCGAGCGGACAGCCGCTCGCGAGTGGGTCTGAATCAGGCCCTAAGACGCTAATGAGCTCATATATAAATTTACTACTTCAAGTTTTTATTAGTAAAGTTGGTACTTCTTAGATTTTCACACATGACTCCATATTTGCTTATTTTATGTTGAAAATATGATTAAAGTAAAATATTGTATTTTTTTACACATGAGATTACACTGACCAAATTTTAGGGCTTGGTGAGGACTAGATGATTGGTAATTATGTCCTGATATTTAAAAAAAGTATCTTTACTTTAGTTTTTACATATCTATATATATTTTATATTTTAAATAATATTATTTATCCTACTATAATTGCATACTTTAATTACAGATACCCAAGTAATGGACAGTTTTCTGTATATGGACTATCGCTACTAGTTCTCCGAACCCATACCTTTACTGCATTTTCCCCATCACTTAGAACCCGCTCTCGTGTCTTAATACATTCTATGGCCAAAATCCATCACAGTCTAGAAGAGACGGCAGAGAAAGGAACACTATGGGTGTGTGATTATGAAGCATTTGTGCTATAATATTAAGTGGGAGTGTTTGGGCCATTTTAAATGTAGCAAGTGTGTTGTTTTCTGTTTGCAGAGGAAATAAATGTTTTATATGCATCAATCAGAAAAGTTTGTGGCAGTACTTAAAATGCCCGTTACATACATTTACATTATAAATCTTGCCAGCAGGGCCGTAACTAGGGTGGTGCAACATGTGCCATGGCACAGAGCACCGCAGAGCAGGGAGACGCTATCCAGGCCTGTCAATTTTCTGTTTATAATCATTCTCACTTGTATTTTACTCTTCTTCTATCCCAGGCATCTCCTGGACACCCCTATATTCTCCCTGGCCGACTAGCCCACCATCTGGAAACCCCCAAGCACCTTCAGTCACATCCTTTGAATTTATTTAACACACACATTTCAAAATACTGTCATCGAGCCTATCACCTCTCACATGACAGTCAGATACCTTACACATGGAGCTATCTGCCGCACAATTTCAGCTCTGAATATAGCCACCGATTTCCGACCCAGGTGTTACCAGCAGACCTCGAGTACCATTGCCAGTGATTTCAGCTGCTGTCACAGGGCACATACGCAGACCTTCCCGCCACTGATATTTGCTGCATATACACTACAAGCAGCGCTCTTTCTATACCTTCAGTTGGTGATCTACACTGCCGGCTCCAGGCTTGTGCACGGCTCTTCAGCTTCACCAGCGCTCTCCTACATCTAGAGCTGGTGAGTTATACTGCATAACAGTGGCGTAAGTTCATACCAGATGCCCGGAGGTAAGTTCTTATTTGGTGCCCCTCCGTCACAGCCGCTGACACTGTATGGAGGAGTGAGACAGAGAGTTGTGGGTGAGGGGGGCGTCGCACGTGTTACACTGACAAAGAAGCTGCTGAGGAGCAGAAACACCAATGAGTAGGGACAGTCTATAGATAGACGGAGGTATCAGCTGATGGTCTGACATGGAGCCCTCCACTAGTGTATGGTGGACTCTCAGTTGCCAGGAAGAGGTGCCATGTATTGGGCGGCCGTAACGTTACACTACAGCCCTAAGTGAGGTGAATATATTGTAGGCAATGGAGGAGGTGCCCCTTCAGTGCTGGAGCCCGGCAGCAGGCGCCTCCATTGTCTCCCATAGTTCTGCTCCTGCTGCATAATTATTGTTTATCATCACTGCAACCTTTGGATTCACACTGTATTTGGCAGTGACACCTGGATAACAGTGGTACAATGGGATCGGTACCCATTCATCATTGTATGGGACAATCAGATCTGTCATGTCCCTTCCACATGAGGCCACACCCCTTTTTTGGACAAGCGTCTTTTGTCCCTTTTTGAAAAGGGCGGGGGGAGGGGGCAATGCACTTTCTTGCCCAAGGGCCCCAAAAAGTCTAGTAACGGCTCTGTGTGTCTTATAATCCTCATTCTACCTCAAGATTCTGGTGAAAAGAAACGAACACTGGTTTGCACAAGTCTCTGAATGGCACTCATCTGCTTTTGTACCTAATTTTGCAGGAAAATTCTGCCCATTTTCCATTAACGGCTAAGTAGTATTATTAACAAAATTGTATAATATAAAGATTCCAGGAAAAGTATATACAGACCAGGGAAAAGTGAAGGGAGTTAAGTCTTAAACATCTTAAGTCATTATTAGATATGCCAACAAGATAGAATCTATGAATTGACCATTGCGACCATCATTTTGGCCGCTCGCTATAGCTGTGGGTGGGAGGAGGCCGCTCCAAAAAGGAGCAGGGACGGCCCTGATTCAGAGCGAGCGCTCTGTCAGAGCGTCCGGCTCTGAATCAGGGCCTCAGTTTGCCATTATAACCCATCCCTGTTTATAGATATCTAGTTACAAAACATAAATATCGTGTCTAATACCAATTATACAAATTTAATCATTATGGCAAATAACATTATATTGTCCATCTTGCTAGTTCACCATCCCTTCACAAATTATATTTTATTCTATTAATAAAAAAGATGATGCATTTTATTAGCTGCATTCATGATTTCCTCACATTCCATAAATATATATGCCTGAGGATTCTTCTCTGCAGGTATAATACATGTGCACTAGACAGTCATTTCTTTGTCCTGTGTTTACATTTATAATAAGCTGTAAATCAGTCACGAACTGGTAAAAACGGCAGCCTTGAGACACATTTTTTGACTGAGCTTTATAATTCATTGCTTCGGGTTAACTTAACTCTAGTACTGAACACAAACCAAACTTATAGCTCAAATCTGACAACGCTGCACATAATAAAACAAAGAAGCCAGCATATTCAGAGCAATTTCCACATCACAAAAATTAGAGGTTGCCAATTTTTAATCAAGGCTTTCTTCCTTCCATGTGTTTTAACAGGCCAGTAGGAAGGTATCACAAATGAAATATTAGAAGGTGGCTTCAATGATTTATTTGTAACACCTAGTATAAAACATATGTTTAAATATTGAATTAAAGGTACATTTTTTGAATCCCCAAAATATGTGGACGGATTTGCAAAGCTGCATGCAGGTATGACACCCCCTGCTGCATTTACAATCCCAGCACTGCGACCGAGGTCACAGGCTGGGATCACCATTAAGACCATCGGTCGATGGTCGTGATGCTGGATGGCGTTGGGCCTCCGGGCAGTTGAGTAAGCCTCAGCTTACTCAGGCTGGCCAGCTTGCGAGGCCAGGAAACTGTGTCCGTTGACACAGCCCCTGGCCTTGCCACTCCTTGAAAACTGGGTGGATATGCCCCCTTTTCCAGGAAAGCCAGCTGACCCCACTCTTGCACTGCCCCTTAAATGCCTCGCCTGTCAATCAGGCAGAGGCATCAAAGGGGCCGCGTGCGATTATGCAGGACCCATTCTGCACACTCGCAGAATGGGTCCTGCGCATGCGCATGCGCAGATTCCCGATAATCTGGAATCTGTGTTCAGTATTGCACTTGCGTACAATGCTCAATTTGCCCCTTTGTTTTTAGGTGATTGTCTTTACTGATGCTTGCAAAATCAATGTATAGATCGTTGGTTCCCAAATGTTTGTTTTCACGGCACCCCTAAGCCAAAAGTTTGTTGAAGAAATTCTAAAAAAAATTTAGTGAGGAACAGGTTTCCACTTCTGTTTGTCCACATATTTACATTACATTGATCATAAATAATTTGATGTGGTGCTGGACCACCAACCTGGGGCACCCCTCCAAGTGTTCCGAGGCACCCCAGGGTGCCACGGCACACAGTTTGGTAAACACTGGTATAGATCTTAAGCAGAGAAAAGGGTCTTTGAAAGCTATAATTCATTTTTTTGTGGATCAAACTAAGTATTCATGAAAATTCATTCAGTATTTTCATGGAGTCATTGTAGATTATTTTTTGTTTTTATAATGCTGACCTAATTTGACCCATCAACTTCATATTGCGAGATCTTAGTCTCCACCTGTTTGCCTACTTCTCATAGTGCATTCTGGTGTCATCTCTTCCCCAGGTAAATGACACACACACACTCGGCCAACCACATGATGTGAAAGAAAACGTGATTCAGACCTGGCCACCTTCTTCCATTGCACCCTGGTCCAGTTCTGATGCTCACAGGCCCATTGTAGACACTTCCTGCAGTATGGACACTCTGACCGGTCTGCGGCTATGCAGCATGCTGCAATGCACTGTGTGTTCTGACACCTTTCTATCATAGCTAGCATTAACTTTTGCAGCACATTTGTGCTACAGTAGCTCATCTTTAGGATACGACCAGAAGAGCTAACTTTCACTCCCCAAGCGCATCAATGGGCCTAGTAAGACCATGACCCTGTCTATGGTTTACCAGTTGTCCTTCCTTTGATGCCTTTTGGTAGGTACTAACCACTGCATACCTTCAACACCCCACAAGACTACTCAATGCCGAAAAATATATTTAACACGTAACTTTGACAAGAAAGCTTTGGGCCCAATAGCAGCTGCACCTCTTGCACCTACAAATGTGTCCTCTACCATCTTTGCTGCTTTGACGGCAAACATGAGCACACATCACCCCATGAGACTTGCCTGATCACATGGATGGATCGCGGGTGCGAATGCAGCGTGTGTACCCTGTCGCAGAAATGCGACTCGCACGTGTAATTTGCTGCACAAGCGGCAAAGATACGAGAGGAAACATCTGTATGGTAGTTAAGCCCATGCGTGCATATGTAAACTGCATTTATATGAAACTGTTTTTTATTTACTTCACTATCAGGTATTTCTTAATATGTTCCATAATTATCTGAGGCAATATACACTAACTCTATTTTGGGTTCCTGAGACAGAAGAATTGGATATTATACATTCAAATACAGTCCAGGTGCCAATATATAGAAGAAAAAATTATGGCTTCCTTTTAGAGATGTGCGGGTTCGGTTTTATCAGGATTTACTCGGATATGTTCGGATCTCAAAAACTGCATTTTATTGGCTATCGGCTATCACGTGTTTTGGATAGCCAATAAAATAAATCCGAACTTGCGATAATTTTGGCGAAAAGAACAGAGTAAAACTGAACCCGCACATCTTTACTTCCTTTACGGCAAGTAATTTTACAAACTAATATCAAGTACCGATCTGGTACATAGTTCAGATTCTTTTCTTTATTTAATCACCAGAGGGCGCCTCCTGTTTCTCACATTTTCACACTTAGGGGTATATTAACTAAAGTGAGAGTTTTTAGAAGTGGAGATGTTGCCCATAGCAACCAATCAGATTCTAGCTATTATGTTCTAGAGAGTGCTAGTTAAATATTATGTAGAATCTGATTGGTTGCTATGGGCAACATCTCCTTTTCTAAAAAATCTCACTTTAGCAAATAAATATGCCCAGTGGCGTAAACCAGAGGGATGGTGGCCCCATAGAAAAATTTCCTCTGGACCCCCATAGGTCTACCTATACAGTGCTCCTATAGTTGTGCCCATTATGAAATGCCCCCTGTAGTTGTGCCCATTATGCAATCCCCCTGTATTAGAGACCCTTATGCAATGCCCCCTGTATTAAAGCCCCTTATGCAGTGCCCCCAGTAGTGCCCCTTTTACAGTGCTTCCAGTAGTACCCTTATACAGTGCCCAGTATGCAGTGTGCCCTGTAATGCCTCTTATGCTGTGCCCCAGTAATGCCCCATATGCTGTGACCCAGGTAATGCCCCTTATGCTGTGCCCCCTCCACTGTGCAGTACTTGTCTTCACGCTTGTCAGCGCTCCAGCTTTACTCTGTCTGTACCCGCCGCTGTCTGTACCTGACGCTGACTGGATCGAACTAGATCAAGCAGGCACGCAGGCTCCTCACATGTTGGGGGATGCGGGTTACGTCATCACCTCACACACACCCCCGCACACAGCATCACTGGGAACGCTGGCGTCTGAAGCGATCAGAGGTGTCTTTAGTCTCTCATCGCTTCAGAGACCAGCGTTCCCAGTTGCACCAGCTACAGAGGGTGCAGGGGGACGCTTGCTGGACTGGCGGGCCCTAAAGCTGCCAGGCCTAGGGGGCCCACCAGAGGGCAAGTGCACCCCATGCACTCTCTATAGTTACGCCACTAAATATACCACTTAAAGTTTCTTCCATACACCAACAATGTTTTTGAATTGCTGCTATTATGTTCTTGATAAAACGGGAGTGACACATAGAAACTTTCCTAGGACATTAAGGGCTCTGTTTAAAAAGATGAATGAAATTGCCCTGTAAATTTTACCGCTTTTCACAGGACTTTGCTTTAAAAATGTCTGTAGATACAGAATCTCTGTAAAGGTCTAACCCAGCCTGGTGAAAAGAAAATGTCAGTGAGCTCTTTTTTCCATCTTGCCACTACCGGCTGGAAAGTGCAAATAACTCCATCTTATGTTTTGTAAAATAGTTTACAATTGTGAAACTATTGTTTCTTCTTTAAATTGTGGAAGTACCCAAACCCAAGACTCCAGATCTTACAGTTTCTCTGCTGTTTCTTAAAAAAAATAGTAACAAATCTCTCCTGATAAAAAGCACGATAAAAGGGATTTATTTCTATTATAGAGTCCTAACTTATTGTGTATTTTGCAATAGTGCAAATTCTCATATGTGACATTATTCAGTGATATGTATATGAGCTAGTAATTTGTATGCTCAGCTTGTTGCATCTACAAGTCCCTTATTTTTCATGTTATTTAGCTATTTTCTAACAACAAACAATAAACAAAATGCTATTTGTTGCTAGAGCAAGTTGTCCAGGACCAAATGAAACTATGGCCCTCATTCAGAGCCGCTCGTTAGCAGCAGTACGCTCGTAGCGTTCCGATGTTGTGAAACAACGCATGCGCCGGTGTAACACTGCACATGTGCGTACGGCTGATTGCGAGTTTTCTTTTAGTCGTTCGTCGAATAGCGAACAGGAAGTGACATTTCAAATGTGATTGACATAACAGGCCGTTTTTGGGCGGTGACGGGGGTGGAGATGGGAAAACGCAGGCGTGCCGAGGCATTTTGTGGGCGTCCCTAAATTATCTCATGTGAACGTCAAATGTGATCGGGACGAGTCATACGTCACTGTCTGATCCACTTTCCGTTCAAACTGCTCGCACAGCTTGTGGTCTGGTATACTCTACCACAATGTCGATGGTCTCGTCCTCCTTCCCGTGCCTCTTGGATGTTTCTTCGATTTATCACTTCTTGCCAGAAAAGCAATCAACTTAGAATTGAAAACTTGCTTGTAATGTGTTTAGCAACTAGTTGTTTTTTTTTGTAGCACAAAACCGTACGCAGGTGAAATACTCAGCTGCTAATTTTTGGATTAGATAATCAATTAGCGTACCATTTTTTAATTCAATTTGGTTATTGTAATTTTTGTTTTGTGTTATTGCAACAATATTGTCATCATGTTTGTGTTTTAGCAACATTTTTAATGGTCCCGGAAATTTCTCATCCATTTTGATGTGGGCGAAGTGTTCCTTTAAACTCCTAAATGGTTTTTAACCCTTTGGAATCAGAATTAAAAAAAAATTTTTGTTTTTTGTTTTTTGGGGCCGGGATTACCTAAAAACGAATTTTATAATAATGTCACAATACAATGGAGAAGATTTTGAATTGTTTTTATTTTTTAGACACATTTTTATATTTTCATGTGCATTTGCCAGTTTGCAGTTCTGGCAAACGTCAAAAATTTAGGCAAAATAAAATAAACAAAAATAGTGGCATTTGGCCAAACTAAAATAACACACATTAAAAACAATTCACAAGAAAGGAGAGGGAAGTTTTGGCCCTTAAGGAATATGGGGCAAGCACAGAAGGATTGTGGGAAAATTAGCCAGTGCTGTCATCGCTTTTTGCCCCGTTTGGCTGGGGTAGGGTGGGAGACTGACCGGGTCAGGGATGTCCTTTGGCTGGCCTGTCCAGAGGCAGATGTTGGGTCCTCTGGACTAGGCAGAGGGCTAGGCACATTTGGAGGGATGGCTGTTGTTGTGCCAGAGGTGGAGGATCCTGATGTTCCGGCAGGAAGGGAGGGCGGCTCCACCATGTGCTGGCGAACGAGCTGCTCCAGGGCATTGGCAATTCGGATGTTGGCCCTGGTATTTTCCGCCAGGGCCTGACCAATGATCACGTTGGCCGCAGCATTTTGCTCCATGGCCTCCGCCACCCGTAGCAGACTGGCGTCCATCCTCAGCAGAATCTCCGTGTGGTGATCCAATTTAAAATTGAGATCCGTGAGGAGGGCCACTGCCTGCGAGGGGGATTGCCCTGGACTGGCTTCTGCAGGGTCCCCAGCCGGATCTACTGCTTCCTCCCCTGCAGAGCCAGCAGAAATTCTGCGGCCAAGGCTACCCTCTGGAGCAGACTCATCCGCCTGTGTCTCTGTGAGAAAAAATAGAAAAGAGGAACATTACAATCTACATATTGTCACAAACACATTTCAGAGTTGTTAACATAACAACATTTACCTGGGACAACATGAGGAGCCGCAAAGTCTGGCATGTCCGTATCCATGTTGGACACGCCAAACACCTCCTCATACTGCACACACCCCTGTGCCAGCTCTTCCAAGTCATTAAGCTCCAATGACACAGGGGTGGGACCCCCACCTGTCCCCCTTGCATGCCTAGCCCTCTCTGCCAGTTTATGTTTCAGGCGATATTTATAATCGGTCCATCTGTGGTAGAAAAAGTTTGCATTATTCCTGCAGTATTTGGGCCTGTAACCACTTTTAATAAAAATGTAGTTTTTACGTACCGGCGTTTGACATCCCGGGGTAGACGTTCAAACTCACCCACCCTATTGACAGCACTGGCTATCTCCGCCTTCATTTTCCACTTCTGGCTTGCACCCATATTCCAATCTGCCTGTGGCAGGATGTCAACACACATTTGTACCAAAACCTCCATCTCCTTTCTTGTGAATTGTGGCTGCCTTTTTTTTTTGGAATCTTTTGTTGGCCTACTCAGCCCAGCAGCCTCTTCCATGGCATCCTCAACACCTTTTTTAAAAATAAATTTTTTACATTTAGATGTCCAACTTTCTCTAAATTCTGGTTCTAAATTATCCTTTAATCCTAAAGAGACAAGTACTTACCGGGCGCCTCTTGGCCATTGTTTTGCTGCTCTGTAGCCATTTTGTGCACAACAACTTGAACTACAGCAGACCGTTTTAGTTTTTCGGTGACGTATTTATACATGCGTCCTTATTTTTCGTACGCATCATTGATTGTGCGCTCCTATGATCCGTCCTTAATTTGAGCGGGAAAATAAAGACTATTTATGGCTATGGGCGACTCGAGTCGAGGTGGCGGGTGTTGATTGTTGGAGGTTTCGTGTGTAGTAGTGGATTGTTGGCGGGATTATTGGATTGAGGCGGATTGTTGGAGTAGGAGTTGGTTATTGTTTTTTGTTTGGTATTTTCTGTTCGCTTTTATTTCTTGCGGTTATTTTCTTTGTTGTTTTTTTTGGAGTAAGTATTTTTTACAAGTCCTTTAAAAAACAAGGGATCTCCAAACCAAATGTTTTTATTTTTTAAATAATCTTTATTTAATTTTTTTACAGTTATATTGGCTGGGCCCCATTGTAGTTTTTGGACTGTGACTTATTTATCGACTTTCGGTAAGTTTGTATTTTTTCATGATTTTCCAAATTTGATGTGTTGGTCTTCGCATATATTTTGACCATTAATGTATTATTTCTATTTTTATGTATCATGTATTAACACTAAATATAGGGTAATGTTTCGGAAAATATATTTCCTTTGGTTTTCCATGTAAAAATGCGAACTATTTAGCGCACTAATGTTTCCTTATTCTCCATGTAAAAATGCGAACTATTTAGCGCACTAATGTTTCCTTATTCTCCATGTCAAAATGCGAACTATTTAGCGCACTAATGTTTCCTTATTCTCCATGTCAAAATGCGAACTATTTAGCGCACTAATGTTTCCTTATTCTCCATGTCAAAATGCAAACTATTTAGCGCACTAATGTTTCCTTATTCTCCATGTCAAAATGCAAACTATTTAGCGCACTAATGTTTCCTTACTCTCCATGTAAAAATGAAAACTATTTAGCGCACTAATGTTTCCTTATTCTCCATGTAAAAATGCAAACTATTTAGCGCACTGTTTCCTTATTCTCCATGTAAAAATGCAAACTATTTAGCGCACTAATGTTTCCTTATTCTCCATGTCAAAATGCGAACTATTTAGCGCACTAATGTTTCCTTATTCTCCATGTCAAAATGCAAACTATTTAGCGCACTAATGTTTCCTTATTCTCCATGTCAAAATGCAAACTATTTAGCGCACTAATGTTTCCTTATTCTCCATGTCAAAATGCGAACTATTTAGCGCACTAATGTTTCCTTATTCTCCATGTCAAAATGCGAACTATTTAGCGCACTAATGTTTTTTTGAGTATAAATTTGGCCATTCTTGTTTGTCCACTCAATGTAGGGTGCATTTTCCAAATAATGTGTGCTCCCCCCTATCTTTTCACGCATTTTCCACAATTTTTAGGAATCAAATCTGGCCCCCAAAAATTCTAACCTGAATTTCTAATTTGGAAATGTAGGTTGTTGCACTCATGACAATACCCCGGCATGTAAGCATCTTTGGATTTTTCGGCAAAAATAAGTATCTTTTTGATTTTACATTTTCAACAATCATTAACTACCTGGCTTACCATTTCAGGTTGATGTTGGTCGTATTGTTTTGGCCATGTTTCCGGATTCCAACCAACCTCAACCTCGTCACAGGCATAGGCATCGTAGGCGTGCAAGGCCCCAGATATATAGAACACGTGTCACCCTTTTTGGAATGCCCGATGATGAGGTTTTAAGACGATACCGTCTTCCTCCAAAAATCATCATAGACACTCTCTCATTAATAGAGAGTGATCTGGAGTGACAAATTGACAGTCCTACAGCAATACCACCACTTACACAATTAATGGCGGTGTTACATTTCTGTGCCTCAGGATCCTTTCAAACCATGGTGGGAATAGTGGCTGGAATCTCCCAATCCTCCTTTTCAAGGATCCTGAGGGCAGTGATGGAGGCCCTTTTCAAGCACCTCCATCATTTTATTAAAATGCCATTGGATATGGGTTCCCTTAGTGTGGCAAAGGCCAATTATTACCAAATAGCTGGCTTCCCACACATCATAGGGGTTGTGGATGGTACTCACATACCACTTCAGACTCCAGCACGGCTGGAGGCAATTTTTAGGAACCGCAAGCACTATCACTCACTGAATGTAATGGTGGTATGTGATGCCTCCCTCCAGATCCTGTCCCTGAATGCAAAATTACCTGGGAGTGCACACGACTCATTTGTCATCCGGCAATCAGGGATTTGGCATAAATTAGACAACCTACAAGCTGGTGATGCATGGCTTCTGGGTAAGTGGAGACCTTTAGTTGAAACCAATGCAAAGCTTGATACACAGTGATCCTGATTGTGTTTGTTTATATTTTACAGGAGACAGTGGCTACCCTTGCACACCCTGGCTGCTCACTCCTTATTTGGCTCCCACACCAGGGCCACAAAGTGAGTTTAATTCCGCACTTACAGCCACCAGGCAGGTGGTGGAGTGCTGTATCAGCCTTTTAAAAGGCCGATTAAGATGCCTCCACCGCTCTGGTGGCGAACTCATGTATTTGCCGGCTATGGTTTCTAAAATTGTGGTCCTGTGTGGGATCTTTCACAACATCGCCATAAGGAGTGGTGTCCCAATGTAGCCAGAGGATGCCTTGCCTGAGGATGGCCCCCCCGAGGTTGGTCGGAGGTCAGTATGTGGGGGGGCCATACGCGATGATGTGGTGGCCCGATTTTTCAGGTAATTATTGTCAAACATTAACTTAATTGACACAATGTCGACATGTACCATTGTAATGTTCCTTTTTGAAAGTAATTTTTTAATTTTAACTTTTCTTGTCTTCCTTTACACACCTCGACAAAACGATGCCTACTACCTGCTCCACTAAATTGTGTACATGTGGCCACATTGGATCTTACTTTGGAATCAATTATTTCATCACCTCATTTGTGGCTTTATGTTGTCCTGCTACTTATTTCATCAGTTCTTGATTGTTTCTTTTTTTGTTGGCTTTTGGTGTTGGGTTTTTTGGGGATTGTCTTTTCACTGTGTGAATTGCTTGACACAATTCACTTTCTGTATGTGTTTGCTGTGTATTACATTTTTGTTGGACATTAAAAAGACTGTTTGTCACTAAATTCTAGTCACGTGTAACCTGGCACAAAAAAGGCCAACTTTCGTAATGCCTAATCCTGTAATGTGTGAAATGTTTACGTGTTTGAACATGCTTTTTGGCTTAACAAAAACCTCAAAGGTATTATGTTGAATCAGTAGGTTTCAAAAACTAGGCCTAAGCTGTTTTAATTAAAAAAAATACATTACCCACCCAAAGAAAAACAAGAAAATGTTTGATATGGTAATAACCTATTGGTATGTTGAGGTGTTTAATGTGGCAGCTTACATACTACCAAGCGCTTTGTACAATATAATTTACCTTACTTTAAAGAACATGATCAAATAGCGGACTTATGGAAGGTTAAACAATGTAATTGTTTCAGACAATGAATGAGACTCGTTAAAATACAACGCAATTTTAATTACAATACAATAATTTTCAAAAACAAAAAAGGAAAACCAAAAATTAACACAGAAGGGCCGCCGCCATGTGGTCAAGGACCACAAACATGGCAATCATGTGGCCACGCAAGGCGGCCAAACCTTCCTGGATACAATGCATCCGCCTCTGGTCCTCTGTTGGAAAAAACAAAGAGAAAAAAACAAAAACCTTACATTAGAAGTTTAAAAAACTAATTCCGCCCAAAAAAAAAGTGTAAACAAAGATCCAGTTGTGATGAAAAAAACAAAGTAATGGAAAATGCAAAGATGGCAGAAATACTAAATTACAAATGAACACACAAAAAGGCAACCACAAACAATAAGAAGTACCCTTGTTAGGGTAAACAATAACTACCCAAGTAGTTTTTGGACATGTGTGATATGTATCATGGCTAAAAAAACAATACAATGTCTATCAAAGTAAAAAGGTCAACACAACAATTTTACAAATTTATAACAGGGAAACCTACCGGTCATCTGGAATTGGGGGTTTGTAGGCCCTACATCCTCCTTTTCCTTGGAGGTGGGACAGTGATGTAGGCTCCATGGAGGGGAGATCTGTGAGCAGCTTGATGGCGATGAAAAGCGCCGGGGGGGGAGGGGAGGGTGAAGAAAAGAGAATGGGGGGGAGTGGAGTCGGGAATTTGTGGGGGGCTACAAATTCCAGAGGGAGGTGCCTCAGGAAGTGGCCGGTCAGGTGTGGAGGGGGAATTGGGTGAAAGTTGAGGAGTGTCTGCTGTGCTGGGTGTTGGACTGAGGGCCCGAGCCCGGCGTCTGTGTCTGCAGCGATGGCGGATTCTGCGTTCAGCCCCTAAATGAGTAGTGGAAAATGTTTGTAATATCTTATGGGGTGGGGGGGTTGGGCCACAAATGAACAACTACACAAATGTTAGAACATTTTAAATTTTGAAAACATGCACACGCAGGCCTTTCCAAAAAATAACAACAGGGCTAGACTGAAAACATGCACACGCAGGCTTTTACAAAAAATAACAACAGGGCTAGACTGAAAACATGCACACGCAGGCCTTTCCAAAAAATAACAACAGGGCTAGACTGAAAACATGCACACGCAGGCCTTTCCAAAAAATAACAACAGGGCTAGACTGAAAACATGCACATGCAGGCCTTTACAAAAAATAGCAACAGGGCTAGACTGAAAACATGCACACGCAGGCCTTTACAAAAAATAACAACAGGGCTAGACTGAAAACATGCACACGCAGGCCTTTACAAAAAATAACAACAGGGCTAGACCGAAAACATCCACACGCAGATAGGGCCGCAAAAAAAGAAAGGAAAAAAAACAAACAAATACTTACTTTCAGCTTTCCGCTGTCTAAAACAGGACAGCAAGCGTGGCGTGCGGCAGCGCAGATCCGACCACCTGCGCTCGAGCTGTCCGATCTGTCGGCGTGAGCCGAAGGAGCGCAGGCGGCGGGGAACCTCCGCATAGGTGGATCGCTTCTGGCGGTTGCTGATGGGGGGAGGCTGGCTGGTGATCCGACGGTCCATCACCTCCGTTAGGACCAAAAGCTCCCGCCCGGTAAACGCAGAGGCTCTCATGATGGCAATGGTTTATTTTAAAAAAAACAGTTTTAATAAAGGCCAGAGAAAAAATTTGATTGGCTAATGTAGTTGGTAAATTAACAGGAACCATTCTATTGGTTAGTGTATGAGTCATGTGTCCTCCAGGCTAAAAAATATAATGTGAGTTATGATAGGCTTGATGCAGTGACATTCGTAAGGTAATTTAAAAAAAGAATGAAAAAACTAAAATATACCTAGCACAAACACAGGAAAACAAGAGGATCATTGGTTCAAACATCTATTTTTTCTAAAGTTACACATTGTTGAAACCGTACGTATTCTGCGGGAAAAATGACACACGGACAAGATTAAAGTTTATTGAAAATGAAAAAAAAACGGATTGTAAACATGTGAAGAGCAATTAAGCTAATTAATATATTGATTGGCATGAAACGATTAAAGTAGGTATGCAGAATGAACGAGCAGGTAATCGAAATCT
Source organism: Taudactylus pleione (assembly GCA_031769625.1). Taxonomy (NCBI): domain Eukaryota; kingdom Metazoa; phylum Chordata; class Amphibia; order Anura; family Myobatrachidae; genus Taudactylus; species Taudactylus pleione. The sequence continues at coordinate 8,074,548 of JAUIMM010000153.1, read as the reverse complement.
GACAGGCCCACTTCCGGTTTGGACTTGTGCGAGCGTTCCCTGCAACCAAATTGGGAGATGGACGGTCGCAATTTTGCTCGCTCGTTAGCTAGAGGAGGGGTTGGGAGACTTTGGGGCGGAAGATTAGCTACGAGCGAACTTTCGAGCGAGCGCTGGAATTTACATTTTCTCGCTCGTTCGGTGAACGAGCGTACTGCCGCTTACGAGCGTATGATCCTTATGATAGGCAAAACTAGTGGTGGTGGCTGGCAATCGTAAAATATGTGGACAAAAATAAGTGCAACTCTGTCCACCGCCACATACATGAAGCTAATGATAACAAGTAAATACAACTTACTTTATTTAATATTTTTTGATGAATTTTTCAATAAAGAAACTTTTGGCCTAAGGGTGAAGTTAAAAATAAGCTTATGTACAGGGGCACCGTGATTCAAGAAAGTTTGGGAAGCACTGATTTATGCTATTGTTAGCTGTTACTCAGTTAATCTGTTATTTTGCAATCATTTTTGTTTACCCCTGTATGGTGCTGAGGACACTTTGTGGCGCCTTATAAATAAAAGTTTATAATTCCTTTACAAATGTTACTGTTTTAAGAGTTCAGAGCAGGGTGTTTTGATAAAAAAAATTATATTCTTCGGTTTCTTTTTTTTTAAATCCTATATATATATATATATATATATATATATATATATATACATACAGTATATGTTAAATAATATAGAATAAAACTGTGAAACTTGAAAAAAAAAGTGTCACAGTGATCTTTTAAAAAGCTGCAAAAATGCAGCTTCATTTTGCAGATACCACCTTGCGATATAATAATGCTTCCAGGTTTTTCAGGATTGAGGATCTCATTCAGAGTCGGTCGGAGCGGCCGCACGGTCGTACGGGAAAAGGGGCCGGATATGCAATTGATTCCCTCGCAAGTTGCGTCCCTAAGTTCGGATCAGTAGCTGGCCGACCAAGGGGAGGAAGCGGCCGGAATTAAAAAAAATACGCCCCCTTCTCGTACGCATTGCACGTCATCTCCGGGGATAAAAGGATTAATCGAGACCATCGGGAACCATCGGAACTGGTAGTAGAGCTTAAGGTTGACCATACCCTCTCTTAAGCTCTACGATCATGTCAGTGTAAAAATCTCCCATGTCACATGTGCCATGATGCTACTTTGTTAATTATGCACTCCCATAAACCGTATGCACTCCCATAAATCGCTGTTCGCATAATTAGGCACGCCTGCGTTCGGATCTCTACTCCCCCGTTTTCAAGCACCTTCCCCTGTTACCACCCACAAACGCCTCAATCTGTCACTCAAACTACCGACCTGGCTGTGTTCAAGGAGAGAGAAATTTCTGATCGTAGCGGCTAGTTTGTGCACGCGCATTGCGAACTTTACGCATGCGCAGTATAGTGAACATCGGTGGCGTACGACCGTGCGGCCGCTTCGACCGACTCCGAATGAGGTCCTGAGTCCACATGTATGAGCCCCAAAATGCTCTCAGTCCTTCAAATGGGACTGGCAACAGTTGTAGGGAGATTGCCATCTTCTACGAATGTATACTATAGAAAATCCCCCCCCAAAAAGAGTAATTGATACATATACTCCCACTGAGAAATTTTATAACAGTCAACTTCAAATAGGCTAATACACTTGAAATGACTGAATCATCAGATAGAAATTGTCTTACTGGATTAATATATAAAACCAAGACCTTTCTAATAAGAAAAACAGCTAAAAAATACATAACAAATTGCTCTATAAACAATCATGGATCAACAAAAACTATCGCCTTATTTATCTAATACAATAATAACAGACATTGTTCCATATGATGTTATAAAAGACTCTTAATAATATTGAGCAAAATTTTATTAATCCAATAGATATAGCCTTCTATAGCTGTGTTATCTCCTCGTGGACCCTGACTATCTGCTGAACATGCTGGTCAACCTGACGATGCTCGTCAGGTTCCACATGTTAGCAGATAGGGAGGTCAGTCTCCTGCACTGAATGACGTTCAGTGAAAGCCGTTCAGTGCGGGCACCGCACCCGGCGACCTGAAGGACTGAACGCTAGACGTTCACATTTTCAGGTCGTGTAATGGATAGGCCCCTTAAGTCTCAATTTAAGAACACTCTGTCCAAGATTTCTTTAGGAAGTTAAGAAAAACATTACTAACAGCATGATTGATTAAACTAATTAATTTATACGCAGACCAGTCTTTGTGCTCTCATACAGTAGCTCAGTCAGCATTCAGTACAGAAGTGCAGACTCTTTGTTCCTTTGGTCACTGGCAGTGGAACCAATCAAATAGTCTATCCCAGAATCAGCAAAGAATGTTAACTTCACTTAACACGTTTCTTAACAATGTGTGCTTTCATCAGAGGCATACATATGTATGCATATTCTGTAATCAGACATTGTGGTGAAATACATCAAATGCATTTAACATTCTTTGCTGAATATGTTTGCCTCTGGTAGACTGCGCTATCACCACGATCCTCCTTTAGTAAAACATCTTTCCTTTAGTAAGATGTTCGCCATTAGGTCATGTGCGCATGCATGGCGCCATCTTTCCACTGTGTTTGAGAGCATGTAGAACACAGGGTGACCCTACAATATCTGGTATATTGCCGCTATCCATACATACTGGTCTGCTGTATGCTCCACTCCATCTCCGCTACCTACTGATGTTACTGTGAGTGTGGCTGTACAATCTGTGCACTGCAATAAACCCAAGCTCCAATAAAGCAAATGAGACTTGGAAAGGACATACAGGATCATAAAATAGAATGCTATAGACAGTAGTGCACCTCCAGTCATTGGGTGAGAACATACAGTTTAGCCACATGGTAACCATACTTCTGTGCATAGGTGAAATTGGGGGTGGTCCAGGGTGCACAGGACCACCTATTAGCCCAGTTCCTCCATATTCCATGTTACCATGTAGTCAGCATTGTCCTATATAGCCGCTGGACACAGTGAAACAGCCCCGACGGCATTTCAAACATGGCGTCGGCCACAAGCCAATCACAGCTTGCAAAACACCAGCCAACTAGTGCCATGTTTGAAATTCCTCCGCCGCTGCGCCACTGTTTCCTCCGCTGCCTGGCTTGCTGCAGTGCAGCACATAGACGGATTCAGGGGGTAGGGGCACTAAGGCACGTGCCCCCCCTGTCATTTAGAATATTTATTTTATTTATAATGCAGCAACACCTAAGCTGCCCGGAACCAGGATTAGTCCAAGGGAGGGAGGGGGTGCTTTCCATTGAGGCCGACGGCTCAGAGGGCTGCTGACTGCAGATTTTATATTTTTATATATGTTAAACAATGAGCGGGCATCAGTGCACATTGCTGGGGCCGGCTCCAGCTTACATACAGTTGCACTTCCTTGTGGCTGTCCCCTCCCCAGCATTCACCTCCTCCAACCAACCCCATCATCCCTGGCCTTCTGCAATGGATGGATTCTATAAAAGTGGCTGCAGTCTCAGTTGGGAGCTGTGCTGTGGGTGTCGGAGGATTTGGTGCTGTGCAGTGCTTTTCTCATGGAGTGGACTTATAGGAGCGGCAGCATGGGGCACAGGAGGCCTGAACAGATGCTGCTGCTGACTGTGCTGCTCCTCTTTCAGGTCAGTCACTGTCTGCTTGCCGGGTGTACACCAGCGGGTCACTGGTACAGCCCCATGCCCTGCAATATGCTGCACCCCAGACTTGTCACCTACTGACCCCTGACTGCTTTGTACAGTATGTACCTGACACACCTCTGACTGCTCCCTATGTCCCTGAGACACCTCTGACTGATCCCTATGTCCCTGACACATCTCTGACTGCTCCCTATGTCCCTGAGACACCTCTGACTGATCCCTATGTCCCTGACACATCTCTGATTGCTCACTATGTCCCTGACATCTCTGACTGATCCCTATGTCCCTGACACACTTCTGACTGATCCCTATGTCCCTGACACATCTCTGACTGCTCCCTATGTCCCTGAGACACCTCTGACTGATCCCTATGTCCCTGACACATCTCTGATTGCTCACTATGTCCCTGACATCTCTGACTGCTCCCTATGTCCCTGAGACACCTCTGACTGATCCCTATGTCCCTGACACATCTCTGACTGCTCCCTATGTCCCTGAGACATCTCTGACTGATCCCTATGTCCCTGACACATCTCTGATTGCTCACTATGTCCCTGACATCTCTGACTGATCCCTATATCCCTGACACACTTCTGACTGCTCCCTATGTCCCTGACACACCTCTGACTGCTCCCTATGTCTCTGAGGCGCTGACCTCTGACTGCATTCTATGAATCTGAGGCACTGACCTCTGACTGCACCCTATGTACCTCAGACACTTACCTCTGACTGCACCCTATGTACCTCAGACACTTACCTCTGACTGTTCCCTATGACTCTGAGGCACTGGCCTCTGACTGCTTCCTATGTACCTCAGACATTGCACCCCACATCTCAGAGACGCAGTCTTGTGCCCCTTCTTCTTGCACCTCAGACCTATCAGGAAAACATCTCCATTCTTGTCTCTGGTTATATAGCATGAAAAGTACCCTATGCTGCCCCCTCTCTCAAAACTATGGCCCTCATTCAGAGCCGTACGCTCTGAGCAGAGTGCACGCTCTGAATGAGGGACACCCTCCATAATTCTGGAGCGTCCTCCTGGACGCTCGTATAGCTGTGGGTTACCACCCACAGCCTATACGAGCGTGCAGTTTGATGGCCGCGATGGTCGTGACCATCGCGACCATCGAAACTGCGAGCCGGAGCCTGCGGTTGAGGTTTTCAACCGCAAGGCCCGGAGTGATTTTGGCTCTATCAGAGCCAAAATCACTCCCACTGACATCACTAGTGATGTCAGTGGGCCGGCTTCTGACGGTAGGCGTTCCCTTGGGAACGCCCCCGTCAGGGAGGCACGCCCCCGGCACGCCCACCAAAGGGGGCGTGCTGTCAATCAACATCGACAGCACGCCCCCTTTGATCAGACACAACGAGCGAAGGACTTTCCTTCGCTCGTCGCGTCTGGCGCATGCGCAGTGCACAACATCGACCCACTTGCGAGCGGACAGCTGCTTGCGAGTGGGTCTGAATCAGGCCCCATGCCCCCTATTTCAGTGACCATGCCCCTTTTTTGGGTTCTCCTTTCTCTAACAAGCACCATACCCCTTTGCAACTCTAGATTATATATACATAATATGCTATACCCATTACCAGATCTATAGTTTCGCTTATGCTTCTGTGCAGTCTACCCAATCATACAATGTCTGGAAACAAAGCCAAAAACAATATGAATTTATGTATTACCAGTTATTTATATAGAACACACACACATTCTGCATCGTTTTACAGCAGTGACATGCGGTGAGGTCAATGGCTGGGGAGGCACATATGGAGATTGTCTGAGTGCTGGGAGCCTGTCTCACTCCCTGCTCACTGTAACTCTCCCATCACTACACTAAGCTTCAGTGTCAGTGATTCTTCTACCTGCATCACTGTGTCTTCTCTTGCTTTTTTGCTGAATTGAGCTCCAATCTCTAAACACTACAGTGCACTTCCTGATCACACAGAGCCGGCCCTAGACTTAGGCATTCTAAACAAAAGCCAAGGGGCATTCCAGGGCTCTGTCGCTCCCTCCCCTCCGTGTAGCTGCCTGTGCTGGCAGTGCTGCTGTAGTCAGGAATATTTTTTTTCCTGCTACACAGCCTGCTTCCAATGCCTCGCTGATGGGCATCCAAGTCCCCGCCCGCTAAAAACAACGGCGGCACCCCCCTCTCACCCGACCGCACATAGCAGTGCGGTGCAATGGAAGGCCTCACTAGCCCTCACTCACTGACTGTGCCACATAGTGTTTCTGTGCCTGCGATTCCGTGTGATGTCACCTAGGTGACGCCCCCACAAGTGCATCATTGAGCATTGCAGCCAAGAAGTTCAGCCTCAGCTCCGTGAGGGCTTCCTGGGTGACTGATCCTGATTCCTGAGTTGTCCTACAGTGCTGCTGATCGCTGTGTCTTCTCCTGCTGGCTGCTGCTACTGATCTGTAAGGTATGCAGTCCCTCACACAAATTATATTTTTTGAAGTGTATATATGTGTGTGTGTGTGTGTGTGTGTGTGTGTGTGTGTGTGTGTGTGTGTGTGTATATATACACATATACACACACACATATATATATATATATATATATATACATATACACTGTATATACTTTAACTGCCTGTCACCTCAGTCTCTAACCCCCTTTCCCGCTCTGCTCTATCTTTTCTCTGGCTGATCCCACCCCCTCTGTGCTGTCCTCCTCCATCCCACCCCCATCGCAGCCATGTCCTGACCCCCACCACATTATGGCTCCGTCTCAACACCCCCTTTCACCACACCATTCCTATACGTATCCTGGCGACCAGTCTTTCTCCCCAAAGGCTGTCCTGTCTCTCTCACAGTTGGAACCATTGGGAGTCGCACATGGAGGAGACATGATTGTATGGCTTAAAGCAGGGATGGGGAACCCCAGGCCTGGGGGCTGTATAAGGCCTGTGGAATCATTTGGTCTGGCCCTCTAAGCTTTTTTCTGCTAGCCTCAGTTGGCTAGCAGGGTGCCTAGAATGGTACCCTTCAGCCTGAATCTATGCAGCAGTGCCGGCTGGAGCGTTCATCGGATGCTTCAGATGGTCACACTGCTGCCCTAGCAGCTCCCCGGAGCATCCTCAGGATGCTCCAGGCATTGCCATTATCACTGACTATTGTGACCCCGTTCCGTGTAAAGTCACACAGAGGGGCATGGCCTGCACTGTGCCCGCAAATAATGTTATATCTATCAAAATGGCCCTGGCTAAAAAAAGGTTCCCCACCCCTGGCTTAAAGCAAAGTGGTTGTTGTTGGTACAGTAAACTAGATGCTGTACTACTTGAGATGGACGTTGTACATTCAAAGACTAATTATTGTCTCTACCACAAGTACAGATGTGTCCAATACATCTTACTTCCTTACGCGTTAAACAGCCGTTCTAATCACGCCATACAGTGGTGTGACTTGGTAGCGCCGAGCGACTGTTTGCATGATTTTCAACATTGAAATGCATCTGTATCTGCATGTGAAATGATACGCTACAGTGTCACAGCCTCTGATACTGTAATGTAGTATTTTGCATGCAGATACACCCACAGTTGCACACAGAATATAGGCATGCCGCATTTGAATTTAATCAGCACGAAAAGACGATCTTGGTATCTTCACCTGATCTAGTCTGATGGAAGTTTTCTCCTATGAGGTATGACATTGGATCTCTAATTCACAAGTGTGAAATGCATTCATTTTGTTATTTGGCTATCTAATTCACTAACTACATGCATTACTACAGTCTACAGTAGCTCGGTTACACTTGGGATTTTAGGGTTGTTATCAAAAAAATATAAACCAATCTTTGTGCACACAGTTGTTTACACTAATTAATATTGTGTAGAAAAGACATAGCGGTTTGCCTGCATAAATGCAAATAGAAATTTTTTCAGGATTATTGTATATACAATAAGCTATAGGCTATAGGCAATATAAGAATCTGTTTGCGTGAATGCTCTCTGGGCCTGATTCAGACCCGGTCGCAAGCACTGAGCGCTCGCAACCGGGTCGATGGTGGCACAGAGCGCATGCGCACAACGGAGCCGGCTCCGTCATGCGCATGCACGAGACCCGGATAGTGACGGGCAATCCGTCGCTCCGGGTCTCGTACCAAAGGGGGTGTGCTGTCGATGTTGAGTGACAGCACGCCCCCTTTGGTGGGCGGGCTGGGGGGTGGCTGCCCAGACGGAGGCGTTCCCATGTGAACGCCTCCGTTTGGGGGCGGCCCCACTGAGATCACGAGCCGAAATCTCTCTGAGGCTTGCGGCAACGAGACCCTACCACAAGGGTCTCGTCGCAAGCCCGATGGTCGCGATGGTCTTGACCATCGCGACCATCTTCCTGACTGCTCGCTATAGCTGTGGGTGGTCACCCACAGCTAATCGAGCGGCCAGGAGGCCGTTCTAAAAAAAAATAGCCCGGCCCTGATTCAGAGCGAGCGCTCTGTCAGAGCAACTGGCTCTGAATCAGGGCCTCTGTAATATATGGTAGTCATTATGATGCTCTATTTATATATCAGTCACTGTGGAGCTCTCTGTACTGGAAAAAAAAAAAAAAAGAGATAGGGATTGTCTTCTGTACATATATAATATCACATAATAATATAATAATATAGAGCACTCTGTAATGCATGGTGGTCACTAGGATGCTCTCTGTATTGTATATCAGTCACTGAGGTGAACTATTTATTGTATAGCTCTCTATAGGATGCTCTCTGTATTTGTATGGCAGTCATTCAGATGCTTTCTGCATTGTATATCATTCAAAATTATGCTCTTTGTATTGCATGGTGGGCACTAAGATTATCTCTGTATTGTATATTGAGCACTGGTTTGTTACTGGTTCTAGTCCTGGTTGGATGCTGATTTGCCTACTTTTGGAGTGCCAGAGTTTACAGTTGCTGCTTTTCCTGAAGTTTTGGCGATTACTGCCTTTCCCAAGGTTCCAGTCATTCCCTTTTCTGAGGTTCCAGTTGCAGCCTTACTTGGTGTCTCAGAGAAAAACTGCACCAAGTAGCTGTTTTGCCCAAGGTCTCTAAGATACTGTAAATGCTAAACTGATGTTTCCTGTTCATGTGCCATACAAAACAAGTCGCATTGTTTCTCTGAATAAATGTTTAAAGAAATTTTTGTTTCTGCAAACGTAATTAAAAATGAAAGAATTACAGTACATACCTTTCTTAATCCTCCAACTCATGTGTCTCAACACCTATGCAATTCACTCCACAGCCTCTGTAGCTGGACTAATGGTGCATACACACGGGACGACCGTCAGTGAAAACAATATCGCTGAACAATCCCCCGTGTGTGCTGGATGACGACGGCCAATGATATCGACCAGGTTGGCCTGCATGCACGGGCAATGGACAATATCGTTATTGTCCATACGTGCCTGCACATCGCAGGTCGTTGGTGGGTTGGAAGGGACCAAAAAATGCACAATATGAACGATAATGATATGATCGACATCATTATCGTTCATATCCAGCATTTTAATTGTCCCTTGTGTATGCCCCATAAGTCCTTAGTTTGTGCAGATTTTATATCCCACAACTTTATATTGAAATAAAGAATTGCTGGAAGAAGGACATCAGCAGCACTCTGCGCTCTCCCTCTTATTTGTCTGAGCCGGCAGGCACTAGGAGCCACTATGGCTTTTGCAGCAAGTCCGTCCTGCTGGATATGCTACTGTGCATGTTCAGCAATGCCATGCACTCTTCTCCTACGGTGCCCTCAGTGCATGGACACAATCCATTAACACCAGACCCTGCTACAGTCACAAGGACTGCAAACCTACTCTGTACCGCCACCAATTAGTTCCACTGGCATACCACTGGCCCCACAGTGAGCACAAAGCCAGATTGTGCATTCTGGGCCTGATTCAGACCCGGTCGCAAGCGCTGAGCGCTCGCAACCGGGTCGATGGTGGCCCACAGCGCATGTGCACGACGGAGCCGGGCAATCCGTTGCTCCGGGTGTCACACCAAAGGGGGCGAGCTGTCGATGTTGAGTGACAGCTCGCCCCTTTTGGTGGGCGGGCCAGGGGGGTGGCTGCCCAAACGGAGGCGTTCCCATGAGAACGCCTGCCCATTTGGGGGCGGCCCCACTGACATCACGAGTGATGTCAGTGGAGAGATTCCGGCTCTGTTAGAGCCGAAATCTCTCTGGGGCTTGCGGGCACGAGACCCTACCACAAGGGTCTCGTCGCAAGCCCGATGGCCGCGATGGTCTTGACCATCGCGACCATCATCATGGCCGCTCGCAATAGCTGTGGGTGGTCACCCACAGCTATGCGAGTGGCCAAGAGGCCGATCCAAAAAAAAAGAAAGGCCCGGCCCTGATTCAGAGCGGGTGCTCTGTTAGAGCGAGCGGCTTTGAATCAGGCCCTCTGTACCAGGTGCACCACAATGCCCAGCAACCCCTTGCTTGCTTCAAGCTGACACTGCACCACTACTGTGTTGCTACAATGTACGACTATTCCTGCATTTATGGCTGTTACCCTTCTGTTCCCTAACAAACCCAATTACCTGGTTGAGGATAAATTGTCTGGCCTAAGCTCCATTCCACAATTCTGTTAGTGCCTATTGTTTTATTCCAATAAGACATAGCAACAAGAATTTCTAAAGGCATGTTAAAGTAAAAGCACTTCACAAAGTGCTATGATACTGATCCCATGATGCCGAGTCATTGAACTTATAATGACTTTGTATTGACATTATGGGCCATATTCAATTTGGAGCGAATAGTCCATTGCCGGACTTTTCGCCGTCATCGCTGATTTCAGGGGTGAAAAAGTATCGCGCTCGTGCCTGCGTATCCCAGTATTCAATTTGAAATTAGCAAAAATGGGAATTTGAAATCGAAGGAACGCCTGCCGTTTGGGGGTGGCCTCAGAAGTGAGCTTCCAGCTCTATTAGAGCCGGAAGCTCACTGGGGCTTGCGATGGACGAGACCCTACCACAAGGGTCTCGTCGCAAGCCCGATGGTCGCAACCATCACCTGGCCGCTCACAAAAGCTGTGGGTGGTCACCCACAGCTTACCGAGGTGCCAGGAGGCCGGCTCTGAAAAAAAAAATGCCGCCCTGATTCAGAGCAAGCGCTCTGAAAGAGCGTCCGGCTCTGAATCAGGGCCAAAGATCATAAGAGTGGGAAAGTCCAAGCCTTGCTGCATATGCAACTGAAGTTTCACTTGATCATTTGGAAGACTTTCTTTTCCTGATCTGGTGGAGTTAGTGATTATGTGTGACTAAAGTGTAATTTATATTAGTAGTTGACCTACATTTGTCTTACCATAAACATTTGTGTATGAACTTTTCCTGCAGAAAAAAAACAGAGAACAGAGGGCCTGATTCAGAGCCGCTTGTAAGCGGCCGCTCGTTCGTAGTCATTCGATGTTGTACAACCACGCATGCGTCATTGTAACAGTGAGCATGTGCGCACGTCTGATTGCGGTAATTTTTCAGTTGATCGTAGACACAGCGAACAGGAAGTGACATGTCAAATGTGATTGACAGAATTGTCCGTTTTGGGGTGGTGACGGGGGTGGAGATGGAAAAACGCAGGCGTGTCGAGGCGTTTTTTGGGCGTACATAAATTATCTTATGCGAGCGCCAAATGTGAACGGAACAAGTGATACGTCACGGTCTCATCCAGTTTCCATTAAGACTGCTTGCTCAGCTTGTGGTCTGGTATAGTCTACAACAATGACGATGGTCTCTTCGTACTTCCCTGGGCTCATCGATGGTGTTGCGATTTATCAATTGTGGCCAAAAAACAATCATCTTTTAATTGCAAATCTGTTTGTAAGGTGTTTAGGAAATAGACCTTTTTTAGTAGCTAAAATCCGAACGCAGCTGAACTACTCAGCTGCTAATTTCGGGGTCATACAATCAATTAGCTAACAATTTTAATTTTTTTAGGGACTTTTAACATATTTGTAAGTGTTTCTTTTTTAGGGAAACAATATTGTATGCATGTTTGTTTATTTGATTATTTTTTTGTAGGACAAGAAACCAATCGTCCTTTTGTTTTTTGCTAAGTGTTAATTCAAACTCAGAAATTGTTTTTAACCCTTGTTTTGTTTAACAAAATTAAATGTTTCTATTTCCGTTGTATTGTTTCTAAGTTTGTTTGAGGGTTTACCTTTTAACCAGTTTTGGAATAAATCATCAATAGAATTGTGCAGATTTTTTTCTTAATTTTATTAAATGATTGTGTCTTTTTTTTTTTTTTGTTTGCCATAAACATATTTTTTATAAGGATACAAAAATTAAAATAAGTGGCCTTTGAACTATAACAAATCAAAACAATACAATTCACAAGAAAGGAGAGGGAGGTTGTTATCATGAAGGAATATGGGGCAAACACAGAGATGGATTGTGGGGTAATTAGCCAGTGCTGTCATCGCCTTTTAGGCCTTTTGGCCGGGGGTTGGAGGGAGCCGGAACGGGCTGGGAGCTCCTTCGGCTGGCCTGGCCAGAGGCAGATGTTGTGGCCTCTGGACTAGGCATAGGGCTAGGCACATTTGGAGGGATGGCTGTTGTTGTGCCAGAGGTGGAGGGTCCTGATGTTCCAGCAGGAAGGGAGGCCGGCTCCAACATATGCTGGCGAACGAGCTGCTCCAGGGCATTTGCAATTGATACGTTTGCCCCAGTATTTTCCGCCAGGGCATTTGCAATTTTCATGTTGGCCGCAGTATTTTGCTCCAGGGCGTCCGCCACCCGTAGCAGATTGGCGTCCATCCTCTGCAGAATCTTGGTGTGCTGATCCGTTTTAACATTGAGATCAGTGAGGAGGGCCACTGCCTGTGAGGGGGAATGCCCTGGACTGTCTGCCACAGGGTCCCCAGCCGGATCTACTGCTTCCTCCCCTGCAGAGCCAGAAGAAATTCTGCGGCCAAAGCTCTCCTCTGGAGCAGACTCATCCGCCTGTGTCTCTGTGTGGCAACATGAGGAGCTGTAAAGTCTGGCATGTCGGTATCCATGTTCGACATGCCAAACACCTCCTCATCCTGCACACACCCCTGGGCCAGCTCCTCCAAATCCGTGAGCTCAAGTGACACAGGGGTGGGACCTCCACCTGTTCCCCCTGCATGCCTAGCCCTATCAGCCATTTTTTGTTTAAGCCGATATTTGAAGTCGCTCCATCTGTTGGTTAAAAAGTTGGCATTATTACTGCAGTATTTGGCCTTTTAACCATTTTTTATTCAAATGTAGTTTTTACGTACCGGCGTTTGACCTCCCGGGTTGAACGTTCAAACTCACCCACCCCATTGACAGCACTGGCTATGTCGTCCCACAGTTTCCTTCTCTGGGTTGCACCCATATTCCTTGCTGCCTGTGCCAGGTTGTCGTTGCACATTTGCACCAAAACCTCCATCTCCTTCCTTGTGAATTGTGGCTGTCTTTTTTTTTTGGCCCTAGTTTGCCTACTAGGCCCAGCAGCCTCTTCCATGGCATCCTCCACACCTTTTTTTAAAATGGTTGAAAAACGTAAAAAGTTAAATGTTTCAAAATTTTATGTTAAACATAAGCATTTTCACATAATTTAGGAAATAATTACATGGCGCCTCTTGGCTAGTACTTTGCTGCTCTGTACTCATTGTCTTTTCTCAATGTAGCAGACCGATTTTGGCCTTCAGTGACGTTTTTATACATGCGTCAGCATTATTCGGCCGCATCATTCCTTGTGCGCTCCTATTGTCCGTCCTTAATTTGAGCGGGAAAATAAAGCCTATTTATGGCTTGGTGTGACTCCATTCGAGGTGGCATTTTGGGATTGTTGGAGGTTTTTCGGTGTAGTGGTTTGTTGGTGGTTTCTGGTTTTTTGAAGGAGTAGTTGGTATTGTTCTTAAGTTTGGTTTTTTTAGTACTTTGTTTCTTTACGTTAGCATTTTTGCATTTTTTTTTCTATTTTTATTTATATTTTTGAGTAAGTATTTCATAAATTCCCCTAAAAAATTATTAGTAAATAGTGTTCATTTTTAAAAAAAAAAAAATTTTAACCGTTATTTTGGCAGTGACCAAGTGACATTTTCTAACTTTGGGATATTTGTCTGTTTTTGGTAATTTTTTTTGGTTTTATGAATTAACAAATTCGATGTGTTGGTCTTAGCATATGTTTCGCTAAGTAATGTGTGATTTTTCATTCTAAAATCATGTCTTAACTCTAAATGTAGCGTACTATTTTGCGAACTAATGTGTGTGGTTTTTTTCATTCTAAAATCATGTCTTAACTCTAAATGTAGCGTACTATTTTGCGAACTAATGTGTGTGGTTTTTTTCATTCTAAAATAATGTCTTAACTCTAAATGTAGCGTACTATTTTGCGAACTAATGGTTGTGTGGTTTTTTTCATTCTAAAATCATGTCTTAACTCTAAATGCAGCGTACTATTTTGCGAACTAATGTGTGCTCCCTTCTCTAAAATTTCTACTAATATATTTGGCTTAATTCCTAGTTTCTTAAATTAATCTTATAAATATTTTCTACTTTTGAAATGTACAGTAGGTTGCTTTTCACATGACAAGACCCAGGCCTGTAAGAATATTTGATTTTCTTTGAAAAGATAAGTATATTTTTCATAACACATTTGTCTAAAACAATAACTACCTGGCTTAACATTTCAGGTTGATGTTGGTCGTATTATATTGGCCATGGTTCCAACCTCAACTTCGTCCCAGGCGAAGGCCTCGTAGGCGTGCAAGGCCCCAGATATATAGAACACGTGTCACCCTTTTTGGAATGCCAGATGATGAGGTGTTAAGGCGCTACCGTCTTCCGCCACAAATCATCATAGACACTCTCTCATTAATAGAGAGTGATCTTGAACGGCAAATTGACAGTCCTACAGCAATACCACCACTTACGCAATTAATGTCGGTGTTACATTTTTGTGCCTCAGAATCCTTTCAAAACACTGTCGGAATAGTGGCAGGAATATCCCAATCCTCCTTTTCAAGGATCCTGAGGGCAGTGATGGAGGCACTTTTTAAACACCTCCATCATTTTATTAAAATGCCATTGGATATGGGTTCCCTTAATGTGGTGAAGGCTAATTTTTACCAAATTGCTGGCTTCCCACACATCATAGGGGTTGTGGATGGCACTCACATACCACTTCAGCCTCCAGCAAGGCTGGAGGCTATATTTAGGAACCAAAAGCACTTTCACTCGATGAATGTAATGGTGGTATGTGATGCCTCCCTCCAGATCCTGTCCCTGAATGCCGAATTCCCAGGCAGTGCACATGATTCCTTCGTCATCCGGCAATCAGGGATTTGTCACAAATTAAACAACCTACAAGCTGGTGATGCGTGGCTTCTGGGTAAGTTAACACCTTCTGTTGAAACCAACGCAAAGCTTGGTACACAATGGTCCTGATGTTGTTTTTTATATTTTCACAGGAGACAGTGGTTACCCTTGCACGGCCTGGCTGCTCACTCCTTATTTGGCTCCCACACCAGGGCCACAAAGTCAGTAGAATTCCGCACTTACAGCCACCAGGCAGGTGGTGGAGCACTGTATCGGCCTTTTAAAAGGCCGATTCAGATGCCTCCGCCGCTCTGGTGGCGACCTCATGTATTTGCCGGCTATGGTTTCGAAAATTGTGGTCCTGTGTGGAATATTTCACAACATCGCCATAAGGAGTGGTGTCCCAATGCAGCCAGAGGATGCCTTGCCTGAGGACGGCCCCCCGAGGTTGGTCGGAGGTCAGTATGTGGGGGGGCCATACGCGATGAAGTTGTTGCAAGATTTTTTAGGTAATTATTTCAACAAATGTATTTAATTGACACAATGTAGACATGTAATATTTTAATGTACATTTTTAACTTTTTTGTTTTGTTTTGTTTTATTCCCTAAAATGACCATAAAAATCCATGCATGCTACCTGATCAACAAAAATTACTTTATGTGGACACATTGGATATAACTTCGGGAACACTGATTTCTTCTCCTCATTTGTGGATTCATGTTGGCATGCTGCTTCTTCAAACAGTTCCTGATTGTGTTTTTTTGTGGGTGTGGGTGTTTTTTGGACTTTTGTGTGTGTGTTTTCAATGTTTGAATTTATTGTGGCAATTCACTTGGTGTTTATTATTTGTGTGCATTAAATTTCTTTTTTACGTTACCCAACCATTTCCATCATCAATTACAACCAAGTGTAACCTGTTTCAAAAAATGCAAAGTTGCTTAATGCCTAATACTGTAATTTCTTAATTTGTAATCTTTAGTACCCTGCTTTGTTGCTCAAAACAAACCCCAAAGATATTATGCTGAATCAGTATGTTGTACATTCTAGGCCTAAGCCGGTAGCTTTAATTTTTACATTACCCCCCAAAAAAATTAATCTCTTTGGGAGGTTAATTCTACAAACCTATTGGTATTGTTATGTGTTTAATGTGCAAGCTTACATACTTACTTGAGCTTTCTACAAACAAATGTACATTACTTAAAAACTCAGGGACAAATAGTAGACTTATGTAAGGTTCAACAATCTAAGATTTACAGACAAGAAATGAGACTTAAATAAATCAAAATAAACTTTATTTTTATTTTTTTATTTTTTGGCATTGTAAAAATATTATTGGCGCAGGATCGACAACAGATGGTCCAATGCCACCAGCATGGCAATTACATGGCCCCATATCTCCACTAATCCAGCCGCAATTGCCTCATTACGCCTCTGGTCCTCTGTGGGTTAAAAAAATGTGAGGATTACTAAAATGACACCTTCATTTAGATTTTAACAACCAAGCAAAAAATCAAACAATACCCAAAAAATACATCAGTTAACAAAACATGTCCAAAACAAAAGGAATGCAAAAAGATAAGATTTAAATCAAATAAGGGCTCAAAAAGAAGAACAAAAAACCTTAAAAAAAACCAAACTAAATAAATAAGCCAAACTACGACATTTGTTGGTAGCGTAAACAAGAAAGACACAAGTGTGAGTGTTTGGACATGTGTCATATGTGTAAGGGGAAAACATCCTTGACATTGTTTCACAATGATATTTAGAAAAAACATTTGAACTACTTTACTATTTTGAAATGCACAGGCAAAAGGACAACAGCAACCAAAAAAAACCAAACATAACAAAAAACCATAGTTTAAAATGTAAACATACTGGGAACATTGCTGACTGGGCCTGGAGCCCCGAATTCCTCATCTTCAGAGGTGGGCCAGTGGCTCAGGGAAGGAGGAGGGGTTATGTGGGATGAAGTGGAGGGTGAGGAAAAGAGAGGGGTGGTTTGAGTGGAGGGGGAAGTTGGAGGGATGTTCATGTGAGGAGAGGGAGGGGACTGACGGGCAGCAAGGTCTGGGGTGTAGGGGGAATTTGGGGAAGAGTGGGCTGAGGATGTTTGGGTGGGAGTGGGGGATAGTGGTCGAGACACACGTCTGCGACGTGTGAGTCTACGCTGTGCCCCTAAATGATGGAGAAAAACATTTGTAATTACAAATTGGCTTTTAGTATTTGGAATTCCAACCAAAAAAAATTTACAAAATCAGGGCTATACTGTAAACATGCACACGCAGGTATGTCCAAAAAAATAAAACAGGGCTATACTGTAAACATGCACATGCAGGTATGATCAAAATAAACAAACAGAGCTATACTGTAAACATGCACATGCAGGTATGTTCAAAATAAACAAACAGAGCTATACTGTAAACATGCACACGCAGGTATGTTCAAAATAAACAAACAGGGCTATACTGTAAACATGCACACGCAGGTATGTTCAAAATAAACAAACAGGGCTATACTGTAAACATGCACACGCAGGAATGTACAAAATAAACAAACAGGGCTGTACTGTAAACATGCACACGCAGGAATGTACAAAATAAACATACAGGGCTATACTGTAAACATGCACACGCAAGTATGTCCTAAAAAATAAAACAGGGCTATACTGTAAACATGCACAAGCAGGTATGTTCAAAATAAACAAACAGGGCTATACTGTAAACATGCACACGCAGGTATGTTCAAAATAAACAAACAGGGCTATACTGTAAACATGCACACGCAAGTATGTTCAAAATAAACAAACAGGGCTATACTGTAAACATGCACATGCAGGTATGAGAAAAAAAAAAGACAAAAAATAAAAAAAAAACATACACAGAAACACTTACTTTCCACTATCTGGATACACAAATGGGCCAGCAGGCGTGGGGATCTGCGCCTCAGATCCGACCACCTGCTGGCTGATAATTTCGGCGATAGCCGATCGAACGCAGGCGGCGGTGCACATCCGCGAGGCCAGCCGCTTGCGGAGGTTGGTGATGGGGTGCGGAAAATCGGTGATTCTCCGGTCCATCACCTCAGTGAGGACCAGGAGCTCACGGCGACAAAAAGCTGCGGCTCTCATGATGGCAATGATTTTTTTTACACAAAACAGTTTTAATAAAGGTCCTAGAAAAAATTTGATTGGCTAATGTACTTTGTAAATTAACAGGAACAATTTTATTGGTTATTGTATGAGTCATGTGACCTACACCCTCACAAATATAATGTGAGTTATGATAGGCTTGATGCAGTGACATGCGTAAGCTAATTTAAATATCCAAATTAAAGTATTAAAATCTGCCTATAAAAATAAAAAGCCAAACAATAGCAGCATTCTAAAAACTATTAATATCGAAAAACCATCCACTTGGTCAAACCGTACGTATTCTGTGGATGAAATGACACACAATAACAAGAATAAAGTTTATTGACATTGAAAAAAAAAACAGGATTGCAAACATGTGAATAACAATTAAGGTAATTAATATAGTGATTGCCATTAATCGATTCAAGTATGTTTGCAGAATGAACTAGCAGGCAATCGAAAAATGACAGGGCCACTTCCGGAATTGACTTGTGCGAGTGCTCAATGCAACCAAAGAGGAGACGGACACTCGCTATTTTGAACACTCGCTAGCTAGAGGAGGGGTTTTGAGAATATGGGGCAGAAAGTTAGCTACGAGCGAACATACGAGCGAGCGCTTAAATTAAAAATTTTTCGCTCGTATGGCGAACGTGCGAAAGGCCACTTGCGTCCGGGTCTGAATCAGGCCCAGAATTCCAGCAAACACTGGTGCTATCCCAAAATAAAAAAAACCTGTGAAAATAAACAGGAAAAAAATGCAGCGGCTGTAGTTTAGCAGTATAAATATTTCACAGTATTAAGGCACTTGTGATGGAGAGATGGCAGCCCGACAAGCCTAACCAGTGACCATCTAAAAAACACAACTACATTTCAGCAACAGCAACAGTGAGGTAGAGACTTTGGTTACCCATATGGTTGACATGCCATAGAGGGTTAGCAGCTATATGTTTGAAGCTGATATATGCACTGGTTACAATTACCAGGTCCATGGAAGATGTGAAGGACAGAAAGAGGGTCTGGGTGGCATTGATGCTGACAGCACAGACACAAAACAGATATGCAAGAAATGAAGCAATTTAGCAGCGCCCTCTCTCTTTTTGTCTTCTTATCTACTACCACCTCAACCACCTGTGATCGTGATCTGAGCACTGTAAGAAGAAGTTTAGCCTGCCCCACAACAGCGAGCTCAAAAAGGAAGTGGATTCTTGGGATGGCCATCAGCCATCGATGGTTAACAGCCAGCATTGGTTTACCACTTATGACCAATGGTTTTGTCATAGATGGCGGAGATCCAATGTTTCTCCCCCATCAATGGCACAGAGCCCCACAATGATTTATTTTCTTTCTCCATGGCACTAGGACATGGAACAGAGCTCAGCCCCTGACTTAACCCGTGAAGCCCCATCCACACTACAGATTGGTCCACTGCCTGGTGAGTAATAGAGCAGGGATAACCATCAGTGGGCAAAAAGGTAAGATAACAATGAGTGGGCAATGACAATGATAGGGGCAATGATGGTGCAGCTGAGTCACCCCTGCCTAAATATACACCATAAAGCTGATGCTGAGCTGGAACAAGCAATTTTTTTGGTGCAAAATATGCTTTCTTTGAATTTCGTATGTGCACAAAAAGTTCTTATGAATCCATCCATATGTAGAGGTTGTGCAAGTGTCAGCAGTAAGTACAGTACAGTAAGGGCATGTTCGCTTGTGTCTCCTACAGATCATAACAAAGATACATATGCACCTGTCAGGAGGTTTTTAAGTTGTGACGATTCGCAACTGTTTCAGATTGACTGACTGAGTGCTTCTTGATCTCTCTCATTGATACAATTACTGTTATTAATATTGAACGACAGAAAATGAAGTGTGGGGAACCGGCGATGTCTTTCATATAGCAAGGGGAGTACAATAATACAAAAATACTTATCTTAAGATGTAATAGATTGTATTTTCCCTTTGTACCATAGATGTTCTGTATCATGCTTTTCTTTGTATTCAAAGAACCCAGATATTCCATATATGCATAGAGATACAAATAATAAACAATGTGTAGTATCCTCTAAAATAAAAACTCTTTACATATAAATCAGAAAATA
This sequence comes from Taudactylus pleione, assembly GCA_031769625.1. Lineage (NCBI taxonomy): Eukaryota > Metazoa > Chordata > Amphibia > Anura > Myobatrachidae > Taudactylus > Taudactylus pleione. The sequence goes on along the minus strand of JAUIMM010000153.1, from coordinate 8,054,435 downwards.
AGTCAAATTTTTTACATGAATTTGGTGGGTATATCACATAGAATGACCTAATACTCTGTAAGGTTAAAGTAAGTAATTGTTAACCTATATATTCCTAGTCTAAATCTGGAAAACACACCTACTGTAACTTACACGCAAAGGTGCAAGGTCCCGCTTGTAAAGATATCTTTTTATTTGATCTCAATATGTATCCCTCCGGATAATCAAAAGTGATTGAGAGACGCAGCTGACTTACATGGAAAGATGCAAGACAAAACCTGTAGAGTAGGGGTCTTCAACCTTTTACACAGTGTGGGCCACATTAAAAAATTCAAAGAAGCCCGAGGGCCACTAAGCTATACGCCACACAGAAGCACAATCTTGCCCCTTTTACACAATGCCCACATTTGTACCCCTTATACACAATCCCCACAGTAGTAGTGTCCCTTATACAATGCCCACAGCAGTAGTGCCCCTTACACATAATGCCCAGAGCAGTAGTGCCCCTTACACATAATGCCCACAGCAGTAGTGCCCCTAATGCAATGCCCACTGTAGTGGTGCCCCTTATGCAATGCCCCTTATGCAGTGCCCCCAGTAGTGGTAGTGCCCCTTATGTAGTGCCCCCAGCAGTGGTGCCCCTTATGTAGTGCCCTCAGTAGTGGTAGTGCCCTATGTTCAGTGCCCCCAGTAGTGGTGGTGCCCCATATGCCATGCCCACAGTGGTAATGCCCCTTATGCAGTGTCCCCAGTAGTGGTAGTGCCCCTTATGTAATGCCCCCAAGAGTGGTGCCCCTTATGCAGTGTCCCCTATGCATGGCCCCCATTAGTGGTGCCACCAGTAGTAATACCCCCAGTACTAGTGCCCCTAATAGAAATGCCCCCTAGTAGTAGTGCCCCTAATAGTAATGCCCCTAGAATTAGTGCCCTCAATAGTAATGCCTCCTAGTAGTAGGGCCCCAATAGTAATGCCCCTAGTAGTAGTGCCCCTAATAGAAATGCCCCCTAGTAGTAGTGCCCCTAATAGTAATGTTCCCTAGTAGTAGTGAAGCCACTTACAAAAAAAAATACTACTACTTATACTTACCTTAAACCCCGCTACCATGTCTGCTGCCTCTGGTCCGCCTGGCTGCTCTTCTGTCTCAACTATGGAAGAGACATCATGACGTCTCTCCTACAGTGCACTACACACACTGCGGGAGCCGGAAGCCAGAGCTCAGGAGTGAGCTCCAGCCTCCGACTGGCGGTGCGGTGCAGGTAGGGAGCCGTGCACCCGCTGGTAACAAAATCTCAGCTGGCGCCCGGTAAATGGAGCCTGTTGGCTGGCCACGGGGAACAGCTCCCCCCGGTCAGCGGGCCACCCGACAGAGCTCCGTGGGCCATGGGTTGTTGAAGCCCCCTGCTGTAGACGTTTCTTTCTTTTGTGCATTTTTTAGCCAAAACCAGAAATATACAGAATAGATTATATCTGCGTACCAGTACTCACACTCAACAAGGTGTCAGCAATTGTGTCTGGGTATCTTTTTTTCACTGTTATTAGTATAGCTGCTTCGTTGCAATTGGTCTGCAGCATGAAAACAGAGATTTCTATTTAACTTGTTTAAAGGAGAGGCCAACATATGTTTGTGTTTAATTGAACTTAATTATTACCTGTATTTTGTATTTGTGCATGTATTTAATATTTTATGGCAAATGTGATTTTGTATTTTTTAATAACACTGTCCTGACACAGTCAGGCTGTCCTGATTTACTCCAGAAGAATGGCTTGACAGTGCTTGGTTTCAATCAATAGATCTACAATTAAAAGGTTAATTTAAGAGGTTAAAGGTTAACATTGTCTAGGTAGACACCAACTGGTAGACATGCAATAGGCAAAAGGACATGAGCAAAATGTCGATATACAGAAGGTCAAAATGGATGAAGTTTGACAGGTACAAATGGTCGACATGGTCATAATGTTGACACAAAAATGGTCAACACAAAGATGGTCAACACAAAAATGGTTGTCACATTTTTTGGGGTTTTTAGGGTTGGGTTTAGGGTTAGGCACTAGAAGGGACTGTTAGGGGTAGGACTTACCTCGATGGTTAGGGTTAGGCACTAGGAGGGCAGTTAGGGTTAGGAACTTACCGGAAGGTTAGGCACTAGGAAGGATGGTTAGGTTTAGGCACTTACCCCAACAGTTAGAGTTAGGCACCAGGATGGAGGGTTAGGGTTAGGCACCAAGGGGAGGGTTAGGGTGCAGATTAGGGTTAAAAATATATATATATGTCGACCATTTTGTGTCGTCCATTTTTTGTCAACCTTTGTACCTATTTTCCTTTATCCATGTCAACTTTTTAGTATATTTTGTACAGTACCTGTCAACCTACTGCCTATCTACCAGTTGGTGTCTGTATATACCTAGACAAAGTTTACTCCTTGTGCCAATCTGACGCATATACAATTATTCTTTCCTGGTGTAAAACTAGCGTATCCACTGCCCTGGCAAAGTTGGATGCATCTTGAGATTTATCCAGCCCTGCAACCTGTGCAATATGTGTATTTCAGATACACTTTACTTTACCTCTGTGTTATGGGGCATGAGGCATACAACATGAGCATGAGCACCCATTTATAAATACATATTCACTATGTACGTCTACAGTACATAAACTATATATAACAATGTTGTGCTAATTTCAAAATTTTTCCTTTCTAAAGGGCCTAAACAAACAGAGCAAGAAAATATGAAGCCTTATAACATCTATAATGTACCTGTATTATAACTTCAGACTATCAGCTGTCTGGATAGACATTTATTTAATCTCTGGCTGCTATGGTAATATTGGCTGTAATTATGCTATGCTAATATCAATGGCCATCCCTAAGTTTCACACTGAGAGCTACAGAGGGAGGAACAGAGGGCCTGATTCAGAGCCGGACGCTCTTTCAGAGCACTCGCTCTGAATCAGTGCCCGCCTATTGTAGTTTTAGTGCGGCCTCCTGGCCGCTCGAATAGCTGTGGGTAACCACCCACAGCTAGTGCGAGCGGCCAGGATGATGGTCGCGATGGTCAAGACCATCACGACCATCGGACTTGCGACGAGACCCTTGTGGTAGGGTCTCGTTGCCGCAAGTCCCAGTGGCAAGTCCACCTACTGACATCACTTGTGATGTCGGTGGGGTCGGCCCCAGACGGTAGACGTTCCCATGGGAACTACTCCGTCTGGGCAGCCACGCCCCCGGCCTGCCTACTAAAGGGGGCGTGCTGTCACTCGACAGCACGCCCCCTTTGTAGCGAGACCCGGAGCGACAGCTTGCCCGTCGCTATCCGGGTCTCGCGCATGAGCACGACGGAGCCGCCTCCATCATTGCGCATGCGCACTGGGCCAACATCGACCCGCTTGCAAGTGCTCAACGCTCGTGAGCGGGTCTGAATCAGGCCCAGAGTTCTGTAATGATCAACCACTGGGAGAGGAGCAGGGGATACAGCATGTACAACATCAGAAGAGTTGTGTACCTATGGAAAAAAAAAAGTGGGGCAAGTTGTGCATTTTGAATGTGGGCATTCCCACTGGCATCCAGTTATTTCTGTGCCATACCATCCCTCAAGAATAAAAATGAATGAACTGCGCTAGGTATGTCTATACAGCTGCTCAATTAAAAAACATCAAGTATGGAAAGGGAAAACGAGCGCTTGTTAAAACTAGATCAAGGAAAACAAAAAAAAAACAAAAATTAAACAATAAAAAAATAAAATAAAAATTTTAAAAAAATTATATGGGCAAACAAACAAACAAACATAAAACACTGAAACCATATGTTTAAGCTCTTTTAGGAAAAATTGATGGCAGGTCCAAGCAAGCGTGCAGTGGTATGTTAAATCCAATGCGACCTAGCTGTCCCTACCTTAATCTGTGGCTTCTAGTGCTGGCAGCGTGTTGAATCGCCTGCACTGCACAGGAAGCTGCACGAAGTGTAAGTGGGGTAGCGGTGGTTGTGAGCAGCGGCACAGGATGACGTCAGCAAGTCAGGAAGATCGTCAAGTTGTAGTCCAGTAATGCTCCACTGTTCTTCCTCCACACTATCTCAGGGGCCAACGCGTTTCGTACCTGCCTAGGTACTTTTTCAAGGATAGTTTCCTTCTCTCTGGTTACTTCCTTTTATAGGGAAAACTTTATAAACCAATAAAAAAAAACGGAAGTGGTCATCATAAAAATGGCCGAAAAGAGCGGTAAGCTCATGGGCCAATGTTAAAACATGTGGTTTCACAAAAAATAGTAAATAAAAAATAATATAATAAAAAAATAGGACAACATTGAAGACAAACATACAACATATAGCTAAAAGATAAAAGTGAAGAAGGGGGAATATTTCTGCTGACTTGCTGACGTCATCCGGTGCCGCTGCTCACAACCACCGCTACCCCACTTACACTTCGTGCAGCTTCCTGTGCAGTGCAGGCGATTCAACACGCTGCCAGCACTAGAAGCCACAGATTAAGGTAGGGACAGCTAGGTCGCATTGGATTTAACATACCACTGCACGCTTGCTTGGACCTGCCATCAATTTTTCCTAAAAGAGCTTAAACATATGGCTTCAGTGTTTTATGTTTGTTTGTTTGTTTGTTTGTTTGTTTGTCCATATAATTTTTTATTTTATTTTTTGATTAATTTTTGTTTTTTTTTGTTTTCCTTGATCTAGTTTTAACAAGCGCTCGTTTTCCCTTTCCATACCATCCCTCGCTCCCCATGGGTCTATTATTACATTTGAAAATGTAAAAACAGTCAGTTAATCCTTTCTCCTGTCGGTTCAACCTGGCCACTGCTGTAACACAGAGCATGAGCTCCACCCATGCTCCACCTCTCCTGGCATTTCTATTTCTATTTTCTAAATTGCCATGGTCCTTGCAATTGAGGATGCAGGATGCAATTGAGGATGCACCTGGCTACAGGCAAACCTAGCGGCGGTAGTCTGTGGAAGTAATAATGTTATTATTTCTAACTTAGGACCTGATTCAGACCCGGACGCAAGTGGCCGTTCGCTCGTCTGCCGTACGAGCGAAAAAATTTAAATTTAAGCGCTCGCTCGTATGTTTGCTCGTAGCTAACCTTCCGCCCCATATTCTCCTAACCCCTCCTCTAGCTAGCGAGCGTTCAAAATAGCGAACGTCCGCCTCCTCTTTGGTTGCATTGAGCGCTCGCACAAGTCAATTTCCGGAAGTGGCCCTGTCAGTTTTCGATTGCCTGCTATTTCATTCTGCAAACATACTTGAATCGATTACTGGCAATCAATATATTAATTACCTTAATTGTTATTCACATGTTTGCAATCGTGTTTTTTTTTTCACTGTCAATAAAATTTATTCCTGTTAGTGTGTGTCATTTCTTCCGCAGAATACGTACGGTTTGACCAAGGGGATGGTTTTTCGAAATTAATAGTTTGTTAGAATGCTGGTACTGTTTTGCGTTTTTTTTTTTATAGGCATATTTAAATACTTTAAGTTTGATATTTAAATTAGCTTACGCATGTCACTGCATCAAGCCTATCATAACTCACATTATATTTGTGAGGGTGTAGGTCACATGACTCATACAATAACCAATAAAATTGTTCCTGTTAATATACAAAGTACATTAGCCAATCAAATTTTTTCTAGGACCTTTATTAAAACTGGTTTGTGTAAAGAAAATCATTCCCATCATGAGAGCCGCAGCTTTTTGTCGCCGTGAACTCCTGGTCCTCACTGAGGTGATGGACCAGAGAATCACAAATTATCCGCGCCCCATCACTAACCTCCGCAAGCGGCTGGCCTACGCGGATGTGCGGCGCCGCCTGCGTTCCATCGGCTACAGCAGAAATATCGGCCAACTTGAAAGAAGGTGGTCCGATCTGAGGCGCAGATCCCCACGCCTGCTGGCCCAGTTGCTTCTCCAAATAGTTCATAGTAAGTGTTTCTGTGTATGGTTATTTTTTTATTTGTGTTTTTGTATTCTCATACCTGCGTGTGCATGTTTACAGTATAGCCCTGTTTGTTTTTGGATTCTCATACTTGCGTGTGCATGTATACAGTATAGCCCTGTTTGTTTTTGGATTCTCATACTTGCGTGTGCATGTTTACAGTATAGCCCTGTTTGTTTTTGGATTCTCATACTTGCATGTACTTGTTTACAGTATAGCCCTGTTTGTTTTTGGATTCTCATACTTGTGTGTGCATGTTTACAGTATAGCCCTGTTTGTTTTATTTGGACATACTTGCGTGTGCTTGTTTACAGTATAGCCCTGTTTGTGTACAAATTTTTGGGGTAAAATCAAAAGACTAAAAGGCAAATTTTAATTACTCATGTTTTTCTCCATCATTTACTGGCAGAGCGGAGACTCACACGGCGCAGACGTGTGTCTCGACCCCTATCCCCCACTCCCACCCAAACATCCTCTGCCCACTCTGCCCCAAATTCCCCCTCCACCCCAGACCTTGCCGCCCGTCAGTCCCCTCCCTCTCCTCACATTAACATCCCTCCAACTTCCCCCTCCACTCCAACCCCCCCTCTATTTCCTCACCCTCCACTTTTTCCCACATTACCCCTCCTCCTTCCCTCAGCCACTGGCTGACCTCTGATGAGGCGGAATTCGGGGCTCCAGGCCCAGTCAGCAATGTTCCCGGTATGTTTACCTTTTAAACTATGGTTTTTGGTTATGTTTCTGTTATTTTGGTTGATGTTGTCCTTTTGCCTGTGCAGTTCAAAATAGTAAAGTAGGTCCAAAGTTTTTAAAAACCCACAGAGGAACAGAGGCGTAATGAGGCCATTGCTGCAGGATTAACCGAGATACGGGGGCATGTCATTGCCATGCTGGTGGCAATGGACCATCTTTTGGTCATCCTGCGCCACTAATTTTTTTCACTTTACCCCCAAAAAACCCATAAAAATAAAGTTTATTTTGATTTATTTAAGTCTCATTCCTTGTCTGTAAAT